>JAVLUX010000105.1:3420000-4097500 GCA_032164185.1 Moxostoma hubbsi | reverse complement strand
CTAAATACCATCAGCAGTCAGCGGTTAGTCCATGGCATAGTTCATTCCAGTAAGATTTCTGTGTTCACCCCAAGTGTCCAGCTGAAGCTGATGGAAAGCCATTGCGGATTTTGTACCTTTTAACCTACATCATCATAATCCTCACTGTCATCACAGTTAGGGATTTCAACATCGTCATAATCAGGGATGCTCTCTAGGTCTTGACTTTTAGTCAGAACTGTGGCGTAGTGTGGGGGGAAGGATTGTTGGGGTGCCGGAGAGGTGGAGCCCTCAACCACTACGTAGTCTGGCGTAGACGCCAAATCCTCATAACTGTGATTCACTGCAAATACAGATGGGATCACAAACTGGTGACATTGCTGTTGTATAGAGCAGTGGCTCTCAACTGGGTTTGCAACCCAATATTACATTAAATGTCAAGTGGTAACTCAACAGTACTGAAATTGTTTATACAAAGTTCCTTAAAATCAAACTTTGAAATGTATTAATATTAACTGCATAGGCCAAACAATATGCTGAATAGGAAAAACATTTAAAAGCATGAACAGCAGAAGTGTGATTTACCAGTCTAGTAGAAGAAAAAAAAAACCACTGGGCTAAGTATGTGTTAGTATTAGCCATATTACCAAGTGTCAGATCAATTTGTGACAAAATACTGTATGTCGAGTCTTAGACGTCAACATCAAAAGATATTGTTGCTAAAGTAGATCAGGTTTTTCTTATCAGAAAATAAGTTCATTATATGATAGTCCAGTCAAAACAGATTTGCCTCCCATTTTGGAGTTCTGATTCACCAGTTGAACGCCACTTGCATAGGGTGGTTGCTGGGAGCAAATGGTTGGAAAGTAAGAAGTGACAATCTATCTCAGACATACAGTATTTACATTTGTAACAGGAAGGCTTATTTATGTCTTGTTAATGAACTGTTCATGAATGGAAACAAGAGCAGCTCAGTGAAGAGAATGAACTCCAAAACTGACCAGAATTTGTAGACGTGAATTTGTCTCTGGAAGGTAAGGGTGGTTTCTCATTCTTAAAGTCACTGTGACAAACTTGATTGTCCCTGTCATGGAAAAAGTCATTACTTTTAAAATTTAAGCACATTTTTAGTTTATAATAAGGATCAGAACTGATCTAAGCTTGAAAGACTTACTCATTTTTAAAATTGTGGACACTATAATGATTTGACTTTGTTTGTGGTTGGTACCAAGCAGCTAGAAAAAGACAAAACCAAGAGAAAAGGACTTTTAAAAAATTCATAGTTAATTAGTTCAATAAAAATGTATTAAACAAACAAAACATAGTGCAGATAATGATCACTGTTATTGGGGCATGTTGTAACAAAAGTTGTGTTAAATAAACTTTAAGTCAAGACTGTAAGAAATGTGCTTACAGAAATCGACTCTCAAAATAAAACTACCCTCAGAAATATTAACTTCAGTAAAAAGAGTGACAACTAGCTCTTTGATATAATGCGGAACATTGTAGCCTATATATAGACATTTCCCAACATATTGAAAAACTGGTAGTCAAATATAATTTCAAGTTAAAGGTACTCTCAGTCATTTTTGTCCCTCATTAAAAAGGTTTTACTTCTAAAGAATTGAATAACACAAGTATGAAATCGTGACCACTCGTGAGATGAAGAGTTCAGTCATATCAGTAACCTTATAAAAGCTCTTTTCTTCTACATGGAGAGGGTCCCCTCATGTTAGTGGCACATGACCAGCTGAACACTACTCTCTTGATCTCATTAACTGACCTGTTATTGGACACTTTCATTCATGGATTAAATTAACCCTGACTGACCTCGCATAGTGAATTTCTACAATGACATTAGTAACTGAAAACTACCGTGTTTGACTACTGCAGCATCCAGTCCACTAGGTGTCACTCTTAGCCAAAGTAAGTCACTTCGACATACTTCAAAAAATGACAGAGTGCACCTTTTAACACACATATTGTTTATGTCTCGTGGGTATTCTTTTGAAATAAGTGAGTATTTTAACATTTACAGATTGGCCCCATTCACTTCCATTGTAAGTGCATCACTGTTTTTGCTTCTTTTTGTTTTCGTTTTTTTAAGAAACAAATTTTTTTTTTTGTAGTAATCAATATTATGCCACAAATGCTGTCAATTGAGCTAAACTTGTATAGGTATCAGTGTAAGCCATACTTCTGTAACTGGTCCCGCTCGACCCACTCTGAGCGGGTTTCGAACCGGTGTCAGTCGGCATGGGTGACAGGCACGCTAACTAGGAGGCTAAAGGCTACAGCCTCTAGTGTCTGTCACTAGTATGCCTCTTAAGGCCAAGGGAGTGAGGTTTACACATACAACACAGATATCATGTACCAGCTGGCTCCCGTTACACTTCGATATACTTCCAAAAATTACTGAGTGTACCTTTAAGCTTTTAGAGGGATTTTCACCCAATTCTTAATTCTGAATATTCTTTCTCATTAAAGGTGCACTCAGTAATTTTTTAAGTTCGTTATTTTGGATTTACACGGACACAAAAGTTGTCAGTTCCCAATTTTGTAGTTAAAAATTCAATATCAACAGTCAGCCATGGTTAATTCAATGCAACTGTGAATGTCAAATAACAGGGTGGTTACTGAGATTAAGTGAGTAATATTCAACTTGTCAAGTGATCATAACATGGCTGCCCCCATGAGGGGACCCCTCCCCATGAAGAATAAAACAGCTTTTATAAGGTTTCTATGACTGGAGTGTTCATCTCGTGTGAGTGCTCATGATTTTATACTTATTACTGACAGCACCTTTAAATGCTCTGTTTTCCATAGCTGTTTTGTTGCTAAATGCATAACAGTATAGCATATCTCAATAGCATTGGCCAATGTAATTTACCTCTTTTACTGATGCAAAAATTGATGATAATGAAAATTATGACAATCACCAGAGACACCAGAATCATGGCCAGCAGTAATGCGGTCCAGAAGTATGGATGTAATGACGGCATCTATGAAATCAAACAAAGAAAATGCTTTCTTCTCAGTTTTAACTGACATTTTGTTTCATAAAATTTTTCCTTTTGGCTTCTGCTACTTCTCATTTTCTGGTCAGGCATTTCTTGAGGTTGCTTTTTTACAGTCAGCCGTATTTCCTGGGTGGAGAATATTACTAAGAAAGCCTTTTTTGTTTGCTTCCTAATACTTCTAAAAACCATGTTAAAATGGCATATCACCCTGTATACATTTTATACATGCAACAACTAGTAACGGTAAACAATTAGTAAACAACTGCCTGGGAATGAAGATAGTCATTTCCATAAGCAATGTTCAAATATAACTCACAACTTTGCTCTATCATGCAAACTGCACTCATCCTGGTGTGACAGACTTTTTACAGATGATTAACTAACTTCCTGCATCATTTTTTCCCCCATGGCACTTGCTTATTATGTATGTGACCAAGTGCTTTTTACTCCACTAACTAAACTCTACATATTTGAGATTTTAAATATTTTCATTATCTTCAAAGTGCAGAATTAGAAAATAGACAATTATTCATAATTTCAATGGTTCCTAAATGGTTGAGCACAAATTAATAATATTTTTTTGTTTGTTTGTGTATACATGCAATGGTTTACAAGTCAAAATGTTGCTCAAGTATTATACCAATTTTGGGAATTAGGAGGCGTATCTCAATATGACAGAATGCACTGACATTATACGATCCGTTGTTGAACTATTAAAGAATAAAAGATAAACACAAACTAAAATAACCTATAAAATAGTGCCATACTGCATTTCTAATGTCAAATCACTCTGATACAAAATGATAAAATACTGTATTTATTAAAATTGCACTTGAGACCCATAATGGCTATTTAAATGTCTGTGATAATAAAATATTTAAAATGTAATTACCTTTATCCTCAGCATAGATCCCAATCAGACTGTAATAAACAACTGTGTCCTTTCATGGATGTTTGAATAAACTAGAATAAGTTCCTAATAACTTCCAGCTTCTCTCCCCTCCCTCCCCACCTCCTTCTACTTAAGCTGAGGGTCTGAGTAACTCAGTAAGTGCTAGTCAATTCTGCATCTGCTGCGGTTTTTAGAGTGACGTGGGAAGTTCACATTCAGAGAACGAGAGAGACAGAGAGCAGCACTTCGTGTAAACCAGGAGCAGCACTTCTGCTATTGTGCAGAGAACTGAATCCAGGCGTTTATTACACTCGCAGTTGAAAGGGGACTGTTCTGGAATGGTACTGTCAGTGTGTACGGCCTCTGGTTAGCATGCAGGAACCAACAATCCAATTAACAAAAATCAGACGTGGGTAGAGTAGCCATAAACTGTATTCAAGTAATCAAATAAAATGAATTACTCATGTAGAAGTAAAAGCACTAATGTCAATAATTCCTTGAGTAAGAACGTATCCAATTAAAAGGACCCAGTTAGTGATTACTCAAGTCGCGAGTAACTAGTTACATTGCAAAGGTCTGATTATAAATTTGAACACCTTTCATGCATGAATCCTGTGCCTTTTTGTCATCCTTTATACCCACTGTTACAGTGATAGATTAAAAATTAAAATGCCGATATAATTTATTCACGTTCATGCGCTGTTGCTGATAAAGTGGATATCATTTCAATTCTTTTCCTGCTTTAAAATGAAAATAAATATCATGAAAAAGACACTCAATGTAGTATATACCTGTTATTTAACTTCACCAATAAGACATGTCTTTCCATCCATTTTTAGTTTAATAAAGACACATATTTGTGATATTTCAGAAATATGATAAAAATGACATATCCAATACAGAAATCACACTGTCAGAGTGTTGGGAATATTCACATATAATTTATACACTTAAAACGTGATATTAGAGTGTGATGAATTGGAGTGTTTATTTTAGTTTTAAGTTAAGTTTGACATTAAAACTTTGTTTACTGTTAAGCCGGTTCCCGCCTCCTCCTTCCCATCCTTAAACTGTTACAGTGGTGCCGAAACCCAGGACAGAGGAGGGATGTGCTGTTGCGGAGTCCTCGGCGCTGCAGTCCGCCAAAGGAGCAGCCGCGGCCGTCTGCCTGGGGATGGAGGGGTCGCTGTCGAAGAAGGGGAGGAGCGGTTCCGTCCACTGGGTATTTATGCATAGTCACCATATTAATATAAGTTACATTGCCAGACACAATATTTACATACATTTTTAGTTCTTTTAAAACTGTACATGTTTTCGGTACTTTATTGTTTCCAATGAGCTGTGTCATCAGCAAGTCATTTCCCATCATGCTTTCAGTTTGCTCAACTGGAAAAATCCAACTCGCCTCACTCTCACGAGACTTTTTTGTGGCATCCATCACCATGACATCACAGCAAGTCAGACATATTTCTAACCGGAATGTGCCTGCCACTGATCACGTGATCGGTTCTGTGCAGAACATGCTCATCTCAAACATCAGATGCAAGTGAGGTTGCATGATGTGACAAAAACAAATTGCTCCCATTATAATAAATGACACAGTCTACAATGGATGGGATTGTTATACTCGTGTCCGTTGTAGACAGTTTGCAACATAGATTTTTATGCACTGATGTACTGCAGCTCTGATATAAGAAAATGTATAATTAAAAACTGAGGTCAAAAGAGCCCGTAGGTACAGAATCATCTGAAGCTGACCATTACCATAACAAACAAGCCTGTGTTATCATCACCACAACTTACTGCAATGTGTTTTCTTAGCTGAAATGCATAATTCTGTATGCTGAAATTCCCACTTGTTTGGTGTTGAATGAAGGCGTTGCATAAACGTATCTCTTCCTTTTCACTGTGTGAAATAAAAAAGTGTTTGTCTCGTGCTGTTGCTGCACCGATGAACTTGAGTTGAGTGACAGAGTGCTGCTGTAAAGATCCAGTGCCGTAAAATCAATAATATAACTGGAGTAACTTCCCCCATTGTAATGAAGTAAGAGTACTTTTTTTCATTAGAATTTCACTTGAGTACGAGTAAAAAGTACCCTTAAATCTACTCTTAAAAGAGTAAATGTAGTGTGTTACAACCCACCCCTGACAAAAATGTATACAAAAAAATCACTACGGAAAACCCCATATAATGATTTTTATTTAGAGCTGTCGGATTAGTGCGAAATCACAGGCTTATGTCATTCACCCTTGTTTGTTTACTTCATGTCCGTAAGCTCAGAAAGATGGTCCGGCTGTGTCACGTGAGTACGTCAGCAGTGGTGAAAAATCACTCTCCTAATGTATTTTAACTGTTTCTGTTTGGTGAAGTTGTTAGCTAGCTATGATGCTTGGATAGGATTTCTGGTAGGGATGATGAAGCTCACATTGGTTGTCATGCATTAATTATTCAAAAGTTTTTATAATCGCAATGTTTTTATTAGTTTTGCTTTTTCCGATGTAGTTACTGTAACATATTTAATAATATCCATGGACATTGTTTAGATACAGTAAGTGGTTCTCAACCTTTTTGACTCTGAGTAAACTTATTTTGCATATATTTTCCTCAATAAACAATTTTACTCTCAAGAAAATTAATGAAATGAAATACAATTTTGAAACAAATGTTTAAAAACACAAGCACTTTCATTAGATAAAGACCAAAAGTGAGTAAAATGGTGTTATAATCAGACGAAGAAGAATCAGAAGCTGAATATTAGATGGACGTACCTCCCTAGCCTAAAAATGTTACCTAAATCTAACCAAGAGTGATTTAAAATCAAGATAGACGCAAAACAGAGATTCTTACACTTAACAAACACCTTTACCTAAACTATAATGTCCAAAACAAAATGAGAAATGAAAAACACATTTTCTAAAGCAACCTTATCATCTCGTGCCATGTAATGACACTTCTATGACACATTTGTCTCACATGTCAGCTTGTGTGCTTGACTGGTCTTGAACCAAATACTTCAGTGAGTGTCTAAAGCCCTACACACTATCAGGCGAGCTACCGCGGAAGCTAATCACATTGTAGTAAGTGTGTAAATGTACAAGGGTTAAAATGTAGTTTTTCAAATGATGTGTTATAATTAAAGTGTTTTAATGTCACAACATAGCAATTTGTTAGTAATAGGGCAAAAACTATGTGTTTATAAAGCCACAATCAATCCTTGTAGTTGTGATTTCTGTGAAAGTTAATAGAATGCACGGTTGTTGAAATGCCTCTAGGGTTCATTTCACCAGGAAACTGTGGCGAGACGTAGAATCTGGCAAGTAAAAATCAGTTTGCAAATATGTAGTTAGGTTACTAGGTTTTATTCTGCATGGAGAGAGACCCATTATAGGGGCTGCCACGTTATGATCACATAACCTGCCAAATGCCCTGTTATTGGACACTTTCACTCATGGATTAAATGAATTGTGTTTTACAGTGAATAGTAAACTTCTATGGCATCTGTAACTGAAAACTATTGTGTTTGAATGATGCTGCATCCAGGCCCCTAGAGATCAGTGCAATTCAAGAAGACATATTCAAAAATTACTGAGTGCACCTTTATGTTATCTTGAGCTGGCTTAGACATAATCCAGTATAGTGATACATCTATATGGGGTTTTCAATGGCCAATTCTTAAATGCTTTCATTTACAAGATTAGGTCACTCCACAATGAATATTTGGTTACACTGTATTTGCCCTGTAATATTTGTGTATTTTAATACTTTATATTAGGGCTGTGAATCTATATTTTTACCTAATTAATCACACAGTTTTCTGTGATTAATCAGAATAAATAATAGTGCATGATGCATTACAACAAATATTCAATTGAATCATAAACATGTGTACAATATATTTATACTTTAAATTGCAAGAACTTTGTTAGTCATACTTTATTGTAATTCTATAAATTTGTACATGTTAAAATTTTTATTTTTAAAGGTATAAATCTTTACATTTTATAGGTATAAATCTTTGATACAAGTAAATGTATAGATGCCAGCCATAAAATCAGTGGACATGTTATAATTTGGGCAAAATCTTCTGCTGTTTTACAGTGAACTTTTTTTATTAATAGGATCAAATGGGCAGATTCAATTCATATCAAACTTGTGCATTGCAATGCATTATTAGACACTAGAAAACAGTTATAAAACATATTGAATGCTGAAGTTTAATTAGCTGCATTTTAAAATCTCATTACTATTATTTTCTCTATCTGCCGTTCAGTCTTTCCAAGTTTACCTGTCTGCAGCTTGCTGAACAGCCAGGTCCTTCTAATGGGACGAGTCCACTGATGTGTGGTGAGCGAGGCAAAGTGGGTATTTTCAACTTATTCCTATGAATCCAGCATGCGTGCGTGGCACTCGGCTCCCATTTAAATGAATTGAAAATGCCCACCTTGCTAAGCTCACTTAGAGATCTGCGTGGGCCTTAAAATAAAACCCCAACCTGACCTGTACCCGAGACTGTGTGACCCTACCCGGCCTGAACGTTACAGTCAGATTTTAAGCCCGACCCGAATCCGAAATCGCTTACTATCTCATTCCTTCGCCTAGCAAGTACTGTTGCAATAGGCTATATTTTATGTAAGCATATAGGCAACATCCGTAGCAGTACTGAAACAGTAAACATACACAGTTTTAACAAGGCACAGCTGCCCCTTAATACACTGCAGAGGTGGAAAAAGTATTGCCTTACCGTTTGTGCTCAGAAACTTCACCTGGTGATGAACAATCTGGAATAACAAGAAACACTGCAACAATCCCCTCTATGCAGCCTGAACTTGTTTAGAATGTTGAATCTTTGTGACACCTGCGCTAAAAAAAATCTAGACAGCGTAAAGAATGAAACAGAACGCAGGTGTCTTAACATGCATTTCTGAAAATGTGAAGTTCTTTTTAACTTGACATGGTGTTTAAAATGTGCCGGTCCTGCGCGAGACGCTGAAGAAAAAGCGATGCAAAGCGGTGCAAATGTCAAAGACATTCATCAAGCATGTGTTTACATAGGAAAACAATGGGAAAACAGAACAGACGTGCACAAAAACACATTCAGTGTGAACGTCTCCTAACTCGTCAGTTTGCACGTGTCTGTGAGTGAAAGTGCTTGCACGAAACAATTCATTAATTACAAACCCAAACATTAAGTCCTACTTGAAAAACTGACCTGATCCCGGCCTGAAACCAGTAGGGTTCTAGCGTCTTATTGGGCCCCAATAGGGTTGTAGACCTGTAAGTTCACTACACGCCAGTGGACCTTCAGTCTCTGTCACGCACACGCTGCATCTCTCTTTCGTGGTTTCGCTTCTGACAATAGACCAGATGAAAGTGAGAGTGTTTTCAGGCAAAATACAGCAGCAAATGTCCTTATATCTCCCAAGGATGGTTCACCGCTTGCGGGTGAAGTCTCCATTCTTCGTACAGAAAATTTGCTCCTGTTTTTTTATGCCCGTGACATGTATCGCGTGTAATGAATACGCATGTACTGCTCCACACAATCAATTTCTGTATAAGGATGTGCAGCCGAGTGTGTGCCTCCTGAATTTGTATATATGTTATATATATGTATACAGCGAAGTATCAGGAAGTGAAAAAACGGATACTGCATTAAAGGTGCTGTAAGCTATTTTTTCATGGAAAACTGCAAAAAAAAATTATACTCCCTTAAAGATAAAGAAATAAGTGTCCTGAGATATCTCACCGGTCTCTGTGACAGCTGTAGACTATGTAAGCAGCAAACAAATGTGTGACCACAGACCGCGGACATTGGCGCTTTTCACCTGTTTAGAAATGCCCATCCAGGTTTGAAAACACACACTGACTTCCACACTGAGATTCCCTACTTTCATTGGTTAGTTTAGAAACGGCCATCCTGGTTCGAAAACACCCACTGATTACTACACTGAGATTCCAAACTTTCATTGGTTAGTTTAGAAACACCCATCTCGGTTCAAAAACGCCCACTGATTTCCACACTGAGATTCCCTACTTTCATTGGTTAGATTAGAAAACCCATCCCAGTTTGAAAAATGCCCACTGATTTCCACACTGAGATTCCCTACTTTCATTGGTTAGATTAGAAAACCCATCCCAGTTTGAAAAATGCCCACTGATTTCTACATTGAGAATCCTTACTTTTATTGGTTAGTTTAGAAATGGCCATCCTGGTTTGAAAACACCAACTGATCACTACATTGAGATTCCCTACTTTCATTGGTTAGTTTAGAAACGCCCATCCTGGTTCGAAAACGCCCACTGATTTTCACACTGAGATTCCCTACTTTCATTGGTTAGTTTAGAAACGGCCATCCCGGTTCGAAAACGCCCACTGATTTCTACACTGAGATTCTCTACTTTCATTGGTTAGTTTAGAAACGGCCATCCCGGTTTCGAAAAGGCCCACTGATTACTACACTGAGATTCCCTACTTTCATTGGCTAGTTCAGAAACGCCCATCCTGGTTCGAAAACGCCCACTGATTTTCACACTGAGATTCCCTACTTTCATTGGCTAGTTTAGAAACGCCCATCCCGGTTCGAAAAAAATGCCCTCTGATTTCCACACTGAGATTCCCTACTTTCATTGGTTAGATTAGAAAACCCATCCCAGTTTGAAAAATGCCCACTGATTTCCACACTGAGATTCCCTACTTTCATTGGTTAGATTAGAAAACCCATCCCAGTTTGAAAAATGCCCACTGATTTCTACATTGAGAATCCTTACTTTTATTGGTTAGTTTAGAAATGGCCATCCTGGTTTGAAAACACCAACTGATCACTACATTGAGATTCCCTACTTTCATTGGTTAGTTTAGAAACGCCCATCCTGGTTCGAAAACGCCCACTGATTTTCACACTGAGATTCCCTACTTTCATTGGTTAGTTTAGAAACGGCCATCCCGGTTCGAAAACGCCCACTGATTTCTACACTGAGATTCTCTACTTTCATTGGTTAGTTTAGAAACGGCCATCCCGGTTTCGAAAAGGCCCACTGATTACTACACTGAGATTCCCTACTTTCATTGGCTAGTTCAGAAACGCCCATCCTGGTTCGAAAACGCCCACTGATTTTCACACTGAGATTCCCTACTTTCATTGGCTAGTTTAGAAATGCCCATCCCGGTTTGAAAAAACGCCCTCTGATTTCCACACTGAGATTCCCTACTTTCATTGGTTAGTTTAGAAACGCCCATCCTGGTTTGAAAACGCCCACTAATTTCCACATTGAGATTCCCTACATTCATTGGTTAGTTTAGAAACTCCCATCCCCGGTTCTAAAACGGCCATTACTGTTCTGCAGAGACCTATCCACAATATTTCTGAGTCCCCTGATGGTTTCATTTGACTCATTTATCGATATTACATAATAAAAGTGAACGTTTGTCACTTACTTTGTATAACTCCCGCCGATACGTTTGTGTGACGTCACGCACCTGCATCTCGGAGAAATCGTAGTTTCCCACTTAGAAAGATTTACTTTGAAACACTGAAAGGACTCTCAAACCGCAAAGCAATCAGAACGATGGACATCTTCAAAGAATTAAATTCATCGTCTTTGTTTTAATTATATACGTATACTCCTTTCCGTTATGTTATGTTTTTTTTCTTCTTTTCTTTAATATGTGATTTGAATGTTCTTTAATTTCACTGATATGAATGTTATCTTTATTGCTCTTTATATCTTATGATGCTTTGGAATAATTTAGAACAGTATATGTGAATCACTTGTATCTATTGTATTATGTCATATATAATTATGGAAAAAAAAAAAAAGTTAAGTTTTAAAAATTCGACTTTCCGAGTTAAATGGAATGCAGCTTAGTTGTCCACAATTTTTCTGTAGCGGGAAAGGTCTTCCATACTACTACTGATTACAGTAAACTCTGTAAATAGTAGATTAACTATTAAAAATGATTATCAGCAACCTTTCATTGGTTCTCTGTCATTATAATGACTGATAACAGTTTATGGTCCCATTTTCATCCATGTAATAATTAATCTATACAGCTCCGCCCATTCGGTCCGCGCATGCGCAGTTGGTGTTATTCCTACAATGACGTTGCTCAGCCTGTAGTAAGCAATTCTGCAGGGTGCTCCTCGGTTACCTACAGAGAGACGCTTTTCTAAACTCTGCCCGGGAAACCATGGCCGAGCAGGCCTCGGGACCCTCCCGGCCGCCTCAGCATGACGGTAAGGGTCTGTCTGCATCATGCGAGGGTTCTTGTGTAAATGTAACTGCTGCGGCCTGCGGCCTGTGCGTCCACGGATAAGCCAGTAGTCACCCGGCTGTCCGAGACACCTCTATCTATCTACCTCTATGTCTGTTTATAAAACACGCGCTCATATTAGGTATTAATGCAAAAGCTATGTCATTAAGATTCTGCAAATTCTTCAAATGCACAAGTGTCGGTTATGTTAATCCGTTGGAACTGCTAAATGGGTGTTTATATTGTCAATGTGATGATGCATCCAGTGTGTGTGGTCGGCATATGACAGCTGGGTTGACAGTTAGCCTCAAATAGAGGGCCTCTTATCACTATTGTGTGCCTGTTTATTTGTGAATCCTTTTGCACCGTTTGTAATAAAGTGTTTTAAGACTATCCTAGCCCTAACAGCGGATATTTGTGTTGTGGGATCTGTGACCAAGATCTTATTTCAAGTGATTCAAAGATTATTATGTCTTCAGGTACATGCATGCAATGTCTGCTCAGATGAGGGCATGTTTTGCTTGCATATGCTTCCTTAAAATGCTTATCTTTTGATTGTTATTGGCTTGTGCATTGAGACAAATGCCACATATGCATGACTTTTGGACATGTACCACAGTAGTACCATCTAACACCATCTCTGCACCATGGGACAGCCTCAGTACTTTTTTTGTAAGGATGGTCTTCCCCATACATTGGACCCATTTTATTGTGTTGCACGTTTATAACAACATATTGACAATGCAGTAGACTTGGTTTAATACATACAATTTTAAAGCATGACAATTCTTGCCCAAACAAAATCAGATGTCCAGTCCATAATTGATGTATAATAGCCCTGTGATGTCATTTATTTATAACGTATGACCTCACCGTTTTGTTTTTAGTGATCTGTATGCGCCTGGCCACAGTCACTTTGGCACTTTAATATATTTAACGTCTTGCATGATGTCAACGTTTGGCTCTAGCATCTATGCTGCGTTTCCTCTAGAATGATTGGTTGATTGATAAATGTTCAAATGAATTGGTCAACTGGCATAATGGCTATTATTCAGACTAAAGCTATGTCCACATCTTCTGTGACTGATTCAAACAAACATTGGTAGAAGTCACACAACTGTGTTACTGCAATAAAGATCAGGCAGCATGCTGAACATTTATTTAAATTGCAGTAATTGGCCTTGCTGATATATCAGTCTTATTTTACACGGCTCTCTTAAATACTCGATTCTGATTGGTCAATGGTGCCACCCGATCTGATATTTCTGAGTAACAACCGCACACCCAGGGATGAATCGTCATGTCACAATTACGTAATTATGAGATTCTGACTAGTAAGAAGCATTCACATCTTCATAGAACACGTAATTACAAGTTGTATCTGGGAATTCTATGAAAATTCCTATTTGATGGTCGTGACATCATGTAAAAGAGCCAATATGTTAGCGGCTTCAACAGTTGAAGGTAGTGAACATTTAAATTTAAATGCAAATCATTCTTTATGTCCATTTATTTACTTTTTTGGTTAGTAGCCGTGTAATAAGCAGGATAATGTACAGTCATGTTTGGTTAGTGAAAGTGTTTGAGACTCAAAGATCTCTCAAATAAATCTCCATGTCAAATCCAAAGAAGTTCAGCACTCTTTTCTCTCTTAAAACTATGTTGCCTCATTCTCTTTATTGTTGGAATATCCAGTCTCAGTTCATTCATTATTTAATCACATTGTGCCTGCTTGAGTAAAGAGCTGAAGTGCTGTTCAGGAGTTGGAGTCAATGATGAGGTGTAGATGTGGGTGAATGACTGTGTGATGCTGATGTGATGTGATCTTCTGTCAGGGGTTCTACAGCAGCATGAGTTCGAGCAGGAGCAGGACCGAGCTGAATTCCTGAAGCTCAAACAGCAGCTGGAGATGGAGTTCAACCAGAAGAGGGCCAAGTTTAAGGAGCTCTATCTGTCTAAAGAAGGTGACATGTTATACACAATGTGTTGATTGACCAGTTTACCAATGTCACAAGCTATATCAAATATATAGCCTGTTTCTAGGAAGTAATTTCTGCTTAGTGTGTGGTTTTAAAGTGAAAATAAATACTCCGTGTTTGTTATGCCTGGATACGCATATACAGAATACTGAACAACAATCAATGCAGCCACATCGCATTTGATATTTCAACATTTGTGACCTGATGCACCTTGGACAGTATTGGTGGACCGCATAACACATTATAATTGCCTAAGGGCTGTCAACAAGTTTGAGAAACTAAAATCCATTTTGTTTTTACCTTAAATAGTACCAAAATTCTAAATAAATTCGGATTTTAAATGGAGCTGATTTTTAATCGATTTTGTTTCCTTAGTCCACAAGATGGGCCAGTGAAGACAAGTAAACCATACAGCACCATGTTATTACAAAAAACATTCCTGGCTGTCAGCAAAGAGAATTCCATTTTAAATTTAAGTGCATAAAATAAATGAATAAATTTAAAGATTTAGTCGTTTACATTCTCAAATGTTCGGAGGAAAATGCTTCAATAGGCACTTTATCAACATGTTGTTGCACTGGTGCCACAGTACTATCTCAGACTCAAGCTTCATATAATTACTGTGATTCCGCAGTGTTTTTTTTAAAATTCATTACAGTTATATGTACTGTATCAATATTCCCCGTTAGCAGTGCAATTAATTTGAACTCTGTGGTGATGCAGCTCAGCCTATGAGAGCAGGGGCCATTCAAATAGATGTATCGCAACAGAATGGAATAGGACGGATCTCGAGACACACTTTTCCCAATTGAACTCCTTTCCTGACTAAGCGTTTTAAAATCCGTTGATTTATCTGAGAAATGCTGATAAGAGAGAAAGACACAACGGCAAAAGACCTTCACCTAAGGGGCTCTTCACACCGAACACTTTTGCGACCATCCAGTTTACCATTTGTTTTTCAATGTAAACTTGTCCTAGATGAACATCTTTGATTGCTTCGTTGTGTATCGTTGTTTATTCATCATCTCAATCAGGAGGGCTGTATTTTTCTAGCTGTGCCAAGTTTATAAGGACTTCAAGCTTTAAAACGTGTCTTGAGACTGCTGCGTTTTGTTAAATTCTATTTGTTGCTCTGCATTTAGCCTTTTTTAGCACAAGAATGGGCTAAAATTCTTCGTCAGTGTTTGGCACACATCCAGAATTCGAAAGCACCGTTTTAGCATTTAAATGTGCATTTGAATGTAAAATTCTAATTTAGAATTTTAATTTGACTGTCTTAAATTGCATCAAAACATGGGTTATAAACTTTGCTGGCCTGGAATGGCTTCAATAGAATACAATCGTCAGCAAATACTAAATGTATGCAAATAATCTACTGTTCAAAAATTTGGAATCACTTAGACATTAAATTGATCCAAAATTCTGCTAAAATGTTATATTAATATTTAATAAGTAATATTACAAATAAAAAAAAAATATGTTTGTCAATTTGGCAAAGCTCAATTTTAAGCAATCATTACTGCAGACTAATGAGAATACACTGTGCCACTTAAAGCCTAAGAAATTATTCTAATGTGCTAATTTGGCATTTGAGTCCCTAGTTTCAAAAATGGACCACTTTCAGGTCATAAATTGGCATTTTCAATGACCAGTACATACATGCTAAACACCAATTTAATCTGCAATAGTGAAAAGAAGACTAGGATGTTGGCATTTTGTTCAGACTTCCAAAGAAAAGGCCACATTTGACCCTTGCAAATGAGAATAAAAGGGTAGAATGGGCAAAAGAACTAAAAGATTGGATGGGAAATGGTTAGAGATGAGTATCATGAATGGATAATGTTTGAGGTGTTGAGTTGTTGTTAGAAAAGTTTAATCATAAGGTTTTATACTTTATAAGTATAAGATATACTTATTTTTATATCTATCTATCTATATACTTTAAACAAATCTGGTAAGGTACTTTTGAATTTTTTGTCACTGCATAATGCAGAATCTTTAGAGTAATAATTCAGTCCTGAACCTCTCAAGTACTTCACATCAACATCTGTGCTTGTGTTCTCTCAGAGGAGCTGAAGAGGCAGGCCGCTACTCTGGAGAAAGCCCAGGCAGAGCTGAGCAGGCTGCAGGCCCAGTTGGACGAGTCTAAAGCCGATATGGAGACCATCAAAGCGGTGGCCACTGTCTCTGAGAGCACCAAGCAGGAGGCCATTGACCAGGTCAAACAACAATGGCAGGAGGAGGTGGTGTCACTGCAGGCTATAATGAAAGGTATACTCATTTCATGCTTAACGTGTTAAACTATCTTTTATTCTGTGTGCATGTCATGTTTAGAATACATTAGGTTTATTGTAGGCTACATCACTGGCCTATTTGTTCTATCCTAGCGTAACTGTCGTTGGTTAACTTACTTTACAGAACAGCTGTCATATTAGATCAATGGCTAATGCATGACAGTACGTCTGTGTGACAGTAAATTTGGCATCTTTCTCTCTTTCACTGACGTCTGTAATCCACCTTTTGTATATTTTCCTCTTGTTTGCAAGTCGTGGAAGCATAATAGTGGAAAAAATTATATTTGCTTTGCTTACCCATTCGCTGCTTTTCTGAAGTTTACTTCCGTGTTCTAAACCCGGAAATGTGGACAGGGTCCATAGTATGCTTTAGCAAATTGTTTATCCTGGGTTGCATTATCAGATGCGGACCTTGAGGTGAAGGTGCAGTTCCATCAGAAGTTGGAGCAGGAGCGTGCTCAGTGGGCTCAGTACCGTGAGGCGATGGAGCGAGAGGTGGCTGAGCTCCGCCGCCGTCTCTCTGAGGGACAGGAGGAGGAGAATTTAGAGAACGAGATGAAAAAAGTATGTTGTTTTTTTTTTCATTGTGATGCATCCAACCAATTTTTAGTCCTAGGTTTGGCCCGCTCAGACCAACATCAAGTCCTGATTAAATTCAGATGCATTTATATTAAAGATTCAACCCCTGTCGTGTAATTTCTTTTTAGGTTTTATTTTATGTTTTTCTTTTTCATATAATTTTAGTTAATGTTTCTAGCACCAAAACAGTCTATGAGCTAGTTTTTGCTACTTTATCTTGTGTTGTTTTTTATTGATTGGCACGATTATAGCAACATATACATAGTAATAAACAACAGTATGTATCTACATTTATATTTGTACTAAAACATTTTAATATATGCAAAAAAATGCCACACTGACCGCATTTTTAACAGTTTTGTCACCCATTTAACCAGAGTTTTGAATAGAATTATTGAGACTGTTTAAAATAAATCTCAGAAATGAAATGAACTTACCAACTTTATGATTTGAACTGAAATAGCAAAAACGGTGTTAGACACTTTTAAAAACTCACTTTCTCATACTTATCCGTAGGGATGTCACAATTATGAAATTTTGGCTGACGATTAATTGTCAAACATATAATTGTGATTATGACTATTATCACAGTTTTTTAGGGCTATGATGATTAATTATCATATAAATTATCATACACATAAAGAAGTCATTTTTACATATTTAACTTCAAATATAGAAATCAAATAATAGAGATATATGACTTTCTTTTAAGCCTTTAAAAACATATGAAATCTTATGAATGACATGAAAAATTATGTTTTAAATATCAACATATTTCTAAATACTTAAATTGTGTATTTCTTTTGGTAAACTTTAGTTTTGTTGTTTTGAAACTGATATATTTTATATAAAATATTTTTTTTTATATAAAATATTAAGTAAAATCTATCTTTCCTAATTCTGCTTTCACGTGTTATTTTAATACTCTTTGATTAAACCCACAAGCCCGATATTCACAGGAAGCAAAACCTTTGAGGTTTCGTGTCATAAGTTGATCACTCCGCAGAAATAGATTAAGTGTGCGTCTCCTATTCGGTGTCACTATGTGTGTCATTATTACTGCTTATAGTGAAGCTTGAGTGCATTGTGTTCACAATCAAAGTTTTTATTTGTTTGTTTATATTTTCGCGGGAGTTTGGCACGAACCTGAGCTGACGGCGCGTACATCAGAGCACTTGAGATGCGCTACATGCTCTCTTCCGGACAGGAGCTGCTCTGGTTGACGTCCGCAGTGTGGCTCAGTGATGCTCTGAATGACACAAACATGCGATGATGGCAGCTATACAGAATATTTGCTTAAATGTCCCTTTAAAATTTTGTCATTAAAAGGTAATACAAAACTTGAGGAATGATGCCACATCTTTAGGGAACTTAATGGCTAAATAACGAGTGTATTAAAATCAATGCAATATTCACAATATGGCTCAATCATATATTTTCTGCCAAATTATCATGATATATATCATAAATAATATTTTCCCCAGCCCTAGTGGAGATTATGATTTGTTTTAGTGCTGCAAAATCTATGAAAGATGTCATGCATATCTTTTTCTGAAAGGTGTCTTAAAGATAGTGTTTCGATCATGTTGGTAGTGATTCTTTTAACAAACTTTCTCTTTATTGTGTTAATCCAGGCTCAGGAGGATGCAGAGAAGCTGCGTTCAGTAGTGATGCCAATGGAGAGTGAGATTGCAGCTCTGAAGGCCAAACTGTCAAGCTCAGAAGACAGAGTTAAGGAACTGGAGGCAGCAAAGGTTAGACAATTCAAAAAGCAGAACTGAGAGACAGAATGTTCTTTTTTATTATTAGATATGACACATTTGTGTCTCATTTTGTTGCTTGAATGCCGTTAGCAGAAACCCATTAATAGTCAAATTAACACCTGGACAAATGAATCAAGATTACATCTGTATTAAAACTAGAGGTCGACTGATAACTAAGGTGGTGGAAAAGGCTGATAACCGATTATTTGGCTGTTAGTTTTAATTATTTATTAAGTTATACATTTTTCTTTGTCTTTCCTTACTGTCACGGGCACATTATCAGCAATCGCTCGTCTTTTGTCCGGTGTACTATACTTTTTTTTTCCTTTTCTCTATAGACATTGTCAGTCAAAATCATCGGGTCTGTGGCACGGTGGAGGGTGGGGCCGGGTCGTGACTCGACACGCCCGGTCCCGTATTAGGCTAATCAAGCCACCGATAGGGATAAGGATCTCTCTCTCTCGCACCGCCCTCCGCGATCAGCCCCTATCCCTCTCTGTGGCTTGATTAGCCTAATACGGGACCGGGCGTGTCGAGTCATGACCCGGCCCTGCCCTCCACCGTGCCACAGGGTCATTTGTGCATCCTCATTTCCTTTTCTTGCTTCCTTTCCTCGTTTCTTTGCTCCACCCTCAAAGGAAACGAGGAAAGGTTGGATGGAAAGGAAAGGAGGATGCACAATTTAAGAAATAATAAGCACCCATTGATTTTGACTGAGGACGGAGGAATCGAAGCAAGATGTATTTGTAAAATGGAAAATCCTGCTCACACCAGCGTGACTTCAGACTGTGACTTTTGGGCAGCTGCAGTGCTTAGGATGCATCTGTGCTTCCTCGCTCAAGCATTCTCTGTAAGCTTCCTCTGACCTCACCTCCATGTGGTGCATTTAGAGAATTGATACGTCCTTGATGATGGTGGACTTTCATCGGTTTCTGGGTCACGAGCTTGAGGACGGAGGAGCGAGGAAACGAGAATGCACAATTTAGGAAATGAGTAGCACTTTTTTTTATAAAACATTTAATTTTTCCGTTATATTTAATGGATCCGTTACAATGCTTTTATTTGTTAATATTCACCAAATTATGCACTTTATAGCCTATACAGTATATTCACCAAATGAAGGATTTTTAGGCATAGAAAAACAGGGAGGAATAAAAAAAGAAAATATCGGCACCAATGAATTGGTATCTCTGTCATAAAGTTGGTTTCTGTAGATGAGTCTGACAATGTTTACTTTAAAATGTAACATGTTCATTTTTAATCAGCATTGTAAAGTAGCAAAGTATAAAGTTTGAATGAAAGCCTCTGTTTATGGGTGTTTTTACTCTTGAAACTTTGTGTTTTTTTATTTTAGAGAATCATATTTGGAACATGTTTGATTATTTTTCAGGTGAAGGAGCTCAATCACGTCCTAGAGGCTGAGAAATCATGCCGAACAGACTTAGAAATGTATGTTGCTGTCCTGAACACCCAGAAATCTGTCCTTCAAGAGGACGCTGAAAAACTTCGGAAAGAGCTCCATGATGGTGTGTCACCAAAATATTGCTTTGTGATGCAAACAGTTCTGAGAATTTTGCTAACTGTTTAACTTCATAGAGCTTGCTTTGGTTGATTGTTTTATGTGGGTTATCTCATATGGAACTTGCTGTGTATTTGTTTACAGGTCTAATGAGTTTGCATTCAAGTAAATATCAGTTGATGTCAGTTGTTTGACCTGCAGTTTGAATTGTTTGGCCTTTTTTTCAGTGGTTCATATGCTGGAATTGGAGCGACAGCAGCACAATCAACTGAAACACACATGGCAGCGTGCCAACGATCAGTTCCTGGAGTCACAGCGGCTGCTGATGCGAGACATGCAGTGCATTGAGAGCGTGCTGTCCTCTGAACAGCTGCGACAGGTGGAGGAAATAAAAAAGAGGGACCAGGTACTTCATCAGGTTTACTAATGTTACAAAATTGGACTTGTTGTAATGTTTACATTGATGCCAGCACTGTATATGTGTTTAGGAGGAGGATGAGAAGGAGATATTGAGTCAGGCTAAAGAGGCTAGTGAGGATGAGGGAACAGACCAGGCTGAGGCAGTGGAGGACTCACTGCTCGGGCTCTCCATAGAAGAGGTATTAGTATCACTCCCATTACTCATTTAAGTTACAACTGAAATCCATCCCATTCCATCCATCCATCCATCCATCCATCCATCCATCCGTCCATCCTTCCATCCAAACCTGGCTTTCAAACAGGTTTCCAAAACACTCCCCCTTCTTCCATTGTTCAGGAAAAGATAGCTCACACCATTGTTTGTGCCAGTATTGCTGTGTCAGGCTGGTTGGGATACTCAAACAAACAGCAATGTTTTAATAGCCCTACAACGTTTACACTTTTTTTAAAAATTCCTAAACATGGGCTACTTATAGTTGATAGTTGTCTCTGCATATAAATCTGGGATAGAGAAAATTATTTTAACATAGAATTAAAATGTTTGCTGTCCCCTTTCGTTTGGTTGACATGCATGCATGTTTGCTCTATAAATTATTGGAAGTTTTATGGCAACGACAACATTTAAATGTATTGCTTACATTTGGCAAAATGGAAATTCACACATTGCTTTGAATTTATGACACTGAGAGATAAGTTATGTATAGTGAAACCTTTCAATGACATTGATCAATACAAGCACTCTGTGGGGGGCATTAGACATGGAAACATGCTCACATGAAACTAATAGAAGTTCTCTTGAAACTTTTTAAAATATATTTCAGCATACTCTGATTTGAGGCATTTTTTTGTTTCATATTTCACTATTTGTCTGCAGTCCCATCTCAGCCACAGCATCCACAGTTCCTTGCACTCTCTGGATGCAGACACCCCGGGCCGCCCAGATAGCTCTGACCTGTATAAGGACGGCCTTCGGAGGGTGCAGTCCACAGACAGCCTTGGGTCTTCAGGAGGTGCTCTACAGCCTCACGGTCTGGGCGGACACATCAACAAGGCCAAATCAGCCAGTCAGCTGGACGAGTCAGACTTTGGTCCTCTCGTGGGGGCGGACTGTGGGGGCTTTGACAGCATGGACACCTACTCCATATCTTCCCTGCAACCAGGACATTTTCTCCTCACCAAGGACCAGGAGAAGGCCATTAAGGCCATGACCCCAGAGCAGGAGGAGACAGCATCACTCTTGTCCAGCATCTCTCATACGGCTGACACGGCTTACTTGCCTCCGTCCGGCTATCGATTGGTCAGCGAGAGCGAGTGGAATCTGCTGCAGCAAGAGGTTAGAAAGATGCTTTGAATCTCTTAATCTATTATTAAAATGTATTTTGGGGTAACAAATATGGAAATGGCCTTTATTTGTTGACTCAACTGTCTATATTCATTTAATTAAGAAAATATTTTTAAAAAAATGTATAAAACATTTGTATATTTTCATTAAAGTGAGAGACTAGTCTACCAACTAGTAATTTTAGTCTTTCCCTATCCATTCCAAACATCTAATTAATTTTCACCAAATTAGAACAGAAATTGATTTGTTTATTATTAAAGGCTCATAACATTCTGATTAATAAAGATACGTTTTGAAGGGAAAAACGTTATGTCTAAAAGGTGCTTTGAAAACCACGTTAACTCATGCGGCACTTCATGTCTGCACACATACAGGGGAAAGAGGCAATGCGTGCGGAGCGGGACAGGGCAGACATTATTCATGTTTGGTGCTAGAGAACAATATTCAAGATTTCAGCGCAGAAAGATCAGAGCTGTTGTCCACATCACAGTTGTTCTGTCGTGCTCCTCACTAGAGACGATGAGAGGGCGCAACCGTTGTCATGAAGTCTTGCGGTGAGGATGGAATGGGTCTGATGTAACCTAATTGTTAGCAAGGCAGCTAGCATTAGCAAGCATCCAGTCTGACCCTACGTTACCACTGGCGCGTTGTGAGCAAAGCTGAGAGCATTTTCAATTCATTCCTATGAAAGCTGAGCGTCATGCTCGCAAGGTGGATCTTTGGATTGGCAGCGGTGCGGAGCAAGCTCTCTCCTAGCGCTGTGAGCACCTTTGAGCGGATTTCGTCTGCCCCAGTGGAAACGCAGCCTGAGAAAGCCGAACTGCTTGTGTTTTAGCTAAAATTCCTCAAAAGTTTATCGTGGATTTTCTTTATCGTGATAAATATCGATATCATTTTATCGCCCAGCCCTAGTGTGTGCATTTTCATAGAAAACAGTAGTTTTTCATTTTAGGTGCTGTATGCGCCTGCCTGGTTCAGTGTGTTGACTGTTTGAAACTGCAGTAGTTTTCGTTGCATAATGAGTACTGTTTCACATGCTATGTGGATTGTACAGTATATACTACACAGTACGTAGTAAACTAGTATTACATTCTGACCATTGTATTCAGATTTATCTCTCTTCCCATTTTAATCAGCAGTTTGGGGATTTCTCACATATGGCTTATGTGTCTTCATAGCTTTCATAACACTTTTTGTGGTTTCTCCTCAGATGAAGAATGCTGGAAAAAAGCTGGGTCGGAGATGTGATATGTGCTCTAATTATGAGAAACAGCTGCAGGTCATTCAGGGACAGGAGGCCGAGACTCGAGACCAGGTGTGTCTGTTATGCCGTTAAAATCAAGACGATACAAGGCACCTAATAAAACGATTGTGCTTAGACCAATGAACCTAGCTTTGATTCTTTCAAAAGTACATTCTCTAATAATACATAATGTGTTCTTGATTCAAAATGGCTGATACTCTGTTGGACATGGTGCCTGGATCATAATTATGACAAACAACTTACTTTACTGCTCCTTTGATCGCTGTAGGTAAAGAAACTGCAGGTGATGTTGCGACAAGCAAATGATCAGCTGGAGAGGACAATGAACGAAAAGCAGGAGTTGGAGGACTCTGTCAAACAGGCCAATGAGGAAACCACCTTAAAGGTGCAGCCGTTGTCTGTGACAGATTTTGTGAAGCGCAGCCAATATTGCATCTTTACAATGTTTCATCCTCGAAGACAGATTCTGTTCATATAAGATCTTGGAGAAAGAACAAACAATGGTTATTTTCCAATGCCTAGTGAGCAATCTTGTCATCTATAGTCTATTTAGGCAGCTACCTTCCAAGGCATCCTAACCTGATATAAGTCACTGTTAAAAGAGCTGCCCATATCAACAATTTCAATTCAGTCCCTAACACGCACCACAGAAAAAGCCAATGAAAGACTAGCTCACACATACATAGGCAACTCGCAAGGCTTTAGAACAGAGCCAGGGTGTTTAAATGCAAAGTATGCATTGACTGCTCTTAATGTGACTAGTTGTCCTAGTCAAACATATTCAGTAATATTAATTTTGTCTGATTTTCCAGATCACAGAGTTGCAGCAGAAAGTTCAGGAGTCTGAATCTCTGGTCAGTGCTCTTCAGCAGGCTTTCAGCCAGGCCAAGAGGAACACCCATGACCAGATGGTATGACCAAACACACTTAAAGGGATAGTTCACCCAAAAATGAAAATTCTCTCATCATTTGCTCATGCCATCCCAGATGTATATGACTTTCTTTCTTCTGCTGAACACAAATTAAGATTTTTAGAAGAATAGTTCAGCTCTGTAGGTTCATACAATGCAAGTGAATGGGGATCAGACATTTCAAGCTCCAAAAATCACATAAAGGAAACTTAGAAGTAATCCATATGACTCCAGTGGTAATCAATGTCTTCTGAAGCAAAATTATAGGTGTTGGTGCTAAAAATTTCAGAAAACGCTAATAATAAATCTCTAAATCTCCACATTACCTTTCACTTTTACACCTGAATGTCACATGTGGTGCCTGTTTAGATTTACTTTCACATCTGAAAGTAAAAGTGGAAATTTGGAGTAAAAAAAAAACTTTTTCTTTTTTACTGTTGTTCTGTTTCTCACCCACACCTATTATATTACTTCTGAAGTCATGGATTAAACCACTGGAGTCTTATGGATTACTTCTGTCTTTCCTTTGTGTGATTCTTGGAGCAACAAAGGTCTGATCACCGTTCACTTGCACTGTAGACACATACAGAGCTGAAATATTCTTCTAAAAATCTTTGTTTGTGTTTTGCTGAAGACAGAAAGTCATATACATCTGGGATCGCATGAGGGTGAGTAAATGATGAGATAATTTTCCTTTTTGGGTGAACTGTCCCTTTAAACACACACAATCATATACAACAAAATCCAGAATCTTGACTTACAGCTTTGTTTTCTTTTGAAAACCATTTGGCAAGCATATTTGTTTAGATCGGTCCCATTTTGAATTGCTACTTCAAATCTTTTTACTAATCAGACCATAAAATAGAAGTTGTTGGCACTGAGACTTGGAAAGGAAGAAATTCAGTCTCCATGCTGGCTTGAAGCACATCTGTTTGAAATCTGAAGTTGAACCATTTAAGTGATAAAATTCAAACTGGTGTGACAAGATCGCTAGAATAAAATGCTCTGGAAAGAGTTCTGACAGTTTTTACCCAAATCTCCTGTTATTGCTTTCATCAGCCAAGTTCTTTAAAAGCCCTACTTTATATCATTTTTTTAGAAAACATTTTTGCCTTATACTTGTGGTGTGTGTGTGTGTGTGTGTGTGTGTGTGTCCAGGCTGTGTTGCTGCAGTCCAGAGAGCAGGTGTCAGAAGAGCTGAACCGTTTGCAGAGAGATAATGATAGTCTTCAGGGTAAACACAGACTTCACGTGACACTGCAACAGCAAGAGGACTTTCACATGCCAACCACTGTACAGGTACTACAACATCCAGTCTCATATGATCATTGTTAACATGTTAAACAATGCTTTTACAAATGTACACTCTGATGCAGTCAATCTGATTTGTGTGCAGCTTAGTAAGAAAGTATTTCAAATCAATAAATATAAGTAAACAGGAAACAAAATCCAGCACACAGCTGTTAATTAATACAACGTTTCAGTCTTGCGGGCCCTGGGTAGCTCAGCGAATATTGATGCTGGCTACCATCCCTGGAGTAGTGTGTTCAAATCCAGGGTGTGCTGAGTGACTCCAGCCAGGTCTTTTAATCAACCAAACTGGCCAACCAGTTGGCCTAGCAATCAGTTGCTAGGGAGGGTAGAGTCACATGGGGTAACCTCCTTGTAGTCACTATAATGTGGTTCTCGCTCTTGGTGGGGCGTGCGGTGAGTTGTGCGTGGATGCCATGGAGAATAGCATGGGCCTCCACACATGCTACATCTCCACGGTAACGCGCTCAAGCCATGTGATAAGATGCACAGATTGACTGTCTCAGACGCGGAGGCAACTGAGATTCGTCCTCTGCCACCCGGACACCACCACATGGACTTAAGAGCACACTGGGAATTGGGCATTCCAAATTGGGGAGAAAAAAAACAACTTTTCAGTCATGCGACCATCAGATATTTGAAAAAACTATTATTATTACATACATATTGCAAGCAACAGCAGTGTGCAGGATTTTGTTTCTTGTTTACGTATCTCAGTTGTTTTTCCCTACACACCTGCTGATAATGTTTTATGTGTGCGGAGTTTTTTTTTTTTTCTTCTATTCTGTAAATCAATAAAGATACAATAGTTATTAAAGTATAGTTGGTAAATCCCACAGTGGCTTTTTGCTTTTATAAAACTGTGCCAACAACAATATGATAAAAAACATTAATGTTCATTAAATTAAAATAATTATTAGTAATAAGCTGTTAAAATCTGACAATTTTATTATATATAGGTGAATAAACTTATATATTTATCAGCTAGCCATTGTTCTTTGAGTGCAATCTAAAAAAAAAAAAATAATAAAAAAAAATCCTAAAATCGTTGTAAAAAATGACTCCTTAACCATCTGATTTGCAGTCAGTGGTGTGTGGATATCGGATTTTTCACAATGGGTGCAAATGTGACTCATCCAATCAGATTTCAGAGCTGATTTTAGAAATAGGTCTGTTTTATAAATAAACAATATCACACTTGCTATTATGCTGTTGTTCTGAATGCAGGGCTGTGATTCAGCAACATGCAATTACAGCCATGCTGATATACAAAAATTGTCCAGTTATTTCATGCATTTTTTCATGCATTGCCAGTGAAAATAGTTCTAAAAAGAAGCCAAAGAATCAAACACGTATTCTCGTTTTGAATAAGTGGTGTTTCAATCGTGAAAATCTGTGTTTTTGACTGAATCGGTAACACTTTACTATAAGGTTCCATTTGTTAACATTAGTTAACTACATAAATGAACAAACTAGCAATGAACAATACTTTTACAGCATTTATTACGCTTAGTTATATGTTAATTTCACCATATACTAATACATTTTTAAAATCAAGAACTGTCAAATGGAGTGATACACATAGTGAAGTGCCAAAGTGCTGTTATACTAAATATTAGCACTCTTGAAATGCAGCTTGGCCAATCAAATTCGAGGACTGAAACTAACTGTTTTATTATTTGTTTTCCATACAGGAACTCCATCAGCTGGTGATGCAGTACAGGGAGGACATTGTTTCAGTCAGAACGGCGTCAGAGCATCTGGAGGAGAAGCTGAAGGCAGAAATATTGTTCCTGAAGGAGCAGATTCAGGCAGAGCAGTGTCTGAAAGAGAACCTGGAGGACACACTACAGGTGGAGATTGAGAGCTGTAAAGAAGAGATTGGTGAGTGCAGTATAAAGATACAGTATATACCATGCAAGAGTAAAAATGTGCCAGCTAGTAAATACCATTTATACCATCATATATCTGCAGCGCAATATATACAACGGCAAGCAGAAAACCTACTCTGCAGACTGAGAAGAGACAGACTAAATTTGAAACGCTTATATGTTTGCGCTGGTATTACATTGAGGCTTTAAAATGTGAATCTTTAGAGGTTTAGCAAATGCAATGAAATCGCAACTTTTCTTCAAAAGGAATTATGATTTCACCCATTTTTGTATTTAACTTACATGAAAACTGATAAAAGTCATTGAAGGAGTTTATGAAACCCAGTGGAATACATAACGCAGCCCATTTATCTACTTCCTCTCATGTATGGCATTTCAAAACTGTCTCTTTTTCCTCCACTCCTGCATTGGTGACTTGTGTACAGACATCCTGGAAGGTATGAATCCTGCCTGACTGTAGTGTTTGTCTAGGATGTGTCTGTCTATAGTGGCACCACCAATAACTCGCACCCTAAACCCATCAGCACTGTGTGTGCCTGCTCTTCTGTCACATCCACGCCACCATGTACTACATCATTTAACTGTGTACTAATATAACTACACAATACCTTGGGTCAAGATCTGTATTTAAAGAGAAATTAAACGTATGTGTTATTCCCTTTAAATGTCCATTTTCATCAACCCACATCTGAAATGTTGTGTGCAAGCTCAATGTCAGCGTTGGGAAAGCTACATGCATGTCTAGCCACATACTATTCACTTTATCTATGTTAAACCACTGTTAACCTGGCCAGCACAACAACCTAAAATTTCTGCACCTTTAAATATACAATAATATGATTTATTTTTATGTAAAATTTGTCAAAATAATGGACCTTTTTCACACTTCTGGGTTTCGGAAATCGGAAGTAAACGATTGCTGGGTAAACTTCGATAATGTTGAATGGGAGACCCTGACAAATATTATTTTTGCCTACCAATACATTTTTGCAATCCAACAAAAAAAATATATTGCCACTATTAAAAATGGAAATGCATCATCACAGTCTATGAAAATGGTGAATTATTTATTACCTTGGATTGATCCTTTGGAAAGCTGTGTGCGCAAACATATGTTGGAAAAAGTAGCTTGTTACGTCACTATTGTGAACTGCTGTCATGATACTGGAATAATATAGTGGCATCTCTACACTGTACTTTTAGTTAACTTCCCAACGCTGCTTTGTGGTAACCTTAATATTGCTTAGAAGTGCTATTTAGGTGACTTTTGTAGAATCAGTTGACCAAGCCTTAGGTCAGGAGATGCTGTTCAGTTGCTTTGACTTAAATATTCATGCCAATTGCACCCTCACACACACCCTTTTATTGTAATGCACAACAGTCTTAATGAATTCAGTGTCAAGTCACAGTTTTTCTATGATCATTCTGACTCAGTCAGCACTAACGCACAAATCTTTGAACAAATGAATCCTCTTGTTACTCAGGAGAATGCTCGCCTTGTTCTTGGCTCTTCAGCCCATGCATTGAGTACATGTATCTGACTAATCCATGTGATGTGACAGCATTTGTTTCCTCCTGTCTGTAGCGTCTTTTTCCAGCTTGAAAACGGAACTGGAAAGAGTGAAGAGTGAAAAAGAACAGGTAGGGCACAAGTTAAACTAATCACTTCTAGGATTGGGAATCAGGAACTGGTTTGTGTTAAAGAACCTAAATATAATTTTTTTTTAGCATTTACTCACCCATATGGCATCTCAAACACGTTTGACTTGCTTGCTTCTGCAGAACACAAAAGATATTTTGAAGGATATATGATGTCTGTTTGTCCATATAGTTCAAGTCAATTGGGTCCAAAACTCTCAAGCTACAAAAAGGACATAATAAAGGTAATCAGCATAAAGGTTTAAAGAGTGAGAAGTGTAATCAGGCTTTAAACCATAATCGCGACAATGAGACTGCAGATGGCAATATTTGTTCATTTTTATCATGAAAAATTTATTACATTTTGGTTTCTCACCCAAAACTGGTGAAATTGTATTTCTTCAGAAGACATGGATTAAACCACTCGAGTCGTATGGATTACCTTTATGTCCTTTTTGAAGCTTGAAAGTTTTGGACCCCATTGACTTGCACTGTATGGACAAACAGACATCATATATCCTTCAAAATATCTTAGTTTGTGTTTCACAGAAGAAAGACAGTCATGTGAGTTTGAGATGGTGGCATAAAGGCGAGTAAATAATGAGAATTACCATTTTTGGGTGAACTGTTCCTTTAAGGATCTTTAAAAAAATAAAACACTTGAACCCAATTATTTTCATTATGTGAAATGTCCTCACTGGTTGCGTGCAACAACAAAAAATATAGTACAACCTGGTTTCACCAATTATGCAGAACCAATTATGTGGAGGATGCTTTCTCAGAAGTTCTAAAATAATCCTTAATGCACTCTTTCTGGAATCTGAAACGTCAATATAGTCAAGATATTCCTTTGCCTAATCACTGCTGCTTATTATTTGCTTAGGGCTGAAATGTTGACTGATCCTTTGCTTTTTTTGGAACAGCTGGAGAGCAGCTTGGCAGAGAAAAGCCTGACTTTGGAAAATGAACAGGGTCTAAAGAACAGTCTGGAGGAACAGCTAAAAGGTGCTCTCAGCAACAAGGTCTGAACAATCATGAGCTTTTTACTGTTGGAGAATTCCAGGGATCAAAGAAAATGATTACTTTTAATTGCATGTTCATATTCATTCATATAAACAAGTATTATAAAGCAATCTGAATCCTTTTAGGTCAAAGGTTGTGTTCATGTGTTGTAGAGTGCTTTGGAGAGTCAAATGTTTGAAGAGAAAGATAAGGCACAGCGGCTGCAGACAGAGCTGGACGTCAGTGAACAGGTTCAGAGAGACTTCGTCAAGCTGTCCCAAACTCTTCAGGTAAATGCATTTCACACGCTGAGCATGAAGTGGTTTTAATGAAGCATTACACTGTGTCTATACTGCAAGTGGGCAGAGCGACAAGACATCAACATTGCTTAATTTGTTGAAGTCTCACATAGCCACATCTTTGACTAAAATGGCAAAGGTCAGGAATCTATTACAGTTTAAACTGGACGAAAAGAGCCATCAAACTGACTTGTAAATCGATCAATCAAAGATGGTTTTGTCATTTCGTGCCATTTAGGGGTGGGGTTATCTGAGGTATCTAATAACAAATGAAAGATGTGGGGAAAATAATTGATATAATCTCGTGACAGTCTCGGTGAGTGTTTGTAGAGAGACAAGAACTACTTTTTCACAGTACAGATTACCAATGTTTGCTGCAGCTATAGTAACACAAGAACTCAATATTGACTATTTACTTAATGGGGTCTTTGGGGGTCATATTGTGCACAGTTCATCAGAGCATAACAAAAAAAATACGTTTGTCTGAAATCTTTCATCAAAATTTTATGAATAGGGCTGTCAGTCGATTAACATTTTTAATCAAGTTAATTCATGAAATGCTAATTAACCCCTCAAATAAGAATAATTCAATATATAATGATAAAATAATTATTAATAGTTATGTTCAATTATAATATATTATAAAAATAATAATTCATATAATTAAAATACATTATCGTGTAAAACAAGTAAAGCATTGATAAGGCAATTCAAAAAGTGGCATTAGAAGGCAATATGTTGTTTATTTCCATATTATTGATCACAGGCCTTTTATTGGCCTACTGTCCACTGCAATCCATTTGGCAATTGAATTTGTCAATCTGTCCGATATAGATTTATTAAAAGGGCTTCAGCATCAGAAGGATGCTTTTGGAGCATCTCACTTGTGTTGCATTTTTATAGGCATTTTTACACAGCGTTTTTATAAGCATTCGGAACTGCGTCTTGTCCAGCTGTGTTTGAATCAAGTCCTGGTGTAGCTTTTTTTCTCATTGAATATCGCGTTAAGTTTACTTAAGCATTCATGTCTGTGTTTGCGTACCTGCATAGAGGATGTTTATGGTCTATCACCATATCTACACTGGAAGTGATCAGTTGGATGCAACAAAACAAGACACTAAAATTCTTGCTGTGTAGACAGATTTGTTTATCATAACGGAGCATTGAACTTTGATGCTTTAAGTATCTTGCTTGCAGTATACATTGGCAAGAAAAAGTATGTAAACCTTTGGAATTACCTGGGTTTTTGTATACATTTTTCTTAATCTGGTTTGATCATCTAAGTTACAATAATGAACAAACATAATCTGTTTCAACTAATAACACAAATTATTGTATTGTTCTTGTACATATTGAATACATCATTCAAACATTCACAGTGTAGGTGGGAAAAAGTCAGAGAACTCCTTGGCAAATGATGACAACAAAAGCTAATTAGAGTCAGGAGTTGGGAAACCTGCCATCCATTTAATGAAATGAGATTGGAAGTCTGGGCTAGAGCTACTTTGACATGTAAGAAGCACTCAAACATTTTGTGTTTGGTATTCACAAGAAGCATCTGCTGACGTGGACCATGCCTCGCAAAGAAGAGATCTCAGAAGACATACGGACAAGAATTGTTGCTTTGCATATAGCCAGAAAGGGTTACAAAGTTATTTGTAAGAGCTTCGATATTCTTGTCCACAGTTAGATAAATTGTCTATAAATGAAGATGATTTAGTACTGTGGCTACTCTCCCTAGAATTGGCCATCCAGCCAAGATGACTCAAAGGGCACACCACAGAATGCTCAGTGGAATAAAGAAGAACCAGCTAAAGAGTGACCGCTAAAGATTTGAAGGAATCATAAGAACTGGTTAACATTTCTGTTCATGAGTCTATTATACGGAAAATATTAAACTGGCATGGTGTCCATGGCAGGACACCTCAAAGGAAGCCACTGCTTCAGCAGGGGTGTCAAACTTAGTTCCTGGAGGGTCCCAGCCCTGTTCCAAAATGCCTCCTTTTAATCTTCAAGCATTCCTCAAGACCTTGAATAACAAGGTGTGTTTAATTAGGGTTGGAGCAAAACTCTGCTGGACTGTGGCCCTCCAGGAACCGAGTTTGACACCCCTTACCTACAGGATAATGTCAGGGTGGCTGTGCACCAGCTGAAGCTCAGTAGAAGATTTTTGATGCAGCAGGACAATGACCATAATCATCAAAGTAAATCCACTACAGAATGGCTTCAATAAACAAAAATTCGCCCAGACCATAACCTAATAGAGATGCTGTGGAATGACCTCAGGAGAGCTGTTCACACCAGATATCCTAAGAATATGGCTGAGCTGAAGCAGTTCTATGAGGAAGAATGGTCTAAAATTCCTTTTGAACATTGTGCAGATCTAATCCGCAGCTACCGGAAACACTTAGTTATGGTTATTGTTGCCAAAGGATCGACCTGTAATTAAATCCAAGGTTTCACATACTTTTTCCAAGTCACTGTGAATGAATGTTTAATGGGATGTGTTCAATAAAGACATGAAAGATTATAATTGTTTGTGTGTTGTTAGCTCAAGCACATTTCTGTTTGTCTATAGTTGTGACTGATGAAGATAAGATCACATTTTATAACCAAGTAATGCAGAAAACCATCTAAATCCAAAGGGTTCACATACATCTTGCCACTGCAGACGCGTTGTAAGGGGTAACAATCTCAATGCAGTGAAACACAACACACATGCAAACATCCTGCGACATTGTCTTATAAGTTACCTTTCTTTATTGCCTGATGCAGTGTCTAAAAAATTGCGGCGCTTCTTTGCAAGACTTAACAGTTGGACGGTATGCAACGGTCAAAGACAGCCATCTAGAATGTTTACAGAGAGCACAAAACCACATCTGGTGTGGATGGCCCCTAAGGGTATAGCTGAAGATGCATTGTTCTTGTTCTCAGGTGCAGTTGGAGCGGATACGGCAGGCAGACTCATTAGAGCGGATCCGGGTCATCCTCAATGATACCAACTTCACAGACATCAGCCAGCTTCCAGAGACATGATGTCACTTCCTTGTTCCCACTCTCACATATAAACAAACATACTCGCATACACACTTCACCTATACTGCACATCTTCAGCCCAACTTCATCATTGGCTCCCACAATGCCTCCTCTAGCCAATCAGAACAGGCTCTGCGGAGTCTGGAGTGGGCTGGGTTTTTAAAAAAAATAAAAATCAATAGTTAAATATGAATTGAGCGAGGAAGACTGAGACAAACTGCAAGTCGTGGAGAACACTACTGCTATAGAAACTTGTAAATACATTTGCAAGGAGGTTGAAAAAGACTGAAGTCTCTGCTCCAGTGAAGGTTTGTGTCTCACAATGCAGTTCACCACTGTGGATCCTGAAGAAGCTGAGTCTTTCAAAGTCCGCTTTTTTCAATTCAGGAAATGTGAGAACATGTGCCCATGATTCCCTGACCCTACCAAAGTTCTAGTCTCTTCTGCCTTGTTTATCTGTTGCATTTACACTTTCTTCTCTACTAATACTCTTCAAGAACCTGACTACTTTTATCTTCTCTCCATCTGCTCTGCTGAAAGCTGTGATTTATGAAGGAAACATAAACACCTAGATTGTTTTGTACATACCTGTATACAGATTACATGTGTATATTGCATTAGTTATATTAATACACAAGACTGCGATTTCCCCGCCTTGCCACGCCCTCTACAGTTGCACATGCCAGTCACTGCGATGCAGGACTGTCACTTAAATTCCTGGGGCTCAAGGAAAAAAATATATGGGTGGGTCCCATTACACACCAGGCATGGGACAATGTTGACAATTGTCCCCTCTGGCAACAGCCCTGCTGGGATATAATTACTGTCTGTTTTGTACTGCAGTTTTGCCTCTCCATTTGTCTTCTGAGACACTTCTTAAAGGAATATTCTGAGTTCAATACAAGTTAAGCTGAATCAACAGCATTTGTGGCATAATGTTGATTACCACAAAAACAATTTTGCTTCTGAGTCACATGCATTTGATTTACAGCCATTGTGTTGCTCTACATGACTTTGTATCTTTGTGTTCCACAGTAAGATGTCTTAAACTATCTGTCTTTATGGCCCATGTGCAGTGGAGACAATATTAAAACTTTAGTATGGGTCTGGAGAACCAAAGATTACATACTGGGAGCACATTGGGATAGTTTAAATCAAATAGGAAAGATGGAAAATGTTGGGCATGAAAATATGAAACAGCGCTAAAAGTTTTTTGTGGGCTGCTTTTTCAAACCGTGTACTCCAAGACATTTAAATCAACTCCAGGAATTCTAAAACAAGAAGTGTGTGCAATCTGTATTCAGTTGGAAGACTAAATAGCATGTCATTTCATTTCTTACACATTACTTTTTTTTTTGTATACTTCAGTTCAGGCTGCAGAATTTTGCAATTGGAGGTCTTGTCACGAAAACATCTCTGGTTACACATGTAAACTCACTTCCCTGAGATGAAGGGAACGAGACATTGCTGTAAGCACTATTGGAAGTGTCCTATACAACCTTGTTGAAATCCTTATATAATCATGCCAATCCTCTGATTGGCAATGGTGCCTGAGCCCCACCCGAGGTGCTGAAAGTCAGCCGTCCATTGCACATTGGGCCACAAACTCTGTGGATCCATCTGTGGTATTCTGAACATTTGACCCAGCATAACACCCTGTTGGTATAAGGTTGGCGCTGTCCATGGTGCTAGAGCAGCCACACAGCAGCGAATCACCCAAGGCTCCAGGCGCAATGTTAAATGTGTCGATTGAGCCACTGGAGGGGTCTCAAGTTTAACAGACCTAACAGTATGATAGTGGATGCTGCCACCATAAAACCCAGCATTCTCTGAAATATCTTCAGTGGCAATGTTTTCGTCAGTTTTAACTGAGACAGACACCGAAGAATAGTCTGACATGCACGTTCTTGTGTCGAGACAAACTCATAAAAAAGAGATTTGCTGACTGGGGAAAAGTGTGATTTTTCGCACAGTTGACATTCTAACCCAGATTTTTCAGATGCCAAAGCAGCAAGTCTCTGTTCGCTCAGTAGTGCTTCTGATTGGGCTAGTAATAACCAATCGTCGAGGTAATTCAAAACACGGCCACCGTTAATTTTCAACAGGGCGAGTGCCGCATTGATGCATTTCGTGAACATGCGGGGAGCCAGAGAATGTCCGAAAGAGAGGACTTCTAATTAATACGCAGTTCCCTCGAACACAAAACTCAAAAAGCGTATGTGACGGGGTGCAATTGGTACATGAAAGTACGCATCCTTCAGATCTATTGACGAAAACCAGTACTTAGGACGGATGTGCGATAAGATAGATAACAACGTATTTGAGCATAATGTGTGGCGTGTATGGTAGTGAAAATGAAATGGCACTTTTTCTGAGAATGTGTAAGTGTCCTGTGTTTGTACAATGGGTGCTTTTTCTCTTTTGTGAGAACAATCTTTGTTTGACTAATACACACAGAAGCAACATTTTTAACACTGTCCCATTCCTGATGTACAGTATTGGGGAAGAGGGGAGAAACATGTGCCTCGAATCGAGCCTTCAGTGAGTTCTGGGCTCCTCTTCACAGGTCTGGGCATGTCTGGAATGTTTCTGCTGCCCGGCCGGGGTTTTTCCATCTGGATGTTTTTCACACTGAGATGGTGGGTGCTTACTCTTGGGTCATGGTTTGCATGGCTTCACAGATGGCTCTGTAGTACCTTTCGGCCGCACTGGGGCAGTAAGAGATGGAATTCTTTGCCGGGCGCTGAACGGAATTAAATCAGGAGCGTGCTGAGAAAGGGGAAGTGCTACTTCTCTTTGGCAGAACATGTTTCATCACTTGAGATTGCTTTTGCGCTGTGATGAAGTACTCTGAAAAGCCTTCCACGGCATTGCCAAAGAGACCACCGGGCGACACTTGGATGTCGTGGAGGGTAGCTTTCTCTGCCTCACGCATGTCTGTGAGAGTTAGACAAATATGCTGGTCCAGAACCACCAGGTTGCTCATTGTTTTGAGACAGCCTAAGCAGTAGCGTTCATGGCTTGCAGTGCCATATCTTTAGCAGTGCGTAGCTCTTTGAACAGCTCTGGATCAGGCCTTGCTTATCCATTTGTTTAAGGAGCTTAGTTTGAAAAACTTGGAGCACCGACATGCTGTAGTGTGCTGAACCAGCTTAGCCTGCTGCTGTATAAGCTCTTCCTGCCAGTGCGGATGTCAGTCAAAACGGCTTGGAGGAATGGGCGAGGTGGGATTTCCATCCCAGGGCAGTATTATGGCAGAGGTAAGCTGCGACCGCCTGTTCCACCGGGGGAAGATTTGTGTAGCCTTTTTCCTCAGTGTGGTACACTTTAGTGAGGAAGGTAGCACCTCCGACCTGAATGCACAGAGTATGATGAGTACGATGGCCGGTTTGCAAAAACCATTCATCCAGGCGAGACTTTTCTGGAGGGGACCACTCAAGACCGAGCTCTTCAATCACTCTCGTGAGGAAAATCCTTGTCCATGTCGTGTACACGTTCTTTACCCTAACTAACCTAAAGGGGCGGCAACATCCTCCGCGGACCACTCGCCTGAAGCTGCAAGTGACAGCGTTATTCCCATCATCAGAGCCACCAAACGTAATGAGGCTGTGTGCTCCAATGGAGGGCCGGAGCTCATCACGTGCATATTGCACAGGTGAGGACGTTAGATCGGGAGTTCAGGGGACTTGCTGGGCTTGTGCCGGCACAAGATTGCCCTCTAATTCTTCCAGCTCAACCTCACTGCCCCACCATGCCTCCTGATGTGGTCCCTCGAGACTTAACACAGAAGAGGCGGGTGGGAGGGCACAAGAGTCTGGAACTTCCCTCAGAATGAGGTCAATCCTAGAGTGCAACGTCCGGAGATTCATGGCATCGCATTGAGGGCAGAGTGTCTCCATGAGAGCTGCTGGTGTGTGAGTGCGGCCCTGGCAGTGAACTTCTCTCGTGCTCATCAGGCAGCGGGATGTGAAGTCTGCATAGGCAACACTTGTGGAGCGACATCTTTAAAAAGACACGTATCATGCAAGCGGCTGTTTAGTTAATATATATATATAAGGATACAGTAACTACAGCCGTAGCACTGTGGGAAGCAGGTAGGAGTTTCGCTGAAGTGCCGTATTCATCAACGTCGATTATCTGAAGCGAAGAACCCGTTCACCGAGAGCATCTTCGACGGCGATGTGGAGATCTCTTCACTGGAACACACAGAGGTGCAGAAAGCCTCTCGGTGCAGGCGCTGAGCACAGGTGATTAGTAATCCTGTTCGTGTCTTGCTGAGAAGTTCTGTCCGCTTTAAGTGTATATCAACGGCGAAACAGAAATGGTTCCAAGACGAACTTTGCAGTATTAAAGGAAGAAAATTCTTAAGAAATGGTGACTGAGCACCCACATATATAGGCTGACTGCATGCCTACAGGCTCCGACTCCATTGCCAATCAGAGGATTGGTGTAATTGTATAAGTGTTTCAACAAGGTCCTGTAGAAGGACACCCCCCCCCCCCCCCCCCCACTTAAGTGCTTACAGCAATGTCGAGTGAACTGAATCAAAAGTGAACGCCCATGTGCTTGACAATGTAATTTGGCTAAACTTACATTTTGATGTAATGGATTGTTAAGGCCCATTACCTACATGTGGACAATTTTAACCAAATATGAATATTTCCCAGAGCATAGCTGCATTGACAGTTTACTTATGACAACATTTGGCCATAATCAAAAAGCTTAATTAAATCGATTAATAAAAAGAATCAATTGTTATCTTAGTGGGACTAATGCACAATAAAGAACTTCAACAACGCTGTCATTGTATGAACTTACAAGTTAAATTGACAAACTGCTGCTCGTGTGACCTGTTTGTGGACTGTTGATATAGCAGCTCTTCTGTGTGAATGTGCGTTATATTGTACAACCATGTGTGTTGTGTTCATATTATTACCTGTACATTGCACTATATAACACTCACATGTCCTGTGCTGACATAAGACAGCAAAAACTTTTCACGTCAGCATGGACAAATATCACGTTGTCCAAATATTTTAGGAACTACATTTTTCAAAACTAGCAGACACTGATGTAACTCTAATAACTGGGATTTTTATGAAAATTATGTTATGAGGACTTCTATATTCAGCATAATTTATCATTCATGTCAGTCATTTCTATTGGGTCTGTGAAGATTTGATTCAGAGTCTTTCACAATAACAGCAGTTAATTTCTGTTTGCATGCTGTGTTGCAAATCCAGAAGCCCTTGCAGATTTATATACTGTACTTTGTACATATCCCTGTATATATCTATATAATAAAACAAACTGAATCTGAAGGTCTTTGTTTTATCTTGTCTGGAGCTAAATATATATTCCTCTAAAGACATTGGTGCAGTGAGTTTCAGCAGATGGAAATTCGTCCATGCCTCTAGTTGAGTGTGCTTTAACCCCAATTGGGCAAGTTTTACCTTGCGACTCATAATCCAGGGTAATTGCATCGACAATCCAGTGAGAAAGCCTTTGCTTGGAGATGGACATAACTTTTGTGCGTCCTCCATTGCATATGAATTAAATGGAGGATGAAGATGGTCTGATGGTGAACCACTTCCGCTTTGACAGGCGCGGTTAGGGCCTTGGGTACATAGCCTTTCCTGGGTATGACAGTGGCTCTTGAAAGACCAAACTCCAGACATGAATTGTCAACTGATAGTGAATGCAGGTCACCTACTCGTTTTACTGAGGCCAGAGCCAGCAATAGTGTGGTTTTAATGGAGATCATGCGTACCAAAGGCTCGAAAAGGGGCCCCCTGATTTTAGGACTAAAGTTATGTCATGAATACCGCTTTCACGTTCCATCTTGTGAGTGTATTGCAGGAAGAAGAGAGAAACAGAGAATAAAGTCTTCATACACTTCTTCAGATAAGCCATTGTCTCAATTCAGGAAATGACTTAACACTTCTGTCTCAGAGCTGATAAATTCCTATAGCAACACACATACAGGAAATAGTCACAATTCAATGTACAAAATGCTTTAATGTCAGGGTGTTGACAGCAAGTACCACAAAAAAAAGTAGACAAAACAGTTTATACAAAAATTTCAACTAAATGTCCTTTTTAAAAGACCTTTAGAATCTGGGAGGTTTGGGTGAAACTCAACTCCGAGGTTCCAGATTTGGCGATGTGCTCTTCTGCAGCTTATTTGAGTGCTATTAAACAAGAATATAATTGGGTTGGCCTTTGCGGACTGTCGATTGCTGTTGCTCAGAAACTGAAATGGTTCTTGATGTCCTTGATCTGTTTCATCATGCCAGCGATGTGTTCTCCCCTGCAGGACAGAAGCAAAGAAGTCCAACACGACAGTCAGATATTAGTGGCCTAAAGATCGTACACAAAGACAGTCGAGTTCTTGAGTTCCGTCTCCACAATTGTTTTTTATTGCTTTGTGTATACATGCGTCAGATGGACTGATTTTGTGCCACTGCATCTTTTCTCACTTTTTCAAGCAATCTGTATTAGATAGATGCATTTTTAGGATAGCATGTCAAGTTAAAACAGTTCAACTCTAGCTGTGCAGTTGAAGATGTGGCACAGCTGAAGTTATTGAGAAACTACTATGAATAGATAGTGACAAGACTGGTTGTTCCTAAGTTCCTTTTGTCATTAATTTAGATTTTACTTTTAATGATTGGGTGAATCTCATCAATCAACACAAAAGGGCTTCTACCTTTAAAAACAAACAATAGTAATTGTACATACTAGCATCTACATTTGGTGCTGTGTGAAAATGAAAGCATCTTGGCAGTCCTGATTCTCTGTACATACTGTTCTTTCAGGACTCCCTGGATACACGTTCTCTGGTGGGCATTGAGTGCAAGGCTGGAGCGAGCTTGAGATGCTCCTGTACTCATCTGCTGCTTTTGATACTCTTTCTTCATGTTCACCTGATAATACATCAATGCACAAAATCACACTGGGGAAATGTAATGGAGGAACGCAGCCAAAATAAATGATTCGAGTCGCTGCAGTCTTCAACACGTTTAGTTTTTAGAGGTACAGTTCACCCAATAATTGAAAATTCTCTCATTTATTCATCCTCATGTAATCCCAGATGTATATGACTTTCTTTCTTCTGCAGAACACAAATGAAGATTTTTAGAAGAATATTTCAGCTCTGTAGGCACATAAAATGCAGTGAATAGTGACTAGAACTTTGAAGCTCCAAAAGGGACATAAAGGAAGCATAAAATTAATCCATAAGACTCCAGTGGTAAAATATCTTCAGAAGTTATATGATAGGTGAGTGAGAGACAGATCAATATTTAAGTCCTTTTTTTTACTGTAAATTCTCCAACCTGCCCAGTATTTGGCAACATGCACGAAGAATGTGAATCACCAAAACAAAAGAAAGTGAAAGTGTAGATTTATAGTGGGGAAAAAAAAGTGTTTTAAATATTGATCTGTTTCTTACCCACACTTATATCGCTTCTGAAGATATTTAATCTCTGGAGTCTTATGGATTAATTTTATGCTTCGTGATTTTTGAGCTTTAAAGTTCTGGTCACCATTCACTTGCATCGTATGGACCAACAGAACTAAAATATTCTTTTAAAAATATTTGTGTTCTGCAGATGAAAGAAAGTCAAACACATCTGGGATGGCATGAGGGTGAATAAATGAGAGAATTTTCATTTTTGGGTGAACTGTCCTTTTAAGAAGGATAAACTGTGTGAAGCATTTTCAATATGAGACTAGGGAAAAGCAAAGAGATGGAAATGGTTGAGAAATTAACCTGTTTAATGCCATTGTCTAGGTGACGGAGCTGGTCGTGAATGGTTTGCAGTTCCTTCCTCATGTCCTTCTCACTGTCTGACAGCACAGGAAGTTGACTGCGCAGACTTCCCAAAACCTGTTTTACTCTATATACACACGCGCACACAAGACACAAACAGTGGCATTACTCTGAAGAGTTTATTCAGACTAGGGCTGAAACGATTAGTCGACATTGTCATAAAAAATTGTCGACAAATATCTTTGTTGTCGAGTAGTCGTTTGATCTCACGTGACCTAATGTAAGGGCCTGCAATATCGCGATATGACCGCTACGACGCTGTAGCGCTAGAGTGTAATGCAGCCCTTACAAATGCTACTGCGGTAGAAGAAAACAAAGCGCGAATTATGACGGAGTGCAAACGAATCCGAACTAGCAAGGTGTGGGAAAGTTTCACAAAACTTCAGACCAAAAATTCTGTTGTGTGCAATACATGCAAGGCGGGACTTGCTTTTCACGGGAGCACAACATGCATGTTGGAGCACTTAAAGAGGAAACATCCTGGCACAAGGGAAGCTGGTGAGAGGTGAGTGTTCTCCAGCTGGAGCTAAATAACTTAATTGTACATACATCTCTTTATTAGAGAATACAATACTGCTAGTAATAATATTAACAATAATAATATAATTACAGTAATGTGATGATTTATTTTGCATAGAATAAATATTGATCAAGCTTAGGAGTCAGGGCTGTTTTTATTATTTTAACACACTATTAGGTATTATAGCCTTATCACTTGCCTGTATTTTGTTCCATATTCATGAAGACAGAAAAGGAGATGTTAGGAAGAATATCATGTCAGTCACTTTTTCATACTGTTAATTAAATGGTGAATGAAAATGTCTCTGTCAGCTCAAATGTCGTAATTTTTTTTTGTAATTTTATACTAATATAAATAATTATATAATCATTTATTTAATAATTGTTTGCAGTTTCATATTTTACCATTCTTTGTGAATTGTGTCCTGAACTAAATGTCCCTTTTTCTGTTTTAGTTCTAAGAAAAGCAGTGGGCCTAGTGATGACTTTTTTTCTGAGGAGAAATTCTTGTGCTCTTGTACATTCAAACATTTTTTTTTTTGTCTGTAATGCAGCTGATTCATTTGTTTGTTTGTTTTTCTATTGAAAGAGAACAGAATATTTAAACAATGCTTAGAGAGAGGATTTGAGTTGGACAGAAATCTGAAAAATGTAAGAGTTAGTTAGTTGGCTCAAAGTTCATTAAAACACCATTTCAAAAGATGAAGTGATTTTTCCTTTTTTATATATATTATAGTTAGAATATGTATAACTCAATGTTTTAATTAATTGAAAAGGCTGAATAATTGTTACAAACCTACTGGTTAGTCGTCCGGAAAAAAAAGACGATTAGTCGATTAATCGTTCTAATAATCGTTAGAATAATCGATTATCAAAATAATCGTTTGTTGCAGCCCTAATTCAGACCAAACAACACTTCATTAATTCACTGCCAGTTAGTATAACCATGTTTTCTGGACACTACCTTGATGGTTGTACCACGGTATTCTTTGAACTTGCATGTAACTAACAATGGTACTGTAGATAAATATGGCAGTCACAGTACTATGGTATATATCAAAGGTATTAAAAATCAAAAAGTGTTTTCTGCACCATTGCTGAATATACAGCACCATGGTAAATGTAATTATGTTTTAGTCGAGTTGTGAATTTGCAGTTTACTTTAAAGTGATGAGAGATTAAAGGGATAGTTCACCCAAAAATGAGACTTCTCTCATCATTTATTCACCCTCATGTCATCCCAGATGTGTGTGATTTTCTTTCTTCAGCTGAACACAAAGATTTTTAGAAGAATATTTCAGACCTGTAGGTCAATACAATGCAAGTGAATGGGTGCCAGAATTTTGACACTCCAAAAAAGGACAAAGGTTGGATAAATGTAATTCATAAGACTCCAGTGATTTAATTTGTGTCTTAAGTAAATCCGATAGGTGTGACTGTGAAACAGAACAATATTTAAGTTAATTTTTAATTAGAAATCTCCACTTTCATTTTCTTTTGTTTATGGTGATTCACATTCTTCATGCATATCGCCACCTACTGGGCAGGGAGGAGATATTATAGTAAAAAAAGGTCTTAAATATTGACTTTTATGCTGCCTTGAAGTGTTTTTTGGTGCTTCAAAGTTCTGGTCACTTTTCACTTTCATTGAAAGGACCTACAGAGCTGAAATATTCTTCTAAAAACCTTAATTTGTGTTCTGAAGAAAGAAAGTCATACACATCTGGGATGACATGAGGGTGAGTAAATAACGAGAGATTTGTATTTTTATTTTGGGGTGAACTATCCCTTAAAGACACCCAAAAACAAACATACAGCATGAAGCAATGTAGTCTGCCTCTTATGAACCAGTTCTTTTAAATTAATCAGACAAAAAGTTTCCGAAACTCGTCCAACAAATGACAACTCAATTACTGACTGGCTTTACGACATGCAGCTAAAGATACACACTTGCATATTAAACAGCATTGTTTTTTTTATTCATTTGTTATGACTAACTCTGGATTCCCCTGCTGCAAAATCTGAATTCTGAATCCAACTAAATCCATAAAGATGAATATAGCATAGCATAACCAATGAACCTGCTCATGATGGCCTCCTGACGATACTTGGCATCTTCGTACTTATCAGCCAGTCGCTCTGCGTCCTCCCTCAGGCTTTTCCTGCAACACACAGCACAGTATATTTGAACAGTGTGCCTGCTGCTGTTAACCACACTATTAAAGACTCTGCAACATTTCCACTGTTTAACACTCAATAATAGCTTGGGCAACTGCTCTTTAGTTAGAGACGTGTCTAACATAACACATTTCTACTGTATGACTGTGCTGGATGAAAAAAAGATAAGAGTAAACCCTGCTTTAAAGAGCTGAATGTGTTGTTTGTGTACATGTGTTTATGATTCATATAGGTCAGGCAGTGTTGTGGTCACCTATCCTCTCTGCACAGAGCAAGATCATCCAGCTGTTTGTTTTTCTGTCCGGTCAGGAGCTTAACTCTGAAAGAGTTTACACAGAAAATGTTAGCAAGTAAATTTTTTACACTTATCAATCTTGTATCTATACTTTTGAAAAAGTGAGTATTTTAATGGTTTCGATTGGCCTCCATTCACTTCCATTGTAAGTGTCTCACAGTAACCCAGATTTTTTATTTTTATTTTTTTAAGAAAACGAGAGATGAGTCAAAGTGAATTTTTGTGTTAATCAACATTATGCCACAAATTGCTGTCGATTGAGCTTAACTTGTATTGAATCTGGAATAATCCTTTAAGAGGACTCGAGTGTAAATACTCTAGAACAGAATTTCAATCAGCAGTAGAACATGGACAAAACATGATTTCATTTTGGTTAAAAAGGAATCACTTACAATAATAAAAAAAAGAAAAGAAAATGTTTGTTTTGCAGTTCAATTCACTGCAATTTTGGTTCAAATCATTCAGCCTACAAACAAGAACTATTCTGCTGGCCAAGTGCTTCTTTATGTTCTACCTTCTCTGCATCTCTTCATGTGCCAGGCCCAGTTTGAGGATGTACTCCTCTCGAAACACCTGTGTGGCTCTGCTGAGCAGCTGCAGACACTCCGCAGCAGGAGGAGACGAGTCTTTATCCCCAGCCCTGAAACACACACATTAGACAAGATCACCTCTGCATGTGACAGCCTCAAAGATTTCTATAAAGCTATAAAAATAAATTCATAATGCTGTAATAACGTAATGCTAGTCACACCTCAGCATTAGCGGGTTGGTCGAGCTACGTGCCAGAATGTTGCGAATATGCTGCTCAAAGGAGTCATCAGCCAATCCGCGAAGAGGAGAGCTACCTGGCCCCGCCCCCGGAGCAGAGCAGAGCAAAGGAGGCGATGGGGGACGAATAGAACTTCTAAACATATGAGAAAACAACATTAGTTAAAACAAAAGAAATTCCATAGCACGTACCATTCCTTGCACAATAATCTAACAAAAAGGGGCGCAAGACAATGAGTGCTCATGACATACAGCAGAGGCAGCAGCAGACACTCATAAGTATTAGTGATGCAGATCATAGTGGCTCCCAGGGACAGGTCTGACACGATCCAAAACCCACGAATGGGAGCCGGCAAACTGAGAGAAAGAGAAAAGAATACAGTTCTTCAAAGCGAGAACTCATTTTTTTTAGGGTTTCTTAAAGGGATAGTTCACCCAAAAATGAAAATTTCAATTTCAAATATTCCAGCTCTGTAGGTCCATTCAATGCAAGCGAATGGGTGCCAAAATTTTGAAGCTCCAAAATCCACATAAAGGCCGCATAAAAGTAATCCATAAGACTTCAGTGGTTTAATCCATGTCTTGCAAAGAAATATGATAGGTGTCGGTGAGAAACAGATCAATATTTAATTCTCCCTGCTCAGTCAATCTCCACTTCAGTTTCACTTTCCAATTCTTCTTCAGTTTTTTTTGTGATTCACAGTCTTAATGCATATCGCCCCCTACTGGGTAGAGAGAAGAATTTATGATAAAAATATTGATCTGTTTCTCACACACAGCTATCAAATCGTGTCTGAACACATGGATTTAACCACTGGAGTTGTATGGACTTTTACTCTCCCCTTATGTTATTTTGGAGCTTCAAAATATTGCCACCCATTCACTTCCATTGTGATGACCTACAAAGCTGAAATATTAAATCTTAATTTGTGTTCTGCACAAGAAAGAAAGTCATAGACATCTGGGATGCATGAGCGTGATTAGATGAGAAAATGTAACATTTTGGGTGAACTTTCCCTTTTAACTTGCTTCAACTAATGTCTTTGAAAACTGGGCTTGAGTCCCATTGGAGATCTGAATATTATTCTGTTGCTTATGCATTTTGTAGTTAAAAGCTAATTTACTGCAAGACTCGTTTGAAGAAAGACTGGGTAATACAGCTAAAGAAATCTAGATATTTATGTATTTGTAAGTGGCATAAAGTGTGATTTTTATTTCAGTTAGAGGAACCATCATTTTATCCAAGCAGTTAATTACAGTAGATTCAAAATGTTTAATGCAAGAACTAAAACAAACTAAATATCTTATTGGAAAAGGCATGTATTCCACATTGTTTAAAAAAATTATAAAATAAAATCAACAAGAAAAAATACATTAAATCATTTCCACACCAATATAACAATACCTCATAATAAAAAACAACCTATACTTACATAACATATATGCAGCACCCACCCCCGCCAGCATGTTTGACATGTTTCTCATATATTAAAAATGCATAAAGGCATTTGTACGATTTTTGGCGTACTTCAACAACTTTTGGTAAACAAAGAAAATGGCATCACTGTGACGTTATCGTGAGCAACAACTTGCCACAAATAAATAAGTAAATCATTTAGATAATTTTTTTAATGGCAGCAAACTTCGGTGCTTCTCTTTAACCATGTGGCCCCGATTTTTGGGGGGGCAGGCAAACTATTTATTACTAATTTGTAATTTGTTGTTTACAATGTTGTTAAATTTGTTGTTAATAAAAAGTTGTATAACTATGCCAAAGTTCATGGACACGCTGTTATGCCTTTTTATGATATGAGCAATCAAACATAGTGGCCCTGTTTTTTTTTTTTTGTTTTTTGGGTCACCCTGTGGAGCTGTTCAGCTGTGAAATATATTTGTAGTTGAACCTGGAAGGCTAATCGCCATGGGTTCCCCTTTGCAAATTTCTTATGAATTTTTTTACAATGGGGATTTTCAATTTAGTATTAAAATTAGGACTGTGGTAAACATTTCTTGAAGATGCTTGGAGGTTTTGTTCTACAACATAAATTACACACAGTCATACCTCAAACGTGAATTTTGAAGCTGCTGTGTTTTAGAAAAAAATGTATGTTGTCAACGAGTTGCTGAATAAGGACTACAAATACCACAAGAATGTGAGTGAACGTGCCTGACAAAATGGAAAACCACTGTAGTTTTAATCTAGCAACTTGATAGCAACATCCATCTTAAAGTAATGATTCCCACAGACCTTCTTTTACTCATTAATCCAAAACAGCCATTATAAAAACCCATAGGAAAATCCTCAGGGAGCCCATGGCTTGAAAATGCTAATTCTCTTCCGGGTTGTTGGACTACAACCTGAACAGCTCTATTTTACATTAAAATCCTTGTGATATTCACCATGTTGCTTCATTTTAAATCAACACTAAAAATATCATTGCATCATAAATATTAAATATATTGCCCTGTCCTAATTTCAAGTATGCTTGTATTTACTGCCTTCCCCCAACCTGTTAGTGAGAGGTCTGGTGCACAGGATGTGTTCCACTATGCAACGCTGTTCTGCCGCCAGTTCCTGCAGACTGTCTTTATCCTCTTCACCTGGACATAAAACACAATAATAAACACAACAAAAGCACATACAACAATACACAGCATTTCAAATATTCCACTCTAGAGCTGTGACCACATACAATATCTGAACTCTGATCAAGTCAGTCATCTTATGAAGGTTTTGATGTAGCAGGAAACGGAAGCACTCACCAGACTCCAGAAAATTGTGCAGTTTTTTGAACCAAGTGAGTCCTACACTGTGCACACCAGCCTCATGGGTGCAGTGATACCTGTGCTGACACAGAGGGTCTGCAACAAATAGTAATCAATGTTAAAACTTCTCTTGAATATATATATATATATATATATATATATATATATATATATATATATATATATATATACATACATACACACACTGATCAGCCACAACATCAACCTTGTGCCGCCCAAACAATCTAAATCTCAGAATAACATTCAGAGGTGATATTCTTCTCAACACAATTGTACAGAGCGGTTATCTGAGTTACTGTAGACTTTGTTAGTTTGAATCAGTCTGTCCATTCTCTGATGACCTCTCTCATCAGCAAGACATTTCTTTCACAGAACTCTCACTCACTTGAAGTTTTTTATTTTTGGCACCATTCTGAGTAAATTCTAGAGACTGTTTGTGTGAAAATCCCAGGAGATCTGCAGTTACTGAAAAACTCAAACCAGCCTGTCTGGCACCAACAATCATCCATGCGTTTATCTTATCAGCCAATCGAGTGGCAGCAGAGCAGTGCATAAAATCATGCAGATATGGGTCAGGAGCTTCAGTTAATGTTCACATCAACCATCAGAATGGGTAAAAAAATGTGATCGCAGTGATTTGGCTAGTGGCATGATTGTTGGTGCCAGATGGGCTGGTTTGAATATTTCTGTACCTGCTGATCTCACTGGATTTTCACACAAACAGTCTCTAGAATTTACTCTGAATATTAAGCTTGGATACATTGATCTTGACAAAATATATATACTGATTATATGTTCATATATACACACACACACACACATATATATATACATATACATACATATATATATATATATATATATATATATATACACATATATACATACATACATACACACACACACACACATACATACACACACACATATATATAAAATGTTGTATTCAAGCTTAATATGTAGAGTCCACTCTAAGTAAACCATTAGTAGGTTGATTTCACCTAAAAGTGTAACACTGTGGCGCTATCAAAACATACCTTTGAATTCATTTTAAGTTAATAAATACAGCGAGATGCTAACGCTCACAAACATATTCATAAGCACATCTTTCTACATACCCACACACCTCTGTGTAATCTGATTGGACAGGTGAAGTCTGACTCCGTTATCTCCTCCTCCTCCTCCCCGGCAGCAGCCAGTTTGAGTGTAAGTTCCAGCTCCACACACTCAAACACGTAGAGTGAAGGCACCGTTTCGGAGCCTCTGGACCATTTCTCTACTGCCTGAACACAAAACAGGGGCTCAGCATTTCTGACACTGTACAAGCAGCATTTTGGTTACAGCCTAGAAAACATTTAGTGCATAATGGTGATTTCTAAGGCCTGTTTCACACATCTGTAGCAATGCATATTTACAGTATTTTGGTGCCCAATGGTCCACACCCAATAAACACTGTATAATTTATAGCTGCTAAAAAATCAGTGTAGTTAACCAGAAATACTTAACAGGATAGTTCACCCAAAAATGAAAATTCTCTCACCATTTACTCACCCTCATGCCATCCAAGACTTACTTTCTTCTGTTGAACACAAACAAAGATTTTTAGAAGAATATCTCAGCTCTGTTGGTCCATACAATGCAAGTGAGTTGTGACCAAATCTTTGAAGCTCCAAATACAACATAAAGGCAGCATAAAAGTAATCGATTTTGGGAGAGAACAGACCAAAAAGCAACTCCTTTTTCACTGTACATCTTGCCATTGCAGTCTCTAGGCATGATCATGATTTGAAGCTTAAATCATGATCGCCAAGGCAACAGCAGATGTGAAGATTTAGATATAGTGGAAAAATAGATATATGTTGGTCTGTTTTCTATCCAAAACTGATTGGATCACTTCTGAAGACATGGATTTAACCACGGAGCCTTATTGATCACTTTTATGCTACCTTTATGTGATTGTTGGTGCTTCAAAGTTTTGTTCACCGTTGTATGGACCTACTGAGCTGAAATATTCTTCTAAAAAATCTTCATTCAGGTTCTGTAGAAGACAGAAAGTCATACACATCTGGGATGGCATGACGGAGAGTAACGAGATAATTTTCAATTTTTGTGTGAACTATTCCTTTAAGGTTCTGACTAAAGCCATAGCTCTGTTACACAGCAGAATCCCTGTCAGTGTGAAAGTTGTTGCAGGTGCAAAATGTTTGAAACCGGCCTAAATGTGATTAACAGAAACCTGTCTGTGACTTACTCCGCTGTCTTCCTCTTCCTCCGCCTCCAGCACTACACAATGGTACAGTGTTCCTGTTTCAGTGGCAATAACCAGGATGTTGGGCACACAAGACAGGCAGAGCACAGCACATGCATCATAGCCATAGTTATCCTCTGCTGCAGGGTACATGGGCAAGGGGCCCATGGGCTTCCCTAGATTACTGACACTAAAACAGATTTAGAGTAAAAAAGAACTTAAATATTGTTCTGTTTCTCACCCCCACTTATCATTTCACTTCTGAAAATATGGATTAAACCACTGGAGTTTTATGGATTACTTTTATGCTGCCTTAATTAGATTTTTGGACCTACAAAAGGTCTGATCAACATTCACTTGCATTGTATGGACCTACAGAACTGAAACTTTCACTTTTTGGGTGAAATATCCCTTTAATGAATAGCGCTATTAGTTGTTTCGTTTAATTGCATTATAACAGTGCCAATAGTATGAGATTATTGTTACCTGTGTGTAAGAGAAATATAGCTCAGATATGTCTCTCCATTCCCATACAGGATGTATAGCGGGTACACCAGAAGCTCTTCTTTCATACGCTGACGAGGAGAATCTGCCAGTGGCCCAAAGTCAAATGCCACAGCAGTCTCACCCAGAGAGGCAGCATAGGAGCGCCTGCACAAGAGAATTGCCTTTCTATATATTCTAAGTATTCCAAAGAGCACTGTATGGTGTGGATGTTGTCTGATAACATACCCTCTTGTGTGGACACTGTTGTCCTCATCTACCTGAGACACTGACAAAACTTTTGCAGGGGACTGTGGCTCTTTAAGGTTATAAAATCTGTGAAAAGAAAAACATTCTTTTAACAACCAAGAGTGATATAACACTATTTCGGTTCTTCTGAAACACATCCTGTCAGTCGCAGGTACCTGATGGTGTTGTCGGAGGTCAGTAAGACTAGATGGGGCTCTTCAGTTTCACTAGGATACCAGGCAGCCTGTCGGAGTGTCACAGAGGCAGAACTGGTGAAAAAGCGCTCAGCTACAGGAATCGTCCTGTGAAAGACCAAACATTACAAACCCAATGAAAACCCAAAGGTAGTCCAGAGGGCTGACACAGCTTTGCTTGGCAATGGGCTATGCTCAGAACAGTATACTTCCATACTATTCTTGCAATTTCTGCAATACAAAGTAGCCTATATATATATATATATATATATATATATATACTATGCACCATGTAGGTTAAAGGCTAAAGAGATGCACATTATTTTCAAATGTCGTAAAGTGACAAAGTAATCAGGAAATATAAGGGTTTGTGTTTATCAAGGAAAGTAAAACCTGTCACTGTGATTGATAAAAGTCGTCATCTTGCCAACTGCTCAGAAAATGTAGCTGTCACATTTGACAGCTTGTTAGTCACAAACTCACTTGCAGTTTATCTGAATGCGTCCACCCTCAAATTCAGATTTTTTGCCCCAGCGCTGTGGCAATTCAAGTATAGTCGCACCACGCTGACCGATGAGAGCCACATGATACTGTGTGGGGCTGACAAGCACCTGACACACTTCAAACAGTGGCGGGTTGATGCACAGAAGCGTCTGGGGAAATTAGGAGATCAGTAACTATTCAGACAGAAACTTAAATAAAAATCAATCAGGGAATAAACCATTTCATTTCAGACACCTGAAAGAAAATTATCTGGTAAAGCAACAGATAGGACATTGTGTAAATAAATGTTCTGACTAAATACAAGGTAAGCACAATTGTCAATATTTAATACAATGGTGATTGTCAAAATTAAATACATAAATCTGACTCGTCCCTTGCTTATTTAGAAATAATGCACAACTCGCTGTTAAATTAGGACACTTACAATGGAAGTGAATGGGGCAAGTCCACAAACATCAAAATACACACCGTTTCAAAGTTTTAGCCAAAAGACAAACACAATAAAATAAAAAAAAATAATGATTTTAGACTAATAAAATCGCGTCCTATACTTATCTGTGGAGTTATTTACAAAATTACAACTCTGTTGTCGTGACGACTTCCTAACCAGACAACTCCTTCTCATCAAGGAATAATCAAGGGATTAAAATGAAGGAATTAATTATTCCAACCAGACAACAGGATTCCTTAAAGACAGCAGAACCCCACAGACCTGATATTTGGAAGTGTCTGTGTCGCTCTCAGAGTTCAGCTGTCTCAGGTTTGTGGTATAAAACACACTCTCAACACTATCCCAGGTGAAAAGGTCGCCATTCAGGCAGAACGTGAGGTTTTTGGCTATTCTTTTGCTAGTCCCTTGGGGCACCAAATGAAGTCTTTCTTGTAATTTCTGGAAGATATCGTGGTTTTTCAGAGCATCTCTCCACCGGTCTCCCGCGAACGACGCCATGTTGACGATAATGTCGTAGAATTTTGCCGTCAGAGTAATTGACCAATAGGCTCATGCTTACATCTGACGCAATTTCAAATGAATCCTGGGATGTGTAGTTTAGTGCGTAATATTGAAGATTATAGCATGTCCAGTTTTCAACTTTGCTTTGAAGATGTATTGTTTGGAATTTTTAACTGTGATATGTCTCATTGTAAATTAAGTAATATTTGATCGGTTAATCCTCATTGAACACAAATCTAAGTATGGGAAGAACAAACCAATTTTTTACATTTTTAATTTTCAAAACAGAAGTCCAATAATAATGAATATATAAATTGTAAATATAAAAAAAAACTGTGAAGTGTGTCAATTTATATACCAATAATAAGGTGTTTATTTAAAGGAGTAGTTCACCCAAAAATGAAAATTCTCTCGTCATATAATCACCCATGTCAGCTCCGATATATATGACTTTCTTTCTTGAAGTCTATTTCAGCTCTGTAGGTCCATACAATGTGAGAAACGGACCAATTACTATAATTTTTCCTCTCTTTCCAGTAGGTGGCGATGTAAATATGTGACAATTACTTAAGATGAGTTCAGAATTGCATTCTGCCATACTACACTTACTAGTTCTGCCTAGTCTATGGTTCTGCCATAATCAGATATGGTAGAAGATTAGTATGGGTATTATGCAACTCTGAACTCATCCTTAAATATTGATCTGTTCACCCACACTTATCATATTCATTTTTGTGTGAACTATCCCTTTAATATGTCCCCAGGCTGTCCCTAAGGAGTTTAGGCCATTATGTAATTTTACAGTACACTTCAGAATGAGAAAGAAATTAAAATGTGGTACACTTTTAAATGCTTCAGTTCTTTAAAATGGTTAAAGAGTGATAACAATGTAAATGGGCGAATCGCACAAAAAAACTCTTTTTTTTTATGACTATTAAAATGTTTTGTGTGCAATTTGAAAATATTTTCATGACAATTAAGTACCCCCCTATACTGTAATGCAAATAAAATATATATTTAAATTGTAAAGTATCTATACATCATCGTATTTCAATTTAATTAAATGTTAAATACAATTTCAAATGTTCTTAATTACAGTTAAAATAATGAATAAATATCTCAATAAAAAAATATCAAATAAATTTAATTATAGTTATTAACTAATAACTTTTTTAATTAAATTAAAAATTATTTACTGTTAAAATTACTTGTTTTAAAATGTATATATATATTTATTTATTTTATTTTTTTATTTATACATTTTTCTTCTTCTTCTTCTTCTTCTGGTTTTTGGGTCTGGTCTGAACAGGTTTTCAGCAAACAGCGCTGTTTTTAAATTCTGTGCGGCACGCTCTTCTGACTGTGACGATGTGCCCCCTTGCGGTGGAAGACGGAACTGCAGGCTTCTGTAAACGTGTACTGCTGTAGTCTCAGTGCATTGTCTTCTCTGCAAACAGTGGTGCGCCTTCATGCCGACGACAGTTTCTCCAGCACCGCTCCCGTGTTCAGCATGAGCAAAATGGAAGTTAAATGCCTGCTAAACGGAGTTGTTTAGTGTGTCTCAGCGGGACAAGAATGTCCCAGAATAGGGACTTGAACTCTTACCCAGATGGGTACAGGGTCCTCAATACCAGTGAACTACAGGAGCTTCTACAAGATGAAGACAAAATAAATCAGGTCGTGCGACTCAGTGAAAAGGTATTTCTTCGTTTCACAAAAACAATTTAGACATCTGTGGACTGTTTCTTTACATACTTGTCATTCTGTTCTCGGATTAGATGTTGTACTTGGCATTTAAACAAACTGTGGGGTTGATTTTTCCCTTCACCTACATGAATCATCGTATGGTTTGTAAGCGTGCTATGCATTACATTACACGCCATCATCATCATCATCATCATCATCATCATAATATACACAACACCATTGCACTGTATGGCAGACGCACTACAAAGATTCACAGACCAAATAGTTTTTCACACAAACCTTCTTTCTTTGAGAAATGTTCATCAAAGATTTCTTCTCTCTGATAAATTGCATAAAGTTTTGCATAAAAAGTAAACAACGAAGATAACTATTATACTAGGCTACAGTGCTGCTTCACAATTTAATAATGTTTCCAGATAGTTCTGCAACGTAACATTAGTACAGTACTGTTTACAGAAAAAAATACATATTTTCCACTCGATGTGATCTTTATTATTCTTATAGCTCAATGCATTTTATGCGTGACAGATTCTGTGGTGGAGGACTGTGTGATGAGCCAAATACATTCAAAGACATTTGTAACAGTGTGTTAAATATACACGAATGAATGAAATGGGATATTTCCTGGCTCAACATGTTTATTAAATCGCCCTTTTACAGTGAGGTGCTATTAAAAATGAATGGTGCTCCATTCTTGTTCAGCAGACAAAATAATTTCATCTGGGACTGATCCGGTGTCACTTTATACTGGAATAAATGACATTTGAGACTCAAGTGGCTGTTGCCGGACCCCAGATCCTGCAGGACGCTTAACTGTGTTATTTGAAATGTATAGACTAATATATTTGTACTTGGTCATAATTACAACTGTACCCGTAATACAATGTGATAGAACCTGCACAATTGTCCAATAAATGAAGGAACATAGGCTAATGGAATAAATGCAATTTAAGCTGTATTAACATCTTAAGTGGCTTGCTGTCATAACCACAGAATGGCTTTCTGTGATAAAAACAGACATTTAGACTTACAGTGGCGGTTCTGGCTTACTTGGCGAGCCCCTTAATATCAACAAAAACAACATGACAAACAAAACGTTTAAGTCCTTTTGATAGGCCAACTCTAAATCTCCACTTTCACATCTGAAAGTCACATTTGATGCCTGTTTAGTTTCACTTTCACGTCTGAATGTGTAAGTGGATTGATAGTTTATTGATCTGTTTCTCACCCACATTTATCATATCACTTCTAAAGACATGAAGTCGTATGGATTAATTTTATGCTGTCTTTATGTGCTTTTTAGAGCTTAAAAATGTTGGTCACCATTCACTTGTGGACCTACAGAGCTGAAATGTTCTTCTAAAAGTCTTAAATTGTGATCTGCAAATGAAAGAAAGACATGTTTCGGGAATGGCATGAGTGAATTATGAGAGAATTGTAATTTTTGGGTGAACTATCCCTTTAAACTAGACAATGAATATAATAATGGAGTAACTATATATATATATACTCACCTAAAGGATTATTAGGAACACCATACTAATACTGTGTTTGACCCCCTTTCGCCTTCAGAACTGCCTTAATTCTACGTGGCATTAATTCAACAAGGTGCTGAAAGCATTCTTTAGAAATGTTGGTCCATATTGATAGGATAGCATCTTGCAGTTGATGGAGATTTGTGGGATGCACATCCAGGGCACGAAGCTCCCGTTCCACCACACCCCAAAGATGCTCTATTGGGCTGAGATCTGGTGACTGTGGGGGCCATTTTAGTACAGTGAACTCATTGTCATGTTCAAGAAACCAATTTGAAATGATTCGAGCTTTGTGACATGGTGCATTATCCTGCTGGAAGTAGCCATCAGCTGATGGCTACATGGTGGCCATAAAGGGATGGACATGGTCAGAAACAATGCTCAGGTAGGCCGTGGCATATAAACGATGCCCAATTGGCACTAAGGGGCCTAAAGTGTGCCAAGAAAACATCACCCCACACCATTACACCACCACCACCAGCCTGCACAGTGGTAACAAGGCATGATGGATCCATGTTCTCATTCTGTTTACGCCAAATTCTGACTCTACCATCTGAATGTCTCAACAGAAATCGAGACTCATCAGACCAGTTAAAATTTTTCCAGTCTTCAACTGTCCAATTTTGGTGAGCTCTTGCAAATTGTAGCCTCTTTTTCCTATTTGTAGTGGAGATGAGTGGTACCCGGTGGGGTCTTCTGCTGTTGTAGCCCATCCGCCTCAAGGTTGTGCGTGTTGTGGCTTCACAAATGCTTTGCTGCATACCTCGGTTGTAACGAGTGGTTATTTCAGTCAAAGTTGCTCTTCTATCAGCTTGAATCAGTCGGCCCATTCTCCTCTGACCTCTAGCATCAACAAGGCATTTTCGCCCACAGGACTGCCGCATACTGGATGGTTTTCCCTTTTCACACCATTCTTTGTAAACCCTAGAAATGGTTGTGTGTGAAAATCCCAGTAACTGAGCAGATTGTGAAATACTCAGACCGGCCCGTCTGGCACCAACAACCATGCCACGCTCAAAATTGCTTAAATCACCTTTCTTTCCCATTCTGACATTCAGTTTGGAGTTCAGGAGATTGTCTTGACCAAGACCACACCCCTAAATGCATTGAAGCAACTGCCATGTGATTGGTTGATTAGATAATTGCATTAATGAGAAATTGAACAGGTGTTCCTAATAATCCTTTAGGTGAGTGTATGTGTATATATATATATATATATATATATATATATATATATATATATATATATATACAGGGTTGGGAATGACTTTGTTCTGCTGAAGAGTATTAGAGGAATATTTCAGCTCTGTAGGCCCATACAATGCAAGAGAATGGTGACCAACATTTTTAAGCTCTAAAAAGCACATAAAGACAGCATAAAAGTAATCCAGTGGTTAAATCCATATCTTCAAAATCAATGTGATAGATGTGGATGAGAAACAGACCAATTACTATACATTTTCCTCTCTGTCCAGTAGGTGGCGATGTGCATGAAGAAGGCAAATCGCTAAAAACAAAAGAAGAAAAATGTGAAAGTGGAGATTTATAGTAAAAAATGACATTCTGCCATACTACACTTACTAGTTCTGCCATAATCAGATATGGTAGAAGATTAGTATGGGTATTATGCAACTCTGAACACATCCTTAAATATTGATCTGTTCACCCACACTTATCATATTGCTTCACAAGACATTAAACCACTGGAGTCGTATGTGATTACTTTTATGCTGAATTTATGTGCTTTTTGGTGTTTTAAAGTACTGATCAATATTCACTTGCATTTTATGGACCTACAGAGCTGAAATAGTCTTCAAAAAATCTGCCTTTGTGTCCTGCAATGAAAGAAAGCCATGTTTCGGGAATGGCATGAGTGTGAGTAAATTATGAGAGAATTGTAATTTTTGGGTGAACTATCCCTTTAAATAAAATAACTAGACAATGAGTATAGAAATGAAGTAAGTATAAATAGCCGTGCATGAGTTATATGATGGGGCCAAAGAGGTCAAACTCCTAACAGCTTGTGATCTGTGAAGCCCATCACATTCCCATCCCAAACAGGTCAATTCATTAACATGCTGAGGTCTCCAAGAGCAACCGCAATGAAAGGGTCGCCATGGTCTAGTGAGCTGGATACAGTTATTGCTTTTGTATGCATGAGCGTCATTCCCTCGCAAGAGTTTATAATGCTTTTTACTATCTGGAGCGTGCTCTGTAATACCAGGGCAGTGTTCTTTTCTATGAAAACCAATGAGACGCACTTTATAGTTCACTTTATGTGCTTATTAAGATTACAAAGGATCGGACTCAGCGAGTATTCATCAGTGTTAGGAACTGATCTGTCCAAACAGAAGGTCTTTGGCCATTCACAGTTTATTGACCAAGCCAAACTATCTTGCACTAAACAGATGGTCTTCTATTTCAGTAGTTTGTATGATACTCGCGGGCCGTGATTTGTCAGATTAAATTTAAAATGCTTCTCCCGATCCTCTGTTAATGAACTCCATTTCAGTAGTTTGTATGTTAATGTAACTTATTTGGCTTGCTGTCTGTATACTGGAGGGCCCGGAGCTCGAGACTCAACTCAAGTCCTGATTACGCCCAAAAAGGCATTAAGGTGGAAAATCAGTACCATGACAATGGCAGGAAATATTTAGTACAGCAAGCTGGCAACAATTCTATATGGTGAATTTGCTTAGCAAAAACATCAGTTATTTTGTTCTTCCCCTCCAAAAGCTATATACAAAAGCTATATATAATCACACTGTGATTCGAATGGGAGATTGCTATATGTGTGAATTTAGGTTGGATCAATGGCACATTGGAACGGGAGGGCTCTTTCTGCGATTAAAACGGGAGGACCCTGGTTTAAACATATATATATATCTGTGTAAACGCATGCACGCAAATACATACACATATGTACGTGTACACATACGCGCATGTGCATGTCGGATGTAGCGAGATGGTGGCAGGTGGTGACATGAGTGATAGAGATAGGTGGTACTGATAAGGGGATTAGCTGATTAGTGATTGATGAGCTTTCCTGATGTGGAAACGTTTAGATCTGATGTAGCTGTGAGATGCGTCTGAGGACCAGTGACCGAGAGATTGAATTTGTTGTTCTGATTAACCTTTTTTGGGCAGCTGTGGTTGCTGCTCCAATATGGAATGAATGACTGGAATAAAATTTGGCCGGGATGCCAGATTGGAGGAGGACTGATTTAAGGTGCTTTTGGAACCAGAATCTTGAAGCTGTATGGTTATTATCGTCGGTGAATTGTGAATCAAGAGGGGATTTAATGTGGGGATATCTGTAAGTGAGAAATTATGCAAGTGATTGGTAAGGTTGGATGGGGATGGGCAGGTTGAAAATGTAAATCGATCTGTTTTGCTTTGTTTAATGAAGAGTCTGAGAAGTTTGGAATGATGTTGGGATTGAATTGTGTATTGACAGTGATTTCTGAGCAATGCAGAAAGCCTAAGAAGGCTAAGATAAACATAGTGTCAAGTGTGCAAGCTGTGTTTACATAATGGTAACCAAGGCGGAGGGTTGTTAGGCATTTTGTTAAGATATTGATGGTTAGAGGCACTCTGGTGCCTGAGCATTTAATAAGCAGAGAAATTTGGGGGTTATTGATTGCTGGGGTGGACTTTTAAATATTGATTTATGGAAAAAGCATGCAGCTCAGATAATCTTTTGTGGTATCTGGTTAAAGGCCTTGGAATTGGTTTAGGAATTAAACGGATGGTGAAATGGATAATATGCTGCAGTAGAACCATTATTAAGAGCAATATATAAAACCCCCCAAATTGGGTGAAGGAAATGCCAAATCGAAGGCTGGCAGAAGTGCTAGATCATCGTAAACTGCATTGGAACAGCTGGCTTTCGGAGGCAGCCTCATGTGAGGGCGTACTCTGGGTGGAAGGTTTGAATGAAGGACCTTTATGCGGCTATAGGGGGCTGTACCATGATATTTTGCGTCATCCGGCTTACGGGGGTGGCCTCACGTTCCCATGTGCTTATCTTAATAAGCAGTGTGAAAAAAAACGGCATAAAATGATTTGAGAAATAAAGAGCTTTGGCTCTGTGCTGTATACTTAAATGCAGGAGAAATATACTTGCCAGCATTATTGAAGGATTTACTTCTTAAGAGTATGACTGCCACCTGCATACGATTGCATGGTAATGCATCGCATGGCGATAGATTTGTGAGGAGAAAGTAGTCCGCTCGATCCCCGGTGAATCAGAGCCCAGGCTTCAGCTAGCGCTGTGTGTTCAGCTCCTCAACCTCCAGTGTGTGTGGAGTTTTCTCAGGATTTGCGAGAGAGTGAGAGCGGAGTCAGCTGAAGCAATTAAGCCAAGAGGAACCACCTGTGTGCTAGAATGGGAATAAAACAATCAGGTGCATGGGGGTGAACAAGGACAGTTATGATGAAAGGACCTGAGTATGGCCTTACGAAACAGTAGCACTGGTGTATGGTGAAGCAGCGGCCAGTCTTGCTGAGGCAGTCTCGACACAATTGGATCTTCTTTGGCGAATAATGGTTAGAAAGGGAGAAAGGCAGAGTAGAAAAAGCACCTACTGCGTTGAAGTGGCAGCCGCCATATTACTATGTCTGAAAATAGTGAGAGCTGCACACTATTAGCTTCCATGAATAACGTAATGATTGTGATAAAATGGCTTATCTGATGAGGAGGTCAAATGCTTCAAGCGGGGTAATAGGATGTTGCATGGTTCTGTTGTGGATGGGCGGGGCCAATTCCAGGAATACTGTCATGTCAGGAGGATTGTCACAGGAAGCAGGTAAGCAGTGGCTTATATACTCCTACTCGCAGGCCGTGATTTGTCAGATTAAAATGAACATGCTCTTCCCGAACCTCTGTTAATAAACTCCATATTGTGCTTGTGCTGCATGCTCAGTGTGTGTAGACTTCATTAATCATCTGGCTTCATATTTTTGCTCTTTTCTGTTGCTGTCATGTAGAAATGTAGAATGCAACTGCATGCATCTCTAGCGGGCTGTGCTCATGACATGTGGTGCTGATGCATCGTGGGTGAACCGAGTTCGAGTCGGCTCGTGAGGACCTTTCCCGATCCCATTCCAACTCTTCTCCCCTGTCATTTCCTGTCCCCTCTCCACTAAATCTGTCATTAAAAAGCCTATTAAAGGCCAAAAAAATAACCATTGATAATGGAAAATCTATTCATCCTCATGTATTTTCAAACTTTCTCTTTAAAGGGATAGTTCACCCAAAAATGAAAATCCTCTCATTTACTCTCTCATTATCCGCTCAGTGAGGCTCGAGAACTTGCTTTGTTAATGCTAAAAACAAGTTGTTGAACACGCATGCCACTGTGAAAGTGCTCCTCTCATTGCGCTCATGAACGTGCAGCGGACATCAAGATGTTTTCACCAAAAAAACGTATAGCATACCCGTGACAGAGTGTCCTTCAGTCGGGTGCAGTTTCAATCTCTCCCCCTTAGATCGGGACATTCACGCAACTTATAGAAGAGGTGCTGACCGCACAGAGAAATTTCAGTTTTGGAGTTTGTAGTTATTTACGTGATCTTCCATATTATTTGAACTTTAATTAAGCTGTAGCGCATTAAATAACTGCATTTAAGATGTAACGCTGGGGTGTTTCCTTTAAAGACGCTCAACACAAACTTTTTGCTCCAGCTCAACTTATTCCACAACTAGAGTGCTTCTGTATTTCCTTTTTTGTATTTTTGCATTATAATTCCTTCATACTTTGCGATATACATCATCTGAAGCTGTTTGGAAAGTTTAGAGTGCATCTGGACTGTGAGATGTTCACTTCTTCCTCTCCTCAGCTGCAGTGCTGCTCTCGCCATTAGAGTTTAAAGTGATCTCATGTTACGTTAAATTAGATCAAATGACTATTCAACAACGAAACATTTTGTTGACAATTATTTATTGTTGACATTGTCGATAACTAATCGTTTCAGCCCTAGTTAAAATACTCACTGTTTCAAGTGTATAGCCACCAGACATAAACAATATCGTGTAAACATGATTTTAGTGTGATAAAATTGCTTGGTTGTCTGTTTTATGGAAAGTTATAGCCAATTTTACAACTTCTTTCTTTACATGATGATATACATTTCTGACTTTAAACCCTTCAAAAATTGCCCCCCTTCACTTTCATTGTAAGTGCCTCACTGTAACCACCATTTTTGCCTTTTTTTATATATTTTGTTTTGTGGTAATCAACATTATGGCACTAAAGATGCTGTTGTTTGTGCTTAACTTGCATTGAACCTGGAATATTCTTTTAATGTTTTTTAGAGGTTTGGAACAACATGAGGATGAGTAAATTATTACAGCATTTTCGTTTTTGGAGGAAATATTCCTTTAAAGTATTTTCCAGGTTGTGACTGTAAGCAATCGTATTTGTTTTATGGCCATTATATCATCCAGCCCACATGGCCTCTAGAGGATCTACATCTGCACAGCGTATAAACAGATAAACAGGCAGCAGCAAGCGGAAACGGATAGTCTGTGTCAGTTCCTGTTTAGGGAAAATGTGAGCCATTTCAAATGTGCTCTGTATGTTGTGGAGTTTTACTTTTGCGTTTAACAGTGGGAGAGAGGGGAAATAGGCAAAGATCAGAGATACTGAAGAATGGGCTGTCATTTTGTGAGGGTGTCAGAGTCCCCGCTGTGGTCTCTGCCTTCAGAATGCTCATTATCTGACCACAAGTTGTGAAAGACATGCACACCAGCAAGCGCTGGACTTGGACGTTTATTGGCTCTGGATGACTTATGACGCATGCAGCAGACTCAGCAGTATGGAATACTAAAGGCTAGAGAGAGAAAGGGAGAGCAGCAGGACTGTTTCACATGTTCCTCTTAAAAGTCGCCAAAAGATTGATCAGAGCATTGTGTGGCGTGTGTGTTTTGTCTCTGCCATTATGGTATGCTATGCCACCTCCTCTCCAAGAGAGGTCATGTCCTTTCCTGGACTTGCAAATGCACAGAATTGTGAGGGAGTGCATCATTCTTCTCTGTGGTTAATCTGTGGATGATTTGGTTGAAAAGAGATAAAGAATTTCCTACACTATAGCGGAACTGTTCCAATGTCTGGTGAGCTGCCCACCTTGATAGCATTTTAATGCCTAGCTGCTGGATCGGTATAGCTATTAGGAACCAGCTGGTCTACTGGCAGAAATGCTGGCCTACCTGCATGGTATTTCTGATGAGGTTGGTTAAGCTAGTTAAAAAGCATTAAAAACACAACATATTCTGATGGCCAAAAATGCTGGACTTTTCACTTTCCCACATCTAAAGCAACATTGCATGAATCCTTCACATATAATGTAATCTAAGAATGCATCGTGTTCAGCTCAATTAAGTAAAATCATCCAAGATAGTGGACGAGTCATAATGAATGTTGATTATAAATGCATTTATTAGATTAAATATTGTAATCAAATTAAATACATGATGTGCTTCTCAAATAATTGGCTATTTATTGTTCCTTGTATTTGCATATCATTGAACTTAAGTGTATTAGTGGCATTCTCTAATCAGCAATCCATTTTGCAATTGAGTTTGTCAATCTCTAACAGGACGTTCTGATTTCTGTCTGCATCAGACATACTCTTTTTGAGCATCTCACTTTGGTTGCGTCGTGTCTTACTGGTTTTCAGCATCTTGCGCTAAATGCCACATCACCTATTATGTTTTTTCAAATATTACCTTTCATGTTGTGTGTTATGTAGCTGTTTGTGAATGTAAAAAAGTCTGAAAAGTTTTAAAGAAAGAACGATTCTGAACACCTGAGACGAGTCGTTAGTAATTCCAGACTTACTTCCTGTACTAACCTACGCAATTTGGTAACAAAAAACCTGCCCTCAAACACTACACTAAGCGGTAGACCAATCACAACAGACTGGGACATCTGACCAATCAGAGCAGAGTATGCTCTCTGAAAGGAGGAGTTTAGAATGAATTCAAAATTAAATTAAAGTGTTTTTTGACCTTGGATGCATGTAAATCTATTGTATGAGACCTTTAAAACAAAATTAGGCATGTTTAAAAATTGGTGCTCTTTAAGATTCCTGCATTCTATCGTGGCTTGTCCTGCTGTTGTTGAGTGCTGTAGTGCATTGTATCAGCAAGAGGGGAATTGGCTCCCCCCGCTAAGCCTGGCTTCTCCCAAGGTTATTTTTCTCTTTTAATATCTTATGGAGTTTTGTGTTGAAGATTGCTCACTGACTGGGCCACAAATGCAGTAATTTGTTAGGTATGACTTTCAATCGTGTTATTCATTTAAACTGCACAATGTGGATTTTAAGACATCACAGCATTATTTTCTGTTACAGCATAATTTTCTGTGTAGCTGCTTTGAAACAATGTGTTTGAAAAGCACTAAACAAATAAATATGACTTGACTTGACTACTTCCTGCCCTGTCTTTACTGACCTTGTTGGTTTGATGAGGCAACATGCCTCAACATGTCAGTACAACCATAAGCTGAGGCTGCGCAGACTGCCCCCTACTGACCCTTATTTACAAAGACATCAAGGTGGTACTTCAAGCTTGAATTGCTCCGATAGTTGGAGAATTCCTTTACGGAATTAACGTATGGTTAGGGAGCATGATTAATTGCATAAACGTTTTATTTTTCATATAAGAAATCTCACTAAATGTACTTGTTAATTCAACTGCCCTAGCTTTTATTTATTTATATATATATATATATATATATATATATATATATATATATATATATATATATATATATATATATATATATATATATATATATATATCATTCAATACCAAGAAGTATCAATAAAATAATTAAATCTAATTGAAAATGGACTATTTTACGTATTCATAGCAAATACATTATATTATGTATTTACTATACCTAACAGCTGAGCACTATGCTAATGTCAAACTCTATTGCAATCAATCATGAACCAGGTCTCCATTGTGCTTCACATAAGCTCCTGATTGTGTGCTGCTTTTGTAGAGCGTTGCAAATCAGTCACTTATGTGGTTCCATTTCAGATTCTGCTTTAGAAGGAATCTGCCTATGTAGACGGAAAAGCAGCTCTCTAGGTTTTGGAATTATTGTTTTACTGAAAATCTGAAAGAAAAAAGGGGCCTGTGTAGCTCAGCAAGTAAAGACGCTGACTACCACACCTCGAGTCGCAAGTTCGAATCCTGGGCGTGCTGAGCAACTCCAGTCTGGCTTCTTAATCAATCTATTGGCCCAGTTGCTAGGGTGGGTAGAGTCACGTTGGGTTAACCTCCTCGTGGTCACTATAATGTGGTTCTTGGACTCGGTGGGGCGTGTGGTGAGTTGTGCGTGAATGTCGCGGAGAATAGCGTGAGCCTCCACGCGCTCTCCATGGTAATGCGCTCAACAAGCCACGTGATAAGATGTGCGAATTGATGGTCTCAGACGTCGGAGGCAACTGAGATTCATCCTGTGCCACCCGGATTGAGGCGAGTCACTACACCACAACGAGTGCAATGGGAATTGGGCATGCCAAATTGGGGAGGAAAGGGAGGAAAATAAAGAATGAAAGAACATCCAAATCGACATCCAAAATGAAACAACTATTATTTAGACCCTGATTAAAGTGCTCTTGGACAAAAAGGAGTTTAAAGCTGTCATTGTTGTATTTTTAATTATTATTGGTATTTTTATTGCACAAGAAATCTGGCATTCACCTAATTAAACATTAACATTTATGCATATTTAATACCACAGTTTTTGGGATATGCTGCTCCTATTTAGAATGCATGATATATATATATTCATGTATAGGCTTACATTTGCCTTTTTTTTTTTTAAAATGACTTGAATATAGAGTCTTGCTGAGCAGTCATAATTGTTAAGTGGAGCATCAGGATAACTGTAATTTCTGGGTGTTGAGTGAAAATGGATTAGATTTGTAGCATTTACAAATTTAGCAGTTGCCTTTATCCAAAAAGACTTACAAATGAGGAACAAAAACAATTGAGTTCTCAAAGTGGCCTCTAGTGCAAAAGAAAGAGACGGAGAAGGATGGTTTTTTTTGTAGAAGAGAAAAGGAGAAATCTGTATCCGCCAAAGCCACACTTCGGATTTGAAAATGCAGTATATGGCAAGCCATATCTAATTCATTATCCAAATCGTTTATCATCGTGTCAGGATCTCTGCAGTCATTTGAAATTATTTCAAGGCCGTAACCATTTCTTGAACATTGGGGGAGAACAAACCATTTTGGGGGTGGGGGAGGGGTGGACATGGATGTTGAGATCACAAATATAATTGTCCTCTTTGGTCCTTTGAAATATTAAAGCCTCTGAATGAAATACTTTTCTTAATAAAGGCCTTAAATGTGATAAAGGCCCAAAATGTTATAATTTTTGGTTTTAAAAGTTAAAAGGTACGGCAGCTAAGCAAGACTTATTTTCTGGCAAGCTTTATCGCTATTCTTCATCAACAGTACAGAACTGAACAATGAGTCCAAATTTACAAGTAAAATTTAATTATGACCAGTACCTATTTGCTTACACCTTGATTCTTTAATTGACATGGCCCCAACTGAATGGAAATTGCGCTCATCTCGTAAATCCGATCATTCCAACCATTAGTCCTGGCACAATGTTCAAACAAAAACTTCTATAGCCCTGATATCAGAGGGTTAGGCACAGCCTCTGGTGTGAACGCACGGTAAGAGTTTTTTTTCTGAAAGTTCACTCTGGCGAGCTGTTACGAACCACCAAACCACCGAAACAAACTCAAAAACACCTTTTTGGCCAGATGTTGTTCTAAATGACGTCGCACCCTTTCGTTTTTTTTAGGAAAAGTGCAGGGGATTTTGTTTACATTAATACCCAAGTTAATTGTGCCAAGACTGAGAATGCAATGCACACTTTAATTGTGTTACGAAATGCATTCTGACATGTTTCTGAAAACACGTAAGATCGAGTTTGCATAGCTAGAAGCGTTAACGAAAACATACCTATGTAGAGTATGTTTTCTGGGCTTTAGCCTGACCCTAAACCTAACCCTGAAATCTGATTTGTTGATAGCAATGTTGCTTCAGGACCAACCAGGATGTTATTCCAGTAACACATCCTACTTGGGTAGATGACTTAAGCATTAGATAAACTAGGCTATATTTCTGTGAATTGATGGGCAATGAGCATTTTCTTTCATGTGGCTTCAAACATTCCTCAGTAAAATGTGTTTTCAGCACTACATTGTGAAGACTTGGAGTTCCATCCAGTGTGCTTGCGTCTTAAGCTTCACTGCTCCATTCATCATGCAGAAGTGATGCGTGTAATTTGCAATCACTTAGTATTCTGCGATCAAAAAAACTGCATGACATTTCTCGTCTGCATTTGATGAGGGATTAGTTCTGCATATTTATGTGTCATTTATATGTAATATTGCATTAATTAGAAAATTATTATCTGGCCTTTAAGTGCTGCGCTGCTTTGAAAGATTTGTCTAGATGGCCTGATATGCTGTCATAGTCCATTCTATCTCAAAGGCATGTTGTGCAAACCGTATGTAAAACAGCAATTATGTAGAGGGTTAAAAAAAAGCAATTGACCTTAAAAGTTTGAGGTTTGAAGTAATTTCCCAATGAAAACGACCTCAAATAACCTTATCTATCCTCTCTGATAGCACATGTTCTTTTGAGATATTATAAGCAGCACAAGTATTCCTGTTTCATCGTAGATGGTGGCTTTGATCAAAGCGGACTGCTGTTCTCACATTCCCCTCAGACGAATAGATTCCGTAATAGATGTGCCACCAGTGGGAATATCACCACCATGTTTGGGGGGTCCTGCGCAGCAATAACAAGAAAGGCAAAATTCTCATATTATTTGAGTGAATAAATCATTAATCCTCTTATATGCTCAGCTAAGCACAGTCAGGCTTCCTTATTCTAACCAAGTTTTGAAATGCATGAAACTGGCAGTTAATATTCCTTACAGCAACAGAAAAAGAAAACCCTCGCTTGGCCTCAATTACAGTGAAAGTCGGGGTATGTGGTTTCAACTGATGTCTGAGGCACTTTGCGAATGCTTTCCATGAGGACATGGTTTGGACGTGTCTATGCTTTTCCCTCGGTGGTTAGAGATATCCAGTGGTCTCAGGCCGTGTCATCTAGGACAGTCAAACCGAATGTCAGAGATGGGTCATGATAGTCATCTAGCCATCCAACAGCTTGTACAGTATGAACATCCCAGACAAACGTCTGTGGTTTGTCAACCTTTTAATAAGGCTTTTGTTTCATTCTATTGTCTTGTTTTGGAATGCTTATGTAAATGCTTCTTAAGGGATAGTTCTCCCCAAAAGTTTTATTCTCTCATCATTTACTCACCCTCATGCCATCCAGATGTTTATGACTTTTTTTCTGCAGAACACACATGAAGATTTTTAGAAGAATATCTCAGCTCTGTTGGTCCGTAAGTGAATTGGTACCAACATTTTGAAGATATCGCACTGTAAATCCTAAAACCCTAAAATGATCGTAAAAACGATTTAAACAACTTTACAGCTCAAATAATGCACAAGTCTTAACAGAACAATTAAAAAGTGCTTTAATAAAATTATACGCTTCACATTTCTGCCTTTAACCCTCCAAAACTTAATTGGGCACATTCACTTCCATTGTAAGTGCCTCACTGTAACCTCGATTTTTGTTTTTTCTTTTTAAGAGTTATTTTTGATACAAGTTATTTTTTTGTGGTAATTAACATTATGCCACAAATGCTTTTGATTGAGTTTAATTTTTGTTGTACCAGGAATATTCCTTTAAGACAGAATAGGCGACTAGTCATTCAGGAAACACACCGACTAGTCGATTTAAAAAACATATGAATATTTGTACAGAACATTTCTACCGAATGATGGCCCTTTGTTTAAAGGACATGTGGATGGATTTGTCCAACAGCCATGGAGGCGGGATTATTTCATCATGGGACCTCGTTTTATTGTAATTAGGCAGACTGAGGCAGTTAGTTAATCAAGCACTGGCTCCACTGCAGCTCCAGGCTATGTCCTCTTTTTTAACGTGCGCACACACACACACACACACGCACGCACACACAGCAAATTAGTGGAAGAATTCTCCTTTGCTTTCATCTGGAATCCTTCAACTGGCATTAAAAGAAATATAAGTGAATGTCAATATTTGGTGCTGTTCACACAGAATGAAATTGTGGTGAATGAGGTCTTTACCTCCGAGATACTCTCTAGCTTTGTATAATATTTTTATGTGTTTATTATCTTTCTCTCAAATGACTTGTGGTTTGATCTCAATCCTTACTCTCTTCTGTCTCATCATGAATCGGGCCTTGAGATGCAATCACTCCTAAAATGTGAGCTAAACTGAATCTATGGCTACATTGCAACACACAGTAGCAAAATACTTTTGCCAGTCCTGTTTGGAGTGTTTGGAGCAGGATATGGTTCTCACAGTTTGGTTATATTGAGAGCATGTTTGTGCACATTAGTGCAACTTTGTATAGAAAAAAACAACACAGAAGAATGCAAAAATGTGTTTGGTATGAACGCCCCCCTAAGAGGACTGACAACCGCATTCTGCTACATTCTGTGAATGTAACCTATGTCCATTCAATTTAATACTTAGTCATAGACCAGATATGGACCCATTCCCAAACCATACCCAACCCACTCATGAAACACAAAAAGCTTTTCATTACACACATTAGTTCAAGTAATGTCACATTGATATAAAGCTGGAAGCTATTCTTTTCTCTTTCTGTTTATTTATAATTTATCTTGCCTCATGGATTCTATGCATGGTGTAAAAGTATAGCCTCATATGAGCCATCAGGAATTGAATGTATTGAGTTGCTTATTCACACTCAGTCTGTACGGTTCACAATTCATGAATTAGAATTAGAGTTCTCAGTGTTCATTCTTTCCTGCCTCTTGTGGTTTGACCTTAATGCCTGGTTTGAGGAGCTGCATTCAGAAATCGAACGATTGTTTGCCCCTAATGAAAACCCAGAGTGGTGAAACAAGCATTCTTCAACATACGGTACATACTGTACGAGTGAATCAATAATAAGAAAAAGTTTGAGAATATAAGATGCAGAAGTGAATAACAAAGTATGTTAGAAGTAGACTTAAAGTGTTTGTGCAGCCAAAAATGAAAATTCTCTTGTCATTTACTAGAAGTGTTTTGCAATGGCATTCGTAAAGATAATCATCTCTATTCTTTCGGTTGCTGTAATTCTCCGAACTCATCTTCCTTCCATCTCTGATCTTTGTGTCCAGGCTTTGAATTTGATTGCTGAATTGACTTCAGCTTTGTTGCTTTCTTTTCTTGAGATGTTGTGATTAACTGGGCATTTGTGTTCAGTTTCAGGAGCTACAGCTGGACAGGGAAACCTTGTTAGTGACCAATCGGAGTCTTGCAGAAAAGAGCCTGTCACACCGCCCGCACCTTCAGAATGGCAAGCTCCAGTTGGCTGCAAAGTACGAGAAGCTAGCAAAGCTGTCCACTGCCTGCAGGGAAAAGCAAAGCCGACTTGGTGAGTGGAGGTTTACCCTGAAGCGTTTTAACATCGGGCGAGTGATGCTGTGAATGCTAATTAAACCAAGGTGAAATGTGGCTGCCAGATTTTTTTTTTTTTTTTTTCATTTTTTTAGACATGGATCATCACTCTCATGGCTTGCAAATACCCATTCTTCTGCGGAACACTATATAATTCCAACAAATACAGTAATTACTAGGTACTAACCTAACCCCAACCTTAACCTTTACCCATTTTCAGGACAAGTAGTTACCTAATATTACTCAATACTTTCTTGGGTAAGTACACTGTAAGTATACAGAAATTACATGTATTGTAAAATAAAGTGCAACCGATATTATGATGTGTGTTGGTTCTTACAATGCAAGTCAATAGGGTACTGAACTTTTAAGCTCCAAAAAGGACATAATGCCAGTATAAAGGTAATCCATACATGGTTTAATCCATGTATTCTGAAGCGGTATGATCAGTTTTGGTTGAAAAACAGACCATGTAACTCCTTTTTCACTATAAATCTTTACATCTGTAGTCTCCTTGGCACTTCCATGATTCATGATTGGATAACACCTCCTTCGCGCTAGACAAACCCGCAGAGCTTGATAAACCCTTCATTCTGAGTTAACTTACACATTGTATTTATTTGAATGTGAATACAGAATCGTGGTTTATATTTCAAAAGATTTTCATTTCAGAATATAAATATTCGCCCAGCAGAAAAAAATGTGCGAAAAATCCCAGAGACTTCCATTGGAAAGGTCCCCTCACATATCTAGGGATCAAGCTATCATAGAGACTTGGGGATGACTTGAGCTAATAAGAAACCATTTATCAACCATCTAGCAACACCATGGTAACTTCTCAAAACATCCTGACATTGCTCAAAAATAGTAATATTAGCATCTAAAAATGTAATAACTTATTTTACTTTTATATTTATTAGTCCAATAATACAAGATAAAGATTAGATTTGGACTGTTTTTAACTTTTAAATGGGTCAATAATGATCCAAAAGGATTTTTTTCATTTATTTTATTTTGGTGCAGGTTTTTATTTTTCTTTGCACCATTTTTCTCTCTTTTTGAAAATATTTGGTGGCCAAAATGTTGGGTGCATCCCTAGTTGTCATATTAACTAGGCCATGGTATAGGAAACCCAATAGGAGTTCCTTAGCTTTACCTGCTTTGCATTGTCAAACTACATGGCCATTTAAAATGTTTGTGCTACAATATGAGCACAACTTAAATGTGTCAAATCATAATGTCTTCCAGGGCAAAAAAAAATCATTTTGAGCTCCACCACAGATTACAGTGATATTAGACACGTTATTTTAAGCGTGTCACTAATCCCTGATGAGATGGCACGCATATATATAGATGGCTGTTTTGGGCTGTTGACTGAGCTGTTTAAGAATAGCGTTTGGACACTCCTGTCGTGGACGTCTGGTGGTAATATTTCAATATCACCAGGCAACATTGTTCCATAATAACACACCCTGACGTCCGGAGCTGCTCAATTATTCAACGCAACAGCAGTTGACTGGTGACTGACCTATGCCTGGATTGTTGGTCCGTTCAGCGATCACTCCAGAGCAGGTTTACCCTCCATCCACCCCCCTAGCCAGGGTGGAGCGATCATGTCCCAAAGGGTAGTCAGGGGCTACGAGGTCCCCACCTGGCTCCCCCACCTCTTTTCAACACCGGCCAGGAATAACTGGCCTCATCTGGACCAGACCTACTTAATGTGCTCGGGTTTCACTTCCCAAACAGTTCCTCATGGGTTGATGTCAGTTGTTTTCCTTTTTTGCTCAGCGTGGCCAAAATAAGAGAAATATTATTGTGTTCTTCCATGTCTGCCTGTATTGGCTGAAAACTCAGCTTGAAAGTTTCTCACACTCCATCTTATTTATTGGCCTGCTGACATCGCATGTCGATTATCAGCTTGTAGTCCATAATAATGTGGTATGGATTTAAACTCTGACTTGTTGAAATGTTTAAATAGTTAAGGTATTCTGAATGTTTATTAAACTAAGGAAAATGAATTTCGAAGAAATCCCTCAGTTTGTAAAAACAAATAAAAATTGTTTATTGTAATTCTCTAACAGTGGAACTGTATGGGACAGTTGTATTGGAGGGCCTATAAGCAAAAATGTGAAGTTCGTGCTTTGTTCAAGCACTTATTTAGTCAAATTCTCTGTCGTTTGAGCTGTGAAGCTATCTAAATTATCTTTTTTTAAGTGGGACTACTTTCCTTGGTGGATGGACATCTTTTTAATGGGTTACTGAGTTAATTCTTGTGAGCTAAGTTTTTTCCAGATTTATGGTGCTTTCATGCAAAATACTGTGCGCAAGTTAGCAGGTTTACTGGCTTTACCATGTCATGACATGAATCATGATTGGATAACTTATAAGCAAGATTGTTATGAGATTCTTGCACGCCAGTCTCACTTTAACACGTAAAAGTTTTGTAATATGTGTTAAATAGCTATTGTGTTTAACTTTTTTTTTTTTTCTCCCGGTGCTATACAATTGTATTCCGGTGCGGTAGATTACTATTGTAAGTGCATTACTGCACACACATTTTTTATTTGTTTTTATAATCTGATGGACAAGACAAAATATCTACAGATACTGTAGATATATCTTGATTGAATATTTAACTCTATAAGTAACACTTTACAAAAAGTTCCATTTGTTAACATTAGATTTGTAAATGCATTTGGCTTCATAATAATCAATTTAATTCTATTGGGAAGACACGCAGGCTTGAGTGAGGTTTAAGATGCCATTTATTTGATGAATGTAGAACAGAAAAGTAATGACTCTCTTTGGCGTAGGCCCCGTCTGGCGATCTGAGGGAGTTGTACTCGGAACCATCATATCCTGCCGGAGATAGGAGGCAGGGGCGAGGAGCCTACCCCCGTGTGGGACGGGGCTCAACTGGTGGTGGTGGGGTGGTGGAGGTTGCCGTGTTAGCGCACTGAAACAGCAATGTGATGATTGTGAGCAGACTTATAAAGCAATGGCTTACCTGCGATTGGCTAGGAATTACCCAGCTAATAGTGTGATGATTTACAGCTGCTAGTCTTCCCGCTAGAACTACGCTGCGCTCACATTTTCAGCATGAATTAATCTTGGTTGATGTTAATTTATTAACAAAGTTGTACTACAATTCATTGTTTGTTCATGTTAGTTCATATTGCATTAACTATTGTTAACGTATACAATGTTTAATGTTTTATGTAAAATGTATTCATATATGTAGAAATGAACATTAACCGAGATTAATAAATGCTGTCAAAGTTTTGTTATTTGTTATTTCATGATAAAACATTTACTAAAGTTAACAAATAGAAACTTATTGTAAAGTGTTACCTCTTTACGATAGGTTTTTCATTGTCTGTTGATTTGCCAAACGAGCACCGCTTTTACTTTTTAATGTTTTATTTTATTTAATTTTCTGTTTTAACATTTTCCAATTTTTGGTTAGTTGTAACTTTCTATGTGTTTAGACACATATAAGCTTCTTTGAGAGATGCAGATTTGCTTATGCTGCACAAGGCCAAGTCAAACAACAAGTAACTGTTGTGTACACTGATGTTTGCTGGGAACAAAATCCTGTTAAATGGAGTGGCCCAGCTGGGACCACAGAGGAAGATGAACTCAGGAGTCTTTCTCTAACATTTCCACCATCACTCTTCTTCCCTGTCTCTCGCTTGTTAGTTCTGTCCACACTCACAACCTATGGGCTGTGTGCATATTAAATTTAGGTGTGATGTGGATGTATGAACTATGAGATCTCGTCCCGTCTCGTCCTTGTTGCATTAATTCATGCACGGTAAGGCTGTATATTTCTGCGGTAGCCCACAACATTGACCCACCCTACAACCGACTGTACTCAAGGGCCCACATTCCAGCACTCAGACCAAAAAGGCTGATATGAATTATTTGTTGACTTTTTTTTTAGACCCCTCCTCACCATTGTGTAGTGTAACTGGTGATGCAGATCCATTTGAAAGGTTTTTGTTTGTAACCCCACCTCCAGTGCTGCTCAAAGAAAAGGCAGAGATTCATATGGTAGTCAAAAAATCTCAACCGCTGTCACACCCCTCACCCAAGAGCCCAGTAAAGTCTGGGAACCAAAGTCTGAGGCAGATAGAAGAAAAAGTTTGGAGAGAAATGCCTGCAGGAAATTGAAATTGAGTTGTGAGCGGGCAGAGAGGAGGAGACCACAGTGTTCCTTCAGTGTTCGACAGAGCAGCAAAAGATCAGTGGAGGATGTCTGTTAGTCCGCTTACACAGTCTGAAAGAGCTGTTTTCTCCTTATACAGGAAGTACATATCTCCACATGGGCAATGTTCCACTCAAGCCCCTTTTCCACTGACAGGGTGCTGGTGTCATGCCAAATCCTACGCCCTGTCAAAATCCCTGTCAAAAATAGCATTATGGTAAGGTTTTATGCTAATCAGTTAACGGTATGGTAATATATCAGGTTAATCAGTTAGTTTTATGTAAGGTATCAAGCTAGTTGTTTAGCGTTATGGTAAGTATCAGGCTAATCAGTTAGCGGTACGGAAGGTATCAGGCTAATCAGTTAGCGGTTCAGAAGGTATGAAAAAGGGCTAATGTGGTATGGGAAGGTATCAGGTTAATCACTTAGTGTTATGGGTAACAGGCCAATCAGTTAGTGGTATGGTAAGTTAAAAGGCTAATTAGTTAGTGTTATGGTGAGGAATTAGGTTAATCAATTAGCAAAATGGTAAAAAGCTGGCTAATTGGCTAGCTGTATGGTAAGATATCAGGCTATCGGTTAGCATTATGGTAAAGTTTTAGGCTAATCAATTAATGGTACGGTAAGGTATCAGGTTAATCAGTTAGTGTTATGTAAGGTAGCAAGCTAGTTGGTAAGTGTTATGACAGGGATAAGGCTAATCAGTTAGCAATACAGAAGTGTGACATGGCGGAGGGCGGGGCCGGGTTGTGATTATGTACACCCAGTCACTTATCAGGCTAATTAAGCCTCCAAGAGGGATAAAGGCCGACTGCGAAAGGTGGTGCGACGAGAGAGAGAGAGAGAGATCGTTTCTGGTCAGCTGAACGTCATGTGTGTGTTTGTGTCTTTTTGTTTAAGGTTCTCAACTATTATTTATATTGTCAAGCCTGTTCTCGCCTTCTCCTTTCCCTTATATTCCTTTACACTGGTGCTGAAGACCCGGGAAGGTGGAGGGATACGCCGTAGTAGAGTTCTCACCACTACCTTCCACCCCAATGGAGCAGCCGCGGCCATCTGCTGGGGATGGGGGAGCCCGGCCGCCTGGAATCGAGGAACGGCCACTGACCGCAAGGGGAGATGGGGCTCCTAACCGACCGCCTGGAGCAGTCAGGGCCGCTGCCAGGGGCGGAGGAGTCCCCTACCAGCCGCTGATATGCGGCGGGGTCTGAGACCACCGACCACGAGCAGGGAGGGGCTCGCTGCCGACTGCCTGGAGCGGGAGAACCGCTGCCAGGGGCGGGGGAGCCACTTCTGTTCCCAGAGAATGCGGCAGGGCATTCCGTCCGCCAGGGGCTGGAGGACTGCCTCCGATCCACCTGGGGAGGCGTGGCTGTCGTCCGTTAGCTGGTGGAGGAGTGGCCAAGGACCAAGCTATGGCGTATCGGAGAACTGGCGAGTAAGTGTTTTTTTTTTTTCATCTCTCTCTCCTCTCTCTCGCTCACTACCGCTCTGCGTTGGCCTTTTTCCTCTCTTTTAAATTTGACAGTGTTTTTTTTTGGGGGGGGGGGGGGGGGGGTACTACACTGTTACAGAAAGTACCCCCCTATTTTCATTATTTCTGTTTCCTTCCCCTTGCCCCCTCCATCCAGGTAGACGGGGATGGCCTGCCGGCAGACGGGTGGAAGGCACGCCCCTCCCCAGGGAAAGAGGGGGTGGGGGGTGTACATCATGCCGGGGGCTCCGCAGCCTGAGAGAACGAAGGAGAAATGTGAGAGGGCAGAGGGCGGGGCCGGGTCGTGATTATACACACCCTGTCCCTTATCAGGCTAATTAAGCCTCGGAGAGGGATAAAAGACGACTGCGGAAGGTGGTGTGACGAGAGAGAGAGAGATCGTTTTCGGTCAACCGTCATGTGTGTTTGTGTCTTTTTGTTTAAGTTTCTCATTAAAATACTATTTATATTGTCAAGCCAGTTCTCGTGTCCTCCTTTCCATTAATCCCTTTAGAGGAAGGTATCAGGCTAATCAGTTAGTGGTATGGTAAGGTGTTAGGCTGACTAGTTATGCTCAGCTAGCAGGCTAATCGGTTAGCTTGGTAACTACAAACTAACTGATAATGCAAAAAAAATAAAACATAATAATTTGACCCTCTGTAGCTTTGGACATTTAGATATACAACATTAGTTGACGTATTTTGATGGTTACTCTAATAAGCGATGTAGAGTAGTATCGCTGGAGTAGAGTACAAAAAAAGTTTTGTAGAAACATTTTGGGGTCCAAGGGAATTTTGCACGACAAAGGCTCTTGCAAAAGAACCATCAATATTTCAATGGAAAACGGGGTATCAAGAAACACTGTTTTACAGAACGAGTCATTCTTCCTTCTTGCACTCTCTCTCTCACAGCTGCTGGCCAATGACGGAAGGAGGGTGGAATGTTCACCTTCCTGTCACCACGTAGCGTACATGTACCCATGCCTCCAGCTGCAGGCTACAGCCGGATGGGTGGGAGAGAGATCAATCTCCCAGCACAAAACATCTTATTCTCATTCAGTTAGAGCCCAAAGAAAGAATGAAAAATGGTTGGATTGCTCCATCAGCTGAAGCTGGAAGTCTGGCTTAGAGGCTTGAGAGTTATTCTGTCACAAGATGTGACAGCGACATGGCAGACGTTAAAGGACAATTCTGTAATTTACTCACCCTCGTGTTGTAGTTGTTGTTTTTTAATTAAATAATGACAGAATTTTTGAGAGTACTATTCTTTCAAGAGCGGAATTTAGCTCTAAAATGTGTAGGACTTCTTTCTTGGTTGGAATTCAGTCTAGCCTTGAAGGTGATTCAGTGCCCTGGCAACATCGTTGCGAGCTTGAAAATGGCATCTTTGTCTGGAAGTGCCCGTAAATCACATGGCCAAAGGGCAGACTGGGGAATCAAAAGTCTTTGTGAGAGCGCGTTACGGTTCTCAAAGATGGAAGAGTTGGGAATGAACAGGATGTGAAGTGGATCACCCCCACCCCGCTCCTGGTGTTTGAATGGAGGAGACAGTTATCAAATTTGGATTAGGGCCATTGAGCTACCACACACATGCAGGCTCAATCACTCAGTGGGAGAATGGGGCCTCTCACAAGCTTTTTGAAATCAATCTCCTGAGAATCTGACCCATACTGGGAGCTCTACGCTTCAAGCCCTTTGAACAAATCTACTCGATACATTATTTCAACATTGCTGTGTTTGACTCTTACACATGGGCTTAAGCTCATTAAGATTGAAAGGGAGGAAAATGAAATGGTTTAGGATTAGGTTTGAGGAAAATAACTAAAAAATTACGAAAATAACTACAGTATTTTCCAAGAAACAATCTGTAGTCTAATTTGTGTGAATAATAAGCTTAAAATATTAATATGGCTGTTTATTACTAATGCAGTTTGCTCTATTTATATAATGAGCCATTTAATGGCCATACATTTCAAGAATAGTTCTCAACAGCCCATTCTCTATTTATTTCCTTTGTATGGAAAAGTCCAACATGAACAATCTGCAAAATATCTTCTTTTTTGTTCAACAGAAGAAAGAAAAAAGAATTCTAGTAAAAAATATAGTTCCAGAAACATGATGGCTGAAAAAGTGGGCAGGCACCGTTGCGCTCTATTTGGAACAACATGAGGGTGAATAAATAATGACAGATTTTTTGGAAGAACCAGTCTATTCCTTCAAAGAGGTGTAGTGATGTTGAGTGTGTTTGATCAAATCTGTTCAGATTAGCTTTATCAGAATAAAACAGGTTTGATCTAGCTGTCAAGCCTTTTAATTACGTAGAAAGGTTGCCTCAGGCACCTGCATCCCTGTGTTTGGGCTTGTAAGGTGTCCTCACATTGTGTTTTTTGACCTGAGGCTAAACCTGAACAAAAGCCCTCCGTGAGTGCATTCTTAAGAAGGGCGCTGGCGCACTTTCTCTTGTAATTCTGCACCTGTGATGACACTTCAACAAAGGATGGTGCTGTGCAGAAGCGTTACAAATGTCACTTCAGCTAATTCATCCAGGAGAAGCTTTAAATGTGTGAACGAGAAGACGTGATGTGTAGGTTTTTTGCATGCAAAGCCAATCGCGCACATTTGCTCTCTGAAGCTGTTCCTCACTTTCTCTCTCTCTCTCTCTCTCTCTCTCTCTCTCTCTCTCTCTCTCTCTGTGATGACAGGAAAAGCAGTCTGTGGTATTTATCGGCAAAGACCATAAAAGAACACCCACCGTTCTGTTATTTTCACAGGAATAGAGGGAGAATGTGTGCGCACACACTTACAGAGAAAAGAGCATTATAGTTTGTTTTCCTGTGTATATATGCACACATTTATCAAGTAAATTGGAACTTTTTTTAAAGAGTTCCATTAAATAAAGCCATTGAAAGATAAACAGTTTGGTCTGTGGAATAACTGTCAGATAATCAAAAGTGAATCAATTATTGCAAACACTTGTCAAACTTCTCCTCGTATGCCTTCCATTATTGCAATAGTTTACACTAATCCCTCGACAGAAACAGGAGATGAGATTTGACTTGAAATATGTCCTTTAATTGAATGCTGCAAACCTACCCTGTTGAAAAAAACAGTTTAAACCAGCCTAAGGTGGTTTGTTTGTCTTAGGTGGCCACCAAGCTGGTTTAGGCTGGTCTGTTTTACTGTTTTAGAGGGGTTTTAGGCATTTGAGAGTAGGTCTGGGCGATATGGCTAAAAATATTTTCACAATTGTTTTTTCATATAGTCCAATGTCGATATTTACCACAATATGAATTTTTATACCATTAATGGGTGAGGAGATGGATTCCTCCTTTTAGACCTCAACCATGAATGTAAACAGAACTTGTTTGTTCACAAGTAAACTCCACAGGGTATGCTATTTTAATTTAAAGCTCAAGAAGTATACTCATATTTACAATTTAATCCTACATAAGATGTTTAATCTCTTTTTAATGAATTTTTGCCAATTTCATCATTTTCAGCAGCACCATAAGATGGATTGCCAACCGGCAATAAACATAACATGTAGAAGAAATACTTCCTTGCCTGGGTCAACAAGTCAGCGGACGTGACAGTGTTTGGATCATGAGAAACCATTTAATTAAATAGTACAGAAATATACAGCAATGGTGCTGATGTCGGAGTTGCTGTAGTGTTTAGTCGAAAGCAATATTGCATTGTCAGTGCTGTCTTTATATCATTTTATCAAAAGAGTTAATTAGCTTGTGGCTTCCTAGCCTCATTACTGGTTTACATGACAACAGGGCAAGGTAACTAGCCAGCAAATATTTAAGTTCCCAACTGGCTGATTTCACGACTGTGATTCAGTTTGTTATGTGTAGAAATTTGCCGATCTGCTTGCGCTTTAGCGACATGCACCTGATCCGATTGTCTAGATCAGGGGTGGGGAACCTTTTTCTTATTAAGGCCCATTATAGTGTTTACCAAATTATTTGCTGGCCATAAAATTGGATTGTGGGTTGAAATTAACATACGCATTTTGTTACGTGCTCACGCACCAAGAAAGACATTTTAAAAGGTCTTTGTATTCTACAATATTTTGCGTTGTTATTATTTTTAATATTTCACTGTAATTATTTTGGTTTGATTTTCCCCAGCCCTGGTCCAGATGTACTGTAGAACATAAGCTAAATAAGTTTATCATTGAAGATGTTTTTTTTTCCCCGATAAATATCGATATAGTTTTATCGCCCAGCTGGGCTATTAACTAAACCAGCTAAACATGCGCTTACCCAGGCTAGGAGACTAACTGGACCAGCTGAACACCAGCTTGACCATGGTGGGAATCCAGCTGTTTTCAGCGGTACTTAGAACATTAAGGGATAACGCAACGTATTAGCCCACAATACAAACTAAACGTTTGCAAAAGCTTTGCATCTCAGGGTGGCTTTATGCTGGCAGGAGTCCCCTTGAAAATAGCACTTCATGCCATGCATATTAATGAGTCATAAACCATTGACGTATGACTTGTTGACAGAGTGCATTGCGTTGAAAAATTACTGGCCCACTGTGTCTTGACTGCTAACTTCATTTCACTACTCTAGACTTTAATGTGTTTACACTACGATTAATATTCAATTAATCATACACCTAATTCAGCTAATGTCTCATGCTTGGAGGCATTCTTATGCACATCTTTGCTGACTTATCAAATCACTTAATTTAGTTTCAGTACAATTCAAAATGCTTTTCTTTTGCCAAGCAAATAGTTTCTCGAATACAACAAATTGTGAATGTGTAAATTCAATTCAGGTTAATTTAGATTACCTTGAGAACAGCTCAAAACACACTGTTTTTGCATAAGCTTTGTTTCTGTTTTGTCGACATATTCTGGTAATAAGTCATTTAGCAGATGCTTTAATACAAAGCAACAAACACTTATTATAAGGACAGTCTCCGATGAGCAGCCCAGGGTTAAATGTCAAAGGACACAGTGGTGGGGCTGAACCAGTAACTTTCAGTTTAGCAGCACAGAGCTTTACCCCCTTTCATACTGATAAAACTGTGAATTCGGCGACAGTAGGCCGAAAGTTCTGCTTCTGAAATCAGTCTGTGCTTACTGAAATACGAACTACTGCCCCCTGTGGCCAAAGCTGGAAGTGTTGTTAAACGGATGGGCACGTGAGCTGAAATGTCCACAGAGTGGCACCAAATCACCTAAACCAAATCACAACCCTAAACCGAACCAGCAGTGGAGTAAAACGTAATTTTAGAGGGAAAATGTAACCTCCGAATCACAGTCACTGTTGATTATGTTAACACGATTACTTTGTGGTTCCGACGGGATCAGAACCCATGTCTCTAATGTTGCTCGTGTGCACGCTACCAGTAGCGCTAGAAGGAACTGTAAACATGTCTGAACTGATGCAAAAATATCTGATAGGGGATGCCACTTGTGAATAATTCGGCAGAATAGGGGTGATTTCAGAGTGCATGTGTGATCATGTTGCCTCTTGACCACACCCTAATTAACACTAGCATTTAATTGTATAATGAAATTCAGCATTTTCAGATACATTTTCTGTTAATGTTGTTGCGTTGTGGGTTAATTTGGTAGCTTTAATTCTTCTGGTGTTTTTTTTTTGTTTGTTTTTTTGTAATTAGGTGCACTCAGTCATTTTTGTATTTGGGCTAACTGATATGGCAGTTGTCTTGGACTATATACTGACACCTATGGGTGTGGATGTAGCATAGTGCAAAAGCTAGTTTTCAATTAATGATGCCATTATAGAAATGCATGGTTAATTTATTCTGAAAGCAAAAGTGTCCAATGACAGGGGGGTTACTGAGATAAAATGAGTAGTATTAGACTGTTCATGTGATATGCACCCATGAGTCGACCTGCTCCATGCAAAAATAATACCACTTTATTGACCTGTTTCATGACAGAAAACAAATTCTGTATATAAATCTTAAATAGTGATACTGTTGATTTCTTACCAGCCAAAATGTTATTTTTATTTCAATAAAGTTACATCTTCGTTTCAGTGACACTGCTTTATTTCGCCAAAGTCAAGCAGCGATGAAGGTTGAGAGCAGGGATCAAAACACTTTTGCCCATTTATTCAGACATGTCAGTTATCTGTTCACGTGCCAATTATATTTATAACATAATCAAGTCGGATACAATTAAACTGGGAATGCACTTAAGACGATTTTAAGTTCATAAAACTCAGATTGTATAAAGGTATTTCATATCTTTAACACATTCTAATAAATCAAAAAGAACAATAATGTCAAAATAAAGTCCTATATATTTAATGTGTACTGTATATACTAATGTGAGTCAATAAACAACACATCATAAGATTATGAACAGAATTTATTCATTCCACCAGACTACAATGTAAACGTGCTTCTGTTGCTTTCTGTGTATTCTTCATGAGTAAAAAGTAGCTCTTACATTCATAGAGACGGGCCAGATTAACACCTGAAAGCACAACAAAGGGCCCCCCAAACTACTGAATACAGTCAATAATATGCCATGACTTACATATAAAACAAAAATCCTCAATAAGTTTTGGAGATGCAGGACAAGTGCAATTTTTTAAATCGCAGCAAGTTGCAAATCACTGCAGTTTTATTTTATTTCTTAATCAAAATTCTTAGATGTTTAATTCGCCATTCTTATTGGTGTGCATCTTTTGCTCCAGAATGCAGTGCACAAAAAAGTTACCAGTGAGAGAACCATATGTCATCACTACCTATACCCTCTTTATCACACACCATCTGTTCCTGTCACACCATAAACAGTTTTTTTTAAGTAAAAACAATCAAAAATAGCAAGTCAATGACAACTAGCTAATCTAACTATGAGAAGCTAAAATATGATAGATAGATAGATAGATAGATAGATAGATAGATAGATAGATAGATAGCTTATCCACCTCTTAAGTCAATGTGGCTGGAGTCAACATTAATGATATTTTTCTTTTTTATATATATATAATTTGAGATGATGCATGGTGCTAAATACTGCCCTCTGATTGGTCCATACTATTCCTGGGAAACAACAGCCAATAAGAAGCTACTTATTTATAACATTTTCATAAAATGCCATCCATTGGCTAAGAGAAACGGGCGCATCTCAGACTGAATCTCTGCAAGCAGGATTCAACTATTTCAGAACGCTGTGTTAATTATTTCTTCTTGTCAGCAAGAGTTTACACTTAAGACATCAGAAGCCCCTGGGCACCGGCCCAATTGGCCCGGTTGCAGATCCAGCTTTGCAGACAGAATCATCAGACGTTTTGTAATATTTTTACAAAATCCAATCAGAAAACAACACAAAAACATTTCTAACTTCTGAATGAGAGATGTTTTCACGGATGTACCAGTAGTCTTGTGTACTCACCACTCACACATCAGATTCGCAGTTGTACGGAGATAAATCACAGAAGTCAAATTTGGCAATAGTTGCTCTGACTTGAGACCTGTATACACCTTTCCTGGGACTTGGTAAGGATCCAAAGCAATTTTTAAATTTTTCTTGATATCATTTCACAGGTGTTTTTCCATTGTCCGCCATTACTTTCTCCTGCTGGTGGCCACAAATATGGCGGCTGCGAGGAAAAAGTGACATCACTGAAACTGGTCAATAGGTTACTTTTGTGAATTAAATCTCATGTGAGTGTACATATTTTTTAACACTTAGGGAAAATCATATATTAATATACTAATATACAGTACAGTATATACACTCTTAATAAATGTATTCATTAGGGATAAAAGTACTGAGTATAATAGTTTTTTGTTCATTTAATGATGTTGTATTGTGCCCCCAAGTACCACAATAGATACTATTGCATTATATCAACAATACTACTCAAAGACACATATTGTGATTATAAATCTATGCACATATGAGTTTGTTTGTTGAAGTTGACAGGTGCTCCTTTTGATTCGATAATTCAGAGATGAATGATTGTATTCTGAGCAGAAACAATTTTCCCATCCACAGAATAAGAATGAATGTTTTCCCCTTACAAATGCTACCACGAAACCAAACTCAGGCCTCTCAAGACATTTTGTTTTGTACAAAACAATTGTGGTGGTCTGTCAATACAATCAATTACCATTATGTATTAATAGGAGGCAGAGTTTTGGAGTGTTATTGATCTCAGAAGTTTACCTCAGGTGAACACAGCTGTCTTTCCTTAATACTGATAGCTACAGCCTTTGTTTCTTTGGTGTTGTTTTTCCTATTTATTCGCTCTTTTGAAGTCAACATGAATGACATTTGCAAATTATAGTGTCTCTACCTGCACTACCGAGGTGATGTCAGAGAAAAGGTCTTAAGGAAGTCCTGTAGATTTAAGCTGGTTTTGGGTTCATCAGACCTTGGGCGGACATGATTCTTAAAGGGCGTTTACATAAAACACGTTTTAGTGTTCAAAAACATTACAATGGAGTGCAATGGAATGGAAAACAATGCAGGGGTCTTGAGACACTTTTATAAAAATTTGACCATTTTCCTTGATATATTGTCTCAAAGGCACGACACTCAAGGCGTGATGCTCAGAAAACAGCGCAAGACACTGTGTAATGTTAATAGTAAAAAAAACTAAACGTAACTTTTCCCATGAAGGTTTTACCTTGCAAGTTGTCTAACAGCTAAGCATGCGCTTTAAAGCAAATCTTTTTTGGAAAAAAAAAATCTGAAGAAAAAGTCTAGATAAACTAGGCAGCCTCACTAAACAACTAGTCAACCATCATGACCCATCCCTATTGGAAAGTGTAAATAAAGTGGAAGAGAGAAAGCGGGTTGGAATGCTATCGGGACATGATGCAGGCCAGCTTAGAATTTTATATCGTAAGCATATGCACTACACACTGTTTTTGTTTTAGTCTCACATAACTCTGTCATGTAACTGTAAGAGCGTTGGGACCTCGGCTCCATGACCATCAAGAGCCATCTCGACCGTGAGATACTTGAGCCCTGGGTCATATCTCTGGCTCCAGAAGACTCCTCAGCGTAGAGCGGGGCGCCTTGCGGCCCATCTGCATCATTTCTCCCCAGTATGTAGGTCACCCACAGCTGCTCTCCGAGTGTTGTTTGACTATCTGTCGCCTTCCATTACCGCTGCATGGCTTGGGCTGCTGGGGTCGTGCACGTGGTGTGCCACTCCCTCCTCCCTCACCCTGTCATGCCTCAGCAGTCATGGATGCTGAATGTACATATACACACGAACACATGTGACATAGTAGGCCTTTGATTATTCATGTTCATAGAGCAGGGCATGTAGGGACAGTATTAAAGGCCTTGTCATTGGCAAGGCGTATGCCTGAGAGTGCTGACTGTGTATTGGCGTGAAGCCATAGAAGTTACCAGATGAATTAAGAATGAAGTGCAACATATGGTAACATGTATTATCAGACAATATAGTCAAATAGCTTACTTTTAGTAAATTATTTTTGAATTATTTTTCCATTAAAATTATTAATGTTTTTCACAGTATAATAGTAACAAGTTGCTAAATACCATGGTGAACAGGGTAATCATGCCCTGGTTTATATAATATTACCATAGTAATTACCATCCAATACCACCATTGTACCATGGTACTGCCACAGTGCTTTTTCATAAGGGCTGTAGTGTGGGTTTATGTGTGATGGTTTGTTTTGGGAGGGGCTCTGGCTTATTGGTGCACTAATGGTGTCGTCACTGTGAACTTTCTTTGCCCTCAGTGGCCACTAGCTAAATTTTTCACATCCCCCATGAACTCAACACATGTGTGCATTAACATAATTGCCGGTCGCCATAGTAACCCCAGCACAACACTTGGAGGGGCCAAGCCCCTCACTCCATCCACGGACATGAGCTAACAGAGATAGATTTCTCCCTCCCTTACCTCCAGGGTCCTACAATAACACTGCAAAGAGACCCGAGTGGCTTCAGTCCCTGCACTTTACACAGAGCATTACACAGCGGAGCTTATTCACAGCTGAGCACACTGACAGTTGATTTCAAGAGATGCTTCAATGTTTTTTTGTCCTTTTGCTACACAACCCTTGAGTAACTTTCCTTTTTCAATTCAGTAACTACTCGATTCAGTGACTGATGGAGTTATTAACTCATACACGCTCAATTCAGTGAGCAAGGGAGTTAACTCAGTAACCACTCGATTCAGTGAGTGAGTGAGTTGTTAACTCAGTAACCACTCGATTCAGTGAGTGAGTGAGTTGTTAACTCAGTAACCACTCGATTCAGTGAGTGAGTGAGTTAACTCAGTAACTACTCGATTGAGTGAGTGAGTGAGTTGTTAACTCAGTAACCACTCGATTCAGTGAGTGAGTGAGTTGTTAACTCAGTAACCATTCGATTCAGTCGAATGAGTGAGTTGTTAACTCAGTAACCACTCGATTCAGTCGAGTGAGTGAGTTGTTAACTCAGTAACCACTCGATTCAGTCGAGTGAGTGAGTTGTTTACTCAGTAACCATTCGATTCAGTGAGTGAGTTGTTAACTCAGTAACCACTCGATTCAGTGAGTGAGTGAGCTGTTAACTCAGTAACCATTCGATTCAGTGAGTGAGTGAGTTGTTAACTCAGTAACCATTCGATTCAGTGAGTGAGTGAGTTGTTAACTCAGTAACCATTCGATTCAGTGAGTGAGTGAGTTAACTCAGTAACCACTCGATTCAGTGAGTGAGTGAGTTGTTACTCAGTAACCACTCGATTCAGTGAGTGAGTGAGTGAGTGAGTTGTTAACTCAGTAACCACTCGATTCAGTGAGTGAGTTGTTAACTCAGTAACCATTCGATTCAGTGAGTGAGTGAGTTGTTAACTCAGTAACCACTCAATTCAGTGAGTGTGTGTGTTGTTAACTCAGTAACCACTCGATTCAGTGAGTGAGTGAGTTGTTACTCAGTAACCACTCTATTCAGTGAGTGAGTGAGTGAGTGAGTTGTTAACTCAGTAACCACTCGATTCAGTGAGTGTGTGTGTTGTTAAATCAGTAACCACTCGATTGAGTGAGTGAGTGAGTTGTTAACTCAGTAACCACTCAATTCAGTGAGTGTGTGTGTTGTTAACTCAGTAACCACTCGATTCAGTGAGTGAGTGAGTTGTTACTCAGTAACCACTCTATTCAGTGAGTGAGTGAGTGAGTGAGTTGTTAACTCAGTAACCACTCGATTCAGTGAGTGTGTGTGTTGTTAACTCAGTAACCACTCGATTCAGTGAGTGTGTGTGTTGTTAACTCAGTAACCACTCGATTCAGTGAGTGTGTGTGTTGTTAACTCAGTAACCACTCGATTCAGTGAGTGAGTGAGTTGTTGATTCAGTGAGTGAGTGAGTGAGTTGTTAAATCAGTAACCACTCGATTCAGTGAGTGTGTGTGTTGTTAACTCAGTAACCACTCGATTCAGTGAGTGAGTGAGTGAGTTGTTACTCAGTAACCACTCGATTCAGTGAGTGAGTGAGTGAGTTGTTAACTCAGTAACCACTCGATTCAGTGAGTGAGTGAGTTGTTAACTCAGTAACCACTCGATTCAGTGAGTGAGTGAGTGTGTTGTTAAATCAGTAACCACTCGATTCAGTGAGTGTGTGTGTTGTTAACTCAGTAACCACTCGATTCAGTGAGTGAGTGAGTGAGTTGTTAACTCAGTAACCACTCGATTCAGTGAGTATGTGTGTTGTTAACTCAGTAGCCACTCGATTCAGTGAGTAAGTGAGTTGTTAACTCAGTAACCACTCGATTCAGTGAGTGAGTGAGTTGTTAACTCAGTAACCACTCGATTCAGTGAGTGAGTGAGATGTTAACTCAGTAACCACTCGATTCAGTGAGTGAGTGAGTTGTTGTTAACTCAGTAACCATTCGATTCAGTCGAATGAGTGAGTTGTTAACTCAGTAACCACTCGATTCAGTCGAGTGAGTGAGTTGTTAACTCAGTAACCATTCGATTTCAGTGAGTGAGTTGTTAACTCAGTAACCACTTGATTCAGTCGAGTGAGTGAGTTGTTTACTCAGTAACCATTCGATTCAGTGAGTGAGTTGTTAACTCAGTAACCACTCGATTCAGTCGAGTGAGTGAGTTGTTAACTCAGTAACCATTCGATTCAGTGAGTGAGTTGTTAACTCAGTAACCACTTGATTCAGTCGAGTGAGTGAGTTGTTTACTCAGTAACCATTCGATTCAGTGAGTGAGTTGTTAACTCAGTAACCACTCGATTCAGTGAGTGAGTGAGCTGTTAACTCAGTAACCACTCGATTCAGTGAGTGAGTGAATTGTTAACTCAGTAGCCACTCGATTCAGTGAGTGAGTGAGTTGTTAACTCAGTAACCACTCGATTCAGTGAGTGAGTGAGCTGTTAACTCAGTAACCATTCGATTCAGTCGAGTGAGTGAGCTGTTAACTCAGTAACCACTCGATTCAGTGAGTGAGTGAGTTGTTAACTCAGTAACCATTCGATTCAGTGAGTGAGTGAGTTGTTAACTCAGTAACCATTCGATTCAGTGAGTGAGTGAGTTGTTAACTCAGTAACCACTTGATTCAGTGAGTGAGTGAGTTGTTAACGCAGTAACCACTCGATTGAGTGAGTGAGTGAGTGAGTTGTTAACTCAGTAACCACTCGATTCAGTGAGTGAGTGAGTTGTTAACTCAGTAACCACTCGATTCAGTGAGTGAGTGAGTTGTTAACTCAGTAACCACTCAATTCAGTGAGTGTGTGTGTGTTGTTAACTCAGTAACCACTCGATTCAGTGAGTGAGTGAGTTTTTACTCAGTAACCACTCGATTCAGTGAGTGAGTGAGTGAGTGAGTTGTTAACTCAGTAACCACTCGATTCAGTGAGTGTGTGTGTTGTTAACTCAGTAACCACTCGATTCAGTGAGTGAGTGAGTTGTTGATTCAGTGAGTGAGTGAGTGAGTTGTTAAATCAGTAACCACTCGATTCAGTGAGTGTGTGTGTTGTTAACTCAGTAACCACTCGATTCAGTGAGTGAGTGAGTGAGTTGTTAACTCAGTAACCACTCGATTCAGTGAGTGAGTGAGTGGTTAACTCAGTAACCACTCGATTCAGTGAGTGTGAGTTGTTACTCAGTAACCACTCGATTCAGTGAGTGAGTGAGTGAGTTGTTAACTCAGTAACCACTCGATTCAGTGAGTGAGTGAGTTGTTAACTCAGTAACCACTCGATTCAGTGAGTGAGTGAGTTGTTAACTCAGTAACCACTCGATTCAGTGAGTGAGTGAGTGAGTTGTTAAATCAGTAACCACTCGATTCAGTGAGTGTGTGTGTTGTTAACTCAGTAACCACTCGATTCAATGAGTGAGTGAGTGAGTTGTTAACTCGGTAACCACTCGATTCAGTGAGTGTGTGTGTTGTTAACTCAGTAGCCACTCGATTCAGTGAGTGAGGGAGTTGTTAACTCAGTAACCACTCGATTCAGTGAGTGAGTGAGTTGTTAACTCAGTAACCACTCGATTCAGTGAGTGAGTGAGTTGTTAACTCAGTAACCACTCGATTCAGTGAGTGAGTGAGTTGTTAACTCAGTATCCACTCGATTCAGTGAGTGAGTGAGTTGTTGTTAAATCAGTAACCACTCGATTCAGTGAGTGAGTGAATTGTTAACTCAGTAGCCACTCGATTCAGTGAGTGAGTGAGTTGTTAACTCAGTAACCACTCGATTCAGTGAGTGAGTGAGCTGTTAACTCAGTAACCATTCGATTCAGTGAGTGAGTGAGCTGTTAACTCAGTAACCACTCGATTCAGTGAGTGAGTGAGTTGTTAACTCAGTAACCATTCGATTCAGTGAGTGAGTGAGTTGTTAACTCAGTAACCATTCGATTCAGTGAGTGAGTGAGTTGTTAACTCAGTAACCACTTGATTCAGTGAGTGAGTGAGTTGTTAACGCAGTAACCACTCGATTGAGTGAGTGAGTGAGTGAGTTGTTAACTCAGTAACCACTTGATTCAGTGAGTGAGTGAGTTGTTAACTCAGTAACCACTCGATTCAGTGAGTGAGTGAGTTGTTAACTCAGTAACCACTCAATTCAGTGAGTGTGTGTGTTGTTAACTCAGTAACCACTCGATTCAGTGAGTGAGTGAGTTTTTATTCAGTAACCACTCGATTCAGTGAGTGAGTGAGTGAGTGAGTGAGTTGTTAACTCAGTAACCACTCGATTCAGTGAGTGTGTGTGTTGTTAACTCGGTAACCACTCGATTCAGTGAGTGAGTGAGTTGTTGATTCAGTGAGTGAGTGAGTGAGTTGTTAAATCAGTAACCACTCGATTCAGTGAGTGTGTGTGTTGTTAACTCAGTAACCACTCGATTCAGTGAGTGAGTGAGTGAGTTGTTAACTCAGTAACCACTCGATTCAGTGAGTGAGTGAGTGGTTAACTCAGTAACCACTCGATTCAGTGAGTGTGTGTTGTTAACTCAGTAACCACTCGATTCAGTGAGTGAGTGAGTGAGTTGTTAACTCAGTAACCACTCGATTCAGTGAGTGAGTGAGTGAGTTGTTAACTCAGTAGCCACTCGATTCAGTGAGTGAGTGAGTTGTTAACTCAGTAACCACTCGATTCAGTGAGTGAGTGAGTTGTTAACTCAGTAGCCACTCGATTCAGTGAGTGTGTGTGTTGTTAACTCAGTAACCACTCGATTCAGTGAGTGAGTGAGTTGTTAACTCAGTAACCAATCGATTCAGTGAGTGTGTTTGTTGTTAACTCAGTAACCACTCGATTCAGTGAGTGAGTGAGTGAGTTGTTACTCAGTAACCACTCGATTCAGTGAGTGAGTGAGTGAGTTGTTAACTCAGTAACCACTCGATTCAGTGAGTGAGTGAGTTGTTAACTCAGTAACCACTCGATTCAGTGAGTGAGTGAGTTGTTAACTCAGTAACCACTCGATTCAGTGAGTGAGTGAGTGAGTTGTTAAATCAGTAACCACTCGATTCAGTGAGTGTGTGTGTTGTTAACTCAGTAACCACTCGATTCAATGAGTGAGTGAGTGAGTTGTTAACTCGGTAACCACTCGATTCAGTGAGTGTGTGTGTTGTTAACTCGGTAGCCACTCGATTCAGTGAGTGAGTGAGTTGTTAACTCATTAGCCACTCGATTCAGTGAGTGAGTGAGTTGTTAACTCAGTAACCACTCGATTCAGTGAGTGAGTGAGTTGTTAACTCAGTAGCCACTCGATTCAGTGAGTGTGTGTGTTGTTAACTCAGTAACCACTCGATTCAGTGAGTGAGTGAGTGAGTTGTTAACTCAGTAACCAATCGATTCAGTGAATGTGTTTGTTGTTAACTCAGTAACCACTCGATTCAGTGAGTGAGTGAGTGAGTTGTTACTCAGTAACCACTCGATTCAGTGAGTGAGTTGTTAACTCAGTAACCACTCGATTCAGTGAGTGAGTGAGTTGTTAACTCAGTAACCACTCGATTCAGTGAGTGAGTGAGTTGTTAACTCAGTATCCACTCGATTCAGTGAGTGAGTGAGTGAGTTGTTAAATCAGTAACCACTCGATTCAGTGAGTGTGTGTGTTGTTAACTCAGTAACCACTCGATTCAATGAGTGAGTGAGTGAGTTGTTAACTCAGTAACCACTCGATTCAGTGAGTGAGTGAGTTGTTAACTCAGTATCCACTCGATTCAGTGAGTGAGTGAGTTGTTGTTAACTCAGTATCCACTCGATTCAGTGAGTGAGTGAGTTGTTGTTAACTCAGTATCCACTCGATTCAGTGAGTGAGTGAGTTGTTAACTCAGTAACCACTCGATTCAGTGAGTGAGTGAGTTGTTAACTCAGTAACCACTCGATTCAGTGAGTGAGTGAGTTGTTAACTCAGTAACCACTCGATTCAGTCGAGTGAGTGAGTTGTTAACTCAGTAACCACTCGATTCAGTCGAGTGAGTGAGTTGTTAACTCAGTAACCACTCGATTCAGTGAGTGAGTGAGTTGTTAACTCAGTAACCACTCGATTGAGTGAGTGAGTGAGTGAGTTGTTAACTCAGTAACCGCTTGATTCATTGATGGGTGAGGTCTTAACCCTGGAACCACTTTATTCAGTGAGTGAGTTATCTCAGTAAACACTTGATTCAGTGAGTGATGGAGTTATTAACTTTGTAGCCGCTTGATTCAGTGAATGAGGGAGTTTTAACTCCAAAACTTCTCTTTTCATTGAGTGAATTAATTAACCCAGTATCCATTTGGTTCAGTGAGTTGTTATGTCTGTTACTGCTCATTTTGGTGAGTGAGTTGATAACTTCTCGTGAATCCGGTTCATAAGTAATTAACAAATGGAACATCTTTAGACATGCTGCATGTTTGTTTATTGTGTGATTAGTAATTCATTTGTTTGCTCCTTGAAATAGTGAGTAATATATATTATATTGTGTTCCCCCATTTCTCAATGCAGTGTTATTTAAATAAATGTCTTTTCACTCATAACTCATGATTATGTTTAAATTAATTTTGTGCCTGTATTTTCATAAGAGTTGAGACTGAGAGACATAAAATATTTGTGTTTTTCCAGAGGCCTTCACACAGAAGCACAGCCCTCAGACTGCCCAGAATCTTCTCCAGGAGGAGGTTGTACGTGCCGAAGAACAGTCTGAGGTAATTTCACAATATCTCTTTAGCTTCTTCAAGTATTCAGCTCCCTCTTTTGTGTCAGCTTAGTGCTTGCTCACACTGCATCATAAGACAACAAAATGTGGGTAAAATTTTTATATGCAGTGTAAAATATAAAGGATTTGAAAACTTCAGCCTCACTTAAAAATGTGATGAACTACAACTGTGGTTAATCTACTGGGACACCACTTCATGCATCCATTAAACATTACATTGAGATCAGTTGGTTAAACGTCATTGCAAAAATGGCAATGGAAAGTTCTGAGCCAGAATAAAGGTAAATTTGAAGCTTGTCAAAGTGTCCAGAAAACTTTTACTCTGGATTAAACAATCTGTATGTGCACAGAACCAGTTGATTCTGTTTTTACCTTAAATCAGAATTTGTTGGTGAAATAAGGGTGAAAATCCACCCATTAAAAACCACTAACCTCTACACTACTCACAAGCATTGATTTGTGATCTAATCAATGATTTAAAGCATTGACAGCTCATTAATCATAAATAAAGAATGAGGATAACACATCATAGCTGATGTCATCTCTCCGGCTTTTGCCCTGGAGAAACCAGATCTCTTATACATTTCATTATGAACACTTCAACCTGCATGGTGTTGAGTATGGTGTCTTTCCAACCAGCTATTAAGTGTGCTGTAAAACCACATTAATCTCCATAGGGAATATTCAGTTTCCATTCACTTGATCTTTCTTGGAGCAAACAACTAGGATGGTTTGTGCATGAAATTTCATATAGCCTAGCCCTATACATAACTGCTATTTTGCATTTCCTGAAGAAAATGGGTAGTAATGGATTACATGTTATCTGGATTACGTAATCAGATTACAAAACTCAAGTACATGTAATTGGATTAAAATACTTATAATTGGATTACAGTTTTTTATAGATTGCATGATTACAGATTAACAAAGCAACGGCAGTCATTTTTTTTTTATTTCATTCTAAATCAGCACACCACTACACTGATATACATTTGGTAATCTCCAAGTGTTTTCGGAAGAGAGGGGGAGGGTACTAGCCAGCCAGGTGAAGATGTGGCTGAAAAAGTTTTTCAGTGTTTTTAGATGAAAGCTCTGACCTAGCAACATAGTTGCTGTTGATTTAATGGTCATTAATGTTCTTAATGTTGCTATTGTTTTATGCACTTAAAATAAACTTGATGTCTCTGGGTTTTGAATTATAAACTTTGGCCATACACAGTCATTGCTGTTAGATTTAATGTTTATTCATGTAATATTTAAAGCACTTTTTAAAAATGCCATAAAGATCAAGTTCTTTTTGAGAGCCTCTATTTGTTAGTAATAAAGAATGTAATACATTTTCTTCCTCTTTGTACTTTTATGTTAAATTGATTATCCTACTCAAATTCATAGATTGAAAAGAATCCAAAAGTAATCAGATTAGATTACCCCAAAAATTTCTTGTGAGGTAATTTGTAATTAGTACCTGATTACAATTTACAAGTAATCCGCCCAGCACTTCCTGTGCAATACTCAATGCTATGATGCTAAGGTGATCTGAGTGGTTTTTAGTGCATTGCTAAATGCCTATAGTCATTTAGCAATGCGTTAAAAAAAAAAACAGTAATTTAGCAACCCCCTAAAATCCTATAGGCGTTTAACAATGCGCTAAAACCACTCAGAACACTTTAGCGACCACCCGAAATCCTATAAGCGCTTAGTAATGCGCTACAAACCACTCAGAAAACCTTAGCAACTCCCTAAAACACTATATGCATTTAGCAATGCACTACAAAAACACCTAGCAATCCCCTTAATCACTTTAGGATTTTAGGGGGTTGTTAAGGTATTCTGGGTGTTTTTTTAGTGCATTGTTAAATGCCTATAGTGTTTTAGGGGGGATGCTTAATGTTCGCTTTAGTGTTAAAAATCTTTGCCTTAGCAAGCACCACTACTATTACATGAATTAGAAGATTTTATTTTTGAAGAACGTGCTTTTAATCTTTCCTTTCATCTGTTGAGAAAATTTCTGTGGATGAGCAGAACACTTGAACACTGTTTTTTGGTCTCCTGCTGTTTATTAACTCTTCATAATTCCTCAATCACGCCCATAATTAAAATTTCATGGTTTCATAAAGAGCAGTCTATGAAAGAGATTCAAGGTTGCCATCAGGCTTTTTCCAGACGCTGTTGCACTAATAGAATATGCCAGTCCTCTGGGGATGCATGGCTTTAATCTGGCTAATATAGACATGTGTGTTACTGATGTTCTCTTTGGCAAATGTCCTGCTGAAGGCTGGCTCACCGCACAGCTCACTTATGATGGATTGAGACCATCAATCAGGAGGCAGGAGTCTAACGACAAAGTCACAGAGCAATCGATCCAGGCTATGTGGGGTGGAGGACTCAGTGCTTATTTACTGCCTGAGGACAGATAACCCCACAAAGATCAATCAAGGATGGTTGAAAGGGTGGCCAAGTCAACAACAAGAAGATAAGACATCTATGTAGTTTTTTTGCTTATGATACATGTTGTGCTGAGCTGTTTTAAGGCACTTGGCTAAACAGTCTGTGAATATTAATAAGGAACATGAGCACATGGATGAAATACATGTTTGCCATGATATGGTCATGCTAAAATATGGAACAATCTTATTTTCATGCTTCTGAGTGAATGTGGGCTAATATTATATTACAGTATATGTTGTATTCATGGTGATTTTTGTAGTCTGTTTCTTTTGACTAATTATGATTAGTTTAACAATCTGTTGTAATTAGTGACTATTAGTGTTCATTGATTTGAACAAGCCCTTAACTAATAAGTATTATACTTCAGTGCAGTGGGGGACTGTTTGTGCTGTGGACAGGAATGATACCTCATAATGTGCGTCTAAATGGTTAAACATTTCATCATTGGGCAGCTGTGGCTCAGGTGGTAGTGTGGGTTATCCACTAATCGCAGGGTTGGTGGTTCGATTTCCGGCCCACGCAACTCCACATGCCGAAATGTCCTTGGGCAAGACACTGAACTCCAAGTTGCCCCCAATGGCAGGCTAGCGTCTTGCATGGCAGCTCTGCCATCATTGGTGTGTGAATGTGTATGGGTGAATGAGATGCAGTGTAAAGCGCTTTAAATACCACTAAGGTTTAAAAGGCACTATTTAAGTTACGTTGTTTATTTGGTAAGATGACATGTGCATAAACTATGATGGAAAGACATTAACATTTTCCTGTAGAATTTATATAGGAATATACACTTACCGACCACTTTATTAGGTACAGCTGTACACCTACTTATTCATGCAATTATCTAATCAGCCAGTCATGTTGCAGCAGTGCAATGCATAACATCATGCAGATATGGGTCAGGAGCTTCAGTTAATTTTCACTACAACAGTCTCAACGCACAACAGTCTCTAGGATTTACTCAGAATGGTGCAAAACAGCCTGAGCTTTCTTTCGACTGACAAAAGTGGATCCTGAGGAGGTCTTCAGCTGTTGTAGCCCATCCACCTCAAGGTTTGACATCTGAGATGCTATTCTGCTCACTACAATTGTTCAGAGTGGTTATCTGAGTTACCATAGTCTTTCTATAAGCTCAAACCAGAACCGCAGAACTGCCGCTCACTGGATGTTTTTTGTTTTTGGCACCATTCTGAGTAAACTCTATAGACTACTGATGCACTTCAAATAAGTAATGTGACTTTGCCTCAACAAGCCATTTGAATTACATAATTTGCTCAGAGAATATCATCTATATCATTGCACAGCATCTCAAATGTTTCAGTTATTCTGAAATGCCAAAGCCTGTCATCAATATGATCGGCTACTATCATCTCCTATAAATGTCTGACACCCTTTCGCTTCCAGAAAGAAGGCATCTACCACTGAGTGCTAGCAAACCTGCTTCATTATATTCAATAAAAGAGCCACAGTTGCTTCAACCTTCATTTTCATGTATATTTTGCACCAATTTCCCCAGAAGTGACGATTTTGTTCTCTTAAACACATGGGATTTGCTTGGATGGAAACATAACTACAGTAGGATGGACCTGAGCCATATCTAGGAATCAAAATATCACAGAAACTTTTACATGGCGAGTAAGCAACCACTCAGAATACCTTAGCAACTGTACTGCAATGCCCTGGCAACCACCTTGAACCCCCGAACACTGTGGTAGAAAATCTTGCACATGTAAGCACCACTCACATTTTCTACAAAAAATGAAAGAATCTAGTTTTCACTTGACATATTACAATTCAACACTTGATATCACACTTGGGAACCACATGGTTTAATTTCAGTATGAGGTGCATCTTGGCTGTTATCGGCCTGCATTGATGAACAGTTTGCCAAGGGCAATCGCCTAGATTAGAAGACTTCATTGTTCTTTCTGAGAGGACATTTAGGGGGTGGGTTTGTGCAGATGAGACTTATCAATTATTCAGCCTCCCATACAGAGGCAGACAGAGGGCAGACACCTGCCCCCTCAACCGGAGGCGCAAGTAGACACATTAGGTCATGTTAAATTCATACATGGTGCTCTGCTGCAGTGGAGCGAATATTTGTACTGACTGCATGTTATTCTGTAAGAAACCTTTACTGTGCACACAGGACACTTCTTGTGTGTGCTCTGATTTTAAATACAACTAGAATTTAGCAGAGTGTTCTGGGTGGTTGCTTACTGGCCCACGTCAAAAAAGCCCACACCCAAGTCTCTGTGATATCCTAGTTCCTAGATATGACTCAAAGAGAGTGTATTGGATTTTGTTTACCCATTTTTTTGTGTGCCGGGCAAAAATCGTTAGTCAGATTCTTGAGAAAAGTAATCTTAACAAGCTGCAATTTGACTAAACGGTGCAGGAGAATTTGCGTGCTCTGTAAAAATCCAACTTGCAAAACATTCTCCCAGAAAATTTCAACGTTCTACTAAAAGTAATTTAAACAAATATTTTTTGGGGGGTATTTGGGTCCATTTAATATTTATATAGTGTCTGCTTCAGAGGGATAACTCCAACAAACAATACAGTAGTTGTGCTTATGAGCATTTAGGGGTTACTTCCATGCAATATCATGCATTAAGGTACTTCAACTTTCAACTGTTAGTTCAGCTAGCAAGATTACCCATCTATTTAATCTAACGAAATTACAGTATCCATGAATTGTAATGCTTTTCTTATGTTGAGGCCACTGATGTTTAGTAATCAGATTACAAAAGTCAAGTGCTTGTATTTTGATTACAGAGTTTGATTTCATGATTAAATATTGATTGCATTACATATCAATCTTGACTGAGAGGGAGGGGTGGTGGAGACCCGGTACATTTGCAAAAACTGCATAGTTTTATTTAATGTTTATTAGTGTTTAATTAATGTTAATTGGTACGTAATACACTTAAAATTAGGTTTTCATCATCAGAACATGCCACATAAAAAATCTGATTAGTAGAATGTAATCAGATTAGATTACCTAAAAGTGTCATCTAAACGATTACATTGCTAATTTAAATTTAATCTGTGTTATTTGTAATCAGTACCATATTTGACCTTCACAGGAGTTGCTGGAGAGATTCATGGAGGGCCACGTCTCCCTTGAGGTATTCCTGGATTCCTTTCAAAGCCACAGGAAGACATACCACATCCGCCGCGCTCAAGCCGAGAAGCTCCAGGAGCTAAGCCGTCCCGAGAAGAAACCGAAGAAACAAAAAGAGGAGCCAAAGAGGGAGGAGGAGCTTAAAGAGTCCCGCCCCAAAGGCATTGGTGCTCACGGCCCTCCCCGTGTATTCCAGCTCCGATATGGTCTGACCCCGGCCATCCTGTTGCCCCTCTCCTCTTCTTCTACTTCAGTCCTACCTCCTCTGGACTCACGCTCAGGCCAGTCTCAGGCCTCTGGGTCTGGGGCCCCTCACTCTTGCCCTGGGCAGCCTGTCGGGCTGAGAGTAATAGGACAGTTACCTGGCTGGCCGGTGAGACCGGTCCGATTGCAACAGTTGTACAGACCCAATCCCCATCCGTCTGAACCGCCGTGTCGATAACGGCTAGCACTGTGAATTTGGTATGAAAGCAAAGTCTGAGGTCGTCTGCCATGTCCGCAATTTACGCAAATATCACATGAAGCCTTCATCGAGTCAATACTAAGTGGCTCCAAAAAGTATTTTGACACTCAAATCACACAAAAAAATGTCTGAATTTCAATGCATTAGATATTAAATCAGGTGGCATCTGCGAACAAATGATGCTGGAGCTTTTCTCAGAATGAACTTCACTTAGCCATTTTTGCTATTCCTTTTAACCAACTGCTCCCAAAGTAAGTTATAAAGTCATTTGGTTTGATTTTTGATTTTTTTAATCGAATTCAATGAGATTCATACATGTTTAAGTTTGGTTAAATTGTCCAAATACTTTAGGGGCCACTGAATAAAAATGATGCTGCCATGAAATCAAAAATTAATGTACCCAAAAAGGGAGGAGATCGGAAAGCCATGAAGTATTTGTTAATGTTGCTTGTCATTGTAGCTTGTTCATTTAATTAATTTGTTTTGTATTTGTGATTGTTAGGTCTGGATCTGGCAGGTGTTTAGCTGCTGTTTATATGAGGGAAGTGGCCTGTTTCATGAGAAATAAACACTGCATTTTGACTGGAAGGTCTTTTATGGCCACTCTGAGGCTTGTGAAATGGCACCTTTTGTAATGTTCATGGTGTTCAATAAAGTCTAATCATGATGTTTATTATTAGCCAATATTTGCAATTATGTATCTCATTGTCTGCCTCCTTGGTGCTGTAGATAGATCCGGGTAGATCTTCACATAATTGTTTTTTTTTCCTGTACGACTTGAAACATATTTTATGCAAGTATATGAACACAAATGCTACGCAGGCTTGATTTCATGCATTGTTGTGTTTGAAATTTGTTAGAACCTAATTTGAGTTCTCACAAGGGGACGCCGTGTACTTTACAGTAGTATCTAAAATGTAGCGCTATAGTAGCTTAAACTTTCTCTTTCAATTGAACTACTCTCATGGTAGAGCAACATTTAAAGAGAATCTTGCTGAGCATGTTAGTTAAAGTTAACTTTCATGTTTATAGACACAACTGTCTTACCTTTTCTTTTTTGTTCAACAATTGTAAGTGCTTCTGTTAAAGGCATCTGTCCAGTTTCATTTGCAATAAAATTGGATGTAAGAGTGGAATTCCTGAGGTAGATCAACATAACCCATGAATCCTAAAGAGAAGGATCCACCAATCGGACAATCGCATTAAACCGCAGCAAACAAGGTCCACAGCGACCGCCCACTCGCATGACGCATTGTGAATGACGCAACCGAGTCGCTCTTCCTATGCTCTCAAACTACATATATATTTGTATATATCTGCAGATTTTGGAATAAAATTAAAATATATAGTTTCTATACTTATAATCAACAAATTTAAATGATTCGTTTCATATATTTACATCATTTTAATTATGTCATTCGCAGTGCTTCGCAAGTTCAATCTCTCACTGAAGATGGCAACTACTCAGTCTTGTATGTTTGTCTTTTTGTCCGATTTTCAAATACTTCTTTGTTTTAAATTAAGGTTTGTGATTTTGTAATTCAACTCAGGGCTGGTTAGTTTGGTTATGGCTTAAAATACTTTATATGACAAATTTTATGAAATCTCTATGGGGGAAAATATACTTTCGGATCCAAAATGGCTGAAACTGTGGTTTCAAAGAAATTTTGAAGGGAACTCTATTGCACCCTTGTGTACTGAGGTCTGTTACCACCATATTAATGCAAGAACACATATTAAGTAAATACATGTACACGACCGGCCACTTCCAATGCTTTGGCGAAGCTATCATATCCATGTTCTCGTACTTGCATAGAGTGTGTTTCTGGCCTTCTGGTTGATCATTTATTATTTACACAGCTGCAGCTGAAGTCTTTGAAAACCCAAGATTAGCGAAACGCTTTGTTGTTTCAAGTTTTTCACCCTTCGCTACCGAGTCAGAAGACAAAAGGTATGGACAGGTTGTTGTCTTTGACTCTGCTTTCAGAAAGCAATAATTTTGCTCCACGGTTGTACCTTCAATCTTAAACTGCAGATAAGTCTGGTTACAAATACATTTGGATTAACATAAAATACCTCTTGGTAGGAATATTCATATACCAGCTTCAGTGAAAATTTGATTACACTGTGGGATCAACGTTTTTATGGAGATCCTGTTACTGAATGCCTCCTGTGGACATCAAAAGCTGTTTATTTGTTATGACAAAAGAGGGGTTTTATTTTTAGGCCGCAATGTTTTGCTTTCAGTATGTGGTTGAAAATATATTAAAATCTGAGATATTCATTCTTGGAGCGGTTATGGGAAAACACATTATAAATTATTAGTGTTTTTGCAGGTAGAGAATTTATTAGCCTTCGCTTATTTCCTGACCTAAGTGGAATTCAGCAAAAATAGTTACTTCTCCAAGTGCAAAGTACTAATTTGTCACTGTGCTTGTGCTATAACAAAGAAGTACCTAAAAGTACCATGGTACAGCCTTGGTGTTTTTTTTGTTATATATGTACCATGGTTCTATTTTTGGCATATTATACAGTACATTGAAATGTTATGGTATTCTTTGAAGCACCTTGGAGGTAAAAACCATGACATTATTGTACTATGATATTTTTAAGGGAGGTAACTAACAGATGTAACAAGGTCCTAGCTAACCTGGAAATATAAGGATGAAATATAAGTCATGGAATCCTAAAAGGATCAGGAAAACACATATGAACATAACACACACATATTTATATACATGTATATCAAGCTCACATAAAAAAGCATAAAACTAAAACAACAACAAAACATTTTAAGACAATAATCAAGCTATATACTGTATATATACTATACTGCTATATACAGTATATTTATACATACTGTAGTAAAAGACGGCATCTGTATGGCAGCATACGTTGCTTCAAAATTTTTACATACCTTTCTGCATTAATTGTGCCCTCACAAATGTGCAAGTTACCATGTGATAAGCACTGACACAACCCATACCATGACAGACACTGACTTTTGGAGCTGACACTGAAAACAGCTTGAATGGTCCTTTTCCTCTTTGACCCAGAGAACACAATGGCTGTTTTTTTCTTTTTTTGTCATTAACATTTTTAATTGATTCATAAATTAACACAAAGAAAAAACAGCATATATATATATATATATATATATATATATATATATATATATATATATATATATATATATATAGTGAATCAAACTCCCACCCCACCCTGACCCCCCATGAACACCCCTGTGGTCAATAGAATATAGACACATAAATAAGCATAAAACTAAAACAACAAAAAAATTATATTTAGATTAAAAACTCTTAAATTACTCCCTCCACCGCCCCTCCTCAAGTTTCCCCCAAAAATGCTAAGTAGTTGCCCCATTTCTTTTTGAAAAATCCTTACCTCCCATCCTTCTGCTTGACCATTCCTCGAAGGCAGCCACCCTCCCCATCTCCCTGCACCACTCTGGGAATGAGGGTGCTCCATCCTACTTCCATCCCCTCAAAATAACCTGCCTACCAATCCACACTGGTCAAAACCCAATTTTTTATGTACTTATCCTCCAAATTTATGACCTTCCTATCTCGCAAAATACAGAGTCTGGGGCAGAATGAGATTTGAGTGTTCAGCACATCACATACAAAACTTTGCACCTTCAGCCAAAATTCTTGGATCTTACAACACCCCCAAAACACATGGGTGATGTCTCCATTCTCCGATCGGCATCGCCAGCAGGTGGGTGTGTCCTTAAGACCAAGCCTATACAATTAAGAGGGGGTCCAATAGAACCAATGTAAAATCTTACATTGTCTAAGGTGTAACCTTGCATCTCTAGATGCAGTTTTTATGTTTTTTAAATCTTAGCCTATTCTCCCTCCTCCAATTCCAAATTGACCAACAAAAAGAGGACTTATTAATGCATAGTTTGGGGTTTAGCCATAAGCTTAAGGCAACATTTATATAAATATCTGAATTAAACACTCTGGACTCCTTTGTCCATACTGAATGCAAATGCGAAATAACGGGGTGTAACATAACCTCTCTAGTTAGTTTGATTGAAAGGCTTTGCAGTGGTGAGATAGGGGCAAGAACTTCCTTTTCAATACAAAACCATGGAGGGGCTCTCACAGAACCCTTTTTTTTTTTTTTTTTACAAATGACAATGTTTGCTTTGGACACAAAAATACTTTGCGACTGTCTTTGGTGTATATTTCAATTTGGCCGGAAACATCAGTGCAAAAGCGATCTTCTGTTGATGTAAGATTTTCTTACATTCCTTGAACCGATCGCGTTTCTCTCTTGTCGAATTCGCAATGTCTGGGAACAAGAAGATATTTTGATTCTTCCAAGGATGATTTCCTATGCTCCTCGCCTGTTGTAACACGACATCTCTATCGGATGATCTCAGAAATTTGGCCAGAATTGATCAAAGCATATTTCCCTCAACAGATCTCCGAGCCGGGACTCTGTGAGCTCACTTGATTTCTAGCTTGTGACCTGTTATGTCAAGCAGACTCGGGAAGAGCTCTTCTTGGAATTTCACCATATCTCTGCCCTCCTCATGCTCAGGAATTCCAACAATCCTGACGTTATTTCTGTGGCTCCGATTCTCAAAATCTTCAAGCTTTTCAAGAATATTTTCCAAATCAACTTTGGTCACGGGCAGATTAACGGACAATTCCCTCTCTAATGACTCCAGATAATTGATACTTTTCAACATCTGCAACTCTTGTAACTAACTCAGGGGATTTTGTTTCCATGGCCATAATCGATCAAAGTATTACAGCGAGATCCTCCAAGTCAGCAACAACCTTCGTCAGCATCACAAACATGTTGGACAATTGACACTGGATTTCTCCGGCCACGCCATACTGAGGGATTGGAGATCATGCACATTCAGAAGTGTTTTTTGGCCTTGCCCTGAATTGGATTCAAATCTCAGACTCCTTGAATCTTTTAACTATATTGTCAAACCAATCCTTTTTAGTTTTAATGGCATTTTGCATACTGCTCCAACTTTTTTGGAAATAGGGTTGTACAACACGGGCCTAAATTGTCAATTTTTCTAAATCAGACCCCATGTATTCCTATTGCTACAGTGAATCCCATCCTTGTAATGACCAAGCTCTCAGGTCAAGTATTAGAGGGATGTGCACCAAATAAAAACATCAAAGCATTTCAGCACATGTACAAATGAGACACTCTGCTGTTTTCTGCAAAATGTATGACATCACTGTGCAAGAATTATCATGGAGCCTAGAGGAGAAACATTACTAAACACCTGAAATCTCTTCTCCCCGTCTACGACCCTTGCCAGACATCTCATTACAGTGACAGCATAGGTTCATGAGGTCAAACGAAGTCCACATCTGTCAGATCTGTCACATCTAGCAGGAAGGTGACCTTGAACGTGATAGCTGTGATCCATTCCCCCTCCACACAGAGCCTCAAATTCTGATACTCCAGTATATCTTAATTTTCTTTCCACAACACTTGCTCTTGACTTCACGAGTGATGGCCCAAGGGAATGATTCGACTTTTAAAAGTGTGGGTTCTTTTATCAGGCTCCAGGGTTTAAGTTGTGTACTGGATTCACTTGTTCTAGCATGTGCTATTATGGGACTGGATGTGTGTTTTTGATTATGGAGGCAGAAGAAATGTTGTCAACACAGAGCTGGGAACATGTTCTCTGTTCTACACTGATTTCATTCAGTGGATTTTCATGGTGCAGATATCAATTGAGTGTCATCATAACAAATGCTCAATATTTTCTTTCAGAAAACTGAAATAAAGTGTACAGTGGCCCCCAAAAAGTATTTGGACACATAAAGCAACACCTACAAATGTTTGAATGTCATTGCATTAGACAAACAAAGAATCAAACCAAGTGACATTTATTTGAAACAATTAATAGCACAAGCACACTTTTAAAGCAAAACATTTCACAAAAACTAGTTTTTAAGTTTTTAAATGATTCAACAATAAATATGCTTTTCAAAATTAAGACATATTTGCACACTTTCTGGTTGACTTGCCATTCAATCACACAGTATGTTGGGCACCTAGCCTGATTTCACAGCTTGCTTTTCATGGAAAGGATGGAAATCATCAAATTAATGTAAAACAGTTTGCTCTCAGGCTAGCTGACATGTGGTAAATTTCATTAACATAGTCTTTACATAACAAATAAGTCCTCAGTGCATCATGCCATTGGATTATGGCTGAATGGACACTGAATTGTCTATAACTCAGGGCCATCAGTAATCTATATATTGAGGGGGGCAATTTCCCGTCCCCCAATTTTCAAATTTGTGGTTGTCTGTTATATGATTTTCAATGGTCAATTCTTAAGCTATTACATTTGATCCCCCCCAAACATGCTGAGAAAAACACATAGTATTGTTTACAGGGCCATGCAAAGTGGAAGTCAAGACTAAATGACGCCAACACATCTGGTGTGCATTCAAACAACTATTTTGGGGGAAGTGTAATCTTGTCCCTAACCATTCTGTAATCTTGTGCAAACCCTTAAACCCAGCCAAGAGCGTTCTCAATGCTTTGAGTCTTTGTTGCACAATGCAGTTTTAAAGATGGGTTGTTGCCTGAATGGATGTCTATTTTCCTTCTGTCCTCATCAGTACAAAGAAAGGGTTATGACCTTCTGTTGTTCTCAGCCTGTGTCCCTCCTGCAGGCTGTTTGTGTTGGTCAAATGAACAATGGTACACTGGGAAGGCTCATCAGGGCTTAGCTTATTTTTGGAGGGGTTGATCCCAAGATTTAGTCCTGAGGAAGAAACTAAGGCCTTTAAGGAAGACTCCAAGTCACAAGAGATTATTTTGTATCTTGTCAGTGCTGTAGAGAAAACTGCCTTTGATTAAAAACTCTGCAAACACTTCCATGTTATGTAAATTACATTTCTCTAGGGATGAATTTTACTTAAATAAATATATTAATACTAATAATAATTTTAGAAAGCAATGTATGGCTTATTGAATCTTCAAACATGATTTCTTATCACTTGATAACTACTTAATAACAGCATAGCATTGTACAGAGCTAATCAAGATTGATTAAACAACTTCTGACTCTAAATTCGAAATGATTGAATGACCGCAACACAGTTCTCTTTCATCATCTCGTGTTCGAGATCCACCTATGGGAAGGGCATCCGTACCTGACCACTGCAGAAGCATCCAATTGCACCAAGTCTGGCTAGACAAATAGAAGCGCGTGACCTATGCTCGGTAAGTACCCACCCCTTACCTAAGAGCATATAACAACCTGCGCGAGCTGCTGCTCCTCAGTTGACATTCGCTTCTCGTGACCTCTGTTTTTCTCTCAGCTCGGTTGGAATTTGACTTTCACTAATTTGTCTACAGGAGGACACATCGCTCAGATCAGCCTCCGCCTGACGTAACTGTCTTGTTTCAGCCAGGTTAGCTGTTTCCTGTTTACTGCAAGCCACCCACACTCGCTTAAACTACCACCAGGCTGCCTGCCTTTCTCTCTCACCACTTCCCCTGCTCCACGGTTGTGCGCCACAGATTTTATGGAGTTTCGCCCTAATATGGCATTTTCAAAACCTACGGCTTCCTCCGGGGTCAACCTATCGCGTGCCTGCACGGCCGCATGCAGTGCCCTCATTGCAGCCAGATACCCTCATCCTTTCTGTGTCGTGCATGGGTCTCAAACACGTGGAGGAGGCTCTAGAATTTCCAGAAAACTGTAGCCACTGCCTGGCGCTGCCTAAAAAACTCCGGCTTTGCCGCTACCCAGTGCACCGACATCGAACTCTCCGACTCTGATGGGGGAAGCGGTGATGGCGACGCGCTCCTGGGTTCCTCCTGGGGCACAGCCTCTCTTAGCTGGGCCGATCAAAATAACCTGGTGTTCCCTGAGGTCATTCTCTCAGGGGACCCCTCGTTCGCCAATGAGCTGGCTAGTTCTGGTGACGAAGACGATGCGGGCCTTCTCGAGGGTTCGGAGGACGAGGAGGCCATCCTGTCTTCCATGACTCCCCAGGCTAATGCCCCCACGGCCCTCCCCCAGTCCATCCTCATTTGGAGAAAAAATTTGGAGGTTTGTGAGCGAGAGGCCGCTCGCCTCAATATAAAATGCCCCCCCCCCCCCCCCCCCTGTTCTCCCCAACAAATGGACTGATTTTCTGCCAGTGGGGAAGGCAATAAGTAATTTATCTCAAACCACTGAGTCATATCAGATATTATAGAAGCAGCCATGGAAATATCTTTGTTTAGAAGACATTTTGGGTGCTTGATTTGCCTCATATCCTGTCCTATATGATAAACCACCATCTTGCGCACTTATCCATGCTAGCCATACACATGAGACTGCTGTCTCCTTGTATTAGCATGTTGTATGATTCTATGAGTGAGATTCTATAGAGTAAACTGCACATATTACCCCAGAGATACTCTAGCTTACCACAGACTGGCAGTGACAAGCTAGTCCCAAAACATGCACATTATTTCATAGACAAAATGCGTACTAAATGCTGCTTCAGGCTATTAAGATGTGCAAGGGCATCTTAATAGCCTGTGTGTGTGTGCTCAACCAGCTCAGACAGGATTCAACATATAGTAACACTTACACACAGAAAATAAATGCACGTTTAAAGCAGACTCGTATAGTTGCAGGAAATAGTATGTGAAATCTTGTATTTACCTGGAGTTCTGCAAAAATTGGTAATACATTTGTTCTAGCCTTAAAACAATAGATAAACAGTGTACATTAATGGTACAATGAGCAAATAGACTTTAAACGCAGCATTGATTCAACTCTGAATGACACTCAACGATTACAGTATAAGCGGAAACATACTTGTATATTGTTTAGCATATACTGTAGACTATACACAGTCATATATAGACAAAATACATACAGTATGTGCGCAAACATACTACTAAGCACAAATGTGTTTACCCCTATAGGGATCACAGTTGTGTGCCTGAATGCATGACTATATGGCTATGGTGCTTTGTTAGGAAATGTATACGCACATGTTTTTTGTGTAGTATTGCCTTATATTGTCTTGTATTTAAGGTAGGATTTATAATTGGTTATTCTTCTGTGGGTATACATACATTTCTATATATCAGAGAAGAAAAATCAATAATTAGTCAAACGTAATTATTTATAACAATTTATATTTTGTTTCAAATTCCTCTGTTGTGTAAATGTGTTAAATTTCCCCGTCCTGACATTCAAATTGTAACGTTTACGTGTGTGTTTTGTATGGAGGTTGACCGATTAATCTGCACGATAACAATTTCTGGAACTATCGGTTATTGGCAAAAATGTACACCGATAATTTTCCCCCGTAGCGTCCAGTGCTGGAACGGCTGGGAAGGCGCGCTGTCATTATACAGTATGAGAGCGGCCTCTAGAAGTGAAATAAATTCTATCATTGATACCTCGTGGTGGTTGTTTTGACATGTGAGACTGCACGTTGAATGCAGCGGAACACTGCACGGAGCTGAAGAATGCAGATTTAAAACACCAGCTAAAAGGTATGTATACAGTACATGTTTTCATATTATTATAAAGTAATTGATTTCTTGAATAGATGCTGCATTAATAGAGAACAGCAGTATGTTTGCAGACCAGGCTGAGAGGACGCTAACATTAAAGCTAACTTCAAGCGGTTAGAACAATGTGACAAAAAAACACGCAAGTCCTACCCAAATAATTAAATAAAATGTATTACCATCTATTTGCATTAGTTTATATCCAGTCATGTTTATGCTTTAGCCAGTTAAGATGTATATTTAAAGGTAGTGAGAGATTTGAGAAAAATATATTCATGCAGTCAAGAGAAACGTAAACAAATCAGAAATGCACCTGATTTTAATACATTTTATTCATCCCTCCAATCGAGATGAAAAAGGGTTTCTACAGCCCTTACTTCATTGTACCCAAGAAAGGTGGTGGCTTACGACCGATCTTGGACTTGTGAGTTTTCAACCCGGCCTTGCAGAAACTCCCGTTCAAAATGCTCATGCAAAAACACATTTTAACTTGCCTCCGGCATCTAGATTGGTTCGCAGCGTCTCAATATTGCCTCAACATCGACCCGTCCTACGGTTCGCGTTCGATGGCCAGGCATATCAGTACAAGGTCCTTCCCTTCGGCATGTCCCTGTCCCCTTGCGTCTTTACGAAGGTCGCAAAGGCAGCCCTTGCCCTGCTTCGGCAAGCAGGCATCCGCATACTCAACTACCTTGATGACTGGCTTATCCTGGCCCACTCCCGAGAGTTACTATGCGCCCAGAGGGACCAGGTGCTCAGGCACCTCAGCTGTTTAGGGCTTCAGGTCAACTGGGAAAAGAGCAAGCTCGCCCCGGTTCAGAGCATCTCTTTTCTCTGCATGGAGTTAGACTCAGTTTCAATGTCAGCGCGCCTCACCAACGAACGCGCATAGTCAGTGCTGAAATGCCTCGCCACCTTCAGGCCGGGCACAGCGGTCCCTTTAAAACTTTTCCAGAGGCTCCTGGGGCATATGGCATCCTTTGCGGCGGTTGCGCCACTGGAGTTGATGCATATGAGACCGCTTCAGCACTGGCTCCAGACTCGAGGCCCGAGAATGGTGCTGCGGCTCGCACCGTGTTATCATCACCCCCGCCTGCCAACAAACGTTCAAACCCTGGACAGACCTCAGCTTTCTGCGGACAGGAGTCCCCTTGCAGCTGGTGTCCTGATGCGTCCTGGTCGCTACCGATGCCTCCAAATTGGGTTGGGGCACCGTGTACAATGGGCACGTAGCCGCGGGCCGTTGGAAAGGGGCTCCGCTGCGCTGGCACATCAACTGCCTAGAGTTGTTGGCTGTACTTTTTGCCCTGCAGAGGTTTCTTCCACTAATTCAGGGCAAACACGTCTTGATCCGATCAGACAGCACCACCACGGTAGCGTACATAAATCGCCAAGGCCGCGTACGCTCCCACCACGTCACAACTTGCCCGTCTTCTCCTCGTTTGGAGCCAGCTCAAGTCGCTGCGTGCCACTCACATCCCGGGCAACCTTAACAGGTCGGGCTCCTACGTGGTTTATTTTCTGCGGTACGGTCCCCTTTGGTTCCCACTGGCCCCTGGTCGCCGTGTCTGTAGCAACTCCTCCCTCCCAATGAGGTAGGATCTACCACCGCACCATTCTCCACATGTGACCTAAAAGCCCATGTGATGTATTTCACCACTCTTTACCTCCCCCAGTCTGGGCAGGTGTGGTCTCCACAGGGTCTTTACCACCTGAAAGAATAGGAAAACTGTGAAAGATCGCCTTCCCCGATGTGTATGATAGTGTTAATATGGCCCCAGCCGCTTTAATTCTATGCGAGAAACATATAGAGAGAAAGGCGCGGCTGGCACGGCCTGCTCCCATGCTTGGCACGTCGCCTTGTTCCCCCTTGTCGGGGGTAAAGAACCAGAAGGCTTGGACGATTTTATGGGGCGGTGCAGCCTGACACAGCCGGTCACTTTGGCAGGAAAAATACCTGCCCGCTCCTGTGTCAGCAGTACACGTACACGGCTCAGCACATGGCGTAATTTAAATTGGACCCCTAGTGTCGCTTCTTTGACACAATGTTGAAGTGAGCGACAGACGGATGTAACCTCTGTTCCCTGATGGAGGGAACGAGATGTTGTGTCCTCCCGGGCACGTCGCTGAACCAAGCCACTGTTGCGGCCAAACCTCATTGTCGGCTCCTCAGAAAAATCCTGAATGAAATGGACGCATTTCTTATATAGCTGTATGTCCGGGGGCGGGACATGCAAATTCTTCCAATTTCTCATTGGACTTTTCTCATAGATCAGAGATGCATAAGGTGCTCAAGAGAGACCCCTAGTGTCACTTCTTCAACACAGCATCTCGTTCCCTCCATCAGGGAACGGAGGTTACATCCGTAACCTAGACGTTTTTACAATAAAACGATGTAAAAATGTAATTATTTAAATGTTAAAAGTAAGATTTTCCTGTAAAATTAATGGTAAAAAGAACAAGAGAGTACATATACAGTAAATTATTGTTAAAACTACAGTAAAAACAGTAATCGGGCATTCCCACAATTCCCTGCGTGACCCATTACATTTCATTATAGTTTATGGTTATGTTTCATCATATTTTTAATATCAGTTATGAACTTTGGGGTGTTCTGTGTTACATTTGAGGTAGTTTAGTTAATGTTTATTATTTTAATTTCACATGTGTTACCCTAATGGTGTTTAGTGTTTGTGTGAGTGACACAGAGCACTGCCTCTATATGTTTATTAGTCATTTCTCCTGGAAGAGCCACTACTGATGAACTTCATGTACAGGTTGTTCTGTAAAGGGGTTTACATTTTAACTGTATTTTCTACATAATTATTCTGGCAACCACAGCTGCCAGATTTTGTTTTTTTTAAAACAACAGGATTGTGGTGTTCTTGCGTCTAGTTCACAGTTTTGTCAGGTCAGAGTCAAATCTTACTACCTTCATGTTTTTGGATCTCACCTGATGTAATTAAACTGCTATTGCGGTCCACACCATCTTTGTCATAGTTTTCGTCTGTTGCCTGCACATCGTTACATCAATTCAAATTCCAACTTATAAATTGAAAGGGAGCCATTTCTTAAATTATGTATTCTTTCCTACCCTGGTGTGTAGGTGTTGGTTCATAGTTCACACGGCGCACAGCAGATATTCATCAAAAAAGGGGGTGTTTGCTTCTTGTGTTGTGACTGATGCTAATCTATGTTTAGGCATTTTAAAAGCATATTCTTTATTTCAGATAATCCAAGTATTCGTTGTCCTTTCAAAATATAGTCACAGGTAGGACAGCAAGTATGTTCAAACACCATCTTGCTTCATGCATGCTTGAAGAATTGCCCATCACAAACTGTCTTGATTCTTATCAGAAAATCAACTTTATTTTGTGGATGTGTTATGGTGGGTCAAATCTCACAATCACATTCCAGGGGAGATGTAAGATTATGTGCAATGACTGATTTGTGTTGAATGTGTTGATTCAAACAGCACCTATATGCTGAGCTATCATGTCCCAAAAGCATGTAATGAGAATATAATGATGGTAGTAGCATGTGAACTAGTGCATTTAACATCACATATCAATGTACTTTGCAATTAACTGACTTTCCCAGGCAAAACAAGAACAACATAACCCTTTCTGTTTTTAAGCTTGCCTTATATTTCTCATTTAATTTGTATTTTTCTTTAAATAAAAGTCTTTGGGGCATCTCGTCACTGATACGACTTTCCATACATGTTGTTACGTCAAAACCTGTGCTTAAATGCTCAAAAGTGGTGGATCACATGGTATGTGTTCATTGTTTTTCAGTCTATTGTGTTACCAAAAAGCTTTCCTGAAAAGCCATTTCCAAATGAGAGCATTCAAAAAGCAAGGGACTAAATTGTGGTGGGTTATATATGATCTGGAAGGTGAACATGGTATTGCAAATATTGTATAAAATATAAAATTTAATACAAGCAAGGAAAAATATCAGTTAGGGCAATTTGGGACATTTTCACACTTTAGACTGCTGAAATTTACTGTGTGAACACTTCAGACCAACAATTGAGACTTTAACAATCCAGCTAGAGGATACAAACATAGACTTGTTCCTCATGGAGCATCATAATTTAGGTGTCCAACATTACCCCAATTCACCCTACATATTAAACTGATATCATATGTACACATTTTAGCATGGTTGCAGTCGGTGAAAGAACTTAATGTTGGAAATTTGTACAGACTATACAAATGTTCTGATCATTTTAACATCTTCGAGGTATGAAATATACTGTATGTTTTGTTGTATAGACAAAGACTTGTTGGATGTGAGATTGTGTGTGGGCTGTCTACACATATGGTATATGGCTGGCAGGCAATGAAATTGCTGATGATCTTTCCCTGCCTGTATGCAGGACGGGACAGATGTTGAGGAAGGATGAGGTGATGTCTATATAAAGAAGACCATCCTGGTTAAATGGTAACTTATCTGGGACAAATATACAAATATTCAACACTGTCTACAGTGCTGTGAAAAAGTATTTGCCCCTTCCTGATTTATTCTATTTTGTTTATTTTTCATACTACGTTGTTTTAGATCTTCAAACAAGATATAACATAAATCAAAGGCAACCGGAGTAAACACAAAATACAGTTTTCAAAAATATCTATTTTTCTTCATTGAAGTAAAAAAAGTTATCCAACAACTATATGAAAAACTAACTTCCCCTTAAACTTAATAGATGGTTGTGCCTCATTTAGAAGCAACATCTGCTACCAAACACTTCTGATAACTGGAAAACAGTCTTTCACAACTCTCTGGTGGAATTTTGGCACACTCTTCTTTGCAGAACTGTTTTAGTTCAGCCACATTGGAGGGTTTTCGAGCATGAACTGCTCAAAGGTCCTGCCACAGTGTCTCAATCGGGTTCAAGTCAGGACTTTGACTAGGCCACTCCAAAACTTTAATTTAGCTTCTTTGGAGCCATTCGGATGTGGACTTACTCCTATGCGTTGGACCATTGTCTTGCTGCATAATTCAGTTTCGCTTGAGCTTGAACTCACAGACCAATGACCGGATGTTCTCCTTTAGGATTTTCTGGTAGAGAGCAGAATTCATGTTTCCCTTAATTATTGCAAGTCGTCCTGGCCCTGAAGCAGCAAAGCATTCCCACACCATCACACTACCACCACCATGCTGGTATTTTGTGGAATTCTGTGTTTGATTTACACCACTTTCGACTCACTAGTCCACAGAACATTCTCTCAAAAGAGGATCATCAAGCTGTGTTTTGGCAAAATGCAGACAAGCCTTAATCCTCTTATGGTTTAGTAGTAGTTTTCGCCTCGCCATTATTCCATGCAGTGGCGTAGCTAGGGGGCGGCCAGGGGTAGCCACCATGGACCGAAGCCTGGACACCCCATTGGCCACCCCACTCGCAATTGCTGTTTTAGTCATTTGTTTGTCATTTTTTGGCACAATTTAGTTCTTTAGAGGTGAAATCATCTCTGTACAAATGTACAAACTTAACATGTATGCACACCAAGGTCACCGAACCTCTCTGTCCCGGGTGTCTTTGTATCCACTCACCCCCCACCCCCACATAAAAATGCTGCCCGAACATTTCTGTGCCCCCACAGACTGATCGCTTGCCCCTGCCTGGCCATCCTTTTGAAAAACCCCTGGCTCTGCCCCAGCTTACATGGATGGCATTTTTTACCAGTGTCTTTCCTGGATGAGTGGTCGCTATGCTCTTGGAGGAATTTTGGAAGGTCGGCCACTTCTGAGAAGGTTTACTACTGTGTCAAGTTTTCTCCATTTGGAGATAATGGGGGTGTCACTGTGATTCTTTGGAGTCCCAGAGCCTTTGAAATAGCTTTGCACCCTTCCCAGACTGATGAATTTCAATCACCATTTTCCTCATTATTTCTTTAATTTCTTTCAACCTTGGCATGGTGTGCTACTTAGTGAGACCTTTTAACCAACTTCATGCTTCTGAAAAAAGTTATATTTAGGTGTTGATTTGATTAAACAGGGCTGGGTGTTTTTAGTCCAGCTCAACCCCGTTATGAATGCAATTTCATAAATTTGGGGATTTGGTAACTAAGGGGACAAATACTTTTTCACACAGGCCAAGTTGGTATTGGATAACTTTTTTCAATAATTAACATTGTCATTTAAAAACAGTATTTTGTGTTTCCTCAGATTGCCTTTGTTTTATGTTAGATTTTGTTTGTATTTGTGAAACAATTTAGTATGAGATATAGACAAAAACAGAAGAGATCAGGATGGGGGTCAAATACTTTTTCACAGCTCTATGTATGAAATGATATGAAATAATATGTTATGATATATAATGTTTTTTTTGTATGAACAGTATGATGAAGAACAAAAAGAATGTACTGCACTTTTAAATGGGGCATTATTTGGGATGTATAAATGTCGGGGTAATGTTGGTAAGATCTATGTTATTCTATTATTCTAAGAGTGTAAAAGGTAAAGAGAAACTATGCTAAATTTAAACTATGGGTACTGTGTTAAAATTTTACTCAATTAAAGGTACACTCTGTCATTCATTTTTAACTTGTCATCTTGGTCTTTCAGTGACATCTAGTGGTGTGGATGCAGCATCATTCAAATACAAGCGTTTTCAGTTACTGATGACATTGTAGGAATTCAATATTCACAGTCAGCCATGATTAATTGCATGAGTGAAAGTTTCCAATAACAGGGCGGTTAATAATAATAATAATAATAATAATAATAGTAATAATAATAATAATAAAGGTAGTGTTCAGCTGGTCACGTGATTCTAACATGGCAGCCCCCATGAAGGGACCCTCTCCATGTGGAATGAATCTGCTTTTAAAAGGTTACTGATATGACTGGAGTGTTTAACTAATATGAATGCTCATGATTATATTCATATGTTTTTTGAAAATACAATTAATTTCTTTAAGAGTAAAACTTTTTAAATGAGGAAAAATTACTAAGCGCACCTTAAAAAGTTGTTGAAATGGTGGAAAATCTTGGATTGATCATAGATAACAATTTGATTTGAGGCAATGCAAAGACTGTACATTATAAGGAAGCTGAATAGCCTTTACATTAGCTAAGATGTTCTTGAAATAGTCTATACAAGTCTTGTGGAGAGTCTCCTGAGGTACAACATTACATGCTGGTATGGAAATCCAGGGGTCAGTAACAATAAAAAGAGATATTTTATTCCATATTCAATCATTTTATTGAACAATTAATTGCATGTTCGTGATTTGAGGTTTTTATTCAATGGTTTTATAGGTTTTTATTAGCAGTCTATTGTATGCAATCCAATTGTTATTTTCTGCTTTTTAATGCACATGGTATAATTGAATCTTGTTTATTTTATTTTAATGTGGTGGCAGAGTACTGAGTGTGAATGTTTGCATGTTTTCGGATTGTCTTGTATGTTATTCCACCTTGTGAGGGGCAAAAGACATAAAATAAAAAATTGAATAAAAATTCAATTCAATTAATACTTGAGTGACAGTAAAAAGATTCCAAATGTATTTGTAACAATAGAGATACAGATTTTCATTTTATAATAACTTTCATGCACAAACTTTGTAAAGCAACCTGTTTAATCATAATATTCTCAGTGCTCAAATGGTCAGCATTACGCAGTAGCTGGCAGTAAGTGCCATAAATGAACAGGAGAAGAAATAAACATTGCCTAAAGAAGACCGTGGAAGAAACATGGCTGTGGAGAAAAATGATCGCCGTCCAGGGAAAGCTTTTGGAAAAGAGACTCGGCCTTTAACGATCGCCAAAACGTCCGCAGAGGAGCAGTGCTTAAAAGTTGGAGACCTTGTGAGTCAATACTTTCCCTCAAACTGCTGGCACAAGGGGTTGATTCAATGCTATAGCAGCTCTTATCCTAATGATACTACATAACTGCTAACAGTCAAACAAGTTTTATACTTTTTTAAAGGATAAACCTGCGCCCACACCAAAGGAATCAGACGAGCAAGGAGATAATGCAGAGGTGACCAGTTTCATCACGGGTTAGAGGTGACGGGGTGAGGAGGGTCATAATGGAAAATGGATGATGGCCTTTGGAGACTGAAATATCCAGCATGCTACCTTACGATGCCAAACATTCCTCAAGCAACAAAGATTTAGTGTGCTGTATCCTGAAAATACTCTCAATACTGAATTTGTGGTATCAGAAGGTATCTCATGTCTGCCTCTCTGTCATTCACTCTTTCCTATCTCCTGTCTGTCTGTCTGTCTGTCTGTCTGTCTGTCATTCACTCTTTCCTATCTCATGTCTGTCTCTGTCATTCACTCTTTCCTATCTGCCTGCCTGTCTGTCTGTCTGTCTGTCATTCACTCTTTCCTATCTCATGTCTGTCTGTCTGTCATTCACTCATTCCTATCCGTCTGTCTATCCGTCTGTCTATCTACACTATCTAGCTATCTGTCACTTATCAAATTTGTGACATTGACCATGTTATTTCCTTTGTACAAAGGGTCAGATCTCCTTGCTTTCACTGAAGATCACAAGATGTTGGAACATTTTCTAATCATGCTCTACATGAGTGGCAAAGTCAGTCCTGAAGCAGTCTGCTGTTTAATACAGTAAAAGACAGTCACAGACCAGCAGTTTGTGATGGTAGCTTTAGCATTAAACATATTTAATGACAGCAGTTCTTATTTTTTATTTCTATTTTTTATCCCCTTTTCTCCCCATTTTGCAATGTCCAATTCCCACTATTTAGTAGGTCCTCATGGTGGCGCGGTTACTCACCTCAATCATGACACCACGGAGACTCCGCATGTGGAGGCTCATGCTACCCTCCACAATCCATGCACAACTTACCATATACCCCACTGAGAGCGAGAACCACTAAGCGCAACCACAAGGAGGTTACCCCATGTGACTCTACCCTCCCTAGCAATCGGGCCAATTTGGATGCTTAGGAGACCTGGCTGGAGTCACTCAGCATGCCCTGGATTCGAACTCACGACTTGAGGGGTGGTAGACAGTGTCAATACTCGCTCAGTTACACAGGCTCCCTAATGACAGCAGTTCTGTATGCACATGTCCTAACATTGTTTTATAGCTTTCTTTACATTGTTGGGCGTGGTGTTGTAATATCATCATCATGTTAGCACGCTGTTTTTTTGTACTTCACGTATTTGAGGAAATCTGTAATTTTATCATAAACATCACAGCCATACAAATTCAATTATACACATTTTTCATTTAACTCAGCACCATACAGGATATACAGTGCTGTGAAATAATATTTGCCCCCATCCTGATTTCTTCTGTTTTTGTCTATAACTCATACTAAAACACAAAATGATTTTCAATGATGATGTTATTTATTGAAGCAATAAAGTTATCCAATACCAGCTGGGCCTGTGTGAAAAAGTATTTGCCCCTTCAGTTACTAAATCCCTTCTATGAAAATGCATTCATAATGGGGTTCAGCTGGACTAGACACACCCAGGCCTGATTACTGCCAGCCCTGTTCAATCAAATAAATACCTAAATATAACTTTTTTTCAGCAGCATGAAATTGTTTAAAAGGTCTTACCCAGTAGCACACTATGCCATGGTTGAAAGAAATTCCAGAAATAATGACGAAAAAGATGATTGGAATACATCAGTCTGGGAAGGGTAACAAAGCTATTTCAAAGGCTCTGGGACTCCAAAGAACCACAGTGACAGCCCATTATCTCCAAATGGAGAAAACTTGACACAGTAGTGAACCTTCCCAGATGTGGCCAACCTTTCAAAATTCCTCCAAGAGCATACCAACCACTCATCCAGGAAGTCACAAGTAACAACACCCAAGGATCTGCAGGACTTTCTCGCATCAATAAAGGTCACTGTTCATGACTTCAGAAAGAATGGCCAAAAATACCATCCATGGAAGAGTAGCGAGGCAAAAACCACTGTTAACCCAGAAGAGCATTAAGGCTTGTATGAATTTAGCCAAAACACATCTTGATGATCCTCAAACCTTTTGGGAGAATTTTCTGTGGATTGGTCAGTCGAAAGTGGTACTGTTTGGAAGACAGGTGTCTCGTTACATTTGGCGTAAATCGAACACAAAAAGAACAACATACCTTCAGTCAAGCATGGTGGTAGTATGGTGGTGATGGTGTGGGAATGTGTAACGAGTTCAAGCTCGGAGATGGAAGGGAGGAGACAGAGATGAGTGATGCAGTCAAGGAAGGCTCTTTATTTCTCTGCCTTAAACACTCTGCGTACACTATTCTCTGTGCTTTTCTCAGTTCAATCAGATCAGTGCAACAAATACTTTGTCAACATACACTTCTCTGAGTCTTCAGCTTCACAACAAAATACAACACTCAGTAAGACATGCCAGTTGCTGGTCAATCCTGTCGTTCTCTCTCTCTCCCGTCTGGCGGTGGCGTGGTTGTTTATATGCCACACTTCCCATGCTCGCTGGAATTAGAGACAGGTGTTAGACATAATTTAGCTCAGGTGCAAGCGCCCTAACCGCTTTCTCTCTCTCCGGACGATGCTCGACCATGCTCCCGCTGCCACAGACTGCTTTGTTGCTTCAGGGCCAGGGCGACTTGCAATATTTGAGGGAAACATGAATTCTGCTCTCTACCAGAAAATCCTAAAGGAGAACGTCCGGTTATCAGTCCGTGAGTCAGTGATCCGAAGCATAGGAGTAAGTACTCTGAAGGACTCAAAATAAGCTAAATGAAAGTTTTGGAGTGGCCTAGTCAAAGTCATGACTTGAACCCGACTGAGATGCTGTGTAAGAACCTTAAATGGGTAGTGTAATGTTTAAAACCGGGTAGTTTAAACGGGTAGTATAATGGTACCCCTCGTGCCACCAAAACAGCGCCAACCCGCATCTCTGAATAGCATTATGCTATTCTTCTCACCACAATTGTACAGGGCGTTTATCTGAATTACCGTAGACTTTGTCAGTTTGAATCAGTCTGGCCATTCTCTGTTGACCTCTCTCATCAACAAGACGTTTCTGTCCACAGAACTGCCCCTCACTGGATGTTTTTTGTTTTTGGCACCATTCAGAGTAAATTCTAAATACAGTTATGCATGAAAATCCCAGGAGATCAGCAGTTACAGAAATACTCAAACCAGCCCATCTGGCACCAACAATAATTCCACAGTCCAAATCACTGAGATCAAATTTTTTCCCACATTCCAATGGATGATGTGAACATTAACCGAAGCTCCTGACCTGTATCTGCATAATTTTATACACCGCACTGCTGCCACATGATTGGCTGATAAGATAAGCGCATGGCTGATCGGTGTATATAAAGTATATATACTCCATACTTTTACCTAAAAAGACATTTTGGGCTTCAACCAATTTTTTAAATGATTCAGCTTTTTGGAATAGAAACAATATTGATAGCCTGTCATTAAAAAGCTGATACTTTTTTACTGTGTAAAACTCTTTTCTGTGTCAAATCATCCAAAAATAATAGAGCAGGTCACATACACGCACAGAGTACATTTTTAAAATATTTCACCAATGTTCTCTAATTGGTATAATGTTTCATTTTAGTATGTGGTTATCTCAGTATTGACATGTAACTTAATTTTTTCCCCTCACATGCTGAAAAAACCAACAGTGTAATTGTTCATTAGTCACTATTTGGATCCTGTTGTTGTTCCGCTTTAATTGTGAAAACAGTGTGGCTTCAAAATATACCCTCCACCCTTACCACTTAGTAAATACTGTTAATAGCTCTAGTTTCAAGTCCGATTCACCACAATAGGATTTTACACTTTTATTACATCATGATGTTAACTGACCATCTAGTGTTTACCAATGATGTTTGTTCTGAGTTTTACATGTTGATTTATACAGTATATACTGTATGTATATGTATTTATATAGCGAGTGAGAGTTAAATGACTTTCTGCTTCTAAACTAGAGTTTACTGTATATAGTATGTGTCATGTCTAAGCAAAGCAGGGCTGGTTAGGCTGTTTTTTTTTTTTTTTTTTTTACTTTAGACAGTTGCTGGTGTAACAGAATATGTGACATAGTTTGCTCCAGAAAACTAATTTTGTGGTGCTAATTAGAAATTAAACATTTTGATGGTTAATTACAGTTTTTTTCTCAATCGCTTTGGCACAATCGTCAAATGACTATTAAACTTTGTCATACTATATGACTAACTATATGAACATTAGTTAATTTGTTCACATGACTATAATCATTTATAATTGCTTTGGCACAAAATGCTAAATTGTTTGCATTCATTTGCTATTGATATTTTTGATATTACTCTCAAATGCAATTATGCGTATGTTCATTGTGTAAATCTCTACATACTAAATTGAACAACCAACAATCACAATAACATGTCACACATATATTAGATACATAATAGTTATGTGGTATTGTTGTAATAGTTGTCATATGGACAGACTTAGACTAGATGTGGAACAACTCAATTTCAAAACAATTTAGAGCAATGTATTGACAGGTACAACCTGTATATGTAGAATATGTTACGCAATGTGGGATATGCGTAACTGCATGATTTACAATATCTACTGTAAAGTGATGGAGCTTGAGGCTGATGAATCCCCACACATTTTTGTATATGTTAATGAGGCAGGATTCAACTTGACCAAAGTCAGGAGACGTGGCTGTAATATTATTGGTCACTGAGCCACTGTTGATGTGCCAGGCCAGCGTAGAGTGAACATTACAATGTGTGCTGCCATATGTAGGAATGATGTACATTCGCATCACTGGGCCCTATAACACACAACAATTTCCTCACACAAAAGTTTCCTCAATTTCCTGGAAACTCTTTATAGGGATCTCATTCCTGAGAATGAGAGTGGGTTGGTAAGAAATGACTTGCCAACATTTATTATAGTTTGGGACAACGCAAGTTTCCATTATTCAAATACAGTCAGGAAATGGTTTGTTGCGCACCCACGTTTTTTGATGGAGTTTCTCCCACCATATTCCCCATTCCTAAATCCCATTGATGAGTTCTTTTCTGCATGGAGATGGAATGTCTGTGATCACCTCATGACCAGTTGTCCTTACTGGGTGCAATGGATGCTGGTGGTGAGGATATCACAGCAGATTGTTGTAGGGGGTGGTTGCGTCATGCCAAAAGATTTTTCCCTCATTGCATTGCAAGGGAGGAAATCAGGTGTGATGTAGAAGAAATGTTGTGGACAGACAGAGAGGAGCGATTGGAAGACCCATGAGGTATGAACTTGCAGCAAATTAAAAAATTTCTTGCACATATGGTAGATGACATTTTACATCAATACTGTTCAGCTGCCTACATATACAATGTTAGCAACTGGGCAATATTACATAGTGGGAAACTATCACACTTTCACTATACACTGTCATTTGACAAAATGTTTTTGCATTTTGACTGTCTTGGTCTAAGCTATGATAAAGGATCAATGTATCAATGTTTTTGTCATTGTTTTGCTGACAATGATTTATTCATTGATGGATTTATTTACATTTGAAACATGAGTGAATTCTTTTGATTGAGTAATCGCCTTTTGCATGTCACATAGAGTGGTGTGATGAATGTACCACATGACGTGAGGATTGTACTTAGAGTTTTGACAATTGTAAGTTTGTTTCAGTAAATGTGCCAAATCGAATGTGAAAAACTGTAATAGTTGCGTTGAAGGTAACACCCTTTAGTTCCACTGTCCTGAGACTGGAAATGAAGCAATGCTTCTAAATTTAAAAGGTTGATTTAATTGTGTGACTAAACTACACACCCATGTCTTTTAATGTAGTGGGTAATACAAGACTTGCTTGCTTTTGTGGGTATGATGTCATCAGCATGCAGTTGTTGACTTTTACATTAGTCACTTAAACCGGGTCACTCACTCCAACTTTATTTACCATTAAAGGGATAGTTCACCTAATAATGAAAATTTGTTCATTTACTTTCCCTTGTTTTATTCTAAAACTCACAGGAGATTCTTTCTTCCATGGAACACTTAAGAAGATGAATCATCAGTCGGCATTCACTATAATGCTAAGGAAAAAATATGCAATGAAAGTGAATGCTGACTGAGACGGACATACTGCCTAACATCTCCATGAATGAAAGGAAGAAAGTCATGTGGGTTTGGAACAATATGAGGGTGAGTAAATGATGACAGAATTTTCATATCCTGATTCGATAGTGTTAGATAACATTGTAAATTCAGGGCATCATTTAATGGCTTTGTAAATAATAGTGCCCATGTTTCACGGTAGCCATTTTTTAAAATTGTATGAAAAGATTTTCACAGGTTACATAGAAACAGCAGTCAGCACTTGTCATGTATGCCCGAAGCACCTCCCAGTTTCTACCTGGGGTTCACACACCCCTTTTACACCTTTTTATTTGAGTCGATTAGTTTATGCCAGGATTATTACTGAGTGCTAGACCAGCCAGGTTTGATCTTGAGCAGGATTTGAATAATAAGACAGTAGCTGCATCCTTCAAGATGAAAACATATAACGTGATCTGTTTGACGTCACTGCTGTCTATTTGCATCTGGATGGTACAAAGTAAGTGCATTTTAGCGATAATTGTCTCTGTTTTCTTGTTCTTTTTTTTTTTTTTGAAAGAGTTGCTATAGAGATCTGAAGTCAGAGTTGATGCAGATGACTCAATGACTCCTCTCTACTTGTTTTCTAATTGTTTTGTTTACCTTTTACTTGTGTTGATTTGGGAAAGGCGTATTTACAGCTAATTAACAAGTGAGTGAAGTGTACAGTATATCCCATAACATTTTCATTATGTTTGATTACTGCATGTGACCAGTGTTGGGTGTAATGCATTACCTAGTTATTAAGTGCTGTAAGCTAATTAAATGACTTTTTCAATAAAAAAGTAAAGTAAGGGATTACTCTTAATTTTTCAGTCATTTAATTACAGTTACTTCTGATGTAATTGTGTTAAATACTGTATATAGACTCTTGAACAATTGTATATAAAACAATAGTGATTTATTTTAACGTCTTAACGATTTAACGTCTAATGTTAAAATGTAACGCTGCCCCTTTAAATTATAAATAATTGATTTGATTTTATATGATTTATTTTGAAAGAATTAAAAGAACAGTTTCATGTCTTGTATTTTTCATCTGGTCAAGGTTGATAAGGGTTTTAGAAAGTAAATAGTAATAAGTAATGCAATTGCTTTTTTTAGAGTAACTTACCCAACACTGCATGTCTTAACAAGACTATAGCAGCTCAACTTTTAACAACAAAAGCAGAATCAATTTAGTTCTGGAACAAAAAATCTTGAAATCATCCTACAATTTTATATTAACCTTCTGTACACATGACCTGTCATTCCTGTTTTATAATATCCATGATATTCAGCATCTAAATTTGCAGCCCGCTTAAGATTTGTACGCAAACTTGCATAAAAAAAGCAGCTAATCTCAAAGTAATTGATTCTCTTTGTGCCCTGTTATAAATATTTATATACACACAGTATATATTATATGTATCATATATGCATAACTATGTAATGATGAATTAAATACAGAATTATTTTAAACATTATACAATTAATAATTTATATATATATATATATATATATATATATATATATATATATATATATATTATATTACATTCTAAATGGAGTAAAAGTTAAGAATCCCTGTTAATCATGGGAATTTACAAATGACACCATTTCATGAGAATGATGCACCACAAAGACGAACAACACTGATGACTACACTTGTAAAAACAGAATCTCGACAGAAAGCCAGAGCACTTGGAGACAAGACAAGACCTGTTCGTTCCATTCTTTCCCTTGTTTTTCCATGCATACACCTGTGGGCTCTCAAATTACAGCGTTTGGACTTTGAAGGTGTTGTACAATCTAGTTTTCCCATGACAGGTGCAAATGAAACAGGTTGAACCCACCATTATTCACTCAGACTAGTGGAATTGAACAGGGATCAACTATGGACAATGGAGGCACAATAGAAAATGATCTGTAAACTTTCTAAGGCACTTTCTGTTCATACAGGTCAGACTTTCAAGCCAGAGATCACACCTAATGATTTCCAAGCCAAAATCACCACTAATTCTGTAATACTGAAACAGCCATACTGTTATTTTATCCAGACATGCACTCCAGATGACTGTGAGATTTGGCTGGTGCCGGCGCTGGTTTCAGGTAAAACTCTAGAAATGAATAAGGAATTCTGTCTACTTTTCGTTAAGAGTGATGGTGAATGAGTGTGATGTCCTTGAAAATATACAGTAGAACAAATGTTCCCATCTTATACAAATAAACTTCATATTTATGTTGGCTTGACAAAGCAAGTCAATATTACTGAGTGGGCATTTGGGGCACATGCCCCATGCTCCCCCAATGGATAGATGGCCCCATCTCTAAGTACCAAGTACCCCTCTGTAAACGTGTGATACGGGCACCATGAAGTCATGTAGTTCCAAAGATTTACTATGATAAACCCTTTGGCCTTTAGTTTCATGAATAATGATCAGAACACAATTACCATTTACCATTGAAAAAGGGACAAGCCCTTTAATAGGTCACATCCAAACATCAACACAGGCAGTAAACTATGCTTATCAAGCCATTTTTTTGGAGAGCTTTCAAGTTGCATTTTCTAAACTTGGAAGAATCCTTCAGCCCGTTCTGACTCGGGTTGCTATGACTTTTCCAACTGATTGGAATAATAGTTTTCCCATGGCAGATGAGCAACTATTCTAAATATTCCTCCTAGATTTCAATCTATGCCCACCAAACCTCAAGTCTGTTTTGACATATTACATATTATATTTTTTAATGGACAATAATCCAATCAATCTCAAAGACTTCCACATGTCTGTCTTTATTTAAGGCCTATATAACCCTCAAACTACCAAGGAATTTATTTTATTTTGACATCTCAGACAAGGCTTTGTCAAACCAACATTCAAGGTCTGTCTTGACAAACCAGGCGGTACTCTTTGAATTTCTGTTTCTTCTTTTTGCATCTGTTTTCATTCAGCAACCGGCACCTTTGAAACGGAGAGCGTAGATGCCAGCATCCTCAGCCTGTCACCTTATCCATCAGCATTCATTGGTCCGCTGTCAAAAAACTACTTTCTGACCAAAGTTGGACTTCAGAAAGATTTCCCATGCATTGCAGCCTCGGATGCTCTATACTTTATAGTCGGAGCAGATGGGAAATGTTCTACACCCAACTGCAATGGAGTATTACCTGTTGGATCTACTTTTAGGTAGGATACTTTAAGGAATACTAGTAATTGACCCAGATATGAAAATTATCATTATTTGGTGATACTCGTGTCATTCCACACCTGTATGCTGTTTTTCCATGAAACACTAAAGCAGACATTGTTGCGCAGTATTTTTCCTTCCATACAATGATAGTTTATAGTGAACATGTTTGCCAAGCTTAAAAAAGATCAAAAATGTGTGTGCAATATTCCTTATTCCTCGAGTCTTCTGAAGTCGTACGAGAGCTTTGTGTGAGGAGCTTGACAAAAATCATAAATGAACGCATTTAGATGCACATTTTTACACCAATAATGTTTAAAGGGATACTTCACCCAAAAATGAAAATTCTCTCATCATTTAATCACTCTTATGCCATCCTATATATACAGTATGTACTTACTTTTTTCTGCTGAACACAAATGAAAAGTTTTAGAAGAATATTTCAGCTCTGTGGGTCCATTCAATGCAAGTGAATGGTGACCAGCACTCAGAAGGTTGAAAAAGGACATAAAGGCAGCATAAAAGTAATCCATAAGACTCCAGTGGATAAATATATGTATTCAATATATGTATTGAGAGGTGTGGAGGAGAAACAATAAATCTATAGATTTACAATAAATCTAAAAAACTAAAAAACAGCCCCAACCAGTAGATGTCTGAAAGTGAAAGTAAAAGTCACTTCCACACCAGAAAGTGAAAGTGTATGTTTACAGTAAAAAAAAAATAATGTAAATATTGATCTGTTTCTCAGCCACACCTATTATATCACTTCTGGATTTAAACACTGGAAATGTATGGACTACTTTTATGCTTACTTTATGTGCTTTTTGGACCTTCTGAGTTCTGCCCATCTTTCACTTCCATTGTATGTACCTACAGAGCTGAAATATTCTTCCAAAAATCTTATTATTTTTGTTCTGCAGAAGAAAAAAGTTACTTACATCTGGGACATGGGGGTGAGTAAATGATGAGAGAATAAATGTTTTTTTGTGAACAATCCCTTTAATATGCTGTCAAAATGTGTGGTCGTGTAATCACATTAAACTGCATTCCTTTATCAGTTTAAAGGGATCGACACACAGTTTTTTGCCTGTTTAGCTGATTTTGCATTGCACGAAGCACCGTAACCAGCATTCTTACCAGTTTCTCCAATGAGTGCAACTGTTGTGCACATGCCTCTTCCTGGTTTGATGTAAGAATCGGAGAATAACATGAGTATTTCAAATGTCTTTTTAAATGTCTTTTTAATTTCTTGCTTTGTCAAATTTTTTAAATAAGCTGATTTTTGGGAGTAATCAGCATATTGGTGTGCGTGTAAATGGGCTCATTGACTGGTAGTCCTCATAAATTGTGCTTAAAGAGCACCCTTTATGGTTTTTAAACATGCCTAATTTTGTTTTAAAGGTCTCATACAATAGATTTACATGCATCATTGTGTACTTTATAATTTGGTCTCGTGGCCTTCATTAAGCTTCAGGAGACAGCATCACTGGTATTGTTTTATTTATAAAGCCATACAGGGAAAACTGCCTCCTTATTTGTGCAATCTTTTGACATTTATCAAAAGCTGTTATGATTCTCGCTCCTCTAGATGGCTACTCTACAGGGTACCCAGGATTTGCTCTAATTTGGGTAAAACAGCATTTTCTTATTCTGCACCTTGGTCATGGAATTCCCTCCAGAACACATTACATATAAATCACTATGTTACCATGGGTGAATTCAAATCTTTGATAAAAAAAAAAAAAAGTGTATGACTGAAGAGTGCAATTGCTATGTATAAGCTGGATTCTGTAATTGTAGTCCATTGTTTCCATTATTATGTCCTATTTTTGTCTCGTGTCTGTTTTTGTTGTGTTGATTTTTTTAACTTTTTACCTGTTCGGTGTGCTTTCTTGGCCAGGTCTCCCTCGAAAAAGAGATTTAATCTCAAGGGACTTCTAGGTTAAATAAAGGTTAATAGTTAATAAAATCCAAGGTCAAAAAACACTTTAATTTGCTCATAATTTCAAATCTCTTACAATGATCCGTTCTGCATTCATTCTAAACTCCTCCTTTCAGAGAGCATACTCTGCTCTGATTGGTCAGATGTTCCAGTCTGTTGTGATTGGTGTACTGCTAAGTGTAGTGTTTGAGGGCGGGTCAAAGCTGTTCGCGAGGAGCCAATGAAGACCAGAGGTGGGTTTTTGTTACTAACGACTTGTCTCAGGTGTTCCGAATCGTTCTTTCTTTTGGGAGTCATTAACTCCATTTGTCGTGCACTTTGATTTTTGAAATTTTCTGACTTTTTTACATTCACAAACAGCTACATAACACAACATGAAAGGTAATATTTGAAAAACCATAATAGGTGCTCTTTATGCTCCATGGAAAAAAAAAAATATGACAAAAGCATACAGGCTTGGAATTGGAACTACATGAGGGTAACTAAATAATGTCAGGAGGAACAATTTTTTTAAACAAATGCTCTGAAGTAGCCCAAATATGTGTTGTGCATTTAATATGAAGAAGGTCATTTCAGTTTTCTATAACTGTATTGCAACTGTTTTTAACTAATAGATTCAAGTATCTTCTTGTCAGTGGAACCAGCAAGACTATTCTTAATCAGACAGACTGGTCTGACAACATCAATCTTTACACTCGTAAGAGTGCACAGAGTTCATAATAATAAATCATAATTTTAATTAACAATCATACTGCCAAGATATATTGAAATGATTAAAATATAAATCTCTTTATTACAGCAAAAAACCCTGAAAGCCTTTACGATGGTCTTAGTAGGAGATCTGGTGCCATGATTGTCATTACTACCATTCTCTGTGTGGCTGTGGCTCTACTTTTGCTCTTTTTCTTCATCATGCTGTGCTTAGTCTGGTGAGTAAATCTATTGTTACGCCTCATATAGAGTGAATGTATTCAGACTCAATTATGCCACACTTAAAAATGCATTAGCTAATGTTCATGGCATTAGACAACCAAGTAACAAATTGTGTGGTATCTGCAAACAAATTATTCAAGACATTTTCTCATAACTAAATTCACTTTTATTTGTTATTTTTGTAATTTTAACCAACTCCTCCCAAGGCCATTTTTTGTATATGTATGAAGTCAGTTTCCCTGATGTTTAACAAGCATATAGTGTAATATAACCAGATACTGTACTTTTCTGTCTTAATTTTGAACATTATTTGAAAATGTAAAACCTAACAAACTTCTTTTTGTGAAATATTTAGCTTGAAATGGCTTCCTTTAAAGGGATAGTTCACCCAAAAAGGAAAATTCTCTCATCATTTACTCACCCTCCTGCCATCACAGATGTTTATGACTTTCTTTCTTCTGCAGAAGACACATTACAACTTTTAGAAGAATATTTCAGCTCTGTAGGTCCATAGAATGAAAGTGAATGGTGACCAGAACTTTGAAACCCCAAAAAGCACATGTAATCCATGTCTCCAGAAGCGACATGATTGGTGTGGGTGAGAAACAGATCAATATTTAAGTACTTTACTATAAATCTCTACTTTTACTTTTACTTCCACATTCTTCTTCTTTTGTTTTTTGGCCATTCCCATTCATCTCCACCTATCGGTTGGGGCTGGTACAAGGTGGAGACGTAATTATTGATCTGTTTCTCACCCCACCTATCACATCACTTCAGATGACATTAATTAAACCACTGGAGTCTTATGTATTACTTTTATGCTGCCTTTTTTTGCTTTTTGGACCTATAAAGTTCTGGCCACCATTCACATGCATTGCATGAATGTACAAGCCATTTCAAGCTAAATATTTCACAAAAATAAATTTGATAGGTTTTCAGACAATGTTAAAAATTCAGACAAATAAACTGTTTGCACGAGTGAACCAGGCACATACTAAGGAAGGCCGTGAGGCTGAACGTCTATGTCCCCTGACTGGTGAAAAAAAAAAAAAATGAAAAGAAGTTAAAAAAAAAAGGAGTGTGGGTCAGTTTTTCTTTTGTATGTGAACTATTCTTTTAAAATAATCGGCACTAGGTTTGATATTTTGTTTTCTTATGCAATGGCATTCATACATTTTTAAGTGTGTCCTACGTGTACATTTTGTGATAACTGAGCTAGGTTATCCAACCTTTTTTATTTAACATTAAATTCAGTTTTCATAAAACATGCTATTTTGTAGGAATCTGTCATGCATTACTGTCTAATTTATTAATCTTGCACCTCAAATAGCAAAGCAACATGTTTGCTAACGATTGCATCAAATTCCTCAAAGCCATTTCTAATCTAGTTAATTTAATAACAAATGTTTGAATCTTTTCAATCTAGCTGTGGCAGAAAAGACTCCAAGCCCATCACAGTTGTGAACTCATTTCGTATCCCCCACTATGACATCCATAACCTGAAGCACCCAGTGCAGCCCTACGACAATCCTGCCTATGAATCAGAGGGGAAAAGATATTCCACATCTGACACTCTGCCCAGATCTGGAGCAGTTGACACTTCAGATGCCATAAAGCTACGAAAACTGTGAGCTTCCAAAGACACCGTCAATGCATTGCGAATAATGGGGAAACAAAATTACTATGCAGTATTTTCTCTTTCAATACGTCACATAGAGAAGTTTGGAAAGATGGATTCAAACAGATTGATGAGTGTACATTCTTAAAAATAAAGATTCCAAATTGGTAAAATAAAACTAGAAAAGGGTTTTAGACCCTGATGCCATAGTAAAACCTTTTAAGGTTCCACAAAGAACATTTTATTCTCCTGTTCTTTAGAAAACCATCAATTTACTGTTGCTATAAATAACCCGGAAACCAATACACACATTTTTTTTAATTCTCCAAAGAAGCATAAACCGAACCAGAAACTATTAACAGTGTAAAATGGTTCCTGATGAATAAATAACTTTATTTCAAAGAGTTTTGTGGAAAAGAAATGAGGAAAGCAAATCATGGAAAACTTCAAATTAAGCCATTAATTGTATGACACTCAAATTGTGTATGTATGTTACATTGCTGTCTGTTTATCAAGTGTTTTTCGAGCATAGGCCCTTTTATAAACATTTTGAGATCAGATCTGTGTCCTGTAGAACTTTTTCCTGTATGTTGAACCATGTAACCAGAATGACTCTATTAAAAGCATATATGTTACCATAATCTCTGCAACTTTTGAGTACATCTTGTGACTTCAGTATTGTTTATGATCAGAGAGAGAGAGAGAGAGAGAGAGAGAGAGAGAGAGTTTAGAGAAGAAAACCTACTAATGCATGCCGGGCCGAACTAGGCAGATACCCCCCTATTACACAGATCGAAAAACGATCCGTCAAATTTTGGACACACCTAAATTCAAGTTCCCCTAACACACTGCAACATGAAGCCATTAAAACCCAAGAGCTGAAGCCTAAAACCAGTCCCATTTGTCAGCTGGCTCTGAAACTCACAAACCCATTAACAACTAACAAACACCAGTTTCAGACCAGCACTGCTGAACAAAACCAGATCAGAATAAACCAAATCATAAAAGAAAGCAATAATTCATATTTGGACCATTGAGAAAATGAAAGTAAAAACCAAAGCAAATTGGAATGTTATCAGACCCTAAACAGAACATATAATCTGGCAGAATATCTGCACACTGTAAGAGATCCAAAACAGAGACGGATCCTCACCAAATACAGACTCGGTGATCACAGTCTGGCCATAGAAAAAGGCCGACACAGACAAACATGGCTTCCAAAGGAAGAACGACACACTTTCTCCTTCACTGTGAGACATTTACAGAGGTGAGAGAGAAATACCTCCACAAACAGGCAGAAACTGATCAAATGCAGGTGTTATAGGGGGAGGACCATCATGCATCAGTTGCAGCTAAATTCATTTTTGAGATGCACACCCGCAGAAACCAATCACTGCCTTAATGTACTTCAGTCACAGTACTTTTATTCTCTTATGTTCATAATGTCCTGTTAAATGCTTATTTTATTTTAAATAGTGTATATTGTTATTATAGTTTTTATTTTATTCATTACCAGGCACCTTATTTTAATTCTATATTTACTGTTATTTGTTACTATTTTATTATTATTTGCCTTTTCATTATCTGTTTTGTGTATTAAAACTTTTGCAATATTGTATGTAAACACAATCATGCCAATAAAGTACTTTAAAGTTGGAGAGAGAGAGCGAGAGAGAGAGAGCGAGAGAGAGAGAGAGAGAGAGAGAGAGAGAGAGAGAGAGAGAGAGAGAGAGAGAGAGAGAGAGAGAGAGAGAGAGGCCGAGTGCAGAATGGCATACTACCCTATACTACTCTTACTATTTCTGCCATAGACAGAAGATGTGGCAGAAGCAGTAAGAGTAGTATAGGGTGGTATGCCATTCCGAATTTGGCAGGTGAGAAACGTCCTAAAAACACACTGCTGCTGTGACTGCCACTGCAAATGTGGTTCACTAGATGGTGCTGTTTAGTAGCGAAGTAAATATGTTTCTTAGAATGAATGAAACATTTTTTTTTTTAAGTTTAGAATTTTAAGTAAAAATGTTAACAGGGTAAACTGTCACATGGAGTATTTGTCACAATACCTATACATAGATTACATTACATTAAGGTCAACAAAATAAATGGATTTGTGTTTTGTTATTGTTTTGCTGTTTAGATTTTACTGAAAATTTGAATGTATGCTACATGACAACTTACCGCTGTATAGTGTTGTAACATGCCCCATTATGGTCATGGTTAAGATGTGTTCAATTAACAATATCTGCTTTACAATGTAATAATGGTGGAAATGTTTTCTTTTTAGCCAAGATTTTAAGTTATTTGTCTACACATGTTGATTTTCAAAATTAAACCTTCCCTGAGAAATCTTCACTGTATTAAAAAGGGATTATGTAAGGGAAAGTATTCTGTATATTTCAAGTGCTGCACCTGGTCATTTAGCTCTCTCTCTCTCTCTCTCTCTCTCTCTCTCTCTCTCTCTCTCTCTCTCTCTCTCTCTCTCTCTATATATATATATATATACACTCACCTAAAGGATTATTAGGAATACCTGTTCAATTTCTCATTAATGCAATTATCTAATCAACCAATCACATGGCAGTTGCTTCAATGCATTTAGGGGTGTGGTCTTGGTCAAGACAATCTCCTGAACTCCAAACTGAATGTCAGAATGTGAAAGAAAGGTGATTTAAGCAATTTTGAGCGTGGCATGGTTGTTGGTGCCAGACGGGCCGGTCTGAGTATTTCACAATCTGCTCAGTTACTGGGATTTTCACACACAACCATTTCTAGGTTTTGCAAAGAATGGTGTGAAAAGGGAAAAACATCCAGTATGCGGCAGTCCTGTGGGCGAAAATGCCTTGTTGATGCTAGAGGTCAGAGGAGAATGGGCCGACTGATTCAAGCTGATAGAAGAGCAACTTTGACTGAAATAACCACTCGTTACAACCGAGGTATGCAGCAAAGCATTTGTGAAGCCACAACATGCACAACCTTGAGGCGGATGGGCTACAACAGCAGAAGACCCCACCGGGTACCACTCATCTCCACTACAAATAGGAAAAAGAGGCTACAATTTGCAAGAGCTCACCAAAATTGGACAGTTGAAGACTGGAAAAATGTTGCCTGGTCTGATGAGTCTCGATTTCTGTTGAGACATTCAGATGGTAGAGTCAGAATTTGGCGTGAATAGAATAAGAACATGGATCCATCATGCCTTGTTACCACTGTGCAGGCTGGTGGTGGTGGTGTAATTGTGTGGGGGATGTTTTCTTGGCACACTTTAGGCCCCTTAGTGCCAATTGGGCATCGTTTAAATGCCACGGCCTACCTGAGCATTGTTTCTGACCATGTCCATCCCTTTATGGCCACCATGTACCCATCCTCTGATGGCTACTTCCAGCAGGATAATGCACCATGTCACAAAGCTCGAATCATTTCAAATTGGTTTCTTGAACATGCCAATGAGTTCACTGTACTAAAATGGCCCCCACAGTCACCAGATCTCAACCCAATAGAGCATCTTTGGGATGTGGTGGAACGGGAGCTTCGTGCCCTGGATGTGCATCCCACAAATCTCCATCAACTGCAAGATGCTATCCTATCAATATGGGCCAACATTTCTAAAGAATGCTTTCAGCACCTTGTTGAATCAATGCCACGTAGAATTAAAGCAGTTCTGAAGGCGAAAGGGGGTCAAACACAGTATTAGTATGGTGTTCCTAATAATCCTTTAGGTGAGTGTGTATATATATATATATATATATATATATATATATATATATATATATATATATATATATATATATATATATACATGCATACCTGTATACATACACACACACACACACACACACACACACACAGTATATACATTTAAGCAATATCACATGAGCAAGAGTCTGATATCGCCCTACATTAGCAGTGCTTTGATTTGGCCGCAGGTAATTACAGCAGTGCTGATGTAGGGCCATATAGCAAGATTGCAAGTGTGATATTGCTTATATACAACAATTCAATGAACAGGTACATTTTAAAAAATTAGGAAAAACTGAGTTTGGTAATAAAAATGCATTTGTGCATGGAACTACTTTCTTACGTGACGGATCATAATCTGCCATTGCTGGTTTAAAACAAATGATGCGTCCAAGCCTCCATTAGAAATAGTATCACAGCTTGCGCTGTTTCTAACAAGTTATTGGATAAACAAGGATGGACAGGTGTGTGAGTGTGTGTGTGAGAGAGAGAGAGATGGAGCTTGTGCGATCACCTGTTGCCACACCCAATCAGAGATGCTCTCAGCTTTCTGAAGGTCAGCTTTCTCAGTGGAAAATAGACATCCAATCAGGGGTATTCCTCCCTATTTCGTGGTAGTCGGTGCGCAAGAGTCATTCACTATAGAAACAGCAGTGTCCTCCGCCATTTTAAACAGTATGTATCCAATGTGGAAACACTGATGAAAGGTAAGCACTTTGAGTTCTGTAATAAATCAGTCTGTTTGTCTCTCAGCTGTGATAAGCCTTAATCCTGAAGTTGTCCATTTAAAGCTGTTTAAAGCTATTTCCTAGCTTTGGTAATGTATTAGTTATAGGAGCGATCATGGAGCGCTGTTCTATGTAAACAATGACTAACAGATTCACTTTACATCACCAACTGGCTCATATTACACACAAAAATAATAATTGCCATCACCTGCTGACTAACATATGTAATTTCAAAAATAAAGACAGTAACTCTTAACACATCTGCACTACTCTTACGCTTTAGTTTAGAACAGCATGAACACAAGCGGAGTGATACACACACAGTGTAGTGTCCGAGTGCTGATGGTGTCAGACCATCTGTGCTCATGGAACGTCTCTCGTCCAATCAGATTCGAGGACCGGAACTAACTGTGGTGTGTGTGTGTATATATATATACATATACACTACCAGTCAAAAGTTTTGAAACACTTACTCATTCTTTATTATATTTTTCTCACATTTTAGAATAATAGTAAAGTCATCACAACTATGGAATAACATAAATGGAAATATGGGAATCATGTTGTGACTAAACAAAATCCAAAATAAATAAAAACTGTGTTATATTTTAGCATCTTCAAAGTCACACTTTGCCCAGAATTTGCAGACATGTTCTCAACTAACTTCTTGAGGAATCACCCTGGGATGCTTTTCAAACAGTATTGAAGGAGTTCCCATCTATGTTGGGCACTTATTGGCTGCTTTTCTTTATTATTTGGTCCAAGTCATCAATTTCTTTATTTTTTACTGATTACTTGTGTGATGAACAAATACTTTTTTAAAGTACTAAAACTCCATGTATAGTCTTTCAATAAACATGATCATATAAACTGTATAACAATAAAAAAATTAAGTATAGCATTCTTAATGAAAGTTCACCCAAAAATAAAAATTCTCTCATCACTACTTCAATATTAATCTGACCCACACCTATAATATTGCTTCTGGAGACATGAATTTAACAACTGGAGTTGTATGGATTACTTTTATGCTGTCTCTGTGTGCTTTTTGGAGCTTCAATGTTCTGGTCACTATTCACTTGCACTGTATGAACCTACAGAGCTGAAACATTTTTCAAAAAATTTTCATTTGTGTTCTGCAGAAGAAAGAAAGTCATACACATCTGGGATTACATGAGGGTGAATAAATGATGAGAGAATTTTCTGAACTGTCCCTTTAAGTGAAGTACTGTACATTATGTCACAATGCTTTAATGTCAATACTGTGGTATAAGAATATACACAATGTGATGTGATTGCTGAGGAAAATTGTGAATGTATAAATCAGCATTTAGAGTCTTGTGAAATACAAAACTTATTTATTATTACACTGTTTTGGATGCAATTTACATTAATGGTCCAGGTAGTTGTGCAACTACTAGTCCATGGAACTACTACTTGCAACACTCGTCGGAATTGTCGCCCCTATGAAGTCAACAATAAAAAAATAAAAATAAGGTTGTACTATACTAAAAAGAATGCAAAACTTCAATGAATCACAGAATAACAGAAGAATTTGAAAAAAAATATATAATAATGTCCATCCTTTTGTACCAAATTAAATATAAAACAGCAACTCATAGTCACACTCACAAAGGTTATATTTAAGTTACAGAGGCACACTCATGTAACTCTTTGATAGACTGGTGAGTCACAAGATGCCCACACAGCATATCCCTTCCTCTGGTCATGGCACTAAAAGTACCGTTTCCTCCATCTGTAATCCTGGATCAATGAGTCACAAGCCCAGGCTCACAGACATAAACACATATTCCACTGCCGTTGGATTGTCTCTGTTCATGTGGAAAAAAACACATATTTTGAAGGAAAACCTCAAAACTTTCTATGATTTTGCCATTTTATCTGTTGAGTCTGTGGGACCTCAAGTGGAGATCCCTAACTCTACTGGGTGTACTTTCCTTTCATTGTTGTAGTGTTGGTCATTTTGTCTGTTTATGTCTGGTTTGCTTTGAAAACATCACTGTTTTGGTCAGTGAATCACCCTCCTTCCATCTTGAGGATCTGGTTCCTTCTCTGATTGTTCTGTCCATGTAGACGGTACTTCTTGTTCATCAGACATTAACTGAGAGTCTGTGTTTTGATTTTCATCAAAGACCATAATCAAGGAGCCTTTTCAACAAGTTTTGTTTTTCATTAGCCTTGTTTATTCAACTGCCTGCTTTCACCACAGGCTGTCGACCTTTAAAAAACAACTTGCCTGAGCTTTTGAGCCTAGCAAGTCAGATTTATTTGGCCATATCTTTGTTCACATGGGAGAGATTTCAGTTATGTGTAAACTGTACAAAAAGTGGTATGCTGCGATCTTTTTCTACTTGACTTTTAAAAATGTGTTTTGTAATGTAAACTAGTGTATTCAGGTTAACTCAGTGTTGTTAACTAATATTTTTGACTGAAATAAAACCAGTTAATTTAGATTTTACCACATGAAGCACATTTGTATTAGTTCAGTGTAGTATCTTTCATCTGTTTGATCAAATCATGAGCTTATCAGTCATAACATGTGTTGAATGAGGTCATTAATAGAAAAGCATATGACTTCTTAGTGAAAAAGGAAGTACAGTAGACAGATTACAGCACATCTAGAACTTTATGCTATTCTTACCCCTTTGAATATGACAACATTTTCTGTTCCAGTTTTTCATCAGAAAAATAACATGTACATTAAATCATTTTACTAAAGGTATAGTTCACCAAAAATGAAGAAACAGATCAATATTTATATCTATATTTATAGTAAATAAAGGACTTCAGTATTGAGCTGATTGTCACTTACACATATCAAACCACTTCTGAAGACACCGATTTAAACACTGGAGCCATATGGATTACTTTTATCCTGCCTTTATGAGCTTTTTGGAGTTTGAAAGTTCTGCCCACCATTCACTTGCATTAAATGGATCAAAGATATTGAGATATATACAGAGCAGAAATATTCCTCTAAAAATCTTTGTTTGTGTTCTGCTGCAGAAAGAAAGTCATACACATCTGTTTCTGGGATGGCATGAGGGTGACTAAATGATGAGAGAATTTTCATTAATGGGTGAACTATCCCTTTATTAGTTGCTGCCACTGGACAGACTTATTAGGAAAGAGAAAATGCATGCAAATATGCCTAAATATGTACACGTACAATCCACAACACATTCTGATAAAATACCATGCAAGGAACATACTTTTATATGAAGGTGAAAATACATCCAAACAAGTAGTGGCATCTTCTATGTATATAGGCTACACTAAACGTTCATTAGGGATATTATAAAGAGCTATGACCATTTTCTGCTCATCCCAAGGTTGTTAGGGGCTGTTAGCTCACACCAAACACGTTCTTGCCTATCTTGAGGTGTATCGAGACGCGTTTTCAAAAGTTGAAGTTCATTTTAACTTGATACAGCGATACGTGACGCAACATTCAAAGACATCCGTCTTGCGCTTGTTTACATAAAAAAATCACTTCAGAATGTGACATCGCGTCACGAATCACACCATCACACGCGACGCGACAAGCCTAGAACGCTCCCTTTATAATCACCAAAGATGTAGACAGTCGCGCGCTGGCAGTTTACTTCGTTGATATTACGGGCGCTTTTTAATTTTATCGCAAATTTATTTGCATCGCTCAGGCTGTCCAGCTACATTCATTCTTCAAGTCAGTCACTCCTCCTCCAAACAACCCACCGAGCTCATACCCGCCCGTGTCAAACGCGTGAACTGTGTGGACGACAGCGGTGTCGCCCCTCAGGTTTTGTTTTTGATTTTTTTCTAAGCTGCTGTTCATTACAAGGTAGAGCGGTCTGTTCTTCTGGATGTTTGGCGATGCTTATAACATTTTCTTGCGCTTCCTTGCGTGTTATTGATGGAATAAGAAGTGTCGGCGCCAGTTGAAACAGCTAGTAACACTGAATGACAGCATGGCTAAACGAAGCACGTTATTCATCAGAATTGTGGAAGGAAAGAACCTGCCAATCAAGGACATGTAAGTGATGACTTTATATATGTTGTGTTCAATTATGTTTGGGATGTGCCCAACATAAATAAAGAGGAATAAAACGACGTGAAAGTATGGATACGAGGGATTTGACAAATATACAACCAGTTTGTATTTTAGAGAACAGAAAAAGTGAAGTGCCAGTGAAAGTGTGCAAATACATGTTATGGGTTAAAATGACACATTATATATATTATAATTATTTATGAATCCTTTAATAATAAATATAATACTCTATATCTATCTATCTATCTATCTATCTATCTATCTATCTATCTATCTATATATGTATATAGATATAGAGTATTATATTTATTATTAAAGGATTCATAAATATATATATTGATCTATATATATATATATATATATATATATATTGATATATATATATATATATTGATATATTGATATATATATATATTGATATATTGAGATATATATATATATATATATATATATATATATATATATATATATATATATATATATATATATATTTCAAACAAATGTCATATCCTGAAATTGCATTTACATATAGTATTAAAGAAAAGTATTCTCGCATTTTAACTATGTAATGTTAATAATGTAAATGTGATATATTTTATCACTTTTAAAACTTTCACATGTATGTGTATTCTTTTTTTTGTATTTTTTTTTTTTTTTTAAAGATATTTCCATTCAAGTGTTATTAATTTCAAACAAAGAATATATTTGATACTGGATGTTTTTTAAAATTATTATTATGGAAGCTCATACCAAACATCTCTTTCAAACCCTTAATGAGCATTATACATTTTGAATAACTCAAATTCATGCAGTGCTCATATTATTGTTTCCCTGTTACTGGCATGAGGTTGGAAACTTGCATGTTTATGATTTCATTTCACCACTTCTAATGTGACCAAAGAAGCCCAGACCGACAACAGTTTATCTGTTTCTATTTGGCCGAAGGATAATTCGCCTACATTCTATCAGAAAATGACTATTCGTTTGGAAGGTGATTAACATTTTAGCAGTGTAAGCAAATCGATACAAAGGAAATGCAATTCTTAACCTTTCTCTTCCTGAGCCACTGAATTCACTTCCTTGTATAGTTATAGATTAAAGTAATCACTCCAGCGAATTTTCTGAACTGATTGGTTGATGGTCAGTGATCTAAAAGTGTGTGTGTGTGTGTGTGTGTGTGTGTGTGTGTGTGTGTTTGCGTGTGAGAGAGCATGTATTTATCAATTTGTGGGGACCAAATGTCCCCATAAGGATAGTAAAACCCAAGATGTTTGACATTGTGGGGACATTTTGTCAGTCCCCATGAGGAAAACAGCTTATAAATCATACTAAATTATGTTTTTTGAAAATGTAAGCATGAAGAAAGGTTTCTGTGAGGTTTAGGTTTAAGGGTTAGATGATAGAATATAAAGTTTGTACAGTATAAAAACCATTATGTCTATTGAAAGTCCCCATAAAACATGGAAACCCAAAATGTGTGTGTGTGTATACGTGTGTACGTGTGTGCACCGAACCTTACAGCAGATATTGTGTAGATTGTTTGCATTGGCACTGTGGTGACACTGTCAAACAGTGCACAGTGACAGATTGCACACACTATCCACAAACACTCCGCCTCCCACGTTTATTTACACATGCCCTGGCTGAGCTTTTTGAAATTAATATCAACCCCAATTTTCTTCAAATAATTGCAACGCCCTGGAAAGAATAGAAAATTACAGACTATCGTTGAGCAATTATAATCAAGCAGTCGATGCCTAATCTCCTTATGAATCAGCACCTGGGTACATGAGCGCTTGTTTGAAATAAATGTTCATTTGAAAGATTGGGATTTTTACAAGGTCATTTTAAATAAAAGTTGAAATGAGATGGGATACTCTGGACTTTAAAGCTTCTGTTACTGTTGTCAGTTAGTGCTTACTAAGTGAAGTAACACTATTGGTATTGTTTATACGGGGTTAGGTGTTTAACCTAATCCATAATATTAAACTTGTCATAAATGTTATACTTTGCATGTACAGTACCTGTACTCGTCCCGCACTCCTTGCGCTATGGACATAAATGGCACCTCAAATCGTGCAACTTATTGAGGGTAGGTGTGCTATTACATTTGTAAGTGATCTGACCTACAATGGGGGAAAAATGTGGGATAAAATCCTGAGGGACCTGAGGATGGCTGCACAATTAATCGAATAAATAATCTTTACAATTACAATTTTTATCTTATTTTTGGATGTGAAGCCTACACTGAGATATGGCATGCAGATGCCCCAGACAAAATAAGTATTTAATGTAAATTCTATTTATCGAAATTTAGCGCAATTACAATTTCAAGGGAAATAATTGTCAATTATGATTTTTAGGATTGCGCACGGTCGATCACGTTGCCTTTCAACGTACACTCTTCTGACTGCAAGCAAATATGAACACTCCATATTACGACTGCTTTGTGATACTCTTTTAGTACAGTCAATGGCAGGTGCATGCAAGATGATGTGCACAGGCGAGGACTGTCTGCTTACTGAGAAAATCTAGGCCGCAGGAACAGTCCATGCAGACTGAGCTGACGATGAAATTTGCTTCATGCATACTGTGCGTGGAGCGATCACCAGTGTGGACAACCAAAGTGTACTTTGGCCTTTAGGTGACCAATGAGGGTGCACTCTATAGACTTTGGCCAGTAAGGAACCACCTAAAAAACACCCAGAATACCCTAGCAACCACCTAGCAATGCCTTAGCAACTACCCGGAACGATCTAGCAATGGCATAGCAACACCCTGGCAACCACTCACAATATCCTAGCATTATGTTTTTTTCACAGGCAAGCAGTGCTGGCTAATAACGGATTACATGTAATCTAGATAACAAAAATCTAGTACTGTAATCGGATTACATTACATTTTATATTGTCTGTAATCAGATTACATTAAAATTCTGGATTACATGATTACATACTTGGAAATAACTGAGCAATGCAATCTTTACCTTTCAAAAATGATATCCACTGAAAAAGACTCCACATCCAGTCTAAAGAAGCATTTTGGAGGTCCCGTATGTTCTTGTTATTTGTATATCTGTATGTACTGTATGTTCTCTAACTATAAAGTATTTTAATTATTATTCTATGCATCATCTAGCCATGTGTGCATTTACAGTGCTTAATACAATCCACAAATAAACACGGCATTTGGATTCTGTTTTAAATTTGGTTTCTAAACGAATGCACAAATAAATGCCAAGCTGGTCATATTTGCACCTTGCATCAAAAGTAATGTTTTTCGAACAAGCCCTCGTCCACCTATCCATAATTCTAGACACTCTTCTGTAAAAAGACATGCGGCAAACAACATTTTCTAGAGGTGTCAGTCTCACGCATGCTTGTTCTTTTGTACCATTAAAATGAGCTTCGCCCCATGCTTCAGGATGACAAAACCTGTCTTAGGTTAAGGCCACACTGTCTTATTAATAATTATGAGGAAGTACAAATTGTACATCTCTAGACATTCATACACCATATCAAGAGACATTTTCTATTTATTGCTTTCAATGCTGGATAACAAAAAAGTCCAATCCCTATTTCAAATTTCCTAAATAACATCAATTATTTAGTCATTAAAATACAAACGTGTTCTCATTGTCTTCTATTTCGAGTAACATTAATATTTATGACCCTTTAAGCACTTGAAAATTACCATTTGATTTTATGTTTATTAATCTACCCAGCACATTGGGCAAGCACCTACATTACCGGAACTCTCGGAAATGACATGCCAACTTGCCGTGTAAATAAACATTTGTTTCTAATTCTTTACTTTAGAATCTCTTTTTCCTTCGACAGTTTGAGGTTTATTGATTTAGAGGTTTGAATATCTAAATAATTTCCTAGATTTGACACTCATTTAAATGAACATCTGCTAATGATCTGTGATGCATTATATAATCTAGTAATGTAAGGTTATTTTTAAATGTTGCAGAGTAAATAAAGCTTTTTTTATACTAGGGGTCCCTAGATTGACAGAGAAGGTGGGAGGTCTATAAAGGTTGAAAAGCAGCATTCTAAAGAACCATTATCGCAAAATAACAAGAGAAACCATTTTGAATTCAAGTTTAGAGCAGACAGATCCTACAGCTTGCAGTTTGTTGGATAAGTTCAGTTGTCACAGTCGGGTCTGGACTCTGTCAAGTCTTATTCGTATACTCATGACTGGGTTTAAGTGTATCCTAAAAGAAGAGATAACAAAAGAAGGCAAGAAAAGAGAATGAAAGAGGTATCTCTTTTGTCATCATCTCAATCCTCTTTCTGCAGGTGGTATGGGCTTCATAGTACGTGGATTAACTGCCAAGCCACATTGCTGTTTGATGTAGCACCTGATTCTGACAGCCACATGTTTCCCCATTACACTGATAACAACAGGCAAAGATGAATCACCGCATGGTCCTCTCATTCTCCTCTCTCTACACACACATAGACACACACAAATACTCATAAACCTCACCAAAGTTGCCAGGGGCCATCATTACCTCTGAGGCCACAGAGGAATTTCAGTATCCTCATGGTGACAGCAGACTCACTCTCACGTGTGCTCTGTCTACTCATTGTTCATCTGCAGTGAATGAATGCTTGTCTATCAGACAGTGGGATACAAAAACAAAAATTGAGGTTCTCTAATTTTTAAATATGGAACAGAAATTAATGATTAATTCGATAAAGAAGAGGAACACATGATTATATACTGTACCTGTGTCATATTTAACCCTTGTGTTGTGTTTGATTTGTGATAACAAAAAAATGACCACCTAACTAAGACTCACCTAACTAACTCATATTGCATATATTATCACAAGATATTGCATTAGATCTTTTTATTAACTTCTTTTTTAGTAATTATGAAGTAATTAATTTTGTATTCTGTGATGAGGAGGAGGGCGGGGCCGGGCTGTGACTAGGCACGACCATCCCCCAATCGGGCTAATCAGCCGAGGAGAGGGATAAATGTTGCCGGATGCGGCAGTTCGGGAGAGAGAGAGAGAGAGAGAGAGAGAGAGAGAGAGAGAGAGAGCGCCACAGCTGCCATGTGCCCCTTCAGCCAAACTGGCTGCGTACTTCTCTAGAGCTGTGGAGGGAGACAAGGGGAGGGGGGGGGAAAGGAGGAGAGGGAAAGGGCAAGGCAGAGTGACAGTGAGCATGAGAGAGGAGAGAGAGAAAAAAATTGCTCGCCGGTTCCCAGACACGCTGCCGCTTGGTCCTCGACCGCTCCTCCTCACTCTGGTGTACAACAGCTGCTCCTCCCTGCGCCAGGAGCGAGTTCTCCAACCACTCGCAGTCTGGCAGCCGGTGATTTGGGGCTGGGCATACGTAGTCATGGCCCGGCCCCACCCTCCTCCTCACCACATACTCCTTTTTTGAATATACAGTATTTAAAAAATCTATATTTTATTTATTAGGGTACCGAATGAATACAGGGCCTTCGGTACGGTACACACAGTCACACGAATGTTTCATGAATGTTTCATTCTCATCATTTGCAAATTTTTTATCACAACAATTATATTCATAATTAAGTTGGTAAAACCATTAAAAAAGAAGAGAGAGCCATGTGTTGTATATCGTTGGAAAGGTTAATAGTAGGAAATTAGTAGAATACAATGAGCAAATTTGTTGGCCTGCAAAAACTGCAGTGAGTATTAGTGTTTAAAATCCCACTGACACATAAATATACATAAACTTAAGTACTTAAAGTACTTTCTTATTACTTCCTGAAACATACAAATAGCATTGACAATGTTACAGCAGACTACATCAATTCAAACATGCTCAAACACAACATTATATATATATATATATAGAGAGAGCGAGAGAGAGAGAGAGAGAGAGAGAGAGAGAGAGAGAGAGAGAGAGTGTACAGTACATGGAAAGATGATGCACAAAATGGTGCTCAAAACACGGTGTGTGTGTGTGCGCGCGCACATGTCGAGGACTTTGTGTTTGCAAACGCACATCCACACAGGTGCTCATCTGAAGGATTGGAATGCTCCTGAACACTTAATATTTCTGATTTTGTAGTGTAATCCATTCATTTCCAATGGCCGGTCATTTTTGACCGGGAACACAACCAGATGTACAGAAAGTTATATAAAAAAAAAATGGTGTGTTTTCAGATACCATATGTGAACAAAATAAAATAATGTAATTCCAATTGGGAAAAAAAATTGTCTGGGTCAAAATAACCGGAACACAACATAAGGGTGAAATTCTTGCAAATGTAATTTAACGGCTGTAAAAGGCTAAGATACTAAGACACATGTCACTTAAAACATAATAATAGCTTGGCTCATTTTCAGTTGTCATTTCTCTGCACACTGCAATTTGACAATTTCATAAGCAATGAGGTACAAGAGGCTGTGCTTTATTGTAGTCATGACTTAAAAGCATTATTCAGCACAATCTCGCATTTTCTTTTTTTTTTTCCACTATTGTTTAGAATTTGGTTTAGGGTAGCGAGGTCAGTTTTGTTAATTTAAAATGTGATCAAGCATTAACCCTAACCTCATCTGTTTTGGAGAACATTTAACTTGCTTTCAGCACCACACAGTGTCAAGTCAAGTAATTATTATTTGTATGGCACTTTTCACAAAACACATCATTTCGAAGCAGCTTTACAGGAAATCATGCATTAACAAAAGCAAAAATGTCGTACAGTGATCATTGTGTAGTTTGATGAAATATTATTTTAAAATGTGCATACAAATTAAATAATGAAATTATTGTATTTAGAACCCCTGTGAGCCGAAGACTGTGTCAAGGAACACAAAACTCCATAAGATGTTGGTTAATGGAGGAAAAATAACCTTGGGAGAAACCAGACTCACTGCGGGGGGTCCGTTCCCCTCTGGCTAAAAAACATGAATATAATGACAATATTAGTTATTTGTGTGCAGTGTAAGTCATGATTTTAAATTTGTTAATTAAGTGAAAAGATCTTTTTTTGTATGAACTGTAAGATTAATGACAAATATCTTAGAAGTCCATTCTGGATTAACTGCAGAAGTTCACATAGATGCAATTGTGTCCTTGTTAATTGGATGCTGAAGGCTTTTGCTGGCAATTAAATAATAGTCTGTGTGTTCCATTATAAGAGTGTAGTCCATCAATAGACAAAGGTAATGCAGGCAGAGATAAATGATGACGTGCAGAGATAAATTATGACGTGCGTCGCAGTTCAACCTTCAAGTAATTTCGGTGAGGTTTGGTGGGGTCCATCCTAAATCCAAGGTTCAGGCAGTGGCATATGAATTATCCAATGTCTTACAGTTGGAGTTGGCATCAGTTCATCCTCTAAGTCAAAAGGCTGAAGTGAAGTCTAGCTAGCACCAGCTGTAGTTTGCTGTCATCTCTCAGGGACACGTAGCAGTGGAGTCTGACACCAAGCAGGAATGGAGCTGGATCTGGCAGGCTCTGGTAACCTCGGGATATGAGACATGGAAACAAATAGAATAACAATGGACATATTACCCTGAAACTGCCGTGATACGTGTAATGAACTACATAATGTTATTTTACAATAAAATGTCACCACAGTCAAGTCATGTTCTTGAGATTGGGCTGACTGGAAGATATACTAACTGACATGTAAACTAAGGCTAATAGTTGGCCTCAATGGGTGCTGCAAGGTGATATAAAAAGTAGCTGGATGATCAGGTGTTTTGCGTCAGAGCTGTTAATCTAACATTAATGTAGCGTATTTATAACGTATGTTAGCATGAATGGAATGTTGTTTTGACCAATCCAGAACCAGAACTATCCATTTATGTAATGATGTTTTTCGAAGGACTGGGCATTTTTAACAGTGTAGATTCAGAATAGGACACTCTTATTATTTATACATTTATTTATTTATTGCTTTTGATCTTTTGGTGTCTGGGTTCTCAGTACAATGATGTTTTTCTAAGGAACTACACTGAAAATAAATAAAACATCTAAATCAATTGTTTCGATTCAAGTCAAAAATATTAATTAACCTGGGTGAATCAACCTGAATACTTTATACCATAAAAGCTAGTCATGAGGTACAGTAACAATTGCAAGTTACCACTTTATACAGTGTAGAGTATAAAGTTCTTAGTGGATCTTAAAAATGTTCTTCTATGCCTTCAGTATATGTATGATATATGATCCTTTTTTGGGCTATAATATAATAAACATTCATTTCTATGAGTGTAAAAAGAAGACAAAAAACCTTCATTTATCCTCCTTAACCATATCTTTATATTAAAAGTATATTGTGTTCCTATATTATCAATAAATATGCATTTTTGCTGATCTGGGACAGCTACAGCACCATAATCAGCATATAATTACGGTTCTGATTACAGAAACCAACTGCATATGATCATATGATTAATTATGATTGTCTATGGAAAGTAACTGTGTTTATACGTGTATGCAATAACTTTACGGTTCATTTCTCTTGCAGAACTGGAAGCAGTGATCCATACTGCATCGTGAAAATTGATAATGAGGCTATAATCCGGTAGGGATGACTTTTTTTTAATTTCATTTCATTTTAAGCCTCATTGTTTTGTGGACTGCACTGCAAATCCAGCTTATCATAAGTCAATTATCATAATTTGAACAGGTTAGAAATGAGATTTCCTACAAAGCAGAACTAATTTCATTTGTGCCACATAATTGAAATCCCTCATTTTTCCATAGCTTGCTGTGCGGTACCAAAGTCACCAAAGGTCATCTATCCAGTTAGCCATTAAGGTCTAAATAAACCTCTTATAGTCCTATTTAAGTTATTTGCGATGGAAAAAAGTAGTCGGTACTGAGTATGCATACTGATGCCAGGTGCTCCACATGGAATAAAAGGTAGGAGGTTCTAAAATGGAAATCCAGGTTCTTAAATGTATGAAATCACAGCTAATATGAAAAAGTTTATTAAAGACTTTTATCTGCTTCACTCCACCCTCTCTTCTGTGACTCACTTTATTCCCAGTGAATTTTATGTTTTAAATAGACCATTGGTATTTAAATTGAATGACTCAATGTTGTTGAGTTTGAGTGTTCTCTGAGAGCTTCAATGATTGTTTTGTCAATAAGTCGATTTTTCTTCACAGAATACCAAATCTATAGGTAAATAAATGTTAAGTATGGACTGTAGACTGATGTTTGTTTAGATACAGCAATCATTACCATAGTAAAGTAGTTGTGCAAGAGCGAGAAGAGTGATATAGACCAGTGTTTCCCAACCAATGTGCCGCAAAAGATTGTCAAATTCCACAAAATAAATAAACTCCTCACCTTTCGGAGAAATTCGCAGTTTTGAAACCATAATCGGTGACATTTGTGATTGTGAAGAGCAATGATTAATGGTCAAAAGTGAGTGATATTTATACACGTTAAGGGTCTCTCACATGACTCGCGTCAGCGCTGCAGAAAACATTGAAGTCTATGAAGTGACGTCACACCAAAGTGTTTTTCACACACACGTTTTTGCCTCCCCAATAATGTCTTTTGAGAGCACTAAGCAACAAGAAATATTTAAAAACTGTCCAGAGTTGTGAAGAGACATTGAATGTCTCATAATTTCTTTTAATTAAATATTATCTTATCCTTTACGAATATCAGAGACCCCAGTTATTAAACTAATTTAAATTCACCAAGAAAACGCTTCGACCTCAACATAAACGAGTCCTTTTATTACTCTCTACTATCAAAGTAACTGCAAGCTTTTTTTCTCTCTTCCAAATACATGTTTTCAGTGTTTATTGTGCACTATTTTAAATGGCAAACTCGTAAAATCACCCCTTTGTGATGCTTTCTGCAACTCTTGTCATGTGGAGGGCGATGCAGCGCTTAACACCTCGACTCAACTCATGTGAAATGCGCTTTACAATGATGAAAGAACATTATTGAAATTCAAAATTATTATAATTTGTCTATTATTTTGTTTTGTTTTTTCTGATAAAAGCCATGCTCAGCAGTTTAAATAGGCGACAGTAGGACAATGATACTGTAGATCTGCTTTGTGTTTATAATTCTTCTAGTGAAGTCAGTAGATTTGTAGCCATGCAAGTTTTATCAAAGGAGAAGATAAAACATTATTGAAACTCACTATTATTGTTGTCTTTTTGATGAAAAATAATGCTTAAACTGAAGGAAGACTGTAGATCTGCTTTGTTCTTTTAATGCTTAAACGCTATAAAGTCTCTTGGTAGATTTCGGTCATGAAAGACTCAAAATGATTCACTGACTCACTCATAGCACATAAGATGCTTTAGGGGGTCACTGAACTAATCAGTTAATACAGTTGAACAAATTTGTGAAACAGAAGCAAGTCTCACCAAAATACTCTTTATTTTGCAGCTTATTCTGCTCAATTGAAAACTTGAATAAAGTTGAATCACTAAAATAGCTGGAATTGGTGCTTTTAGATTATTCTTTAAAAAAAATATCCCCAGAAAAAAGGTTTATGGACCAGTGATTGTCTTACCTTTTTCACCCTGCATGAGTTTGCATCCCTGTAATTTCTTGTGGCATTGCAAGAACAAATCTACAAATTAGAAAAGAAGCAAATGTATTGTTTTTTCATTACACATTTAGCGCTCTTGCCACCTGTGACCTCACACAGCGTAGCCTACCTGCCTTTTTTTTTTATAGCCGAATTTCAAACCTTACAAGTTCTTGAACAGGAAACATTTTAACGATGGTTAGCCTATGTGGGATAGTGGTGTGCCGTCTCATTTTTTAGTTTTAAAAAGTGTGCCGTGGCAGAAAAAAGGTTGGGAAACACTGATATAGACTACTGAATATTCAAAACACATTTACACAAACTGCAGGGTTTTTTTTGCTTAGAATGTAGATATTGACATTTGTACTAACCACCTCAGTCTGTCAATATGTTTTAAGATGCACAGTTTAGTAAATGTTTAAATACAAGCTGCTTTTACATAGTTCTACAGACACTCTACAGATTTAAAAATACCTTTTTAGTTCCTTTGGCTGTGGCATGAATCATACATTGCAAAAAAAATGAGCAGAGGTACATGTGCAGTCAGGCATAATATTGCAGACTTAAATACAGTGTTGGGGTTATTGAACACTTGACTGTGTTTTTGTTAGTTCAGCTATGATTTCTTGGGTACCTCAGTGTTTATGTTTCTATAAGTGCAGCTAGCTTGGTTCTCTACATTTTCCTTCTGATTAGGGGACCTTTCCTTTGCTAGGAATTATATTTATTTAAAGTCAACAAGAATTCAACATCGACCCCATTTACTTTCTTAGTACATCTTCCTGGTCTTACTGTGAACAATTCATCAGTGCATATTATTTCAAAGAGAAAAAAAGTATTGATTGATTGATTGTTTTTATTAATCAGTTTTCCACCTGTCTCTAACTTAGGACAGCAACAATATGGAAGACTCTGTCTCCTTTTTGGGGTGAAGAATACAATGTCGATCTTCCTCCCTCATTTCGCACAGTATCATTTTATGTTCTGGATGAAGACTCTCTCAGGTATGAAACCCTATATATCACCTAATCATCTCCAAATGTTACTGACATGATTAAAGTTAAAGTGTGAGATTTTTAAAATAATTTCCAATGTCCCAGTTTAGAGATGTCTATAAGCCATTTCAACTTTTGTGAACAGTGGCACTTTCAGAACATTGCTCTTTTTAATTGAGGAGTGTGACAGCGAAATAGATGGGCGAGACCAAACATTTGGAGATTTGTCCAAACAATGGGAGACGGGAGAGAAGTAGAAGTAGTAAAAGTGTTTTCAAAACCTGTTTGGAAACAATTGTTAGTATAGTAATTTTTAGTATAACCAATATTATAACATTAAAAATGTTAAAATATATTGTCTACTCACATACTGTCCTGCAACAGTATAACACGCAGCTTTAAAATATGTATTCTTTGAATTGAGCCAAGAGGTCAGCGTGTGATGTAATGAACTTCTATTGGTCATGCGTCCTCTCGTCGTACGAATTTGCAGTTCACAGTTCACCAAAATGAATGTTAAAAAAAGGAAAAGTCTTCCTTTGCTGTGACAGGCACACACAAAGAAGCAAAAATAATCAAAAATAAAGAAAAATCCCAGGTGCAGTTTATTATTTATTTATGCAACCAAAATCGTAATAATAATCATATAAAAAATTATATTTTAATTAATTATATTTAACACATTACGTGGAAACTTTTACTATAAGCAAGCCCAAAAATACACCAGAGTCACTTATTTTGAAATGTCTGGGCTCCCAGTAAATAAAGGTTATGTAAATAAACATTATATGTATGCTTCATATGTGTCTTTAAAAAAAAAATCTCATAAATAGTCCATAAACAATTTTATATACTATATACTATATATGTAATGATGAGGTCTGACGAGGGAGTAAGGATCCAAATGCAGTTTAATTGGAATATTAAAAGTAAAAGCAAACTCAAAGGCAGGAACAAATGAAACCTCCACGAGGGGAAAAATAAAGGAAAGAAAACAAGAAAACAACACGGGGGTTTAGCAAGGTGGGCTTAGGCAGGGACATGGACCAAGGCAGGATACGGGACAGAGCTTCAAACGTAGAACATCAAACATCAACAACGACCGACAAAGGACAAGGTGAACATCAGGACCTAAAATACAAAACAAGGGAAAACATAAACCAATAGACAAACAGAACTCAAAACAAGATAACAAGGTAATGAACTAAAACCAATGACAAGACTAGAACTGATAGTAAAGTAATTAAACAATAAACCAATGAGGACCGGACACATGGACGAGGAGGGAAGACAGGACATGACAAAACTTCAAAATAAGAGTGCATAAAACAGAAAGCAATACGGAACATAAAAGGTGCCAAAACTCAGAGTGCATAAACAAAGAACAATGTGGAACATAAAGAGTGCCGAAAACTTAAATAAAAAGGTAAACAAACCAAAGACGGTGTGGGTCGTTACAGAGCCCCCCCTTTAAGGAGCGGATCCCAGACGCTCCTAATCAAAGGAGGAGCAAAACGACAACGAAAAAACGAGAACGAACAGGCAGATCTAGGGAACACGAGGGGCACAGAGGGACAAGACATGGACAGGAAGACAGAGACAGAACAGGTGGGTGGCCAGAAGACCAAGGAGGCCGGGTAGGTGCCCAGGGGACAACTTGAAGGAGGGGACCGGGTCGGGGGGCAACCATAGAGCAGGGACTGGGTCAGGAGGCCGGGGAGGTGGCCGTAGGGCAGGGATCGGGTCAGGTGGCCGGGGAGGCAGCCCCATGGCAGGGACTGGGTCTGGAGGCCGGGGAAGTGGCCGTAGGGCAGGGATCGGGTCAGGTGGCCAGGGAGGCAGCCCCATGGCAGGGACTGGGTCTGGAGGCCGGGGAAGTGGCCGTAGGGTAGGGATCGGGTCAGGGGGTCTGGGGGTCGGCCACAAGGCTAGGGCAGGGTCAGGAGGCTTTGGAGATGGCCTCAGGACTGGGACAGGGTCAGGAGGCCAAGGAGAAGGCCACGGGATAGGGTCAGAAGGCCAGGGAGGAGGCCGCGAGACAGGGTCAGAAGGCCAGGGAGGAGGCCACAGGACAGGGTCAGAAGGCCTGGGAGGAGGCCACAAGACAGGGTCAGAAGGCCTAGGAGGAGGAGGCCACAAGGCAGGGTCAGAAGGCCAGGGAGGAGGCCACAGGACAGGGTCAGAAGGCCTGGGAGGAGGCCACAAGGTAGGGTCAGAAGGCCTGGGAGGAGTCAAGGAGGCCCCCAGGGACGGTGCCATGGTGGGCGGTGACCAAGGAGGCTTGGAAGGTCCTGGGGTTTTAGTAGGCGAAGGCAGAGCCGTGGGAGGCGGAGCAGACAGAGCCATGGAAGGCGGAGCAGACAGAGCCGTGGAAGGCGGAGCAGCTGCAGGCAGAGCCGAGGCAGTCCTCTGAGGCGGAGACCTGGGGGACTCTGGTAGCAGAGGCGCGGAGGGCTCGGGAGACAGGGGTGTGGAAGGCTCGGGTGGCTGAGGCGTGGGAGGCCTTGACCTTGGTCTCGAAGGCTCGAGAGGCAGTGCGCTGGGTGACTCGAGAGGCGGAGCGCTGGGAAGCTCTGGAGGCGGAGCGCTGGGAAGCTCGGGGGGCGGAGCTCTGGGAAGCTCGGGGGGCGGAGCTCTGGGAAGCTCGGGGGGCGGAGCTCTGGGAAGCTCGGGGGGCGGAGCTCTGGGAAGCTCGGGGGGCGGAGCTCTGGAAGGCTCAAGGAGGGCTGGCTCTTGGACGGTCGAGGCTACAGGCGCTGGCTCTGGCTCTTGGACGGTCGAGGCTACAGGCACTGGCTCTGGCTCTTGGACGGTCGAGGCTACAGGCGCTGGCTCTGGCTCTTGGACGGTCGAGGCTACAGGCGCTGGCTCTGGCTCTTGGACGGTCGAGGCTACAGGCGCTGGCTCTGGCTCTTGGACGGTCGAGGCTACAGGCGCTGGCTCTGGCTCTGGCTCTTGGACGGTCGAGGCTACAGGCGCTGGCTCTGGCTCTGGCTCTTGGACGGTCGAGGCTACAGGCGCTGGCTCTGGCTCTTGGACGGTCGAGGCTACAGGCGCTGGCTCTGGCTCTTGGACGGTCGAGGCTACAGGCGCTGGCTCTGGCTCTTGGACGGTCGAGGCTACAGGCGCTGGCTCTGGCTCTTGGACGGTCGAGGCTACAGGCGCTGGCTCTGGCTCTTGGACGGTCGAGGCTACAGGCGCTGGCTCTGGCTCTAAGGACGGGGCCATGGAGGACGGAGACTGGTGAGCGGAAGCCCCTCCTCTTCTCCTCCTCTTCCTGGCAGAGGAGGCTGGCAACGCCGGCTCTGGGACGGACGAGGCTGGCAACGCCGGCTCTGGGACGGACGAGGCTGGCAACGCCGGCTCTGGGACGGACGAGGCTGGCAACGCCGGCTCTGGGACGGACGAGGCTGGCAACGCCGGCTCGTTGGCCGTGGCAGGCGTGGGCGTTGGCTCGTTGGCCGTGGCAGGCGTGGGCGTTGGCTCGTTGGCCGTGGGCGTTGGCTCGTTGGCCGTGGCAGGCGTGGGCGTTGGCTCGTTGGCCGTGGCAGGCGTGGGCGTTGGCTCGTTGGCCGTGGCAGGCGTGGGCTGAGAAGCAGAAGCCTTTCCTCTTCTCCTCCTTCTCCTGGCGGACGGGGTTGTCAATGCTGGCCCTGGGACAGACGAGACTGGGGGTGCATTGGCCGTGGCAGGCGTGGAGGAACGAGTTAAGGAAGGCTGGGGGGTGACCATTGTGGGAAGAAAGGTAGCGTCCTCCTCCGCAACACCCACAGTGAAAGGTGAGCCACAGATCTTCAGGGTCTCATCCAGGAAGTCGATGAGTGTCCAGCCAGGAGTCGCTGGTGGTAGCCGCTCCTTTAACAAGGGGTCAAGATTTGCCCTGAAGAATACCATCAAGCTGAAGTCAGGGAAATCCGAAGAGTTTGCCAGCGCCAGAAACACAGAAACGTGGACCTCAATTGGGCGGTCCTCCTGTTTGAGGCCAAGTAGAAGGAAATTTGCCTGTTGGGCGGTAAGGGCTGCTGGATCCATTGTTGGTCGGTCGTTCTGTAATGATGAGGTCTGACGAGGGAGTAAGGATCCAAATGCAGTTTAATTGGAATATTAAAAGTAAAAGCAAACTCAAAGGCAGGAACAAATGAAACCTCCACGAGGGGAAAAATAAAGGAAAGAAAACAAGAAAACAACACGGGGGTTTAGCAAGGTGGGCTTAGGCAGGGACATGGACCAAGGCAGGATACGGGACAGAGCTTCAAACGTAGAACATCAAACATCAACAACGACCGACAAAGGACAAGGTGAACATCAGGACCTAAAATACAAAACAAGGGAAAACATAAACCAATAGACAAACAGAACTCAAAACAAGATAACAAGGTAATGAACTAAAACCAATGACAAGACTAGAACTGATAGTAAAGTAATTAAACAATAAACCAATGAGGACCGGACACATGGACGAGGAGGGAAGACAGGACATGACAAAACTTCAAAATAAGAGTGCATAAAACAGAAAGCAATACGGAACATAAAAGGTGCCAAAACTCAGAGTGCATAAACAAAGAACAATGTGGAACATAAAGAGTGCCGAAAACTTAAATAAAAAGGTAAACAAACCAAAGACGGTGTGGGTCGTTACAATATACTTCACCAGATGAGTTATTGTATTATTATTCACAAGATTTGAAGTTTGAGACATATATGTACAGGATGTGCTGATGGGTAATGTTCTAATGGTAGAATCCTCCAGTGCCAGCCACAGAAGAACAGAATCAGCAAATATCACCGTTGAATTTTGCTGCTAACTGATAGTTCCAAAAACAACTATCGGTACCGATTAATCTGTCAAACCGATATATCGGTCGACCTCTACTTGAAACCACATTGAAACGCCTTCTAACACTTCACCTTTAACTACTGCCATGATTAATGTGACTTATTGTAATCAATGTACACTGCACGGACAAAGGTCATGTGGTCTGATGAGTCGTGATTTACACTATTCCAAACGATGTGTCAGGTGCCCAGTGTACAAGCCTCTGAAGGCAGTGTTATAATCTGGGGTTGCTTCAATTTGTCAGGTCTAGGCTCAGCCCTGACAGCACGGGCATATTCCAGGATGACAGTGCCAAGATTCATGGGGCTCAAATTGTAAAAGTGTTGTTCAGGGAGCATGAGGAATCATTTTCACACATGAATTGGCCACCACAGAGTCCTGACCTTAACCCCATTTGAAAGTCTTTGGGATGTGCTTGAGAAAACTTTACATAGTGGTTCGACTCTCCCGTCATCAATACAAGATCTCGGCTAAAAATGAATGCAACTCTGGATGAAAATAAATGTTGTGACGTTACATAAGGTTATCTAAACAATGCCATGACGAATGCACACCATAATCAAAGCTAAATGCGGTCCAACGAAATATCAGAATATACAACTTTTTTTTTTGGCTAGGCAGTATATCTGTGGATTGTTTGTGATAGAAGGTACAGTATGTAAGTAGCTTAGTATGAACTTCTGTCCTGTCCAGAGTGTACATAACTGTCCAGTGTAGAATCTGGTGTTTAACTAAACTTGTTTTAACCTGGAAAAACTGTTGCATTCACAGCCGAGATGATGTCATTGGAAAGGTGTCAGTCAGTAAGGAGCTTCTGACTACTAAACCTCAAGGTAAGAAATTATTTCCTAGAGAGTATTTACAGCTATAAAATATTTGCTTAGCTGAGAAGAAATGTTAAATCAATATCCAGATCCAGCACTGGATCTCCCATTGTAAACAAAATAGAGCTTGGAAGGTGAGTATTGCAAGAAGGTAGTGACAAATAATCAAGAGAGACACTTAGTCACAATCACACGGTGGTACATGTGGACTTTGCACTGTAGAACAAATGTCTGTCATGTGACCATGTTTTTCTTCCTCATTAGAAATACACATACTGCCTCTAGTCATACTTTCATTTCCAGTGTTTCTTTTAGCTTTATTTACTGTTAGCTGGCCTTTTAAACTGATCAAGAACTATTTAAAAATAAAAAGAAATTCTGCCATCATATGATGTTTAGATGTTTGAAGAATATGCATGCTGTTCTTTTCCAGGGGCTGTCAAGAACCAAAATACACAATAAAAGTATCACAGAAATATTATATAGAACTTGTGCACTATATTTGTTCCTGAAGCTAAATGATAGCAGCATTCTCATTTTTGGATAAACCATTCCTTAAAGAGAAACAGTAAAAACTATATAGTTAGGGAAACTCACTCTTGAAACACTAAAAGAAAAAGCACTTTCTGATGCGGTTCCTTTGAGGTGGTCTTTTCATATTGGTTATGGTGAGTCATTGTTGCTGTCTAGGCTTGTAACTCACATCAGTTATGCCTGAGGGGCAGGACACTGCAGGGTTATCCATTATCATGACACAGAATGGTAGAGAGTATCACTCATTGCAGCCCCTATGATGGTGACTAGCCACACAATGCTGGAAAACCATAATGGAATGGAAAAGCTAAATTACACTATTCATTAACATTGTCCAATCCCTGGTGTTGGTGTGCCAAAGAGATAACGTGCAACAATGATTGTTTCGATATGCAGCTCAGCTTGTTAGCTTTCACAATAGCCTAAAATATGATGCTGTTCTAACTTGTTGCCCTGCAACAACAGTCCCATTTAATGACTAATATTATTGCAGTGGGTCTATTGGAGTTCTGGCATAGTTGTTTGTGCATTTCTGTAAAGACTTCATGATTTCTGTCAGTGTTGGCAATGCATTGAATTCTATAGAGCTTTATAGGCAGCTTTATTTCAGTAATACATAGGGTTGCAAACCATCTTGTTTTATACAGAATCATCTCGTATTTAAGGAAACAAAATTTAGGGGTGCAACGATCAATCGGCCACCGATCTAAATCGCCGATCTAAAGTTTGTGATCGGTGTCTAGAATCAGGGCAGATCATTTTTGCAGCACACAGGGAATCACACATACACTGCTACTCTAATGAATGAATGCTGTCTCAGCCCTTGATGCACAACAGTGCGCCCTCTTGAGGGTGAACTGTTGGCAATTCTAAGTATTCACAAATTTAAACTTTCAGACATACTGTTATTCAGATGAATCTACACGTTTGTTTTTTAAAAATGTGTAAGAATTACATGTGTATGAATATTAAGTTGCCCAATTTCCAGAGTCATTACAGTAGTAATTCTGACTCGCAGCACTGTGAGCACGGCGAGGATAAAGAGACTGCAAAACGGTATAAAAATGAATTAAACAACAAATAAACATTCGTATACAAATCTGAGTATACGGGATGTAACGTGAGTCGTGACAATCAGACGTTGTCTTGAGCGATAAGAGACTGTTTGTGTGATCATGAACACTTTCAGCTTCACTCCCTTCAATATGCTTATATGCTATAACATTTGCGCTTTCCAGGTGCACTCAATATCGCATCAGTCATTCATCTCAGCGCTATTCTGTGAGGATCCCAATTTAAATCAGATTAATGTTGGTCAAAATACCACTAATCACAGCAATTACATTTAACTGCACTGCATCTTCATGCATTTGCTTAAGGGAGGAATGGACAAAATGCTTGATCCGGGAGATATGGAAGACTGACTAGACTCTTCCCTACTCTACTGTTCTCAAGACCTTAGAAATGGTAAAGGGGCCTGTAAAGGGGATTAAGGGAAAGGAGGAGGCAAGAACCGGCTTGACAATATAAATAATATTTTAATGAAAAACTTAAATAAAAGACACAAACGCACACACATGACGGTCAGCTGCCCATAAACGATCTCTCTCTCTGTCGCAGCACCATCCGCAGTCGGCCTTTATCCCTCTTGGAGGCTTAATTAGGCTGATAAGGGACCGGGTGTGTATAATCATGACCTGGCCTCGCCCTCTGCCCTGTCACAGGGCCCGCAAACTGAAGGGAAAGTTGAGGGTTGAGGTCTTGAGCGGGAGGTCCTTGGTGCACAGCCAAAACTTTTGGCCCAGGACAGACTGGTGAGGCTGAGGGGGCAGCGGCATCTGGCTCCTGGGAAGAAAACAGATACAACTGAAAAAGTTGACATACCCGTAGGTGACATCGGCAGATAATTATGGGCATACTCAATCCAGGAGAGGTTGTGGCTCCGGGAGGCAGGATCTGGGAGGCCAGACAATGGAGCATGTATTCCAAGTCCTGATTGACCCGCTCGATCTGGCTGTTAGTTTGTGGATCGAAACAAGATGACAGACTATCGGAGGCCCCTAACTAGAGAAAAAACACTCTCCAGAAGTGGGAGACAAACTGTGGGCCTCTTTCGGAGACCACATCCACCGGAAAGCCATAGATGCGGAAGACGTGGTCCACGACAGTGGTCGACCTGTCCCCAAGGTAGAGGAAAGCATAGGGAGAGGGATGAAGTGGCAGCCTTGGAGAAACGATCCACCACCGTTAACACCACGGTATTGCCCAGGGATGGGGGAAATCGTTGATGAAATCTACATGGTAGGCCACAGAACCTCTGACACGCCAGCACCAAAGTGCTCCTGACTGCTGGATTTTGGACGTGTTGCATCACTGGTGGACAGGTGATCTGACTGACTCAGGAACGAACAGCAGACCCTGGAATCAACAGAGATAACGCTCACCAGTATGCCCCTGTATATGGTTGAGCAGGGCATATTGCTGGACACAGTTCGAAAAGTGCCTTGGCTTCCCGCCGAGGCACTCAGAGACCCAGGGTGAGTCGATGTGGGGAATACCGATGGCTGTAGTGAGATCATTGAAAAAGAAAGTTCAGGTCTAAGGATCACCATCATAGGGAGGTGGCAGGTTGAGTCAAGGCTCTGACATCCGGAGCAGGCGGAGGAGCAGATGAAGAGGACGCAGTGGAAGAGCTGGATTCGGTCATGATCCGCATCTGCTCTGTAAGCTCAGTGAGCTGATGTGCCATGACTGATTGGTGGAGGACAACTGCTTTTCTTGGCGACCAAGCAGGACTCCCTGCTGTGAAACCACCGCCATCGTATCAGGATGCTCGGTGGGGTACTTTTGACAGGTATGCCAGGGGTATTCATTGAAGTTTGCTTTTAATAACAATAATAAAATGTTATTATGATTAATCATATTAAAACAACATTACCAAATCACAAAAATTTTACTCTGTGTTTTATGAAATGAAAAAGCCATACCAACGTCCACATGACTGGATATCCATAGCTAGTTGTGGCGTCTCCGATGCGGATGCCTGTCCATTTCTTCCTGGCTCGGACAAATCGGTCCCGTAGTTGTTTATATTTTCTCATTACAGTGTCATTTTCAGAATTTAGGGAAGTTTTATTTGAATGGAGAGGGGATGAGGAGTCATAAATATGTTTGGCAAGATTCTCCTCAAATTGCTGCACTGCCACGACAGTTGTTGACTGAAAACAGAAAATCTGCTCTAGCACCCCTTGTGGCAATACAGAGAATGCAGCGTGTACTTCTGTTGGTTTATGAATTGAGCACTGATGTATTTCTCTATACAACGACACGTGGAATCAAGCTTGCAGAGCAAGGTGTGTCTGCGTTTGCGTACTTGTGTGAAGTATGCTTGGGCCTTAATGAATCAAACAGTCAAAATTAAACAACATTCCAGGTAAACAGAGCTGGCGGAAGAAAAGAAGAAAGTGGCTAAGGGGAATGTCCATCCAGCCGTGATGACAGCGGAGAGTGGTTGGGTAAAGAGGTGTGCAGCAGCCGATGGAGAGTGCGTGGGAACTGGTAGTGTTGGTGCAAAAATCACAACTAAGATTCAAGAGACTGATCTTCTGCATATCTAGAGTTGTGCATAAGTTAAGTTGTTCGTCAAAGGCATGTCATGACATTCAGACACTAATCATCTTATAATGCACATTAGGTATGTATCTAATACTATCTTCAACAGTTGTCATATGGAGGTCAGAACAATGTTGGACATTTATGTTAAGTGTTGAATTGTAAGTAAGGTGAAAGGGACTTAACAGGTTGAGCTGTGGCGCTCATCTGGGCGATGCAAGTTCGAATCTATTCGCAATTACATTCACCCTCTTTCTCTCTCCCCTCATTTCCTGTCCTCTTAAAAAATGTGGCTAAAAGTTTTAATAAATAACCTTCCTGGACACTTGGGTAACCCTTTTTCTCATTCTGGCCCTCTCTTCATCTGTCCTCTTCTCAACCTCTCACTCTTTGTAGCTATAATAAACAAAATACCTTGAATAACCTTTCTCTTCACAGGCTCTGAAATAGCATTAAGTGAAAGGACACATTCTGTGGAGCACAGAAATAGCTGAGTGCCCCTCTTTGCCTTAGTTTGACAGGGTGTGAACACTAGCTATATTAGTCAAATCATAATCTAACCACACCGATAACAGTATGAGTTGGTGTGTAATTAGTTGAGGTGCATGGTGTCTAATTATGCTGGCTGGCATATATAGACTTCCTAATTATTATGAAGTAGATTGTGATGGACAATGTGATTCTAGTTACATTTTACTTTTCCTGGGTTTTTTCTTTTTTGTCTTTTGAAGGAATAATACTCAATCAATACAACATAGATTGTTCTAAACCTGCAACATTAAGTCGGACACTGAAGAAATAATACATTTCAGTGTGTAACTTGTGCCGCACTGTTTATGCTATGGATAAGAATCAGTGGCAATTGCTTTAAGACTTTACAGGAAGCATGGCTTCCCTTGAAATTTCCTTAAAATTGCACAATGACATTTTTATCAAAATGCATATAACCTCTATAATTCAGAACATTATCATCCCTGTTAAATAATTTAGATAGCAAAAGTGTTCAAAAGCATTCAGCACTTTTGCGATGTTTGTTCCGTTGATGTTATCTGCATGATTAAGTCTTTTGGAATTTGCGGGCACGAAGCTCATAGAGCCTCATTGAAGCCGTGCTTTAAAGTAAGTCTGGAGTCTGGCATGTCCTATTGAGTTCAGTTCAGAATCATGTTTTATGATATTTTCAAAAAAGAAAATAAATATTGAAAAACCTTTGACTATATACTGTACAAGGAGAACATGGAAAGGGTTAAAGAGTTTAAATATCTAGGATTATGCCACCCCTGGAGTCTCGATTTCGAATCCAGGGTGTGCTGAGTAACTCCAGCCAGGTCTCCTAAGCAACCAAATTGGCCCGGTAGCTAGAGAGGGTAGATTCACATGGGGTAACCTCCTCGTGGTTGCTATAATGTGGTTTGCTCTCGGTGGGGCACATTGTGAGTTGTGCATAGATTAGGGATGGGCACGGGTACTCGAGGGCTCGGGTACTCGGACATAGAAGCAATGATCGATCATGAAAACGATGAAAACGTTTATCCGATATAAAGTGTCATTCCGTTGCACTTTCCTCAGTTGAAAGGTGGATATTCAGACTCTCAGAGTTGAATGGATTGCTTCATGAGTCACAGCAACAACAATACGGAGCATCACAGCTTTCCTCACAAGAGCGAACATTTGGACACACACACACTTACACACATGCGCACCATGTGCGTGTGGCAGTGTACAGAAGATGAGTTTTTCAAACAGCTAGACAGAGTGCAGTTAAATGGAACACAATGCAGCATCTTCAAAACTGAACATCAACTTAACATGCATATTAAAACACAATGGTTATGGCATCTCCTGTTATTTGAAAATATACTGTTCAGACAGTCACTAAAAAAACTGGTGTGCACTTACTAAGATTACTACGGTAACCTGAAGGAAGAACAGACCGACGCGCGTTGGGCACATTCTCAGAGTTGGGCAGCGAATCTTCACATAATGACAAAATATGATGCATTATAATTTGATTATGCAATGTTTTGTACATTTTGTAATAATAAATAGACGATGCACTGGAACAACAAGACGCAATGCGGCAGCCATAGACTTTTGTCAGACATTTACATTTATGCATTTGGCAGACGCTTTTATCCAAAGCGACTTATTGTGCACTTATTACAGGTACAATCCCCCCGGATCAACCTGGAGTTAAGTGCCTTGCTCAAGGACACAATGGTGGTGGCGGTGGGGATCGAACCAGCGACCTTCTGATTAACAGTTATGTGCTTTAGCCCACTACACCACCACCACTCCAACACAGACACGTTATTATATATGCAGTTTTGAACATGTAATTGCCCCTTGAGTACTCGACGAGTACTCGAGTAATTAGTCTGAGTACTCGAGTAGACAAAATTTCCACAATGCCCATCCCTAGCATGGATGCCGCGGAGAATAGCGTGGAGCCCCCACATGCCCTATGTCTCCGTGGTAAAGCGCGCAACAAGCCCTGTGACAAGATGCGTGGATTGACGTTCTCAGATGTGAAGGCAACTGAGATTCGTCCTCCGCCACCCGGAAGGAGGTAAGTCACTATTTCACCATGAGGACTTGGAGTGCATTGGGAAATGGGCATTCCAAATTGGGGAGAATTTTTTTAAAAAAAATAAATAAAGGCAGAGAATATTACAAAATCCAACCATCAGTTAAAATCGAGATTGTTTAAATGAAGATTGCGATTAAGCAGAAAAACAATAATTTTACCCACCCCTACCCATTGCAATCATCTAGCAACTCTCTAGTAACCACTCAGAACACCTAGCAATGCCCTGGCATGCACCCAGAACACACCTTTGCAAATTTGCTTAGCAACACCCTAGCAACCCACAAAATTATAATTTAGGAGTCCCATTGACTCATCATTTTCTTAGTTGTTTTATTTGTTCATTGTTTGAACCACATAAAAAAAAAAATGTTTTAACACTCTTTAAAAAAACATGAATTGTCAAAAATGTATGATCTCTGACAGTTACTCACCTCAGTCCGGGTGGCGAAGGAAAGTCTCAGTTTCTGAGACTGTCATTCCGTGCTTCTTATCACGTGGCTCGTTGTGCATGGCACTGCAGAGACTCCCAGCACGTGGAGGCTCATGCTACCCTACGCAATCCACACACAACTTGCCATGCAACCCACTGAAAGTGAGAACCACTAATCGCGACCACGAGGAGGTTACCCCATGTGACTCTACCCTCCCTTGCATACGGGCCAATTTGTTTTTTTTAGGAGACCTTGCTGGAGTCACTCAGCACGCCCTGGATTTGAACTCACGGCTCCAGGGATGGTAGCCAGTGTCAATCGTCACTGAGCTACCCAGTCCCCTCTGCATTGTTGTTTTAAATATTTAGCCTGAAAGTTCAGATGAAGTATAAATGTGCTATAAGGCATTATAAAGGGTTTTGGCTAGTGGATTGGCATCTATTTGAAGTAGAGACCTTGACTCTTTAAAGGTTGGCCCTGTGTTTGTGTGTGTGACTCTTTTTGAACATATTTATGAGGCAGTCCTTTAACTGCCAAGAGACTGTCACTCAATGCTTTCTACCTCAGTTCAGTGTAGTGGTTGAATACTGATGTTTCATTTTCTTATTACCTCAGAGAATATCTGTTGCATTATGTGGTAAATATTTTAGCTTTTTAGTTTAATAGAGCTCCTTTTTCATGGATCTCTTTCTTTAATAAAATGGATTTCAAAGGGTGCTTGTGTCGGTGGTTGATGGAAAAATGTCTTTGCATGGTCGTCACGTTTTTGTAACCAAAACAATTGGGTTGTTTTAGTCTGGAAGATTGGACATAATATTAGCCATTACAGACTGTCTATTACAGCGATTTTGCTTCACATGCATTTTCTTTTCAATAGAGTGCAACAGAGGCCTGCTTTTTCAGCCGTCTGGGTTCTCGAACTATTTTTCCTATTCATTTCTTCCATTGACTTTTCATAAAATCTTTCATAAAAGAGTTCTAAGCCATGAACCAAACCAACTAGCTCCAAAGCGAATCACAACATTAAACTTAGTTTTGAAGCAAAAAGTATTTTAAAATTGGACAAAAGACTGTGTACTTAACGTCTTTCACAAGGGCACAAACTACAATGCCATAATGCATTGAGAATGACGTAATCGATTAGAAAGCGATGGAAATATATAAAACTATTGATTTTAAGTTGTCGATTTTAAGTATAGAACAATATAGTTTACAGCAATTATGTTGAAATGACTGATGGCTTCAACAGAAGCGTATACCATCGATGAACAACCTCAGAGCTCATGGTCTGCTTTAAAATTTTATAAGTTATCATTGGAAATCAATTTGTCTATGTTTATGAGATTTTTACTTCTGTTGCTCTACTTCAGGATGTACAGGGTGTGGTATGACGTGTTTGGTCAGCTGTTCCGTACAGGGTGTGGTATGACGTATTTGGTCAGCTGTTCCGTACAGGGTGTGGTATGACGTGTTTGGTCAGCTGTTCCGTACAGTGTGTGGTATAACGTGTTTGGTCAGCTGTTCCGTACAGTGTGTGGTATGACGTGTTTGGTCAGCTGTTCCGTACAGGGTGTGGTATGACGTGTTTGGTCAGCTGTTCCGTACAGGGTGTGGTATGACGTGTTTGGTCAGCTGTTCCGTACAGGATGTGGTATGACGTGTTTGGTCAGCTGTTCCGTACAGGATGTGGTATGACGTGTTTGGTCAGCTGTTCCGTACAGGATGTGGTATGACATCCTGAGCACCGGTGGAGAGAGTCAGCAGCTTCAAGTTCCTCGGTGTCCACATTACTGAGGAACTCACATGGTCCGTCCACACTGAGGCCGTTGTGAAGAAGGCTCACCAGCGCCTCTTCTTCCTGAGACGGCTGAGGAAGTTCGGAATGAACCACCACATCCTCACACGGTTCTACACCAGTACTGTAGAGAGCATCCTGACTGGCTGCATCACCGCCTGGTACGGCAATAGCACCGCCCACAACCTCAAAGACCTGCAAAGGGTGGTGCGAACTGCCAGAAACATCATCGGAGGTGAGCTTCCCTCCCTCCAGGATATATATAACAGAGGGTGTGTGAATAAAGCTCAGAGGATTATCAAAGACTCCAGTCACCCGAGTCATGGGCTGCTTTCACTGCTTCCATCAGGCAGGCGGTATCGCAGCATCAGGACCCGCACCACCCGACTACATGACAGCTTCTTCCCACAAGCAATAAGACTTTTGAACACATGATCTCTCACGATCTACAATCAGCACTGCACTTTATTAATCATCACTCTGTCAATATATTCTCCCAATTCAATTAGTGTTTATATATATTTATACCCGTATCTAGTGTATGTGTATTCTACATTGTGTGTATTGTGTACATTTGTTATGTAAATTTTTGTGTAAGTATGTGTACATTTGTTATGTAAATTGTTTTGTGTAAATATGTTGTTATTGTAAAGTGGTTTATGTCTCGTCACTGTCATGACTGCAATGTTACTCGGAACTGCACACAAGAATTTCACCTACTGTTGCATTCGTGTACACAGTAGTGTGACAATAAAGTGATTTGATGACGTGTTTGGTCAGCTGTTCCGTACAGGATGTGGTATGACGTGTTTGGTCAACTGTTCCGTACAGGGTGTGGTATGACGTGTTTGGTCAGCTGTTCCGTACAGGATGTGGTATGACGTGTTTGGTCAGCTGTTCCGTACAGGGTGTGGTATGACGTGTTTGGTCTGCTGTTCCGTACAGGGTGTGGTATGACGTGTTTGGTCTGCTGTTCCGTACAGGGTGTGGTATGACGTTTTTTGGTCAGCTGTTCCATACAGGGTGTGGTATGACGTGTTTGGTCAGCTGTTCCGTACAGGGTGTGGTATGACGTGTTTGGTCAGGTGTTCCGTACAGTGTGTGGTATGACGTGTTTGGTCAGCTGTTCCGTACAGGATGTGGTATGACGTGTTTGGTCAGCTGTTCCGTACAGGATGTGGTATGACGTGTTTGGTCAGCTGTTCCGTACAGGGTGTGGTATGACGTGTTTGGTCTGCTGTTCCGTACAGGGTGTGGTATGACGTGTTTGGTCTGCTGTTCCGTACAGGGTGTGGTATGACGTTTTTGGTCAGCTGTTCCATACAGGGTGTGGTATGACGTGTTTGGTCAGCTGTTCCGTACAGGGTGTGGTATGACGTGTTTGGTCAGGTGTTCCGTACAGGGTGTGGTATGACGTGTTTGGTCAGTTGTTCCGTACAGGGTGTGGTATGACGTGTTTGGTCAGCTGTTCCGTACAGGGTGTGGTATGACGTGTTTGGTCAGCTGTTCCGTACAGGGTGTGGTATGACGTGTTTGGTCAGTTGTTCCGTACAGGGTGTGGTATGACGTGTTTGGTCAGCTGTTCCGTACAGGGTGTGGTATGACATGTTTGGTCAGCTGTTCCGTACAGTGTGTGGTATGACGTGTTCGGTCAGCTGTTCCGTACAGGGTGTGGTATGACGTGTTTGGTCAGCTGTTCCGTACAGGGTGTGGTATGACGTGTTTGGTCAGCTGTTCCGTACAGGGTGTGGTATGACGTGTTTGGTCAGCTGTTCCGTACAGACGTGTTTGGTCAGGTGTTCCGTACAGGGTGTGGTATGACGTGTTTGGTCAGCTGTTCCGTACAGGGTGTGGTATGACGTGTTTGGTCAGCTGTTCCGTACAGACGTGTTTGGTCAGGTGTTCCGTACAGGATGTGGTATGACGTATTTGGTCAGCTGTTCCGTACAGGATGTGGTATGACGTGTTTGGTCAGCTGTTCCGTACAGGATGTGGTATGACGTGTCTGGTCAGCTGTTCCGTACAGGATGTGGTATGACGTGTTTGGTCAGCTGTTCACACTGTAGCCGAGACCATCTGTGTATTTAAAAGAGTAGAAAAATTATTAATGTTTAATGGAAAACGGAGATGCTAAAAATGATATAAGACTAAAAATTGTGATTGATTATATAATTCATTGATGTTAAAAAACATAATAAAGTAATGTGTTGTGGGGTTATTTTATTTTCATTATTATTGTAAGAAATAAAAAGTGGTTATTACGTTTAAAATGTGTTTAAATGATGTGTCTTTAATGGGGTGCAATGCTTGGTGTCAAAACTTGGTATAAGACATCTTTTTTACTTTTAACAAAGCTGTGATGATGTGTTTCTAAACAGTGGATATTGACTGAAGCGAACTCATTCAGATGTTCACTTTAAAATGAGGAATAAATGTTTTAACAAACTTAATGTTTGGCAATAGTTTAACAAACAGGTTATTTTTACAAAACACAATATTTTATTTTAGCTGTATCACTAACAAAATGTCTTTAACAAAACGGTGAAAATGTGTTTCTAAAACAGTTGATATTGACTGAACCAAACTCATTCAGATGTTCACTTTAAAATGATGAAAAAATGGTTAACAAAGACAAAAGGGTTATTTTACTTTTACCAGAGGAGAAAATGTGTTTTTAAAACAAAATGTATCAAGTTGGCAAACACAACAAGTCACTCTAAAAATTATTAAAAAAAACTTTTACATAAATGTGTTTAACAGTTTTATTTCAGCGAACAACATTTTAATTGAAATAGTATGCATTATAAAATGTATCTTTATCGCAAAGAATCTTAAATTTTTCTGTTCAGAGTCCTTTCACAAGCTCATCCAACGATTCTTATATAGTCTTATACCAAGTTTTGTCACCAGGCATTGCACCCCATTAAAGACACATCATTTAAACACATTTTAAACGTAATAACCACTTTTAAATAAACCCACAACACATTACTTTATTATGTTTTTTAAAAAACATCTCAATGATTACATCAATTAATTATTTAATCAATCACTATTTTTAATCTTATACCATACATTATTTTGGCATCTCAGTTTTCCATTAAACATTGTACATCATTAAAGATGAATAATTTTTCTATTCTTTTAAATACACAGACGGTCTTGGCTACAGCGCGGGGATATCAGAACAGCTGACCAAACACATCATACCACATCCTGTACAACTGCCGTTGGGAGGGGAGGGGAAGCAAAGGTCAAATGTACACCTGTTAGGTCGTAAATCATAGGCCATAAATCAATTTTGTCACAACGTGCATTTTAATTACTACTCCTACCAGTCCACAGGGATAAACAAACCTCATGTCCATATCAGGGGAAGCCAAAGAATCTCCTCACTTTAAAATTCAGAGAGGATGAATGTGAGTGGTTTGTTGGATCCTTGGGATATCAGCCAGTATGTGGACAAGCTCTTAGCCAAATGTTAAAAACAGCCTTTAACTGCTACTTAAGAAGTGCTCTCTGAAATCAGGGCCATATTTCTTAAATACAGAACAGTTACTAAAGTTAAAAGCAGGGTCAAATATTTTCTAGAAAACTGAAATATAGGCCTATTTGTGCTTATTAAGTGTGGATGAGGTCAATTTATGGCCTGCTATAGCACCCCTTGTGGTAATACTGAGAATGATACAATGTGTACTGGCGTTGCGGAACATGATATGTAAATGCTTGCGTAAAAAGTGTTTGCACACACAAACTTGCATAGAGCATGTATGGGTCAGAGAGAGTATGGAAAATGATCATAGGAATCTAAATCATGACTGTTGTTGCCAAAAAGATCATGACTAATATAGTCTTATTAGTGGACTTCAGGCGAGAAAAAAAAAAATGTTGTAAATGGCCTGTTTAACTTTTAACATGCATTTATAGTACATGAATATAGCGTCTCATGTCAGTAAATACTCTTGGTAAGATGTAGAAATACAGCAAGGCCATTAATTCTATTACCCTAAGCCTCTTGGCATGAGACGCTCTAGGCGCATGGCATGTTACAATTATACCAACTCTAGGCTCATGTGTGTGTATATGTTTGTGTGCATGCTGACTTTCCCTTATCAGATCGTGTGTGTGTGAGTTTGCATATATAAAGTTGATGTCGGAAGCTGTCGGACCTGGACCATTATACAAATGAACGGCACTTTAAGTGACAGGGAAATACTTTACAATATTTTCCCCCTGGAATTTATATTCAGGGGCATATTTTAATTTAAAATTATTTATAAATCTAAACAATTATGGTTGTTACCTATAAAATACAGAAGTAGCTGTAAATAGTGCACATGAGATCATATCAATTAATGCTCTGCTAGAATGTTAAAATGATCAAACAGCTCTCTACTGTCTACCATCACAGTAGATTTTGGAGTTTGAATTGGATTTTAGTGATTTTCATATTAGCTACACATACAACAAACCCTCTCTGAGAAACAAACCAACACTGAACCCATCATTACATGGACCTAATAGAAAATTTCAAAATATATCCAATGTTAGATAACAGATTAAAAAGAAAGAGGCATTTTTGCCCTCAACCCTGTTTTTTTTTTTTTTCGCCTACCATAATTAGCTTCAGATAAAAGTGGCCTCTATATGATTCATTTCAATGCTTACAACCTGTCTTCTACAGTTTACGACCTCCACATGTTCAGCTCCTTGTAATGTTGTGTTCAGGTGTAGATGGGTGGATGAACCTGACAGAGATTGACCCAGATGAGGAGGTACAAGGGGAGATTCACCTGCAGATATCAGTGCTCGGTGATGGAGATATCCCACGAAAGCTTTGCTGCCAAGTGCTGGAGGCGAGGTGAGGAGCTATTGGGAGCTGGATTTCAACAAAAAAAATTATGTTCTTTCTTGGTGCTTGCTAAGGTTTATGGTTTAGAGATTTGGACAAACCCCTAGATCAAAGTAATACATTTTTGTACCTAAATTGAGCTTTTTGTGATATAGAAATATAGTAAATAATGACAGTAAAAAATTTTACTGGCATGGGCTAGTAAACAACCACAAATAGCAAATACAAAGGAATGTCCTGGCAACAGACAAAAAAAAACCCTAGCAACCGTATAGCAATGCTAAAATCACTCTGAACATCATAGCAACCCATAGCAATGCCCTGGCAACCAACCACTTCCTGTAACAGTGTAGTACCCCCCCCCCAAAAAAACACTACAATTTAAAAGAGAGGGAAAAGGTCAACGCAGAGCGGCAGTGAGAGAGAGATTAAAAAAAAAAACCTACTTGCCGGTTCTCTGATACGCCGTAGCTTGTTCCCCCGGGACGGAACGCCCCGCTACGTTCTTGGGGAGCCTAAGGGTATCCCCTGGCAGCGGTTCTCCCACTCCAGGCGGTCGGTCGTGAGACCCTCCCCACTCGCGGTTGGCGGTCTCCAACCCCGCTGCGTTTCAACGGCTGGTAGGGGACTCCTCTGCCCCTGGCAGCTGCCCTGACCACTCCAGGCGGTCGGCTAGGAGCCCATTCTCCCCTCGCGGTCGGCGGCCGTTCCTCCGCTTCCAGGCAGCTGGGCTCCTCGTCCCCCGGCAGATGGCCGCGACTGCTCCGTTGGGGTGGACGGTAGTGGCGAGAATTCTAATACGGCGTATCCCTCCTCCTTCCCGGATTTCGGCACCAGAGTAAAGGATTTATGGGAAAGGAGGAGGCGAGAACCGGCTTGACAATGTAAATTAGATTTTAATTATAAACTTAAAACAAAGGACACAAACACACACACGACGGATATGTCCGTAAATGATCTCTCTCTCGTCGCACCACCGTCTGCCATCAGCCCTTATCTCTCTCGGAGGCTTGATTAGCCTGATACGGGACCGGGTGTATATCGTCACGACCCGGCCCCACCCTCCGCCATCCGCCTTGCCACATAGTTCTATATAAATAATGACAAATATAATATATATAATAAAAATTATAATTCTGATAAAAATACACAAAATAATACATTGTGTCGTAAACGCTGCGTTTTAGGTTACTGTGTCCAGTAAAACGTACTTTGAAACATAGAAACATTGAAACTTAGTCTCAAGATCCCTGTATTCATAATTGTGCTCCGTCCAGCTGTGTTTGAACGCAAGGGCACATCCTCATATTGTGCTTTCGCTAGTGCCATGCAAGCATAACGTGATGGGAGAAAGGTGGCTCAGGTTGTTCCTGGTAGGCTACTTATAGGCACCATATTGTTAGGATTAGGAAGGGGGCAGGGTTAGGGCATATGCTGCCTGCCAGGAAAAAAAAACGAGGCCCTTTTCAACAATTGGCCAAGCCTGAGTGTTGCTTTCTGTCTGTACAGCTGCACGTTGCCTATACAGCTGGAATTTAGCTTACTGCCCCCTGCTGAAAACAGGTGGTACTTCAAGCTTGAACCGCTCTGATGGTTGGAATATTCCTTATTACTGTCTGGGGACATGAATAATTGTGTTAATCTTTGTAATATTTTTTAGATAATTAATCACACTGAAGTAACACATTAAATCAATAGCGCTATTAAAAATCAAATCTAGTTATGACTTTAGCACACAATCATCATGTATTTAAACTGATATATGATTTGAAACCTTCTATGGTTTAATGCCAATTAGCCAGTTTTGTGCATTTGGTTTTGAAACTGTAGAAATAATTACAAAGGAATCTCATTTAATTTACATATAGATTTGTTTGCAGCGTCATGTTCTTTTGTGTTTGTTTCTAGAGATCTTGCAAAAAAGGATCGCAACGGGGCCTCTGACCCTTTTGTCAGAGTGAGGTACAATGGCAAAACATATGAGAGTGCGGTAAGGATATACTGTATTTCTATATGTTTCCAGCTTTATCTGCTACACAGTTATATCTGTTTGTCTGTTACTAATGACCATAGCCCTAATTCCTGCAGGTGGTGAAAAAGTCCTGTTACCCTCGCTGGAACGAGAGTTTCGAGTTTCAGCTGGATGAGATGTTGGCTGACAGTCTGTTAAGTGTGGAGGTGTGGGACTGGGATCTAGTCAGCAGAAATGACTTCCTGGGGAAGGTGACTACACAGAATACACATTTTCTTTTGCCTTTAACCCTCTTGTTAGCGTGCCCACCTCCCATACTGGCAGATGCCGGTTTTAATCTTGCTCGGAACATGTTCAGCAGGACTGATTACACAAACGCACAAACGCACAGTTCCATTTTTGAGTGAACTATTTATTTAATATTTGCTTTAAATATTATAACTATTATATTAGTCCCAGTTTCATGTTCATTGTGACATTGCCCTATAATAAAAGCTCCAATTGCTGTCTTTAGCTTTGGTTGCTTTGACAGCTAATTGTCACTAATCATTTCACTTCAGGTCCTGTTCAACATCAACAAGCTTCAGTCTGCACAGCAAGAGGAGGGCTGGTTTCGCCTGGGGCCTGACAAATCTAAACACAGTGAATATGAGTGAGTGTACTTGGATTTTCTGCAACTATTCACATTGTCACAATGATAGCAAACATTGAGCGTTTGTTGCCACAGAAACAAGTATTCACCCTTAAAGCTTACCTGTGGTGGAGTACATTAAGCAAATGACACAAGGACAATGGGTCTTGGATAAAAAAAGCTATAATATTTTGTCAACAGACAGCCATTGGGCTGTTGGCAAATTGATGTAGACATTAGCTTTTTTTTCTTCATGTATTTGTACAAAGGAAAGTTTGAATATTTTAAGCTGTAGCTGGTCACAATTTAGAGTTTTTCACCACATTCTATCATTTTTTTCATTCCACTAGTTTGTTCCACTACTCTCTCTATTAATATGAGTTAAAGGGATAGTTCACCCAAAAATGAAAATTCTCTCATTATTTACTCATCCTCACCAGAACACATTTGAAGAAAATTTGACAGAAAAGTTCAGTAGGTCCTTAAAATGCAAGTGGATAGTGATCTGATTTTTGAAGCTCCAAAAATAACACAGTTAGCATAAATGCCATTGATATGACTCCAGCGTAGGGGTGGGCAATATGACTAAAATCTTATAACGATATCACTAATGTTACATCACGATAACGATATATATAACCAGATAGTTCATTTTAAAAAAAAAGTGGTTAAATATTAAATAACCTTATTGTAATGTCTATTTTTGAAAAAATCCAGTCATTGAATAAAACACTTTATAAATGAAAACCACCTCTTATATAATTTTCTCTTATTTGGAACTTGAAAACATTGGTGGTATTCAAAATGTGGTAATCAACTTTACCACAATGCTAAATTTCACATTTCAGTTTGATGTTGTTGACTAGTGTTATTATTATAAAACAATTCATTAGGCTTTTTCATGTTCATTAAATGGTTTGCCATCTCAATTTAATGGTTTAATTCAATATTTGAATATGTGAAAGCAAAGCCGGTTTGTTTTCTAATTTCTAACATTATTCAATGTGATATGATGTGTAGTAAGGCTTGTGGAGTAACGGAATACTTGTAATGTTGTTACGTAATCAGGATACAAAAAATATGTAACTGTAATCTGTTATCATATTCAGATTACAGTTACAGTTGGTACAAATTGGGATTACTAGCAAGATTACAATTTTAGGATTTAGGATTACAAAAAAACTAAAGTTGCTTCTGACATAAAATGATAAAGACTGCTGCTTGCGGTCTGTGTGTGAAGCCCAATCTGGAAGCCTGCTTGACTTGTGCGCACTTTCATGCTTCAGTGATTGCGTGCACGAAAATCACGTGAAACACATCTGCATGTGTCTGATGAGAAACATATTCAGAATGCAAGATTAATGGAATTAAATGTACTTCAGCAGCCAACCAAGCAAAATTTCAGGCTGCTGAAGTAAATTTTTTACAGGTATGATCAGATGCACACCGGAGATCTCTTATGGGTCTCTCTCATGACTCATGTGAATCTGGCACCTCTTACTATCGCATGTGTAAATAACACCTGTGTCACATCAACACTGTGCTCTCGTGGTCAAAACCATTAAAGGGGCTGTTTCATCACAATGTCCACTAGAGAAATAGTATACTTTTTATGGAAATACCAACATTCTTTTCACTTCGATGGAGAAAAGGGAAACAACATTACAGATCAGTGCAATTTCGACCTTCCAGCTGTGAAGATGCAGTGTTTTTCCAAGGACCCGATACATCATTTAAAGAAGCATATTTAGGTAAGACCCATACGAAAATCATGTTAGCTAGGATAGATAAAATTAGTCATAAGTGTTCCCTAATTTCACCATCAGACTATCTTTTGATTGTTTTCACGGGAGCAGGAATAGAAGCAGAGAAATGACCACTCGCCCCGGTGAACGGCCAGTATTCCAGTACACAGGACGCCTACTGTCGGAACTTTAGTGTGACTTCTCATTTCCATGTTAACTTCAGTTGAAACTCTAAAATTGTTCTCTGAAATGCGTCCATGTTGTAATGGCAACAGTAATTGGGACAGCATTTATTTTTTTCTTTATTGAAAAAAATCCTAATTGTACACATGAATTACAAATTAATTGAAAATATTATTAAGTTTTTAGGGGATAGTGCAATGGGTAATTTATCTGATTTTGATACTTATAAATGTATTGAAGTTCAAAAGTATGGGTAAGGGAGAAAGTGCCATATGTAACATTTGAAAACTCATAGAAAGCGGGATTAAGTAAATCAAGTCAAGTCAAGTGGTTTTTATTGTTGTTCAACCATATACAATTAGTACAGTACACAGCGAAACGAGACAACGTTCCTCCAGGACCATGCTGCTACATAAAACAACATAGGACAAACCCAGAACCACATGAGACTACACAGACTAAAAACAATTCTACATAAAGTGCACGTGCAAACGTGCACAAAAAAGTATGGGACAGTACCATAAATTACTAAAAGGAACAGGACAATAGGCACAGTAAGAGAGAGTCCAGCGCATTTGTAATTGAGTAGTGCAAAAAGATGCCAAATATAAAAATAACATACTATGAGATAGTGTTCTATGCACATAGCAGTTATTGAAGTAGACAGTTTATAAAGTGACAATAATTAAAGTGCAACTCAGGACACGTGTGTGTCAAACCAGTCTCTGAGTATTGAGGAGTCTGATGGCTTGGGGGAAGAAGCTGTTACACAGTCTGGCCGTGAGGGCCCGAATGCTTCGGTACCTCTTGCCAGACGGCAGGAGGGTGAAGAGTTTGTGTGAGGGGTGTATGGGGAGGTCCACAATGCTGGTGGTTTTGCGGATGCATTGTTTTTTGTAAATGTCTTTGATTGAGAGAAGAGAGACCCCGATGATCTTCTCAGATGTTCTCACTATCCTCTGCAAGGCTTGGCAGTCCGAAACAGCGCAAGTCCCAAACAAGGCACTGCTCAGGATGCTCTCAATAGTCCCCCTATAGAATGTAGTGAGGATGTGGTGTGTGAGATGTGCTTTTCTCAGCCTTCGAAGAAAGTAGTGACGCTGCTGGGCTTTCTTGGTAATAGAGCTGGTGTTGAGGGACCAGGTGAGGTTCTCCGCCAGGTGAACACAAAGGAATTTGGTGTGCTTGATGATCTCCACAGAGGAGCCGTCGATGTTCAGCGGAGAGTGGTCACTCTGTGCTCTCCTAAAGTCAACAACCATCTCTTTTGTTTTGTCGACATTCAGAGACAGGTTGTTGGCTCTACACCAGTCCGTTAGCCGCTGCACCTCATCTCTGTATGCTGACTCTTCATTCTTGCTGATGAGACCCACCTCGGTCATGTCATCGGCAAACATAATGATGTGGTTCGAGCTGTGCATTGCTGCACAGTTGTGAGTCAGCAGAGTGAACAGCAGTGGACTGAGCACACAGCCCTGGGGGGCCCAGTGCTCAGTGTGGTGGTGGTGGAGATGCTGTTCACGATCCGGTCTGACTGAGGTCTCCACATGTCGCTGCTGTCCTGGAAGTGTCTATAGATTCTCTGTGCGTGCTATCAAAACACAGTAAAAAGGTTTAAATCTAATTTGATCTATTCTTGAAAACATTATTGATATTCTTGATTTTTTAGTCATTAAAAATCCTCCTTAAACATAAACATAAAATTGTACATAAACTTTAGTCGGTGATGTTTGACTGTGGATCATGATCAAGCAGAGGACAGGCACTGGAGGCATTAATAATAATAATGATGATGTTGAAGATAGCCTGTGATCTACCTATTGCAGTTGGAAGATAATGAATGGTCAGTGCAATTTAGTCTACATGCTGTCTGCAATGCATGGCAGAATTGAACTGTGTAGTGTTTTGAGGTATATCCTGTCAGATTTTGTTTTATGGTAACCTAGACATAATTCAGTTTATCTGTTCTAACTGTATAGCTTGATGAGAAAATAACTGATTTTCTGTAATAGATCACCTTATTTGGTTAAAAATGCAGAGTTGTTCTACATGTGAAGTGTGAACATATTCTGTTTTCCTATTAGGAGGCAGTGTCATGTTTTTCATGATTTTTTTATACTGTTGTGGCATGGAGGGCATGGTATTGTGTCAGTCTGTGGGAGAGGGTGAGCTATAAAGCTCGTCACCTGGGCCGTAATTACCTCTAACCCCTTTCTCTCTCTTCACTCTGATGCTCTGGCATGCCTTTTCAGGTCTCCCTCCACCATCACTATAATGAGAGACAGGTGGTAGAGGTAATTACAGCCCAGGTGACGAGCCTTACCGCTCTCCCTCTCCCGCAGACTTGCACATGACCACACCCCCCATGCCACAACTGTATATAATAATAGCTACATCACACATAACATTATTCAAAAATGGTTTGTTTACATTCAGAAAGCATGATTAAATGTATTTGAGCAAACATAACTTTTCTTTTGACTTTATTCACATATGCAATCTTGAGGTAATTAAAAAGGTAACTAAAAGAATTCTGATTACATTAACATTATTAAGGTAACTGGATTAAGTTACGGATTCAATTTTTACCAAGTAATCTTTATTTTTAACTGATTACATTTAAAATGTAACCCTCCCAACCCTGCGTGTAGTTTACAAAATCTGCATGACAGATGACGCATAATTGCTGGCGCATGACAAATTTTTTCAGCTGTTTTCTTTGTCAGTGTTTGTTAGAATGTCAGGCTCTCTCGCATTTGAGATGTTTGACTTTCTCCATTGTGTTTTAAGGAAAAAAAACTCAGCTAAAAAAAAAGTTTTTTTCGTATGACTGGAATGTTATGGATGAAATTGCCTATGCAATTTACTGAAATGTAATCTGGGACATTTACCATTCCAAATGAAGGAATTTGCTATGCTAACACATTGCTTGAAATAAGAGAGGGGGGACATCTATATGGAGAGATCGTAGTAGGTAGTAGAATTTTGGAATGTAATTAATTTTAATAACATTAACCTTCCCAATCATACATAATTGTAATGAAGCCCACCTACTCGCATCGTTCGAAAACCTTTTTTATTAAAGGGGCAAAATTAACTAAATCACACAAATTTGCTGGGAATAAAATACCCAAATATTTAATGCCCTGTTTAGGCCACTGGAAGCCGCCCGGCTGAAAAGCCGTTACCGGGCAGTATGCTGTCTGAGCCAAAGCTTCAAATTTAGACCAATTCACTCTGTATCCTGAGAAAGGGAATTAATAATTCTGTGGAGGCAAGGCATTGATATAGTAGGGTTGGAGACAAATCATAAAATGCCATCTGCGTAAAGCAAAAGCTTATGCGCCATACCTCCCGCCACCACCCCTGGAAAATCATCCTCCTTTCTTATCGTTGCTGCTAATGGTTCCAGGGCAAGACAGAACAATTAGGGGGAAGGAGGGCAACCTTGCCGGGTGCCCCTATCCAGAGTAAAATAATCTGAAATGAATCCATTCATTTGAACTGCCACTACCGGGTGTCTATAAAGTAACTTAATCCACCCAATAAAAGTATTCCCGAACCCATACATTTCCAAAATCTTAAAAAGATTATCCCATTCTACCATATCAAATGCCTTTTCAGCATCAAGTGAGATGGCAGCTCACATGCCCACATGCCCACATGACATTAATGAAATGCCTAATGTTATCAGAAGAGTTACGACCCTGAATAAACCCCACCTGATCTATAAGTATATGAGATGTCATAACTTAATCGGTTAGCCAAAATTTTTGACAATATTTTAATGTCTAGCTGGTTCAGGGAAATTGGACGGTAACTTGCTTGGATCTTTGTACTTTTTAAGAATCAGACTGATCCAGGCTTGCTTCATGGTTGGCAGAAGTTTTCCTTTTTTTAATGATTCCATATAAAAAGAGTCAGTTCTGTAGCATAAGATCTAAAAAAAAACTCAGCGGCAAAGCCATCTGGCACTAGTTTCTAAAATCCTCATCAGTAGACGAAGACGTGGAACTATAGAGATCAAGATAGAATTCTTTAAAAGCATTATTAATATCAAGGGCCGAGGAAAATATTTCACCACCAACAGATTTCACTGAGGGAATGGTAGAAAAAATACACTGTTTTATATATCTAGCCAGAAGATTCCCTCCCTTGTCCCCCGACTCCATGTATGAATGTCTTGCACTCCATGATAATGAGATGATCCATGAGAACTCCATGATCACTTTGCAGTTGGATTGCTCAAGTCCGGTGTTTCTACACAAATTTTGTGAGACAGAATTACACAATAAAAGATAATCTATAAAACAAACTCCAGCCAATAGGTGTAATAAACACAAAAACCATGTAGATTCATCCATAAATTTGTCCTGAATGTGTGTTACTCCACAAAATAAACTCCATCCGATAGGCGGAACCAGCTCAAAGAGCATGTAGATTTGTCTATATAACTGTCCTGAAGGTGTGTTACTCTACAAAATAAACTCCATCCGATAGGCGGAACCAGCTCATAGAGCATGAAGATTTGTCTATATAACTGTCCTGAAGGTGTGTTACTCTACAAAATAAACTCTAGCCACTAGGCGGAAACAGCACAAAAAAAGTGCACAGATTTCTCAAACAGTCAAGCGAATGTTCAGTGAGCCAGCCCACTCAGCTGCAACGTGAGTACAAGATGACTTACTCACGCCATTGACTTTATTACAATGTCCTCTGGACATCGCTTGCTGTGGGCATTTGAATGTTTTATGGCCATACTTAGCATCTATTCTCAATTTGGCCTGGAATATCTGTGCAAAAGCAACTTTCCATTGATGTAAAAGTTTCTTGCATTCCTTGAATCGATCAGGTTTCTCTCTTGTCGAGTTCACAAAGGCTTGGAAGAGGAAAATGCTGTGGTCCTTCCAAGAAAACCTTCCTTTACTCCGCGCCTCACGTACCACAATATCTTTATCGGATGATCTCAGAAATTTGGCCAGAATTAATCAGGGCCCGTCTTCCTCCGTGGATCGCCTGGCAGGAACCCTGTGAACTTGCTCGATTTCCAGCTTATGGCCTGCTATGTCAATCTACCTTGGTTGCTAGTGGATTAGCTGATAATTCCCTCTCCAAAGACTCCAGGTAATCGATCCGTTTCTTGACATCCCCCACTCTTGTAACCACATCAGTGAACTCCATGGCGGTGATCGATCGACGTATTGCAGTGACCTTTGTCAACATTGCCGACATGTTCAGCATCTCCCGCCGCATTTCCCCCACTTCCCTGACTAAGTCGACTCCCAGGCCCGTGGCTTGCTCAGGGGTATCAGCTTGAGCACTTAAGTGTCTTTTAATGTCTCCAGTGCCCAAGGATTTAGAATTCTTTGACATATTGTACTCCTAGTACAGTTATGGAACAGAGTGTATCGAATCTCACCGGTTTTGTCATAAAAAGTATTAAAACTAGCAAAGTGCTCATAGCTCATGGAGTCACATGACTCCCCCATTAAATGTATTTATTTAAAAAAATATATATTTTTTTTATTAAAATTACGAAGTGGTAAAAAAAAAAGATCCTATATTACCACCTTTCCATTTACCGTCACTCAAGTATCTGTCTATAACAACAGGTGAAAAATAACTAATACAAAGTAAGATCTAAAACAATTATAAATGTAAACATAATAATTATAATGATGATAATTAGCACTGAAATATAAAGCATGGTTCGAGATAATCGTGTTTTTGTATTATTTTATGATTTAATCACAGATGTATAGACTATATATAAAGTGTCCCTGCAGAGTTGCCTCACAATAAACTGTGGAAATAAAGCACATTGAACTCAAAGCACCTCATGAGTTGAGATGATACTTTTCTTGAAAAAATACATTGATAAAGCATTTGATACGTTGGTAAAGAACATCTGGCTTTCAATGCGTTATTTAGGATCATTTATCATGGCTCGCAAACTCTTCATTAGGCAACTATTCTTTATTTAATGCTTTTCTATTCGTTAGGCGATTGTATTGATATTAGAAGTTCCCTTGTACCAAGTAAAACCGGTAACACCGTACACTGTGGCAGCCCTACCATTGGAGGATTGTTTTTTACTCTTCCCTCCGGCTTTTACTATGTTATGCATGTGTGTTCTGGTCCATGTGTTGACAGGAAGTACTAATCCTTTTCCTGGATAAATCCTGGGATTTGTTTCTTTACGTTTGCTCTATCTCCCCCTCCACCCATCCCTATTCTCCACACATAAGAGATCGTTTGTCCACGTTGATGGACCGTTGTGGATTATATCTCAAGCTGGAAAAGGAGGAGTGGAGCAGAAAGGCTTAAGTAAAAACTCCTGTTAGGGGGATCCAACTGGGCGATGACAAAAGCGATGCGTCATCAGAGAGCATGTGTGCCTCTGTGGCTAGATGAAGGGAGAGAGTGTTTTGGGGGACACGAAGTGTCAGTGTGACAGAGAGTTGTGTGCTCATGGGACAGACAAGTAATTTTAATTCATTCGTTCATTTTTTCATGCACTTGACATTATTTGGGTATGGTTGTTGGCCAAATTTTTATATCTCAGTCACATAGTTCATATGAACAGATTTGGATTAAGCAAGCTCCAACATAACATAGGTTAACAACATGAAGACCGATATAAAAGCTGGTAATTTTTCAGTGTGATTGTAGGTAGACTATGTATATCATGCCTGTTTCCACAGGCTTAATCAAACAATAGGCTAACTAGGTTCTGTGTAAGTTGTGTAAGTCATGAAGCACTAAGCTACATTTTCTGAGATGTCAACAGAAATGTATGTGTTTATAATAGTGTTAGAATATACTTGACAGTTATGGGTGCTTCATATCAAATCAAATAATGAATAGGCTATAAATGGGAGAATCATCCGCATCTCCTTTTAAAATGATGATTCAGATAAATCGCTAATTATTGCTTTATTCTGTGACATGTTTCAAATTTACTGCATATCTGGACTCTATCTGCAGGTGTTTATGGTTATACATACAAACTGATTGATATACTAAAAATACTTTTTAGATATACATGACTATTTCTAGATATTGATTTTTAGACAACTTTCGAGATGGACTTGATAAAAATAATACCTAAATTGGCTTTGAGGTATTTTGTAGTTTTCTTATTGTATACTACTATTTCTGAACATCAGTGTTATTTTGAATAGATTAGATTAAAATATATTTTACTTTTACGCTGTTGACAATTTTCTGTGTGTTGCACTTTTTTGTGCATTTCTGTTACAAATCTTTGTTTTCTATAAAACTTAGATTTTTCTAACCAGGTTGCCTTGTATTCTAATAATTAACATGTTATTGGAATAATGTTGGAGTTACTTTTTTGAAAAATACCTTTAAATGTAGGAAAATCAAATCGTATATCGTAATAAAATGATTTTATTTTTTTGTAATATCGCCCAGCCCTACTTGGGTGGTGTTTTATATTATTCATCTTTAGGTATATAAAACTGTCCTGGATTAATAATCTTCCTTTAATAATCAATTATAATTTCTGTAGATGAACTATTACAAACAGGGTTCCCACTATCATGGAAAACTTATATATATCAGGGAATTTAATTGTGATATCAAGGCCTAAAAATATCATTGGCATATCTGTAATGAATATAATTTTTTTTAGTAATGTAATTGCTCTTAGTGGAAAATCTACATGATTAATGTGTATTTTTTGTTGTAACATTTTATTAATATCAATAACCTACAGTATGTATGTATGTATTGTGTATGTATGTTTATATATATATATAAATATATATATATATATATATATACAGTGAGGAAAATAAGTATTTGAACATCCTGCTATTTTGCAAGTTCTCCCACTTAGAAATCATGGAGGGGTCTGAAATTGTCATCGTAGGTGCATGTCCACTGTGAGAGACATAATCTAAAAAAAAAAAAATCCAGAAATCACAATGTATGATTTTTTAACTATTTCTTTGTATGATACAGCTGCAAATAAGTATTTGAACACCTGAGAAAATCAATGTTAATATTTGGTACAGTAGCCTTTGTTTGCAATTACAGAGGTCAAACGTTTCCTGTAGTTTTTCACCAGGTTTGCACACACTGCAGGAGGGATTTTTGGCCCACTCCTCCACACAGATCTTCTCTAGATCAGTCAGGTTTCTGGGCTGTCGCTGAGAAACACGGAGTTTGAGCTCCCTCCAAAGATTCTCTATTGGGTTTAGGTCTGGAGACTGGCTAGGCCACGCCAGAACCTTGATATGCTTCTTACAGAGCCACTCCTTGGTTATCCTGGCTGTGTGCTTCGGGTCATTGTCATGTTGGAAGACCCAGCCTCGACCCATCTTCAATGCTCTAACTGAGGGAAGGAGGTTGTTCCCCAAAATCTCGCAATACATGGCCCCGGTCATCCTCTCCTTAATACAGTGCAGTCGCCCTGTCCCATGTGCAGAAAAACACCCCCAAAGCATGATGCGACCACCCCCATGCTTCACAGTAGGGATGGTGTTCTTGGGATGGTACTCATCATTCTTCTTCCTCCAAACACGGTTAGTGGAATTATGACCAAAAAGTTCTATTTTGGTCTCATCTGACCACATGACTTTCTCCCATGACTCCTCTGGATCATCCAAATGATCATTGGCAAACTTAAGACGGGCCTTGACATGTGCTGGTTTAAGCAGGGGAACCTTCCGTGCCATGCATGATTTCAAACCATGACGTCTTAGTGTATTACCAACAGTAACCTTGGAAACGGTGGTCCCAGCTCTTTTCAGGTCATTGACCAGCTCCTCCCGTGTAGTTCTGGGCTGATTTCTCACCTTTCTTAGGATTATTGAGATCCCACGAGGTGAGATCTTGCATGGAGCCCCAGTCCGAGGGAGATTGACAGTCATGTTTCGCTTCTTCCATTTTCTAATGATTGCTCCAACAGTGGACCTTTTTTCACCAAGCTGCTTGGCAATTTCCCCGTAGCCCTTTCCATCCTTGTGGAGGTGTACAATTTTGTCTCTAGTGTCTTTGGACAGCTCTTTGGTCTTGGCCATGTTAGTAGTTGGATTCTTACTGATTGTATGGGGTGGACAGGTGTCTTTATGCAGCTAACGACCTCAAACAGGTGCATCTAATTTAGGATAATAAATGGAGTGGAGGTGGACATTTTAAAGGCAGACTAACAGGTCTTTGAGGGTCAGAATTCTAGCTGATAGACAGGTGTTCAAATACTTATTTGCAGCTGTATCATACAAATAAATAGTTAAAAAATCATATATTGTGATTTCTGGATTTTTTTTTTTAGATTATGTCTCTCACAGTGGACATGCACCTACGATGACAATTTCAGACCCCTCCATGATTTCCAAGTGGGAGAACTTGCAAAATAGCAGGGTGTTCAAATACTTATTTTCCTCACTGTAAAATATATTTATATATAATATATTTATAATAATATATAAATATAATATTTTTCTAATATTTCATATATTATAATAATATTAAATATAACTGATTTTAGCTATTTTAAAACATGTTCAGCAAATCAGTTTCCTGCTAAGAAGTTTTAACTTTTTTTCTACTCATACCAGATTTAAAACAACAAGATGGGAATTCAAATGTCACAGCCAATCCTGAACAAAGGATTATTTCACCGTGGCTTTCTGTCCACCTGCAAGAACAAAAGCATTGTTGTTTGTAATTAATTTTTAAGTCATCATGCCCCTATATATATTACCTGAACTTATTTCCATATTTCTCATGCCTCACGAGAACGTCCTTGATGTAATTAGTCATCTTTCTTTCAGAAGTTTGTTTGGGTTATTTTACTCACACTGATGTCATTCTGATGAAAACTTTTCCATTAAGCTCCTGTAATCTCTTGCTTCCCTCAGGTGATCTGCTCTTATCTCAGTGCACAAATCAAGCTGTTGTTTTTGTTTATTTTCTCTCTTCCTCCTCTTTACGCTCCCTCACCGTCTTCTTCCTGATTGGGTTTTTGACAGCCCACCGTCTGTTGCCTACTGTTTAGTGACTGGCACTCCATACACACTTACTGCCATCCAATTCCCACCTTCCCTTGTGTATTACCCGTCTTTACAGAGAAAGAGCATGTGGTGTATAGTGATTTTATGTACTAGTTGAAAAGTATACATACTATTATCATCTCCGTAGGAAAACAATGTGTTGATGTTTTGAACCACTCCATATTGGGTTTGAAACTTTAAATGTGTCATATCATGAGGAATCAAATACCCCTTGATCTTTTTAAATAAGTTTGATCTGCAATGAAAACAACTTTCAGAACTCTAATTGAAACTAAGCTGCAAAAATGACTCATTCTGAATGTATGAGCTTTAAGGAGAGATAGTGAGTACAAACAGACCCAAGAGCAGAGGAACAGTTCAAAGGATTTATTTACAACAAATAATAGTATCCTCTGTGGAAGCCCAGCTGATACACAGCGATCTGGAAGGTAACCATACAGCTGACACGCGGGCAAACAACAGATACAAGAGACGGGGGCCAACTAGGCAGAGAGAGTGAGGTTAGTACTCAGCATCAAACAGATATCTATAAAGTAAACACATTAAAAACTGCAACAAACTCCACTCAGCATTAAACAACAATGCTCAAAACTCAGTCAACACTGAGCAACATTAAACATTCAACATCAAACTACATTTAACATTAAACAATCCAGCCAAAGACATGACACACAAGGGGATTAATAAAGGCATGAACAAACAAGAGGCAGATGCCGCTCGCAGCTGAAAGTTGGCATGAACAGTGTTCCCGTGAAAACAATCAGGGTTACCATGGAAACAGTAATTTCGTGTGCCAGCAGCACCTGAAACACATGAGGGCAAAAACGCAAACACGCTTGGAGCAAAACAAAACGGAACAATGATGCCACAGTCCTCGTCAGGTGACAGGACCGTGACATCACCGGAGAGCGCACGGCAGTAATTAACACATGGCGATAACCAACAACCAGACCTGTGTGCTCACACAAAGAATGTACATGAAACACAAGGCGGACAGGAGACGATAATACCACGGTTCCGTCAGACAGAAACCCAACCTGACAATATGACAGGACCGTGACATTAACACATTACCATCCATATAACACTTCAACCTTTAGCATACAGACACTTGCTACACTCAGTCCAGGTGAGTTTGTGACAAAAAAAAACAACAACAACAAAACAAACAAACAAAAAAACACCAGCTGTTCCTAGCTGTGTGTAGCACCTACAACTCTGCATGTCCTTTGGAAGAATTCAAAAGAGTTTTTAGTAAGGTCCCTTATATCTACAAAGCTAGCATTGCATATTTTTACTTATTTTATGTGGAAAGAAATCACTTAATCGAAGTTACAGTAAATGGGTTGTGAAAAGTGCTACATGTTGACTTTAAGTGTTTGTGCGGCACATTTCTACCCATATTGTTTTGTGAACAATGTGTCACATCTGGGTCAAATTATACCTATGCCCATGCAATACTCACAATTCAAACATTTGAATCTTAACGACACTGATTAGGCCGCACAGCATACAGAGAAACATAAGACCAGTTTCTGCTTTATTGGTTTGTTCTGGGTGAGATTTAGTAAAACCAACACATTAGGACTCAACAAACAGAATCTAGGATTGTACAGCTGTGGTCAGCCTACATCGAAAGCCATTTTTACTTCAGAAAGACATACCTTTCTGAAGACAAATTGTCTGCAAATGCTTGAAGCAATATTGTGTTTTTCAGTTCGGCTACTACAATGCCCTCATTTTCTGTTCCATCATGACAGCGCTAGAAATCACAGTCACACTGACACTCACTGTAATAACATTTACTGTTTGGCTTTTTTTGTGTGCTGTGCTCAGAACAGTGTGCTTAATGGAGTCATTCCATGTAATGTTGTTTGCCTTCCTGGAAATGTTTTACTGTATTTTATTTCCCAGATGTCATTATGAGCATGCCCTCTGACAATGTTCTCTATAGATTAAGACAGGATAAGGGCATATAAAATAAGGGCTCTATAGGACATTTGTGATTTTAATGTAAAAAGTATTTGTTGCAAATTTATTTTAAGAAATAATCAAAGTGTGGTGATTGATTCCCTTTTGCCTTGTCCTTATGTACACATCCTGTACTATAACATAAGACCGAGCATAAAGAATTAAGCACCTACTGTATAAGATGTTCAAAATGTTAATTTGAAATGATGTTAAGTAAATTTACCTGGTTACCAGGGACTAAAAAATTCTTGTTTTTAATTCTTGTTTTTTTGCCTTACCAAAATAAGCGAAAATAAGCAATAATTTATTTTTCCTGTGTACTGTATACAGTTTTAGTCTCAGAAGCTTGAGCGATATATATAAAAGTACCTTGATCATATCGTCTGACATCACCGTTCCATAGTGCCTTTTTTTTTGTTTTTTATTGGAAGGGTAGTTATGCCCTCCTACAAAGTAAATGGCATTAAAGGAACATTATTAAGTGTAAATGCAATTCTCTTCTCTTCTTCTTCTCTCTTTTTAAGAGGAAATCTGGGTTCTTTGCGGCTGCAGCTTCGACTTCGGGACGAGGTTGTATTGCCATCCAGCCATTACAAGCCACTCACAGAGCTCCTCAGTCAATCAGTCGGCTCTCAGCTCAACGTGAGTCTCATCTCAGGAAATATGCCTCTGCATTATCTCTTTAATTCACACTGCATATTCCGCATTTCAAAATCATAACAAAATACTATCAATTTGAATTGTGTAATGTTTAACAAAATTAAATGAATAAAACTTAAAATATATTATTTTTGATTTGATTAAACATTACTCAATTCAATATGATGAAATTGTGTTATGAAATGAAAATGCATGAATCAGAAAAATTTATTTTTTTGAGTGTGCACTGTAATAGTGTTTGAATGAATACTGGTACCGTTAAAGGGACAGTTCACATTTACTCACCCTCATTTCATCCTAGTTATGTATGACTGTCTTCTTTCCGATGAACACAAAGGAAGAATCTTAGAAGAATATTTCAGCTCTGTAGGTTCATACAATGCAATGAATGGTGACCAGAACTTTGAAGGTCCAAAAAGCAAATATAGGCAGTATAAAAGTAATCCACAAGATTCCAGTGGTTAAATCAATATCTTCAGAAGCAATATGATGGGTGTGTGGGTGAGAAACAGATCAATATTTACGTCCTTTTTACTATCAATCTCCACCTTTGTCCAGCCCTAACCAGAAGGTGGCTGAATGTAAAAGTGAAAGTGTAGATTTTCAATAAAAAAAATGACTTAAATATTGATCACACCTATCATATCACTTCTGAAAACATGTATTTAACCACTGGAACCGTATGGATTACTTTTATGTTGCCTTTACGTGCTTTTTGGACCTTCAAAGTTCTGGTCACCATTCACTTTCATTTTATGGACCTACATAACTGAAATATTCTTCTAAAAATATTAATTTGTGTTCTGCAGAAGAAGGAAAGTCATACACATCTGGGATGACATGAGGGTGAGTAAATTATGAGAATTTTACATTTTTGGGTGAACTATCCCTTTAAATTTAAGGATGCACAATATACAGTATATCGGTCACCATGGTAGTATCGGCCATGATTTGCTTTAATATCAGCAGACAATATTAGGTTATATTCTTTTCCAGTTTAAACAGTACACTCTTTTACTATGCCAGATTTTAAAAGTATTAAACACTTGTCCATATTTGTACATTATGATATGTTGATTACTGATTTTGCTTGAGGTATTTGACATGTGTGTATGTTTTTATTATTTTCCAAAAACAGGTGAAACTGTATAGATTTAGTATAATATCAGCCATTATACTGGTAATCTGACATATAATAAAAATAATTATAGGTTATCAGTATCAGCAAAATTTCTATATCGGTGCATCCCCAATTAAATTGTTGTGCACGTAAACAACCAATAAATTATTAATATTTTCCAAATAACTAATATACCTACTAATATATATATATTTATTTATTTATTTATTTATTTATTTTATATATTTTATGTGCATGTTGAAGCACTGAGTATCTTTTAAATTTTTAGCTAATTTGTGTCTGAAATGACTGTTAATTGCAGGGCAACTGGCCAGATCTCATCATGCTGATTGACGAGACCACTACAGCAGAGAGCAGACAGGAAGTGGCTAATAATCTGGTGAAGCTGTTTTTGGGTCAAGGGCTTGTCAAGGAATTCTTGGATGTATTGTTCAAATTGGAGCTGGAAAAGACGAGTAAGCATGTTAGGCACATAAATGTTATTCATGTTCATTTGGCAACAACAAAATTGCCCCAAAACTTTCTAGTTTATACAGTACATACTGGGATTAATTATATTATTTTCTTTGTTATATTTCAGCTGAGCCCAACACTCTATTCCGCAGTAATTCATTAGCATCCAAGTCTATGGAGTCTTTTTTGAAGGTGCATCAATCCTTTTTTTATTATTTATTTCGTTTTTTGCTATTTTTTGTTGGCTTTTACTCTAGCAATTTTTGTAATGTGGTTATGTGCAAAATAACACAAAGGCATCTTTGTCTTCCTCTGCTCTATGCAGGTGGCTGGGATGCAGTATCTGCACCGGCTTCTGGGCCCCATTATAAACCGAATCTTTGATGAAAAGAAATATGTGGAACTGGACCCCAGTAAAGTAGAACTGAAAGAGGCTGGGTTAGACAATAACAACTCAACCATGTCCTTTTATCTTAAAGTTTTTTTTTTTTTACCTAATTTTTTTTTATGTGATTCAAGTTCAAAAGGGCAAGATTTTTCAGAGTCTCCTATCTGGTATTGTAGGTGTGCTGGTTTGCATCGTCAGCAGACTGAATCAGATGTTATTCAGCAGAGCTCCAATCTCCTGAAGTCGTACCTCTCTGAACTGCTCACCTCGATCCTGCAGTCTGCCTCCTACTGCCCTCTCCTCATCTGCCAGGCTTTCCATCAACTCTATCACAGGGTGCAGAAGTGCTTCCCTGATCCTGAGTACAGAGTCAGTAACATTTATTTCCTTATATGTTATTTATGTTGTAGTACTGTATGCCTGATCCAAATGCTGCACGTGCTAGCACCCTTGCTTTTTAAACAGTCTTTTTAAAAACAACTGACTCTTCGCTAAGCCTGCCCTAAACGAGTTACTGACCAATCCTATTTTAGCAACTGTTACCATGTGCAATTTTCATCTGACAAACATTTACTTTTTTCTAATGAGAGTCAATGGGAGTCATGCGTGTATTGGTAGTTGTAAGATTTATTGTGAAAGTATTTGATCTTTTATCTATTCTTTAATTTAATCTTGCAAAGTGCATGCTATGGTTTAAACTCTGTGTCTAAAATGAACATGTACTGTATAACATCAGAAAGGACACCTACATTTGCTCCAAGGTAAATTACAGCTCAATTAATTTATGTATTGATTCAGGTAACAGTAGAGGCGATAATAAAAATAAAGAGTTCACAGCTCCATATTAAGTGTGTTTTAAGAAGTGACGTTATGAGAAGTGCTGTTCACTTATACTAATGTTATCAAGTTTGTAATCCAAATCAATTTCAAATCAAAAATCAAATTGCGCTTTGCTCTTTTCAGGTCTCTTTGATTTTCATTTACCTGTCACATGTTTACCATTCACAGTCTCCACACAGATTTTATTCACATTACTGTGTAATTTAACAATTTCTTTAAAGAAAATGTCAGATAAAAATACATGGCAATGCCACTCGGCCCACACATAAATAATATAAAATTCAATTTATGAGAATATTTTACAAAAACTGTGCCGTTAATGGCAATCTACCATTTATTCTTATGGGAAGTTCTGCAAAACTGCTCTGAGTGAGTAATGGTTACCAAGGGGGTGGAGCTTAGCAAAGGGTCAATTTAGTTCACCTAGCGACCATCTTGGTAACGCCTCTGGGTGGCTGTGTTTTAGTGCAGCTCGTACCTACTTGAATGGAAAAAGACCAAAATCTTCAAAACTGTGTGCCAAGCATACACTACATTTACTTTAAAGTCATTTACCATAGTGAGTTTTGTGATTTTTCTTTTTTTTGTTTTTTCTACGAGTGGTCTGTCTCCTCCTTAGAGCGTCTCCATTTTAGTCTAGTAAGTTACTGAAAGGTGCTTGTTGAGGCATTGATCACTTTTCATGTTGCACATACTTAAGATTAGAGGTTTGAAAAAAACCCTAACCAGTGTTGAGTGTCATCTGATTACAACATAATTACTGTAATCTTAATTACTTTTTAGTCAAAAAAGTAATGTAACACATTACATTTTTATTTCTTGTAATCAGATTTCTGTTACTGACTGTCAATTAAAGGAATATTTCAACCAAACATGAAAATTCTCTCATTTACTCATCCTCATGTAATCCCAGATGTATATGACTTTCTTTCTTCTGCAGAACACAAATGAAGATTTTTAGAAGAAAATGTCAGCTCTGTTGGTCCATACAATGCAAGTGAAAGGTGACCAGAACTTTGAAGCTCCAAAAAACATTTAAAAGTAATCCATACGATTCCAGTGGTTGGGTGAAGATTCACAAGCGATTTGATAGGTGTGGGTGAGATCAGTATTTAAGTCCATTAATCTAAATTAAATCCTTTTTTACTCAAATGTTCCACCCTGTCCAGTATTTGCCGATATCCACGAAAAATGCAAATTGCCAAAAACATAGGAGAATTTGATATTGAAAGGGGAGATTTATAGAAAAAAAGGACTTGATTCGATCATTTTCTCCCCCACACCTATTATATCGCTTCTGAAGACAAACCACTGGATTCATATGGATTACTTTTATGTTTCCTTTATGTGCGTTTTGGAGCTTCAAATTTTGGTCACCATTCACTTGCATTGTATGGCCCTAAAGAGCTGAAATATTCTTCTAAAAATATTTGTTTGTGTTTAGCAGAAGAAATTAATTCATACTCATCTGGGTTGGCTTAATATATATATATATATATATACACTACCGTTCAAAAGTTTGGGGTCACTTGTCTGAAATGTTTCTCATGATCTTAAAAATCTTTTGATCTGAAGGTGTATGCTTAAAAGTTTGAAATTAACTTTGTATACAAAATATTATTCTGCCAAAACATATACATTTATTTAATTACAAATCTAAAATTTCCTAAAAAAAAAAGTTTTTGAAATGGATGACTTGGATCAAAATATGAAGAAAAGAAGCCAATAAGTGCCCAACATAGATGGGAACTCCTTCAATACTGTTTAAAAAGCATCCCGGGGTGATTCCTCAAGAAGTTGGTTGAGAAAATGTCACGAGTACATGTCTGCAAAATCTAGGCAAAGGGTGACTACTTTGAAGATGCTAAAATATTACATAGTTTTGGATTTATTTTGGATTTTTTGGTCACAAAATAATTCCCATATTTCCATTTCTATTATTCCATAGTTTTGCTGACTACTATTATTCTAAAATGTGAAATAAATAAATAAATAAAGAATGAGTAAGTGACCCCAAACTTTTGAACGGTAGTGTACATATGCTGTATATCTACAGTAATATACAATAATAGATAATAAATATAACAGAACACACTAGCAACATGTAGCAGTACCCTAGCAACCACCCAGAGCACCCTAGTATTGTGGAGGGACTTTTGCAAAGGCAAGCATCACATTGTTTTCAGGAAATGTAAAAATTTAGTTTGGAGATTGTTGCCTATGTTCCTTCAAAATGAGATGTTAAGCTTTTGTTCATCTGCTCACAATTTTTTAATATGATTCTACATTCTTCTTCCTCAGAAGGTGAAGTTCATTGCTGTGACCAGCTTCCTGTGTCTGCGCTTCATCTCACCTGCCATCATGTCTCCAAAACTTTTCCACCTGCGAGAGAAACATGCAGATGCCCGCACAAGCCGTACACTCCTACTGCTGGCTAAAGTATACACAAGAACAACAATAAAGCTAGAAACTATAGTTGTGAATACTAGTGCAATGGTCCTTAATTGGGTTTGCTTCAGGTCCACAGATATTACATTGGACATTGGCAAAATTGGTTATGATACAATATTGAATTTCACTGGTTTCATGCTCTCGGCATCCAATGATTCACAGCACAAAACATACACGTAGTGGTTAGAACAAACCATGTTTATCCTTGTAGCAAGTGAACCTGTATTTAATGTAGAAGGGGTTGTATTTTTCTTTTACCTTGCATACTTTTGATTTTCGAGGATGAGAGCATGTCCTGTCCACGTTGACATCTGACTAATGTGACTTGCTTCTTCCAAGTGACAGATGAATTTGTGCCAAAATACTTCAAATTCAATTCACAGCATTTACTGTCAAGAATAAGATATGGAAAATGTTCTCTCTCACCTATTTTTCTATCAATTCTAACAATGCACAATTATATGGTTAAACGCATTTTCTTTTTCCCTGCTGTCTGTAACCCTGTCAGAACAGGCATGCAAACCATTTTTGTGTCCACAGTACTAGTGCTTACAGTACACATACTGTTTAAAATAAATTCATGTGCTATTGTTGTCCAGCTGTTATCTCACTAACATAATACAGATCAAGCTCAGATCCTTTTAGTTAATGGAGAATAAGCTCATGTTACACTCACTGTAGCAATACAATTTACTATTTAGGTCAGTAGGTGTTATCATGGATTATGATCTGTAAACATCCATGGTTCTCATTAGTATTAACACATTTCCTCATATGTCAGAGTGACTCATTTGTGTTTCCTCAGGCTGTACAGACTATTGGGAATATGGACACTCTGACATGTTGCTCTAAGGAGCCGTGGATGGTACGATTGCAGCCAGCCATTCAACAAGGCATAACCCAGCTCAAAGACTTCATCACAAAGCTGGTCATCTGCCATGAGTCAGAGGGTGAGCTGCTCTAAATTAGTAATTTAGATGAAAAATTGAGAGGATCCCTGGCCAGATACTCATTCATATCTGTCGCATCCAATCAATCTTTAGATATATGACCTCCATTTTATAATCTTTTTAATTGTCTTGTTGGAACCGCAGGTTTAAGGGAATTGTTCAATGAAAAATGAAACTACTATATTAATTCAAGCCTGCATATACAGTATCTCACAAAAGGGAGTACACCCCTCACATTTTTGTAAATATTTTATTATATCTTTTCATGTGACAACACTGAAGAAATGACACTTTGCTACAATGTAAAGTAGTGAGTGTACAGCTTGTATAACAGTGTAAATTTGCTGTCCCTTCAAATTAACTCAACACACAGCCATTAATGTCTAAACCGCTGGCAACAAAAGTGAGTACACCCCTAAGTGAACATGTCCAAATTGAGCCCAAAGTGTCAATATTTTGTGTGGCCACCATTATTTTCCAGCACTGCTTTAACCCTCTTGACCATGGAGTTCACCAGAGCTTCACAGGTTGCCACTGGAGTCCTCTTCCACTCTTCCATGATGACATCACAGAGCTGGTGGACGTTAGAGAACTTGTGCTCCTCCACCTTCCGTTTGAGGATGCCCCACAGATGCTCAGTAGGGTTTAGGTCTGGAGACATGCTTGGCCAGTCCATCACCTTCACCCTCAGCTTCTTTAGCAAGGCAGTGGTCGTCTTGGAGGTGTGTTTGGGGTCGTTATCATTCTGGAATACTGCCCTGCGGCCCAGTCTCCGAAGGGAGGGGATCATGCTCTGCTTCAGTATGTCACAGTACATGTTGGCATTCATGGTTCCCTCAATGAACTGTAGCTCCCCAGTGCCGGCAGCACTCATGCAGCCCCAGACCATTACACTCCCACCACCATGCTTGACTGTAGGCAAGACACACTTGTCTTTGTACTCCTCACCTGGTTTCCGCCACACACGCTTGACACCATATGAACCAAATAAGTTTATCTTGGTCTCATCAGACCACAGGACATGGTTCCTGTAATCCATGTCCTTAGTCTGCTTGTCTTCAGAAAACTGTTTGCGGGCTTTCTTGTGCATCATCTTTAGAAGAGGCTTCCTTCTGAGATTACAGCCATGCAGACCAATTTGATGCAGTGTGCTGCGTATGGTCTGAGCACTGACAGGCTGACCTCCCCACCCCTTCAACCTCTGCAGCAGTGCTGGCAGCACTAATACGTCTATTTCCCAATTTTAGACTCCCAAACGTTTGCAAATAGAAAAGATAACAATAGAAGAACAGGGAGCCCTGCAACTGTTGTCATGACCCCCACAGAGCCCCCACTGAATATCGAGTCAGTCTGAGATTACATAAAGTAGCAGAAACATTTAAGACAGCCTAAATAGACCGAAGAACTGTGGTGAATTCTCAATGAAGCTTGGAACATCCTAAAGGTGGTCACACCAAATATTGATTTAGCTTTTTTTTTGTTAACTAGACTTTGTATGATGTTAATTGATAAATGAAGACTATCATGAAATGAGTGAATAATTTACTATGCCACATTTTCCTAAAACTTTTGCACATTACTATAGGTACGTGTGTGTGTTAGGGGTAGGTTTAGGGGTTGTGTTAGGTTTACTTTACTTAATTTGTGTTCTGCTGTAGAAAGAAAGTCATACACATCTGTGATGGCATGAGGGTGATTAAATAATGAGAGAATTTTCATTTTTGGGTGAAATATTCCTTTAAGTTCCAAAAAGGACAAAAACACATTGAAAGCAATCCATGACATGTGTGCTATATTCCATGTCTTTTGCTTTGTGTTATGAATAGACCAACATTTAAGTCATTATTCACTGACAATCTTCTCCACTTTAATGAGGGAATTAACTACAGTCCCATGAAGCATAGCAAATGGCACAATCAAATTAAAAACAATGGAATAATATAACATTTTTGATTTATATGTACAGAAACATATATATATATATATATATATATATATATATATATATATATATATATATATATATATATATATATATATATACCATCAACTACCAACCTTGGAGCTCATGGTAGGTGTGTCTTTAAAGGTTTAAAAGTTAGCATTAAAAATCAATTCCCCTGTGGAGAAAATCGATAGGATGCTTCCTTCTGGACCTCGACAGTTTTGCAGGTTGGACATCAGTGACATGAAACGTCAATGTTATCTCGTCTCTTGTGACCAAGTGGCTTTTTCAAAGCTGAAGCATCATGTTTAATGGTGCCATATTTAATCTGAGATCTTGTAGCAACTTGGACCACTTTTATAGTGCTTTTTGTCCTTTATGGAGCCTGACAGATGTGGTAACCATGAACTGTCATTGAATGGAAAAGAGCTGTGTAAAGATACTTCAGAAATGATCCTGTTGTGTTCCACGGGGGGGAAAAACACAGCATAAACACATGAGGATAGCTAATGAACATACAATTACAATTTTTATGTGAGCAATTCTTTAAACCTGCTTATCTAAACACAATGTTTTTTAGTAAATACTGTAATTAGTATATAATTACAGAATTTACAGTTTTTGGTGAACTTTCCTTTTAGCTCAACCGATCCTTCAGAGAAGAAACAGACAGTCAATATCCTAATTTTATTCCGTTCTTTTGTTCTCTCTCACACCTGTTTGCTTAATTTGTCATTCATTAAAACAGATCTCAAGCTACAGACACGAATGTGTCTCCAGTGTGGCACTATGGAGAAAGAAGGTTTCCTCTTCCTGCATAGAACCAAGGACAGGTGCATGCCCATGACTTCGCCATTTAAGAAGTACTATGTGACGCTGAGCAAAGATACTCTGTCCTACTCTCGGACACAACACTATAAGGTGAGTAACAGTGATGGAAGCCAAGCCATGTCGGATTGAAATCAAGTGTCACTCTTTGTTTTTGAGTTGGCCTTAAGTGAATATTAATATACTCTGCATGTCCTGACTGCTTTATAAATGTGAGATATATTGAGTCAGCTCTGCTATCTCAATGTGTAGAAGAGCTCATCTATTTCACTGCCAAATATCCGGGCGATAGAGAAGGTGGAGGAGAAATGCTTTGGCAGTGCCAATGTCATGCAGATCATCTCAAGTGAAGACTCTGGCCAGCAGGAGACCCTGTACCTCGACTGCAAGGTTAGTGTTGCATTCAAATTCACAATACAAAAATAAAAAATGGCTGTGGATGCAGCTATTTAGCCTACAGGCACTGACTCAAATATTAGAGTGTAGAACTCTATATTTGATGCCAAGTATCATTGTTTATTACTCGTTGTCTCTGTGTCTATCTGTAGAGTGTAAATGAGTTGAATCACTGGCTGTCAGCTTTGAGGAAAGCCTGCAGTCACAACACAAACACTATGAGCTGCTATCATCCCGGCATCTATAAAGCAGACAGATGGAGCTGCTGCCATCAAAAGGAGAAAACAGGTACTGCACAATTATATTGCCATATGATGTACGGCAGTGGTTTTCAGTTGGTTTTGCATCAGGACCCAGATTTTACATTGCACAGCAAGAGGCCTTCCAACACAATATCAAAATAATTTATCAGAATCAGTTCCTATCAGAACATACCTGTGACCCATTTTTGGGTTGTGACCCACCAATTTAGTCTCTAAGTCTCAATCCACACCAAAAGGTTCACCTTTACTCTTAGCTGCTAAATGCATGGATGCAAATGTTAAAATAAACTATGTTCAAATGTATAATGAATCGGTTACATTTACATTCTAACATTTTAAAAGGGTTTTAGCTCATTCTGCTCACTTTTTCCTTCTTAATGGACTTGTGCACAGACCCCGGCTGTGATAAAACCAGACATGGAGTGACTCTACAGGAATGGTATGACCCGCTGGATCCAGACCTGGAGGCTCAGCTGATCTACCAACATCTCAGCAGTGTCCAGCATGCCATGCGGTAATGTGGCATTAACAAGTCCGAACCTATGCCTAAATGCTGTATTTAAATTGCTTGTCATGTCAACTGAAGTCTTTAAAGTCTTGGAAAAGTCATGTGAATTTGTATCATTAATTGTCATTTTTCTTTGTTATGCTCTGCTCTTAAAATATTTCATCAGCTAAATATTGCTCTTGTTTAGATCTTGAGTACAGTGCAACTTGCTCGCAAGCCATAATGATGTCTGATTTGTGAGCAAATGCTTGTTTTGTTGATTGATAACACTTTAAAATCGAATTATTTGACCTGAATTAGATTTTTTAAGGCAATCGGTTTGCTTTTTATAAGTAAATATAGTTATTTGGCTCAATTAAAGTGAAATTCATTATTTAAGTACAGTTAACTATTTACAAGTAAGCATCTCATCTGTAATTAAAGTATCAATGTTTGTATTTAATTGTTTAAATTGAGCACATCTTATACAATATAAGGACAACTTTGACATGAATCTAGGATAGTCATATGGCATGTTGGTTTCTCCTCAGTACTTAGTGCACATACATCTGCACTTTTGTAAAGTACAATTGAGTAGAAAAGAGTGACTTAAATTTCACAGGCTCCAACTTCACCAAATCACCTAATACTAATGGTGACTTCACAAATCACAACTATCAAGCAGCTACAACAAAACCACAACAATAGACATAAGAATTAAAACTATATACATTTTTTAATAATAATTATAATATTTCTACATAAGTTCCCTTGTCTTGACCATACAGCCACACTTTTGTACTTGATCATTTTGAGTAAGCAGTACTCAAACCAAAGTTTAAATAAAGTTTATTTGAGTTAGAATTCCAAAATGTGAAATTTTAAGTACTGTTAATTTAGGACTACTTGATTGTTATTATTAATGACAACTTAAGGGTTTTAGAGAGAAACCATAACTTAATTTAAACTAGTAAGGGTAGTCAAAAATTAAGCTAACTATTCATTAAGTCAACTATTTATTTATTTATTATATTTTTATTATTAATATTTAATATTTATTAAATCAATTTTGTAATGTTTGCTATATTAGTTCATTTTTAAGTCACTGCTTTATAAAAATAGGGACAAATTCCATCAAGCTGACTAGTTTCTTTTTTTTCTTGTGCAGCGATAAGTATTATAAGATGAGAGAGCTGCATGGAGCTCAGGAGACGGATTCTATTACAGGTATGTCTTAAAGCACTGTATATTTGCCATTTGTGATCAAAAGTATATTAATGAATTTGTAAACAAACATTATCAAGCCCATATACACTCACCTAAAGGATTATTAGGAACACCTGTTCAATTTCTCATTAAAGCAATTATCTAATCAACCAATCACATGGCAGTTGCTTCAATGCATTTAGGGGTGTGGTCCTGGTCAAGACAATCTCCTGAACTCCAAACTGAATGTCAGAATGGGAAAGAAAGGTGATTTAAGCAATTTTGAGCATGGCATGGTTGTTGGTGCCAGACGGGCCGGTCTGAGTATTTCACAATCTGCTCAGTTACTGGGATTTTCACGCACAACCATTTCTAGGGTTTACAAAGAATGGTGTGAAAAGGGAAAAACATCCAGTATGTGGCAGTCCTGTGGGCGAAAATGCCTTGTTGATGCTAGAGGTCAGAGGAGAATGGGCCGACTGATTCAAGCTGATAGAAGAGCAACTTTGACTGAAATAACCACTCATTACAACCGAGGTATGCAGCAAAGCATTTGTGAAGCCACAACATGCACAACCTTGAGGCGGATGGGCTACAACAGCAGAAGACCCCACCGGGTACCACTCATCTCCACTACAAATAGGAAAAAGAGGCTACAATTTGCAAGAGCTCACCAAAATTGGACAGTTGAAGACTGGAAAAATGTTCCCTGGTCTGATGAGTCTCGATTTCTGTTGAGACATTCAGATGGTAGAGTCAGAATTTGGCGTAAACAGAATGAGAACATGGATCCATCATGCCTTGTTACCACTGTGCAGGCTGGTGGTGGTGGTGTAATGGTGTGGGGGATGTTTTCTTGGCACACTTTAGGCCCCTTAGTGCCAATTGGCCATCGTTTAAATGCCACGGCCTACCTGAGCATTGTTTCTGACCATGTCCATCCCTTTATGGCCACCATGTACCCATCCTCTGATGGCTACTTCCAGCAGGATAATGCACCATGTCACAAAGCTCGAATCTTTTCAAATTGGTTTCTTGAACATGACTGTGGCAGCGGGGGCGTGGTCAAGCGCCCGTCCGGAGAGGGGGAGCGGTAAGGGCGCTTGCACCTGAGCGAAAATATGTCTAACACCTGTCTCTAATTTCAGTGAGCACGGGGAGAGCGGCATAAGAGCCACAACACCGCCAGTGGAGGGAGGCCAGTCTAGTGTTGGCGAGCCAAATTGAAAAGTCTGCGTTCATTATAAATACCCTTTTTGTTCAGTTCTGTAGTTTTACTTTGGAAAGATTAAAAAGCCTTACCTTTGTGTTCCACCCTGTTTCCGCGTCCTTCCTCCTCTGAAGTGAAATCGAGTTACAATGACAATGAGTTCACTGTACTAAAATGGCCCCCACAGTCACCAGATCTCAACCCAATAGAGCATCTTTGGGATGTGGTGGAATGGGAGCTTCGTGCCCTGGATGTGCATCCCACAAATCTCCCATCAACTGCAAGATGCTATCCTATCAATATGGGCCAACATTTCTAAAGAATGCTTTCAGCACCTTGTTGAATCAATGCCATGTAGAATTAAGGCAGTTCTGAAGGCGAACCACCAGGTCAAACACAGTATTAGTATGGTGTTCCTAATAATCCTTTAGGTGAGTGTAGATTATCTGCTCCGGACACCAGTGTTCATTTATGTTGCATCATTATTTCCCAAGTTGGCTTTAGTTTGTTAGTATTACTTCTTGTACTATTATTATAACCTCCATGTACTTACTATTACTTGATAAGTCTTTTTATGACAAGCTCATGGCAGCTTCATATTTATAACAAATATTGTGACTGTTTTGATCTTTCAGACCTAAAGAAAGTAGATGGATTAACAAACCTCATCAGTATTCTTCAAGACCTGCATGATGCACATGCCGCAGTAGAGGAAGAGGAAAGATCGAAGAATAAAAATGTTTTCTTGGAATTACAAACGTAAACAAAAAGACTCTCTTTCTTTTTTTTTGCACCCAGCTGCATTTTCACAGTGTTATTCAGTCAATGATTTCCAACTGCACAGGCTTAAAAACCTGCTGTTATTTTACAAGTTAAAATTTGAAAGTAAGTTTGATTTTATAAATTATTATTTTGTGCATATATTGATATTTAGAGGGCTATGACCATAATCCCTTATTCAAGATCGTCTTGGGTGTATTTGGTGTGTATATTTGGTATTAAGGTAAAATGAAGCCAGACTTTATTATCCAGGATTATAATTGAACTGCATTTGCTTGCCAAATCATAAACTGTGTCTTTGTAGGTATCTCTACGGACATCAACTTTCACATGTATTAAAACATACTTTATAATTTTTTTGTGTGTGTGGCACGGTGGAGGGCGGGACCGGCGCGTGATTGCGCACGCCCGGTCCCGTATCTGGCTGATTGAGCCGGCAAGAGGGTTAAAAGGCCACTCGCAGACGGCGATCGGGAGAGAGAGCTTAATCAGCAGACGTCTGCTGTCCTAAATGTTTGTTTTAAGTTCTTAATTAAATTATGATTTATGTTGACAAGCCGGTTTCTCGCCTCTTCCTTGCCCATGAACGTGATCTGTTTTACATTGGTGCCGAAAGCCCGGGAAGGAAGAGGGATGCGCCGTAGCGGAGTTCTCGCCACTTCTCAATGGAGCAGCCGCGGCCATCTGCCGGGGGACGGAGGAGCCCAGCCGCCTGGACGCGGAGGAACGGCCGCCGACCGCGAGGGGAGGAGGGGCTCCTGGCCGACCGCCTGGAGCGGTTAGGGCCGCTGCCAGGGGCGGGGGAGTTCCCTACTGGCCGCTGGAACGCAGCGGGGTTGGAGACTGCCGACCGCGTGCGGGGAGGGGCTCGCCGCCGACCGCCTGGAGCGGGAGAACCGCTGCCAGGGGCGGGGGGAGGCCCCTTCGACACCCCGGGAACGCGGCGGGGCGTTCCGTCCGCTAGGGGCTGAGGACTGCCTCCGATCTGCCCGGAGAGGCGCGGCTGTTGTCCTGAAGAGGGTGGAGAAGTGGCTGAGGAACGAGCTGCGGCGTATCAGAGAACCGGCGAGTACGTTTTTTTTTCTTTCGTTTCTTTAATCTCTCTCTCCTCTCTCTCTCGATACCGCTCTGCGGTGGCCTTTTCCCTCTTTTTTTAAATTATGGTGTTTATGGGAGGGGGAGGTACTGCCCAGTGCAGGGACCCTCCCCCCCCCCCTTATTTTTAATGGTTGTTTCCCTCCCCTTGCCCCCTCCCTCGTCCAGGTTGATGGGGATGACCCGCCGGCAGACTGCGCGGGAGGCGCCCCCCCCCCAGGGGATGTACGTCAGGCCGGGGGTCCCCAGCCTGAGAGAACGGGGGAGGAGTGTGGCACGGTGGAGGGCGGGACCGGCGCGTGATTGCGCACGCCCGGTCCCGTATCTGGCTGATTGAGCCGGCAAGAGGGTTAAAAGGCCACTCGCAGACGGCGATCGGGAGAGAGAGCTTAATCAGCAGACGTCTGCTGTCCTAAATGTTTGTTTTAAGTTCTTAATTAAATTATGATTTATGTTGACAAGCCGGTTTCTCGCCTCTTCCTTGCCCATGAACGTGATCTGTTTTACATTGGTGCCGAAAGCCCGGGAAGGAAGAGGGATGCGCCGTAGCGGAGTTCTCGCCACTTCTCAATGGAGCAGCCGCGGCCATCTGCCGGGGGACGGAGGAGCCCAGCCGCCTGGACGCGGAGGAACGGCCGCCGACCGCGAGGGGAGGAGGGGCTCCTGGCCGACCGCCTGGAGCGGTTAGGGCCGCTGCCAGGGGCGGGGGAGTTCCCTACTGGCCGCTGGAACGCGGCGGGGTTGGAGACTGCCGACCGCGTGCGGGGAGGGGCTCGCCGCCGACCGCCTGGAGCGGGAGAACCGCTGCCAGGGGCGGGGGGAGGCCCCTTCGACACCCCGGGAACGCGGCAGGGCGTTCCGTCCGCTAGGGGCTGAGGACTGCCTCCGATCTGCCCGGAGAGGCGCGGCTGTTGTCCTGAAGAGGGTGGAGAAGTGGCTGAGGAACGAGCTGCGGCGTATCAGAGAACCGGCGAGTACGTTTTTTTTTCTTTCGTTTCTTTAATCTCTCTCTCCTCTCTCTCTCGATACCGCTCTGCGGTGGCCTTTTCCCTCTTTTTTTAAATTATGGTGTTTATGGGAGGGGGAGGTACTGCCCAGTGCAGGGACCCTCCCCCCCCCCTTATTTTTAATGGTTGTTTCCCTCCCCTTGCCCCCTCCCTCGTCCAGGTTGATGGGGATGACCCGCCGGCAGACCGCGCGGGAGGCGCCCCCCCCCCAGGGGATGTACGTCAGGCCGGGGGTCCCCAGCCTGAGAGAACGGGGGAGGAGTGTGGCACGGTGGAGGGCGGGACCGGCGCGTGATTGCGCACGCCCGGTCCCGTATCTGGCTGATTGAGCCGGCAAGAGGGTTAAAAGGCCACTCGCAGACGGCGATCGGGAGAGAGAGCTTAATCAGCAGACGTCTGCTGTCCTAAATGTTTGTTTTAAGTTCTTAATTAAATTATGATTTATGTTGACAAGCCGGTTTCTCGCCTCTTCCTTGCCCATGAACGTGATCTGTTTTACAGTGTGATTAACATTTTATTGATTAATCTATTAAATAAAGAACAGCAAAACATATACATACAGAATCAATATTTAACCCTCACTACCTATATATATAAATAAATAAAATAAAATATATATACACTAATCACACACATCCACTACACCACTCTCAACTGTCCCTCCAAAAAAGAAATATATTTGCCCCATTTCTCCACAAACAGGTTAGACAGTCTTCTGGATACACCCTTAAAAGCTGCCATTCTGGCCATCGCTGAACACCACTCCTGAAATGGAGATGTTCCAGCCGACTTCCAACTCCTTAAAATAACCTGTCTGGCAATCATAATACTAATCAGGTCACAGTTTTTCATGTGCTTATTCTCCAAATTATTGACTGCCCCATCTCCTAAAATACAGAGTCTGGGGCAAAATAAAATTTGAGATGCCAAAACCTCACACATAAAACTCTGAATCCTCAACCAAAATTCTTGAATCTTAATACATCTCCAAAATACATGGGTTGTGTCTCCATCTTCTGATTGACTTCACCAGCAGGTGGGTGTTTCTTTAAGACCAAGCCTATGAAATCTAGAGGGGGTCCACTAGACTCTATGTAAAATCTTAAATTCCATAAGGTGAACCCTTGCATCTCTAGATGCAGACTTGATGCTATTTAGAATCCTAGCCCACTCTCCCTTCTCCAATGCCAAGTCTAGATCTCTCTTCCACAACCTCTTAAGAAAAGTTGAAGTTCTGTCCCCCAGACTCTGAATTAGCAGAGTGTAATACACTGATGCCTCGTGACCTTTTCCAAAAGCAGTAGTCACCACTCCCAGAGTATCTGCTGCTTTAGGGGGGTGTGAACTACTCCCAAAATCAGTACAGAGCAGGTGGTGCATATAGGTCACAGAGTGTAGTAACCCCCTCCCAATCCACTCTGACCAGCAAAAAGGGGAATGGTTTAAGGGGACCTAGCCGATCTTTGTCAATCGGCCTATGTAATTTGTGGAAATATACTGTAGTCTAGGACATTTACCATTCCAAATAAGGACTTCGCTATTCTATCAAATTGTTAGAAATAAGAGAGGGGGACATCTATAGGGAGTGACTGTAGCAGGTAGTTGAATTTTGGAATACAGTTAATTTTAATAACATTAACCTTCCCAGTCATAGATAAATGTAATGAAGCCCACCTGTCTCTCTCGAAAACCATTCATTAAAGGGTCAAAATTAACTCTAACTAAATCAGACAAATTTGCTGGTAAAAAATATCCAAATTCTTAATGCCCTGTTTGGGCATTAAGTGCCCGGCTGGAAGGCCATTACTGGACAGTCCGCTGTCAGAGCCAAAGCTTCGGATTTAGACCAAATTATTTTGTATCCTTAGAACTTGGAAAAGGAATGAGTAATTCTGTGGAGGCAAGGCATAGATCTAGAAGGGTCCGAGACAAATAATAACATATCATGTGCATAAAGCAGAAGCTTATGCGCCAAACCTCCTGCCATCACCCCTGGAAAATCATCAAAATTTTTACATCTAGCTGGATCAGGGAAATTGGGCAGTAATTTTTACACTAATTGTTTACGCTTGGATCCTTGTCCTTTTTAAGAATCAGACTGATTTGGGATTGTGTCATGACCGGGGGAAGCTTTCCATTCTTTAATGATTCCATATAAATTTATAACAAAAAAGTCAATTGTGTAGCATAAGTTCTAAAAAAAAAACAGCAGCAAAAATATCTGGCCCCGGAGCCTTGCCTGTAGGTAAAGCCTTAATTTCCTCGTCAAGCTCCTCCAAGTTTATCTCAGAATCAAGAAATTTCTAATGGGGAGTTCTAATGGTTCCACAAAGTTTCTAATATCTTCATCAGTAGATCAAGACTTGGAACTATAAAGATCAAGATAGAACTCTTTAAAGACATTATTAATATCACTGGCAGATGTAAAAATTTCACCACCAACAGATTTCACTGAGGCAATATTAGAAAAAGACTTTCTCTGCTTTATATATCTAGCCAAAAGCTTCCCTACTTTGTCCCCCAACTCAAAGTATGACTGTCTTGCCCTGAATAACCAAAACTCCACCTTCTGCAACAAAATAGATTTATATCTGTATTTCAATCTGGTCAATTTTCTGAGGCCATCAGAGGACATTCGGCATTTCTGCCTCTGAACTTTTAATATTCCCTTCCAACTCCACGAGTTCGTATGCTTTGGATTTTTTGGTAAATGAGGAATATTGTATGATCCGACCCCTAAGAACTGCCTTAATTGCCTCCCAAGCCATGCCCACAGAAGACACTGAAGACCAATTGGTCTCCATGTAAATATTGATTTCAGTCTTTAACATTTGTTGAAAATCAGGATTTTGCAACAGGGATGCATTAAAGCGCCAACTATATTATTTCTATTTCTCCATATGTTCTCCATCAAAAAATTAAAGTCTCCTCCCAATATTATATCATGAGTGGTGATATCCCTTCATCCCTTCAAGATCAATAAAAAAGCCCTGATCATCACTGTTATGTGCATAAATATTAGCCAAAACAAACCATTGCCCTTGAATGTCTGCTAAAACAATAATGACTCTTCCTAATTTATCTTTAATCTGTTTGAGACATTTGAATTGTAGATGTTTACTTATCAATGTAATGACTCCCCTACTCTTACTTGAGCCAGCACTAAAGAAAACACGTCCACCCCATATCATCCCAATTTTTTCAGCTTCCTGTGGGGAAAGATTCATTTCTTGAAGAAACACTATATCACATTCCTTACACTTAAGAAAAGAAATAACCTTCCTTCTTTTTATGGGGTGCCCCAACCTATTCACATTCCATGTGGAGAGAGACAATCCACTCATATTAACTTGACATTTGACATTTTGATATAATAGACAAAATAAATTGTGTCAAAAACAAGATTACACAGACCACTCGATTGCTCAATTTCCAGCTTATGGCCTGTTATGAGGAGCAGACTCGGGAAGAGCTAATCTAGGAATTGCGTCATATCTCTGCCCTCCTCATGCTCAGGAATTCCAACAATTCGGATGTTATGCCTGCAGCTTCTATTCTCAAGAACTTCAAGCTTTTCAAGAACATGTTCCAAATCAACTTTGGTCGCCAACGGATAATCAGATAATTCCCTCTCCAATGACTCCAGATAATCGATCCACTTCTCAACATCTGCCACTCTTGTAACCAATCAGATAATTGTGTTTCCATTGCCATAATCGATCAGCGTATTACAGCGAGATCCTCCAAGTCAGCAACAACCTTCGTCAGCATCACAAACATGTTGGACAGTTGACGCTGAATTTCTTCTCCTGCCGCGCCATCCAAATCGAGTCCCCGGTCAGCAGGCCCGACAAAGGTTTAATCCTGAACACGTAAGTGTCTTTTAATGTCTCCAGAGCCTGAGGATTTTGACTTCTTTGCCATGTTTACCTCAAAGAACAAACATGTAACTGGGTGTATCAAATCTCACCGGATAAAAATTTACAACGTCTGCTCCTTGCATGGCGTCACCTGTGTTTTGAAAAACTTTATTGTTAAAAGTCTACTGGAAAATTCTGCTGCAAAATTAACAGCAATTCCAGTGAAATGTCTTCAGTTGAAAAGATACCAGTTTTCTCTGCGCAATTTTATCAAACCGTGTCTGGATTTTAAAGGATTCCATTATCTTTTTTTGTTCACTTCAATGAAAAGATATCTGTCCACTTTTCATTTACACAGTTATTTTTTGGATCCTAATCAACTTAAGAATGGCTGTCACTTGGTGATATCCCATTTTAATAAAAACGTTTCTTAAATTTGATGTGCTCTTAAAAGCATTGAGGAAATGTGAAACCTTTCATTTGAGTAACTAAGTATTTTGTTAAGATGTTTATAAAGATATGTTTGTTTTTTATTTAATTTTTTTATGCTATGACATTGTTAATGCAAATGTGGAGAATTAGTTCGTTGTTGGATCGGAATCCCATGCAAAGCTGCCATTTCTGTTGTTACAATGTCACAATGTGTCAATTTTATATGTTATGTTGTTATGTCCTTATATAGTATGTACTGTAGACAAGTATGCATTATTCATTTCACAAAACACTGTGTTTCTGTAGGTGTTTGTGTCCATACACAGCAAGCTTTAAAATGTGGATCATTAAAATATAATTTCCTCACAGTTGGTGATGTGTTGTATATATGCACTAGATGGTGCTACAGTGTTCATAATTCAGTGACTGAATTCAGACCTTATCCACAATACAAGCTGTCTTTGGTAACACAAGGGTGTTCAAAACCAGTTTCACAAGATGTATTATCACGGTTTCTGCACTTCTTTATAGGATTACTACTGTAAAAAGGGGGGTGAAAATACTAATGTATTACTACCGTAGTTTCCTGCTATTACTTTTTTTAACCCTCAGTTTAACAGTGCAATCACATTCACAATGTTTTTTTTCTTCTTAAATTAATGAGAAAACAATTTACACCCCGTGTTGTTCAAAGCATGACTGAATATGTGACTAAGCTTGGACATTCTATCTCTTTAATGTTGTATCAGCATTGACTTAAGGATCTGTGTTTTGTGAAAAGCAACTGATTTTTTTGTAGTGTATATGTGAATGTGTGAACTAATATTTATAAAATATAGTCACAGAGCATATAGATAAGTCAGGTGACAGTATGCGGGCATTAAAAATTATGAATTAGCAATGAGCATATGATTTACATGAGACGTTTGGACCATTTTTATATTGATTCAACCAGATTCTCATTTTCATCTTTGAAAAGACATGATATCAGAGCATACAGTACGCCTACTTTAGTTAAAAATATCAGTTTTACAGTCACATTTTAGTCTGAGAATGTTTTAACAATTTTGCATGCACTGCTCCTGTTATTAAAGACTTTAAGTGGTGCCTTATGTTTACAACCTACTTTGTAACCACTAACCAATGTGCTTCCTGTTTTCCTTCCACAGTTGTCATCTGAAACATGACCAACCATTTCTGGTCTTTTCTCTTTCTCGCCCCCTCTCTTTTAGTTTGTTTTTCCTCTCCCAATGCTTTCTTTTGAGTGAAATGCTTTATTATGTTTCGCCCCCTTCAGCACTTGAAAGACAGGCACTATTATTTCACATGCTAAAGAGAAGGTACTGGTTTTCTTTTTTCAGTGGCCTTCAGTACAACTGAGCTCAGTGTTCTGTTATGTATTTTGGATGACCAAAATAACCTTGTTTATCCTGAAATGAGAAGATAACAAGCAAGGGGGCAATTTAAGCTTTATTTTAAGGGATCATATTCCCATTGACCTTTTTAACCAATGAATGTGTCATGTTAGTCATGGTGCTGGCTATACTTTGAGTAATACATTTCAGTGATAAGTTTTCTTCAAAATATCTGTCAATAATGTTCAACTATTTTGAATGCAATTTTAAGCATGTTTTAATTAATATTCCAATATAAAGAAACTTTGGGGAACTGAGTTCCGTGCAGCTCTCTTTCTGTTACCTTTCTGTTATTCTCCTTGTTTTAGTTTCTCTAAGGGAAGTAAGGCATCAGACATCTGACATAGATCACCTGGTTATGTTTCATATTTCACTCTTAAATCTGAGAATATAAATCAGTGTGCAGAAAGAGACACTTTACTTGAATTGGGAGTAAAAAAGTGTCCCATAACAAGCAATGAAGGCACAAAATCTTAAAGTTAATTAAACCCTGTTGTTAAAGTTATTGTGAGGAAAATTGCAATTTTTTTTTCTATGGGAAATATAAATTCAACAATAACTTGAAAACAACGTGACAAACTAGCTAGCCCCTACTGATGGCTTAATTTAAGCCATCATGGCTTAATGCATTTTGAACAACGAATATTTATATCTTTATAAATTAGCATTAACCAATAACAATACATTTTTTAAAATGCATTATTCATTGTTAGTTCATATTACCCACTACATTAACTAATGTAAACAAATAGAACCTTATTGTAAAGTGTTACCAATTAATGTAATGAAAGCCCATGACCGGATGTGCATAAATTCCACAGCAGCTGTATGAGCTTCCGGCCACTGACGGGATTTCCATAAATGGGCATGACTAAATTTCATTCTGGATTTGGGTCGGGAAACAGAAGTCGTTCATTAAGCAGTAATTAGAAGAAAGATATATCAATGAATAAATGATAGGCCCTAATCGTCACCACGTACTGTCTTTTTATTTTATGTTTTTCCGAAAAGGCAAATATATCCTAATCCACTCCATTATATAGAAACAATAAAGTCTCCTCCCTCTGCTCTGTAGTCAAATGCATTCTCTATAAACCTTTTACCCCTCCTTCATGACCCTCATTCATTCCCGAGAAAAATGCGCGCTATTGACACACTTCCAGGACATTTCTGTAGCGTAGGCTGTTGGCAGCTGCGTAGGGACGCACCAGCAACATTTCTGTACTGGAGCTTTCCTAAAGTCAGCCGGTGTCTGTGAGCCTCGCATCCTGCCCCACTCCCACTTCCAGCTTCAGCTCAGCATCCATATTTTTCGCATCCGTGTGTGTGTGTGTGAGTGTGCGCGAGAGAGAGTGAAGGGAGTGGCAGACGCCGACAAATCTCATGCCGGGAAATCTACCGATCCATCCTTGCACAGAACATCTGAAGTTACTCGGCGCCGACGTCTTTATATTTGGTTTTGGACTTTATAAGGTAATTGTCTTGTTTGCGAGAGCGAATCGCGTTTGTGTCGGGTGACAGGGGCGCAAGAGGACGGTAGTCGCGAGCACGCCGCAGTGAAGAGCCAAAACAATAGAGCAGCAGAAATGAACCTTTACACTTACACTTCCGCCTCTTTTACGATATATATATTGCGCTTAAAATTGAAATATTGTGTCGTTATGAGGTGGAATTCACTTCTTGTGTTTTTAAAAGAGCTAAGTTCGTGTTTGTACGGTAGCTGTAAGCATATTAAAAGCTGCCGACATCGGTGGATAATGGGTCCATCTCACAGATCCTGCTGGAATACCACTAATGACCTTGTTTTGTTGCTGATTTTATCACTAAGAAAATATTCATTCAGTTCAAACACTCACTGTTTCGTTGTTTCAAATTTCAGCAATGGTGTCAGTTACATTGAAACAGCCTGTGTTACAGCCTGTTCCAATTCTTCCAAAAGAAACAGTGATTTTAGAGCCTTTCTTCTCCCTAAAGCATCACATTATTGATAGTGTATCTCAGACAATATCTTTCTGTCTGTATTAACTTGGGGCATGCAAGGTCATCCACAGTGTGCATATTGCAAATGGAACAAACTCCATTATTAAAGATCTACTGTAGTGTACTGAGTTTTTCCCATTATTATTGAACTTTTATGATGATTATCTTCAGTCCCACAGGTAGAATGGAGACGGATATTCGCCATCCTCGCATTTAGTGCCTCGACAAAAACCTGAAGTTTCTCCAGTGGACATAATGAACGTGCTGAAGTCCAGTGGCTTGAAGATCCCTGGCAGGGGTCCCAAACACTCCAGTCCAGTGGGACGAACAACTGCCGGCCCATCAACGAGTCCTGCAGCTCAGAAAGATAGTAAGTCAGCTCCTTCTGTGCCTCACTCGCCTCCAGACCCTCTGGATGTAATGATGGCATACTTTCAGTTCATTATATTACCCATATCTATATATACTGTATATATGAAATCTGCAGATGGGTTTAAATGTACTTGTGGTAAATAATGTGGTAAATGGAGCTTAGAGTACTACATTTTTAAAGATATGCCATCCCAGATGTGTATGACTTTCTTTAATTTTCTGAACTTATATATGAAGATTTTTACAAGAATATTTCAGCTCTGTAGGTCAATACAATGCAAGTGAATGGGTGCCAAAATTTTGAAGGTACAAAATACACAAGTCAGCATTAAAGTACTCCATAACACCCCAGTGGTTAAATCAATGCCTTCAGAAGTGACATGATAGGTGTGGGTGAAAAAAAGAACAATATTTAATTCCTTTTTACTATACATTCTCCTCCCTGCTCCGTCATCTCCACTTCATGCATATCACCACCTACTGGGCAGGGAGAAGACTTCTTGAATATTGATCTGTTTCTCACCCAAAACTAATCATATCACTTTTAAAACACTGTAGTTGTATGGATTACTTTTATGATGCCTTTATGTGCTTTTTGGAGCATAACAATTTTGGCACCCATTCATTTGCATTGTATGGACCTACAGAGCTGAAATATTCTTCTAAAAAAATCATAATTTCTGTTCTGTAGAAAAAAGTAAGTCATACACATTTGGGATTGCATGAGGGTGAGTAAAACATTTTAGAATTTTCATTTTTGGGTGAACTATCCCTTTAAGCCCAAACCTGAAATTGCTCACTTTCTTTATAATTTTTTCCCCTAGCCAGTATTGTTGCAATAGGCTGTGTTTTTTGTAAGCATCGTTGGTAACATTGGTAACTGTATTGTAACAGTAATCACACAAGGTATGTCAGACACTCAGCACACCCGAGCAGGAAAATAAACACTAGCTTTGCGTTTATCAAGCGCTGAAACTTTTTTTAATTTGAAATAAAGTGAAACAATGTAACAGTCACAAAGTCCTCTTTGCAGCCTGAACTTGTTTAGAACCTTGAATCTTTGTGACACTTGCGGTAAAAACAAGCTAGGAATGCAACGAATGAAACAGAGCACAGGTGTCTTGACATGCGTTTCTGAAACATAAAGTTCATTTAAATTTTAAACTTGCACAAGCCGCTGAAGAAACACGTGATGTGGTGCAACAGTCGAAGACAGCCGTCCAGCATGTGTTTACATCGGAATAAAAATCAAAACAGAGCAGGCTCACACAAAAACACATTTGATGTGAACGGCACCTTACTCATCCGTTGACGCGTGTCTGTCAGAATGCATGTGCGAATATGTTAGGTAGGCCTCTTTATTTTTTTCATTAATTTTAAACCCGGATCCAGCCCAAAAAATTTGAAATTTGACCCGAATCCGGCCCAAAACCAGACGGCTTCTCAGGTCCCAGCGGTCTGGGTCAGCTTTCTTAAATGGTGGGTTGCAGGTCTGTTTTGATAGGGTCGCGGACAGCTGGATAGTAAAATGGTAACATTAATAACATTCAATGTTTTATTTAAGGACATTTTGTTTACTTTTTGTATGATAAATAGTTTTGGTACCTTGTTGAGGTACCACTTGATGTCCAAAGAAAAATCTGGGCCTTAAAGCAAAATCAGTTGAGAACCACTGCACTAGCATATAGTCAGATAGCGTCAAAATGAACAGACATGGACTAAATCATGTGGTCTTTAATAAACAAGCCACAATATTTCATATATATATTACAGAAAGGCTTGATGAATGTTTATAATTTTGTAAGTGACAGGGTTTCCAATTCTGCCAAATCTACGCCTTCCCACCACCATCATGTTTTTTTGGACATATTCTGTGGAAGGATTACAATTTTTCACAAATGGTAATCATTCAATACCATGTTATATAATGGCATCATTTTACCACCAGAATACTTTTTTAAAAGGGATGATTCGGCTATTAAATTACTTTCGTAATGTAGTTGAAATTTAGCAAATGCTTGGATTAGATCAAGCACAGGAAATTGTGATACATTTTTGCCCCACATAACATAAACAGATCACTTAACTGTTTTTAAAAGTAATGGTACTAGCTGTGTGTACTTCACAAAAGTGGAGACATTTTACGGCATTAATGGGTGGTGATTGATTTAATCCATATAGGTTTGATCTGGTATGTGGTTAAAATTAGGCTAATTACCTTTTAAATCAGATGACAAGCCCTGACACAGACATTGGTTACATAAATCACAGTGGGTTAATCCTGCCTCACTGACGTGGCTGACCTCATAGACAGCCACAGCGAAACCAGACCACATTATTTACATTAGTCTGCATGTCACCCAGATGAGTGTCATGGTTCAAGCAGACTGTGGAATGCTTTGTACACACATATACACACACACACACACAGGAAGCGCAGTCGAGAATGAAAATCAGACAATATAGTTGCTCTGCTGGTCACGTTGAGAACTCTTAAAGTGACAGTTCACCCAAAAATGAAAATTCTGTCATCATTTACTCACCCTTATGTTGTTATAAGCCTGTATGACTGACTTTCTGTCATGACTGATGTTAGGCAGTGTGTTGGACTGAGTCACTATTAACTTTCACTGCACCTTTTTTCCATACAGTTAAAGTGAATGTTAAAGTGAATGGTATCTCACTTTGTGATCCACTTAAGAAAGTCACGCAGGTTTTTTAATTTTTTGGGTGAACTAGCTCTTTAAGATGACTTCATATTTTGTATTTGTAAAGAAAAGTTTAAATAGTCATTATTTTTTTTTCAGTCTTTCTGTTATTTTGTGCCACCTCTACTAACAGTAGGCTATTTGTTTTAACTAAAGCAGCTTATGATATTTATAACAGCGTGTGTATATCAACGTTGTAATATGCTTCTTTTGTAAATTTCACAGCATGGTAATATTGTATTGTCCTGTGCTCTAAAACTAGCCTCGGTTGCCATGTGTGTTATTTACACAAGCGTCATGGGAAAATTACATTGCTGTGGAGAAAGCTGCTTACTGAATGAGCCGCATATATACGGGAGTAAAGAGTACGCCGCTTATACAGTACATGTAAACCAGAATGTAATAAGTTGTTTTCTGGTTATCATGTAACCGTATTCAGTGTTTTGAAGTGTTTCTGCATTGTTCATGTAGAGAATACCAACTCCTGTACAGTTTCGTCCTTATTTAGCACCTTTGGACCGGACAGCTCTTTTATGGAAGAACTTGGACTATATAAAGAACAAATAACGAGCGAACTACGTGCTGGTTTGACCGGTCACTTTTCTTTCTTTTTTTTTTGTGGATTTTCTCCCCAAAATTCCCAACGCGCCCTGTCCTTGTGGTGGCATATTGACTCGCCTCAATCCGGCTGGCAGAGGACGAATCTCAGTTGCCTCTGCATCTGAGACCGTCAATCTGTGCATATTACCACGTGGCTTGTTGAGTTCATTACAGCGGAGTCCTAGCACGTGTGGAGGCTTCACGCTATTCTCTGCAGAATCCACGCACAAACTCGCCAAGAGCGAGAACCACAGTATAGCGAGCACGAGGAGGAGAGAGCTCTACCTCTCAGTTACAAATAGTTGGCATGACAGGGTGGAGGTCGGGGCCGGGTCATGATTCTACACACCCGGCCCCTTATCAGGCTAAGCAAGCCTCCGAGAGGGATAAAGGCCGACGACAGTGGTGCGACAGAGAGAGCTTTTACTGAGAGCTGTCATTCATATGTGTGTTTGTGTCTTTTGGTTTATGATTTTAATTAAATATAATTTATATTGTCAAGCCAATTCTCGCCGCCTCCTTTCCCTTAATCCCTTTACAGTTGGCAAAAATGTTGTTCACCTACCAGAGTAGTATCTGGTATCCAGGAGTATCAACTGAGTACTAACAACTGCATGCATCCTGCCGTCTTGCTCATTGCAGAGGTTCTTAAGTCCATTTGTGGTTGCTTTTTTGGAGATCTAAACACTTTAATTTCCATTAGTTCCAGGCATCCAAGGAGCATCCAGCCACCGTACAGAATGGTCCAAATGTTAATAATGACATTTTATGACAATTGGTAACAAAATCATGATAAAGTCACTATGAATGAAGTGCCTCCCACTATTGTTTTGAATAGGTTTGACAACTTTCTTACACTGACCTTGTCCTTGAAATGGCCCATAATATTCAACATAAATGGCCTCTTTATATTAAGAGACAGTTACAAGCTATTTTAAGTGGAACACTGTGGCTATTTGGTGCTATCATGAGCACAGTTGTTGAATTGAGGCAATGTTGAGATCTCATCTGAAACTTTAGAAGAGACGCATTTAGAATTACTGGGGTCTTTTTGTCAAGAGAAACATCTGAGAAGCAGAAGACTTCAAAATTCTCTTTTTGCTCTCTAGGTAGTGATTCTCAAAGCATTATCTGTGATTTTCTCTTTCCTGTGGGAAGTTTTGGATATCAGGAGGATATATCCTCCCCTTTTAAACGCAGAGAGAGGGAGCGTTTGAGGTGGAGGAGTGATCCACTGAGAACCCCAAGGACAGAAGTGTTTGTGTGCGTGTAGGGGGCGGTTAAAGGCTGAGCTGGGGTCATTGTGTTAGCTTGTGCTGCTGAATGGTGGGTTTCAGATGGTTGGAGGAGGAATGCAGGCACAATAGTGAAGTGAAGCTTGTGTTCTTTTCCTCCTGTATCACTCCTTTTTCCTTTTTTTCCCCTTGCTGATCTACTGTTTCCGTAGCAATGCTGTCACTTGGGCAAGCAATGCACCAGCGCCTAATCTCAAGCCCTGCAATGGGCTAAGACTTCCTGAAAGGTCCCAGTTTTTTCTAACACAGTGTAGTGCACATGTATGCCACCCTTGAGTCCCAGCACAGGCACACATTAGCACACTACCTCTACTTATGTTTCACTGTGCTGAGTGTGCTATACTGCTATCCTAATATGTGCTGGTTATTTGTAATGGGGTCATCAGCTTGTGAAACAAGGGAGAAAGACTCATGCAGCAAATTACACATTTCTATGAGAATAAGATTTTTTTTTCCCTCCGCACGTGCATAAAACCGTGCTTTGTAGAACAAAATCGCACAGCCAGGGTCCAAAATTAACTTTAATGAACGAAATTATCTAATATAATGTTTGTAAATTAACTAATTAAAACAAATGAAATTGCCACACTTGCCAATGGCAGCCAAACTGAGAAAATGTCTTTACTGGCCATTAAACTGTATTTTGCATTGCTCTTCGACAATGGAATAATTTATTTGTTTTACCTTTGCAAATGTAGCAAACAGCACAAGTAATATTTTCATTTGCAGCATCATATATTAGCCCAGTGGTTCAACAATTTTTTTTATCACGATTTTGAACGTTACTATAACTACATTTTTGCAAACGAACTTTTACATAACGAATTCTGTGTTTCGCAGGTCCCTGGTGAAATGAACACTAGAGGTACTACAACAACTGTCCATTTTATCAGTACAACGGCTGATTATGACTTTGTAACACTTATTTGTTTGCACAATTACATACACACTGCAATGTTATAATATAGAAACACTTTTACTATAATGCATAATTTGTAAAACTATACATTTTAAAGCTTGTATTACATACTCACCTACATTTACACACTTAAGCCCCAGACACACATGCAGTGAGTTCCAGCGACAAAGCAACTAGTTCTCATTAATTTTCAACTAGTGACTTCACAGTACAGAGCTCCACAGTAGCCTGATAGATTGTTGGACTTTGGACTCTGAAGTTTGCGGTTCGAGTCCAGCCAAGCACGCAAGCTGACACGTGAGACTAGAGTGTCATAGAAGTGACACGAGATGACGTGGTTGCTTCAGGAAATGCGTTGTTCATTCCTAACTTTGTTTTTGGACACTATCGGTTAGGTTTAGGTGCTAGTTAAGGTTTTGTGTCTACATTCAATTTGATTTTAGATAACTATTGTTTAGGTTTGGGTTAAAGTTTTAGGTTAGTAAGGTGCGTTTTACTCATTTAAACCTCCATCCAACATTCACCTTAAAACCTCATCTGATTACAACACCAACTTACTCGCTTTTGGCGCCCCCCCCTGCTGGGCATTTCACTGGGAAACTGTAGTAAAACGTCTAATAAGACATGTAATTTTGTTTTGCAAAAATGTTGCTATGGTCACGAATGTTCATGAGACCAGGCTGGACAAAGGACTGTAATGCTGTTGTGGTCCGGCCAGTGAACCTAAGATTCAACTCTGCACTATTTGCACTGTCGTTCTAGTGGCATTGGTTGTTTCGGCTTTTCTTGAAAAGGCCTACACCTAACTTTTTTTTGTTTTTGTAATTGTATGTTTGCTAGCCTATTTTCTACCATACAGAAGATTGTTTATGTGTTTCTATCAAGGCTGTTTACTCATCACCCTCTGTATGGTAAACTACTGACCTCAATAACAGTTGAATTATGTCCAAAACTCACAATACAGACAGTCTGTCGCTCTCACCATTTAATAAAGAACAGTAAATTAAATGAGGATGTTTTTTGACAGAAATGGTGTCAAAAAGATAAGATGATATTCTTCATATCAAAGCTCCTTAACCAATTTTGTATATTAAAGAACATGTTGGACAATTGAGACACAAAAGCAGTCATTACACCCTCCTCCCAGCTAAAGTACACCCTGGCATCAATACCACAACACACACATGTTGGTGCGGCTATCGTTACTGTATGAGGACCCTCCATAAAAATAATTATTTTTATATGGTATGAATTATATATTCTATCCCCTAACCTACCCTTAAACCTAACCCTCACAAAAACTTTCTGCATTTTTACGTTTTCAAAAAAAACATAGTGTAGTATGTTTTCTTTAAGTGATTTGAATTATGGGGACACTAGAAATGTCCTCAGAAACCACATTTATAGCATAACAATACCCTTGTAATTACCAGTTTGTAACCTAAAAATGTCCTCGTAAACAACCCAAACCCGCGCACACACACACACATACATACTAAGAGTATGATGTGGAACACATGCTAATTCATCACTGCATGCTTTAAGGACAATCATCTAAATGGCATGTGTCAAATGGGCCACATTTGCAAAGCACTCGGGTTCATAAACATTGTATCACGGCAATCCCACTGACCCAGATTTAGTAAAAAATTTGAGTGCTGCTCAGCCTTGCATGAAGGCTGCAATGACATCCAGACATGAGCAAAATTATAAAAGTACACGGTACACACGGTACACACGGATACATTAAATGAGATTTGTTACAAGTGTTGACAACATATGCTATGACATTCAGGAGACCAGGGTTGCTATTAATGGGTGATTATTGATATCCCTGATTAGGGATGTAACAATATGAAATGTTCACGGTATGATAGTCTTCACAAAAAATATATTATGGTAGTGTCATAGCTGGCTGGAGGTGTTGACCATCAATCACTTTCACATGGTCAAAGGCTTGACTAAGTGTTTTGTCTTGCATATGCGCCAGAGGGAAACCCCTTGCAAGGAATCCCTTGTGTCATCCTGACGTGGAGCCGACAGAGAGAGAGAGAGAGCGAGGGCGAGAGAGATTGGTTAAAAGATCCCTGGGCCCGGGAACTGGTTTAGGGGTGCAACTTCCCATTTGGAGAGAGAGAGAGCTCGTCGGCCCCCTGAACTGCCGTTACTTACTGTTCTCGCTCTCCACAGACGTCGCTTGGCCACACCCATCTCTGCACTACACTGGTCAGACTATAGTTTTTGATTAAGTGAAATGAACCAGCTCATAAAAGTTATTTGATTGTGAGCCACACTACACTCATAGTGCTGTATGCTTCACACTGTAGATTCAAAGGAACTGGCTCATAACAATAATTTGTTCAGCATTTGGAGTACATTGGTAATTCTGTATGATTCATGCAATAGATTCAAAAGAACCGGGTCATATGAACCGCGAGTGTGTTTGATGCTCTAGATTCTGTAGCGAGGCAGTGCTACCACTGAATTATGCCTCAGGAATCACTGTTAAGAGTATTTTAGTAAGATATTCCGGTCCAAATCAGCAGAAAATTGTATGTTTGGGAACCGCTAACAGACTGAAAGTCATGAAAATTACATAGTGCTTAGTTCCCAACACTACTGTATCACTCTAGCAGGCAGATACATTCAACACATACGGAATCTTAACTTTAAATATTCTCCTTTTGAATCTTGTCCTTTTGTCTGTCCTCAGGTTGCCTCTACAAGCCAACCCCTCCCACCCCCAGCAGCAATGCCTCAGACAAGTCCAGCTCCAAAGCCTCTGAGGTGGGTGATGAGGTGGCTGGAGATTTTGTGGTGGGCGAACGTGTCTGGGTGAATGGAGTGAAGCCAGGAGTCATTGCCTATCTTGGAGAGACCCAGTTTTCCCCTGGACAGTGGGCAGGAGTGGTACTTAACGACCTGGTTGGGAAGAATGATGGCTCAGTCAACGGGGTGCGTTACTTCGAGTGCCAGCCTTTGCAAGGCATCTTTACCAGGCCCTCCAAACTAACACGACAGCCCATTGGAGATGGCATCGATGAGTTGCAGCAGAACGCGCAGCTGCAGGGGGGTGTAGGCTTAGCCAGCCAGCGCGTGGTCATGCCGCTCAGAGAAGGGATGCTCAACAGCTCAGTAAAGACCGGCAATGAGTCTGGATCCAACATGTCTGACAGTGGGTCAGTGAAGAAAGGGGGAGAGAAGGACCTGAAGGTTGGAGACCGAGTGCTGGTGAGTGTTGACATTTTTCACAGCGAGTGAGATGATGAATCAAGAAAACAAGGGTAAACAAATATGTACCAGTGTCATCTGATGCTTTTCAAGAGTGGAGAAGCACAGATACTACATGCAAATGTAGGGCCTACACATTTTCCACTAGTTTCCTCTTTTCTGTCAAAAATGTAGAGACTAGGGCAAAACTTAACCAGGACTCAGACCAACAATGCCACCAAAATGTATCATAATGCTTCAGATGCTTTAAAATTATGTTTTGTATGTCTATATTAGGGCTTTCAAAACTTTTATCTGGATTAATTTCGAAATGGCAATTATTTAATCAAATTAATCGCAATTAATTGAATAAATTAATATTTGCTGACAAAGCCCCTCACTTAACAGTAATTCAATATATAATGATCAAATAATTAGACAAAAAGTGGCTTTAGAAGGCATTTATTCCATATTATTGAACATGAGCCTATCTTTGGCCTACAGTTTACAGCAAGTCGCTGGTGTCAAGCACACCTGAGAGTCGTGTCTAGAAAGTATACCTCTCACATCAAGTTCTTGCGCATGCTCATTCTAGTATGATGCTATGGTGCTTTTTCTGCTCGACTCAACTTATTAATGATGGAGAGCATTAATAACTTTATAAATGACATTATTGCTATTATTACGAAGTGACTATTTACACTTGTTGTTCATACCTGCCACACAGTGCAGCTATTTGCTCTCAAAAAGTCTCCAATTTGGAATTCCCAATGTATTCTAAGTCCTCATGTGGTGTGACCTCAATCCAGGTAGCAGAGGACGAATCTCAGTTGCCTCCACATCTGAGACAGTCAGTCCGCGCATCTTATAACATGGCTCGTTGAGCGCGTTACTGCGGAGACCTAGCACGTGTGGAGACTTTATGCTATTCTCCTCACCATTCACACACAACTCCCATATTAAAAGCGACCACGAGGTGGTTAACCTAACGTGACTCTACCCACCCTAACAACCGGGCCAATTGGTTGCTTAGGAAGCCTGACTGGAGTCACTCAGGATGCCTTCGATTCGAACTTGCGACTCCAGGTGTGCTAGACCTGTCTCCACTTTTAATATTTTTCTTTTAAACTATATAACAAGTAAAATGCATATTCATTTTATTTCCTTGCAGTGATTTAGTCACGATTAAAGGTCAGAGAGTTTGAAAGTGAAAGGTTTGATCCAGGTAAAATTACAGCATACCTAGAACTGCTTTTTGGGAATATCCACCGCCAGTTTGGAAATCCGTTCCACTTCGTAAAGTGAGCGAGGGAATCCCCTTGATTTTGACCAAGGGATTGAGCCTACTCTGATGTACACTTCAGGCAGCACCATATCCCACAATACAGCTCGATTGTGACGTGACGGCATATCATGCTTCATCAACCCGCCCCCACACAACTCTGATGTATGATGGAAGTGATGTTAGGCCAATTAAGTTATATTGAGATTTAACGGCATAATACTTGTTGCTACCTGTTTAACTGTTTACTGTTTATCACACAGTTATAGCCGGTGTGTTATTTGTTATGTTTACATTTTCATTTGTGTAAATATTGATTTAATTCTTTCTAACAATTAATTCTAATGAAGAACAAAAAATGAAACATACTAGATTTAGTCAAAAGCCAGGATACACATTACTAATGTGTGTATTTCCTAGTGTTATCTTCCTTGTGTTATGTTACAGATGCTGCCCAATAGCTGTCTGCTTTACCATACACTTGATTGGCTTTGGGTCAAATTGCTTGCCATTTAGTACAGCACAGTATTAAAGCCTTTCAAGCAGTCAATATCTTTAATCAGATGGAATTACTGCTCCATAAACCATCTGCTATTGATCCCAGCCATCTACTTTACTGTCTGCTTCAGTCCTTACTGATTGGCTTTTCCAGTGATGAACACATCATGAAGAATACTCACTCACTGTACATGGACACGCATAAACACATACATCCTTTTATACTGAATATAATTCTATAAGCTAGTTTGTTTTATTTACTTATGAAAGAGAAATTATTTGGACCACCTTCTTTGGGTATTTTTTTGTGCCACTTTTTAACCTGAGAGACTTAATAAAGATCTAACAGGGAGAGAGATAGAGAGTGGGACAAGTGCAAAATTGAACCTTCGTCATCTTACATGAGCACCACCACTTACATGCCTTGAGCATGTGTGTAAGCCATTAGGCCACGACTCCAGCCCTTCTTAAGGAATTTAGCATGGATCCGTATCTGTTTAGTGTTGTTTAGTAGGGATTTACCTGTCATTTTGAACCCATATGCTATTATTATATTTCTGTAAAAAATTCAAGGAGAATTTGGGAAAAACAATTAATGCAGCTCTTTTCTTTTCAACAGTTCATTGTGATCATGGCTGTTAAGCTCCAATTTTCAGGCTGTACATGCTGTCATACAGTAATGATGAATGTATATTTTATTAACCATACCCCCAACCCAAACCTCACACCTGAACCTTACAAACAGTGGAGTAAAAATGGAATGTTAGAGGGAGAAATGCAACCTCCGAATTAGGGATGGGTATTGACACCCATTAAGTTTGATTCAGATTCAATTGTTGATTCGATATCAATTCATATGGGTATATTTCAGTTATAATGTCCCATTTGCTTACATATAAAAAAAAAAAATCTCTCCCAGCTAATGTTGTTAATTATGCAGGCGGGGACCTTCTAACTAGGTACATTATGAAAATATTAATTTAGGTAATTGTATAAATAAATGTTATTATTTTTTTCAGAGTATTGGTCACATTTTAGCTTTTTAAAAATTAAAAATCCATGTATTCATTCAATCAATAAATGTATTATATTGCAAATAATATTTTTTGTTTATTGTTTAGTTGCATAATTTACAGTATTTACATGGATTTATTGATCATGTGCCAAAAATCGGTCTAACAAAACCAGCATTTCTGTAAATACTGTCTATAGATGAGCACATATTAATGAGAGAGGGTGCAAATGGCTTTATCTCATCTTTGATGCGTGCATAGAATTAAATGTTTATTTTTTGTTGTTTTTGATTAACAATGGACTGGAAGGGCATAAAAAAAGAGACATTGTTCAATGACAAATATGTTGAGTGAATCTCAAGTTTGGACACACATTACACAAAACAACATTTACTACTCAACATTTAAATGAAAGAATCTCACTGCTGAATACTTCACCACTAAACTACACAATCACTGGTTAGTGAAATCTGAACATTTACCAGATATATACATTTTAGTGCATAGTGCAAAATTTGGTTGCAAACGTGAGTGATTTCCTCTCATTGTAAAAGAGGGTTGCACATATAGTAAAAGATAGATCTTGGGATTTATGAATCGATATCGAGATCATTAAAATGAAGATTGCGATGCATTTAAAAATGTATATATCGCGCTTGTCACTGATTATGCTAACATGATAACTTCCTGTTTTCAACATGGGATCTGAATCCGGATCTCCCACGCTGCTGACACAGTGTGCTTCAGGATTTGACACAGGGGAAGTTAAACACTCTGGAGCTGATGCAAAATATCTTATATATCATGGTGCTTGGTGGTGAGTCGGCAGAATGTGGCTGATCCTAGGATCTATCGGTAACATGCCATCTTCCCATGCGATTATGTTGAAAAACACCATAAAATGACCATATGACTAAATTCCATGTGCTCTAAAACCATTCGATAGCTTTGTGTGTGGAAAAGACTGAAATCTATATTTTTATTCAATGGCTATCTTCCCTTCTAGTGAAACTTTGAAATCTTATTTGCATCCGTTTAGATTTAAAAATTACACGATTGTTAGTGAATAACTACTTAAATTTGAGTGTGTTTTCACAAAAGATATTGTGTAAAGCACACAAGTCATATAGACTTCTTGGAGCTTGACAGACATCACTATGGTAAAGACGTGTCGTATGAATAGAAGCTGCGTGAAGGCAAATTTGTTCTAGCAAGTCAGTCCACTGCCTGCCATCTTTAGAATGCTCTCAGGAGGCTATTTCCAGTCATACCAATGCAGCTCTTATCTACTTGAATGGGGGAACACCGAAATCTCAAAAACGGTTGGTCAAGATTACAATCAAAGAACATATTTCAAATCATTAATAAAATGTGTGCATAAATTGCGCTACTTTACCTCATATTATGCTAAAACACAGCTTGTGTAGCTAATGCGCATGCGCGTTCTGGAGTTGATTGGTAGGCGATGTCTGTACCTAAAGGGGATTGGCACCTTTACCTGTAAGGCGGGATTTCCGTTCTACATCCGTTGACCGTTGGGTGCTAAAGCTTCTTGGTTGGGCATTCTAATTTCTCCCATTCATTTTAATAGAGGAGAATCCAAAATTCTCCTTATGTGTTCCATCAACGAAATAAGGTGAGTAAAAAAATTACAGAATTGACATTTGTAGGTGAACAGTTTTTCTAAATTATAATTTTTTCAATAGTGTATTTGGCAGCCATTGTGTGGAGGTATTTTTGCTCCTGTGTTATTGAGCACCCTTGTTAATGTGCCTTAGTCAGCTCAGCCAGTCCGTCAGTGGAACAGGAAGGTGGATTAAGTCACTGCCAAGTTCAGGCTTATGCTGACTGGTTGTTGATCTGCAGCATGGCGAGTGCGGTGTGTGTGTGTGCGTGTGTGTGTGTGTGTGTTCGACTGAGAGATATTGAGAGAGGAGACAGACAAGTCTGAGTCAGCTTTCTCCACTCTACACTTTCCCTCTTCTTACCTCTCATTTACTTATGTATGCTGCTGAATTCATAGATCTACTGACACCCAGAAGGATTGATGGTTGCTTAAAGCCTTTTTGTTATTTGTGACTTGGGAGATTTTGCTCAAAAAAATGTGTCTGACAAATGTTTTCTTCCTTATAATTTTCTGCTGTTTGGGTTTTGGGACATAAAACTGTTCCTATGAGAAACAGCAGCATGATAAATTTAATATTGCACGACTGGAATTTTCCCTCTGGAATGTTTGTGTTATCGCCTTCTTCACACTGGAGCATACTGTCGCTCATCTGCCATGTCTGACAGAGACAATCTCTCTGAGAGACTGGCTCACTGGCAGGAGGCTGTGATGTGTCTGTCTGAATATTTTCTCTTCTACGTCAAAACAGGGACTCAGCGCCAGCTGATATGTCACTCTTTATGTCAGTTCAAGCATTGACACAAAGCATTCTGTTTATTTCTAAGTTAAGTTTCGTATTTTAGAAGAATGATAAGTTTCCACTTGTCTATTTTTTTACTACTGGCATATGGTTTGGTCCACATTGCTGCTTTTTCTGGCCAAGAACCTCCAAATAAGAAGATACCATCTTATCCAAACCCAGTTAATTATGTCATTTAGGAACAGGTAAATCTGAAGTCCATAATGACACAATAATTGATCAGCATTGGAAAAACTCATCTCAAAAAATCATGCAGCAGACGTTTCTGTGAACGGTTGTACAAACCATTGACATAAATTGAAAATATGTTTACGATTTGTAATCAGATTTTCTCTCTGCACAAGCAAGTGATTATTCCACATACATAAATTATAAATAAAGAAAAATAAAGAGTTTGGCTTATGGATATCTAGATTATTTGCTGCTAAATTCCTCAAATCAAATCTAAACACCTTTTAAAGACGTGATGCTACAAAGATTGTAAACCCATCCAGTTATGGCTGCCAAAAGGGCTTAGAAATTAAATTCGAATTGTTACCTTCAATGTTACCAAAGTTTGAAATTAGATTCAGATTTTAAAGTCAGCATATTTAGTTTTTTTATTCTTTGTGAATAGAAACAGACTAAAATACAGACGTTTACACAATTATAGGGCACACATGCAAGCACACGTTTATGAAATGTATGGTCCAATACAGTAGTTTAGATCTCTTCCATCTTCCCCATCACAGTCTCTGTGAATTTGTAAACCTGACACAGTAATCAAAAGTTCACTGTCTGTCTCTTTGTCTGTGAGATATGATTGTAGACGTTGTGTAGTTGTGTTTCTGTATCTATTTCAAACCAATTCAAAACAGATTATACAGACATGCTTTTGATCCCCAAACAGATATTATGACATTAATTCATTTAAAGTACTGTGTGTGTGAGGTGATATCAGTTGCTTTTTTATTAAGTTATATCAGAAAGACTTGAGATTATTGGACTAATACGAACTGAAAGATATTGTATCAGTTGGCATAAGCCCCATCCTATTGCTCAGTGCTCTGATGCTGCTTGAACCATCAGATCCTGCCAGAGGCGATGACTGCAGGAAAGCGGAGCATGCCCCTGCCAAGGACAGGACCTAAACTGGTGGAGATGGGGTGGGATGGGATGTGAAAACACAGAAGTATGCGAACAATGAGAGACAGCTGGCAGGCTTATAATGTGGAGGCTGTATTGTGATTGGATGTGATGCCTGATGAATGAATCCCGAGATCTTTCTGCTAGAACTACGCTTGCGCTTACATTTATTGCAGTTATAACATAATGACTCTAGTTAGTATGTGGAACTGGGCCAAAGAATGGATGGTTTCCTGTTTTCTGATGTGGTGTTTTGCTGCATCATATGAGAAAGCATGCTTGGAAAAACCTTTTGGTTTAGGCCTCTTTGTGAATTTTTTTTTTTTAAATGGATCTCTGTATAGAAAAAGTGCCCCAAGGTTTGATCCATCCATCAAAAAAGTAATCCATACGGCTCCAGGGGGATAATATAGGCCTTCTGAAGCAAAGCCATGCATATTTGTAAGAAAAATATCCATATTTATAACTTTATAAACTATAATCAATGGCTTCCGGTATGGCCGTCCACTCAGTCACAATTGAGTCGAGTTCTGGTGTATGATGTAGGCGTAGCGTAAGCTCTGGTGAGAAGTGACGATAAAAACACATGGCTTCACTTCAGAAGGCCTTTATAAACCCCCTGGAGCCATATGGATTACTTTTTTGATGGATGGATGCACTTTTTTGGGCTTCAAAAACTAAGGTACCAGTCACTCCCATTATGAAGCTTGTAAGAGCCAGGATATTTTTTAATATAACTCTGATTGTGTTTGGCTGAAAGAAGAAAGTCATATACACCTAGGATGGCTTATGAGTGAGTACATTATGGGAACATTTTAATTTTGAGGTGAACTAACCCTTTAAGCGATATCTACGCTTCGGAGCGTGTGTGGTTTATGCAGCTCTATAGTTTTATCATGCTGCCTAAAGTGTAGAAATGGTGAGATCATATGGGGCAACCATTGTCTTGATGTCTCGCAGTCTGGAATCCGGACCCGGACCATGGTCCGCTAATTGGTGACCGCTGATAAAGAATTTCATGCTGCATGTTCGGTTTGTACAGATCTGATGGAGATGGAGGGCCTAAACCCTCCAGTTGGTCGGCTGCTTCTCTTAGAAGCCGAGAAGCCAGATATCTTTGACGGCTTAAATGTTATTAATGTGGAAACGGCATGAAACAGTGCAATCAACAAGCATTGACCAATGAGGGGCAATGAGTGATGACAACCGATTAGGCACCGCCCCCTCCCGTCTCAGCAGGAAATCGAGAAAAGCGCAATAGATAATAGAAAAAGCAATAGGCAAATTAAAAATACAATTTTCAATCACTCCGTAATCACATTAATAATACAAAAACAATTTACTTATACTTATAAATGGCTAAATTGAATATTGATACATTTAAACAATATGAATATAATTTAATGATGTTTAAAATTGATTGCTCAATAGATTTAACAGTATTTCAGTTGATTGATTTTTTTTTTTTTGTCAATAGATTATTGCATGTCACAAATGGGCCCCCATACCACGTCAATCAAACCAATCGCAATGGAGAAAGGGAGTGCAATCATTTAGAATAAACTGTGCTTTGCGGTTTAGTTATCTTGCAAAATCATACCACAATTTCAGTTTCAATGTAATCAATTGTGCAGCATTCATGGACATCACACAGATGTCTCAGAGGTCAAAGTGATTAATCATTAATCATCATTGATTAATCGATTAATCATTAAAGTCCCTAATTGTGGCCATTGTTTGAGTTCAATCTTTGTGTGTGTGTGAATGAGAGAGAGAGTTAGCGAGGGTACATTTATAAAGATAAGCTTGTTTGTGATGATTTTGCAGCCCACTAAATGTGGCATCAGCCATCAGGCCTTATTGAATGTGAATAGTGACTGGTTTGTGACCTCTTTTTCCAGTGCCGGGTTTGCTGAATGTAAACCAGTTTAACCCGCACCACAGTCGATGCCAAGGTATATCAGGGCAGCATCAGCTGACATAGTTTTCCATGTTGATGCCGCTGATTTAAATATATATTTAAATAATAAGTTGTGTTCAAACTTGAATTGGATTGACTCTTTCGAAAAATATTTAATAGATCTGCACTGTAAAGTCATAAGGATGGAGGAATGCACACACATAGCACTCCCAGAGCCGTGTGACATGCTATCGCTCTCAGACATGGGACATAGTTCTTTACAAGTGTTTTGACTGTGTGCTCTAAACCGTGATTACTTTACCAATAAAAGAGCCTCAATGGCTACAATTTTTCCAGAAGTGACAGTTTTGTTCTTTTGAGCACATGGGATGGAAATGCAGCTTTATTCACATTTTTTTGTGAAATTAAGATTTTTTGCATAAATTAAATTTGCTAATTGGATGGAAGCATAGCTACTGTTAACATGCAGTGGGACTGTCTCTGTTTACTCAATCTCTATATTTTTTCCATTTAAAGAAAGTTTTACACACTTAAGCCCCACTTGGTGTGGCTAGACTCTGCGATCTATGTCTCTGGTGGGTGTTCATTATTCTGCTGTCGCTTTAATGCTATTGGTGCTATTGGCATTGGTGCTATTGGTGCTTTAATGCTATTGGCATGTCATTCTAATTTGACAAGGAATCAGTTGTATTGCTTCTTAAAATGAACATTTTGCTGGGGAGATTGTTTTTTACATAACCTGCAGAAGTGCTCAGTGCACCATGAACAAGACGAACGATCTAACAACGCATAAATCAAACTCAATCAGAATGCTGACAAGGCATTATTGTTATTGACATATTGTTATATGTGGTTACAGACAAATGATATAGAACAGTGAAATCCCTCACAGAAACCTTTAACTTCTCCATCTTGCCTTCACTCCTCTCCAGTATCTCACACTCACAGCAGATGGATCACATGAGCTCCACTGTCTTCAATCTCATTGGTAGTTGCTTGCAAATGTTGCTCATCATTTGCATAAAGTTGAAATTTTCTCAACCATGTCTTGTCACTTGACCCTCCCCCCCAATTTACCCTTACCCTAACACTGTGTTTAGAAATATGCATAAAGTGACAAAGACTATTGTGCAACGAGTAGCTGAAATATGCTGATATAGGAAACTTTATATATATATATACTTTAATATACCTGTGAATAGTGTATGCCTATAATGACATTGGTATCCAAAAACCTTTGCTTTTGAGTGATGCTGAATTCACACTGATAGACGTCAATATACAGTCCAACACCACTGTTGTAATGGCTGACAAATAAACACAAAGGCACTTGTACCAACACCCAGCTCAGAATTACATCACCAATGACTGATCAATATTTGATTATATTTAATGTTTCGCCTGTTTTCGTTTTTAAGTCCGAGTGAAATACTTCCAAACTTTACATTGTTATGGTAATAAACTGTGTCTTCAGTATGTTACTACTAAATATAGCTATATATAACTTCCTCTGCTCTGTCTTCAGGTTGGCGGCACTAAAACAGGAGTAGTGCGTTATGTGGGCGAGACTGACTTTGCTAAGGGCGAGTGGTGTGGGGTGGAGCTGGACGAACCGTTAGGGAAAAATGATGGAGCTGTTGCTGGAACCAGGTACATCATTAGTTTCCTGTCTTTAAATGCACCTATAATGATTTTCAACTGTTATTGGCCTCATTGTTTCATTCGATCTGCCTTTTTAACAAGAGTTTAAATATTATATTTAGTTTCTGAATATATCTGTTGTACAGTTGTAATTCAACTTAAAGGGACAGTTCAACCAAAAATGAAAATCACCGTCGTTGCATCTTTTTTCCTTACAATAAAAGTGAATGGTGACTGAGGCTAACATTCTGCGTTCCACATAAAGAAAGGAAGTCTTGGGCCAGAAACGTACTTTACGCAAGTACTTTACACAAATGTAGACCAGAGCACTTGGCCAATGCATTGCCAGTGTGCGGTCTAGTTGAATATACTATACAGTACGTTCTTCACTAACTGTGGCGGTAACAGTACTCAACAGTGTTACCTTCAAAGGTTTGTGCTATAAAACCATATGCTATTATTCAGTTAAGTTGCGGTAAATATATTACCGTTCACAATACAATACAGACAGTTCACGCTAATGTCTGCTATGCCACACCTTGTGGCGATGTTGAGAATGCAATGCGTACTTGCATTGAGTTCTGAATTGCGGTCTAACACACATTAAAATGCAATGGTGTCTCTGGTGTCTTTTCACAAGCAGAAATAACAGTTTAATGAATACTCATTATTTGTTGGCTTGTGGCCCAAGACAGGATCTGTTAGATTATGTGTTTTGTTTTTAAAATGAAAGCATGACATTCGCCTGGACTCCGTTGCTTGGTGCTATGAAAAGAAACAATATTCAAAAAGAGTTCTGTAATTTTAATAAGCAAAAAGCAATATGATAGGTGTGGGTGAGAAACAGATCAATAATTAGTCGTTTTTTTTTACTATAAATCTCCACTTTCACTTCAAAATTCTTCTTCTTTTGTTTTTTGCTGATTCACATTCTTAGTGCATTTCGCCATCTACTGATTGGGGCTGGTCAAAGATGGAGATTTATTGTAAAAAAGGACATACTAATTAAATATTGATCTGTTTCTCACCCACACATATCATATCGCTTCAAAAGATATGGATTAAACCACTGGAGTCATGTGGATTACTTTTATGTTGCCTTAATGTGCCTTTTGAACTTCAAAGTTTTGGTCACCATTCACTTGCATTGTATGGACCTACAGAGCTGAAGTATTCTTCTAAAAACTTCATTTGAGTTCAGCAGAAGAAAGACAGTCATACATGTCTGTGATGGCATGAGGGTGAGTAAATAATGAGAGAATTTTCATTTTTGGGTGAACAATCCCTTTAAGATTATAAGTAGCAAACATTATTCAAATAAAAAAATGAATTATACTTTGAACGTAGTAATTTTCTGAGGTGACACTAGGGAAAGTCATACAATGTTGCCAATGTTCTGCTTGCCTCCCCTGTGTATACTGCATTTCAGCTATTTCCTCACTCACTTTTTTTCTCTTTCTCCCTCTTCCTCTCTCTCCCTAGATATTTCCAGTGCCCGCCCAAGTTTGGCCTTTTTGCTCCTATCCACAAAGTGATACGCATTGGCTTCCCATCCACCAGTCCAGCTAAAGCTAAGAAGAGCAAGCGTATGGCAATGGGTGTGTCGTCTCTGGCTCACAGTCCTTCCAGCTCCTCCATCAGCTCCGTCAGCTCTGTGGCCTCAAGTGTCGGGGGCAGACCCAGCCGCACAGGCCTGGTGAGAGACAGAGATTGTTAAATCAAGAAAACAATTAAATGGGTCATTTCAGTAGTAATTATGTTTAATATATTACACATTTTTCTCTTATGTCCACAAGTCATTCAATGTTTCTGGCATCAAAGCAGATATAATTGAACTGGCTAACCTCTTTGTAGAGGTTAAATGGGTAACAAGTTTAATCAAATACTTGCTAAATAAGTGAGTAACAAATGCCCCATCTACAGCCTCTTTCAAAGTCTGCATTACATTGTGACAGGTTCACAAAACAATATAAACACGGACATTTTCACAGAACTTGCTAATAATAAACTTGAGCCAATCTTTCTAACCGTTGGGATCTTTTGGAAGGCTGTGCAGATTAACATGTGCTATCCCACAACCAGAAACAACACAACACAACATTCCAAGTTACACTGATTTGTCATGCATAAGTGGGCAGTCATGAGTGAATGTTTCCAGGTTTCTCGTGCAGCCTTTGCAACTTAGTTTTAATAGATGCTCTTTTTATACTAGTAAGTTCTGAGTTCTGAAAGTTACATTGCGATCTTTCAAAAGATCAAGAAAATTTAATTTTTTTATTATCTCACCAATTTAAGAATACAAAGGGAAATCATGTTCTGAATTCAGTAGTCTAATGCCATTACATTAAGTGAGGTTTTCTCGCCGGCAGTTGACAGAGACGTCTTCGAGGTACGCACGGAAGATCTCTGGGACCACAGCGCTGCAGGAGGCCCTGAAGGAGAAACAGCAGCACATAGAGCAGCTCCTGGCTGAGAGAGACCTGGAGCGGGCCGAGGTGGCCAAGGCAACCAGCCACATCTGTGAAGTGGAAAAAGAGCTGGCAGCACTGAAGGCCCGACATCTGCAGGTGTGACTCACTCCCCAGCAGCCCTTAAATGTGCATTTAATTTACTACATTTACTCTCAGTTACTAACTTTGCACTCACTTTTGTCGTTCAAGCCTTTGACTTATTCGTATCTATGAAAGTATCTGGATGGGTATTACTGGATTCTGAAAAACAAACTATTTTTCTTTTTTTTCCCATTTAGTATGCAACAGAGTCAGAGAGCAACCTACAGCAAGTTCGAGCCCTGCTAGCAAGCACTCAGAAAGACAAAATGGAACTGGCCAATCAACTTGAAGAAGAAAGAAGGTGTCATGTTATCCTTTCCTTGTGTAATACAAGATGTTTGCTTTCATAATCAGCCAGGCTATGTTGTGTCGTTGTTGTCAAGTAAAAGGGGCACTAAGTTTGTTTTACTTTCACCTTTTGTTTCATTCACACCAATAGGTGTCAGTTTAAAGTCCAAGATCACTTTGTGCGCCTTTAAATGCTTTGTTCTATAAATTAGGAATTTCCTGACACCTGGTGGTCATTGTTTTTTATGACAGGAAGGTGGAGGATCTTCAGTTCAGAGTTGAGGAAGAGTGCATTACCAAAGGAGACCTGGAGGTATCTGTTTTACTGAAATATGCACTGACTTCTTAATGCTCTCTGAGAGATGATTTGTAAAAAAAATATTATATTTCAAAGAAAAAAAAATCTGAATATGTCAAAATAAGTAGCATGTCATCCTTGGAGGATTTCAAAGAAGAGAAGAGATTTTTAAAGAGGACTGAATTGAGCTTTATCTGTGCATGTACATTTATTCTTAATATTTTAAGTGATTTGTATTGTTTCTATATATTATAAAATAAATGAGTTGCAATAGACATTAGTCAGAATAGACTTCATATTTAATTTGATACAAACAAAAAGGAAAGTGCAGTTCATTCGATATCTTGGACTGTCCTTGGTCTTGTCTAATTTTCACAACTCATGTTTTCTGGAGTATTTGTAAATTGGAAACATAAAAAAAACATGTATATTCAAAGATTCTACATTATAGCAATCAATAGGCAAGTACGTCCTATTGCACAGGCTATACGTCTATCCTCATAGCCTCACTTTCAATAATGCCAACCGAAGTATGGCGTTCACTCTAACTGTGGTCTATTTGAATATCAGATGTAACGCTCAGTTAATCGGTTCTTTGACTCAGTCCATCAGGCCCTATGATGTCATGCTTGATGCCAAAACACTCTAGTGGGCATTTAGGATGTTTAATTGGCAGTCACATGGTCAGACTGGAAATCACTGAAATAAACTAGTCTCATTCCAAGCTTTCCCATATCCTGCCTTAATCCTCTTGACAGCTTATAAAGGGTGAAGACCTGCTAATCTTTTGTTCTACCTATGTATGTTTCTCTCTCGTTTTCTCTGTCTCTTGTTTATCTTTCCACTCCTCCCCTTTCTTTCTCTCTGTAGACTCAGACCAAACTGGAGCATGCCCGTATTCGGCAGCTCGAGCAGTGTCTGCATTTGGAAAAGTCCAAAGCAGAACGGCTTCAGAAAGAGTTAGAGGAGAAGATGGTAAATGTGCTGGGATATTAGACACCCAGCCTGCAGCCATCTCTCCCATACCCATTTCTCTGTCAGCCCCACTTGTTAGAGCCTTGTGTCTTTGGGAGGCCAATGCTTGTGCTTGATTAACCCTGTCCGGGATCATCATCGTTTACTGCAAAAAAAAAAAAAAAAAACATTTTGTTTTATAGCAAATGCTTGAACATGCTCTTTTTGTCTAATGCCAGTATTAAAAGGATACTTCACCATAAAATGAAAAACCATTTACTTTCATTGCATCTTTTAACCATACAACGTAAGTAAATAGTGACTGAGGCCAACTTTCTACTTAACATCTCTTTTTGTGTTCCACTGAAGAAAAAAGTCAGGCCTGGAACAACATAAGAGTGAGTACATGATGACAAAATGTTCATATTTTGGTGAACTATCCTATTTTTGCGAACTATTTTTGCATTTAAGTTGCTGACATGTTCAGCAAAGTCATTGCCATGAAATCACCAGTCACAAGTGTTGGAGATCTTTGCTTGTCTCAGTGGAACAGTGCTGGTCTAGATAGCTGCTTGCACATTTCATTTGCAAGTATTTTTTTTCATGTTTGTCTTTTCTTCTTTTGATTTCTGTCTTAGTATCTGTCTGAGACCCTCAGGTTGAGTTAAGTATTGACTAATTTTGTCTAATTCTAATTCTGAGTCTAATTTTCACATGTCAGCCTTCATATAGTTTTTACATGCTTCCAGTCCCTGAATAGTCTCGCTTTGGCTTTACATTTTATCCCAGGCCTTATTTTTCTGTCCTGGATGTAGCAACATATCCAGGGATGAGAATATCTTAGAGACTTGGGGGTGGGCCTGTTTCACTTGGACCAGTGATCAACCTTCAGGTAGCAACGGCCCATAATATCCTAGCAACGGCCTAGCAGCGCCCTAGAAACCACCTAGTAACCATCCAGAATGCTCCCAGCATACCCATAAAACACTGGAGTGACCACCACCACCCTAACTATTAACACCCTAGCAACCAACCAAAACACCACAGCAATGCCCCAGCAAAACACCCAGAACAGCCTTGCAAGGCCTTTGCGACAACCCAGAAAAACAAAGTGACCTCTTAGAACAGCCTAGCAATGCCCTTGCGACAACCCAGAAAACCAAAGTGACCAACCAGAACTCCATAGCAACCACCTAGCAATGCCAAAGCAACCACACAGAACACTCTAGCGACCACCTAGAACACCCTATCAACACCTTATTGCCAACCTTAATAGGAGCACCCTTGCAATCAACTTAAACACCATAGAAATTCACCAGCAAACACCCAGAACACCTTAACAACACTCTAGTGACCCCCCTGAATAGTAGCACCAAAGCAATGCCTCCGCAAATACCCTGAAAACCCTAACAACACCCTAGTGACCACCCAAAATAGTAACACCCTAGTGACCAACTAAAACACCACAGCAATACCCCAGCAAACACCCAGAACACCCTAACAGCACCCTAGTAACCACCCTAAATAGTAACACCCTAGCGACCAACCAGAACACCATAGTAATGCCCCAGCAAACACCAGAACACCTTAACAATACCCTAGTGACCACCTTGAATAGTAGCACCAAATCAATGCTCCAGCAAATACCCTGAACAACCTAACAACACCCTTGTTACCACCCAAATTAGTAACACCCTAGTGACCAACTAAAACACCATAGCAATACCCCAGCAAACACCCAGAACACCCTAACAGCACCCTAGTAACCACCCTAAATAGTAACACCCTAGCGACCAACCAGAACACCATAGTAATGCCCCAGCAAACACCCAGAACACCTTAACAATACCCTAGTGACCACCTTGAATAGTAGCACCAAATCAATGCTCCAGCAAATACCCTGAACAACCTAACAACACCCTTGTTACCACCCAAAATAGTAACACCAAAGTGACCAACTAAAACACCACAACAATGTATCAGCAAATACCCAGAACACCCTAACAACGCACTAGTGGCCACCCCTAAATAGTTACACATTAGCAACTAACCCACAACAGCAATGCCCTTGCGACAACCTAGAAAACTAAATTGACAACCCAACAAATTGAACACCCAAATAACTGCTTAGAAATGCCCTAGTGACCACGCAAAACACTCTAATGCTATAGCAACCACTTAACAACATCCTAGCAACCACTAGAAAACACTAGCAACTACATAGCAATGCCTAAGTGACCATCCAAAACAACCTAGCAACCCCCTAGTGACCACTCAGAACACTCTTAGTAAAGCTCTAGCAACCATCCTGAGCCCCCCAGCAACCTACCAGAATAACTTCGCAATAACCTAGTGACCACAAAGAACACTATGGCAAGCTCCACTCACATTGTTTTCAGATGTATACAAATCTAATTTTGGTTCTAATTGTGAAACGCTATGGTGAATGATGACTACAGTGAATCCAGCGCAGTTCAGGCACTCTAATAAACAGGATTTCACATTTATCAACAGGTCAGAGGCAGACTCCAGCCAGCACCCATGAGGCTGGGCAAAAGTAACAAGGTGATATAAAGGGAGTAACACACTGTGTTGTTTCTGAGTGCTTAAAGTCACCTTCTAAATTAAAGGAATAGTTTTAATAACAAAAAATAAAAAAATACAATTCTGTCATCATTTAATCATGTTGGTCCAAACCTGTATGACTTTCTTTTTTCTGTGGAAAACAAAAGTAGATGTTAGGCAGAATGATAGCCTCTGTCACCATACACTTTCATTGAATGTGAAAAGATATAATGAAAGTTAATTGTGACTAAAGCTAGTCTTCCATGGAAGAAAGAAAGCCATATGGCTTTGGAACAACTTGAGGTTGAGTAAATTACTACAGAATTTGAATTTGTGGGTAAACTATTTCTTTACAAGTGAACATTACATTTAGAAGTGTGCTCTACTCTTCGGCATCTCTCTTGTGGTTTGAGACTGCCTCTATGAATTCTTGTTGTACTATCTGATCTTTGATAACATCTAATGATCTTTTCCTTGGAACCATCAGATGTTCCATTATTGTTATGATGCTCCCACAATGACTAACATTTACATTTTACATCCAAATAAAAAAATCATATGGTTTGTGAAAATATCTGTACTTTAAACGTAGTTTAAACCCTAGTAGTGATTGCTTTGCGTGTTCTTTTGGACTTGCTGTGTGCCGTGTCATTTTATAATTGCCTGGCCGCTTCTAGTTGGACTGAAACATGAGGCTTGCTTGGGCATGAATTCAACAGGAATCCTGTTGTATTCTTATAGGTTGCACTGTATCTACTTTTATGCACTTGCAAGAGGAATTTTTCAAGAAATGGCCATCACTGAAATGTTTGCGGGGCAAGCATAATGCCTTATTTGCTTCTCTTGCCTCTTATGTCTTCTGAGTCCGAGTCTCCAGTTGTAGTGGGCAACTCTCTAAAACACTTTACACTGATTATTAACAACATCATAACAATTAATTTAGGGTGATAGCTGAATGTTTTTGTTAAAAATATGAAGTGGCCCACGTTAGCCAAAATTATTATTATTATTATTATTATTATTATTATTTTTTTTCCTCCAACATCTCCAATGTTGCGTTTTGAAATCTCTTACATGTGAAATAAGCCAATAAAACATTATAATATACAGTAGGGGGGGGGGGGGGGGACAAGCCTTAAAGAATAGTTCACCCAAAAATGAGAATTGTCTCATCATTTATTCACCCTCATGCCATCCCAGATATGTATGACTTTCTTCTGCAGAACACAAATGAAGATTCATAAAAGAATATCTCAGCTCTCTTGATCCATACAATGCAAGTGAATGGGTGCTAAAATTCCATATAAGAGCAACATGAAAGTACTCCAGATGACTCCAGTGGTTAAATCAATGCCTTCTAAAGCGTTATGATAGGTGTGGGTGAGAAACGGATCAATATTTAAGTTTTTTTTACTATAAATTCTCCTCCATGTTCCAATTCAGTTTAATTTTCCCATTCTTCTTCTGTTTTTGATGATTCACACTCTTAATGCATATCACCCCCTACTGGGCAGAGAGAAGTTATTATAAAAATTACTTTCTGAACAAATTGATTTAACCACTGAAGTCTTATGGATTACTTTTATGCTCCCTTTATGTGGATTTTGCAGCTTCAAGTTGTTGGCACCCGTTCACTTTCATTGTGAGGACCTACAGAGCTGAAATATTCTTCTAAAAATCTTAATTTGTGTTCTGCTGCAGAAAGAAAGTCAAACACATCTGGGATGACATGAGAGAATTTCCATTTTTGGGTGAACTATCCCTTTAATAATGTCTGCTTCCAACATCTTCAAAATCAGACTGAAGACAATAATAAAAATAATAATAATAAATAAAGTCTCAGTAAACTCCATTAATGCAAAAAAAAATCTAATTCTCATTGCAATAATGTAAAAAGCTACAGTAAATTATTTAAATTGTAAAGCACATTTCTAAATTACCCATGTAAGTGTACATTATGATTTTTTTGCACTGCCTTTAATTTATGATGATTAAAAAAAGAATCATAAATTAATGCAGTTTTACAGTAATGAGAATTAGCTATTTTTAATTTAAGCTGTGAAAATTTGTGTAAAAGATGTGCTTAATTGTCATGAAAATGGCAAGGCTTTTTCCCTCATTTACGCATTTTATGCAAAAATAATTTGAAGTGTTTTCCTAATTGAATTTGGGGAGAAGTATGACCTGGACATTTCTATGTGAGATTCAACATTATTGGCTGCCAATACCTATGTGATCAGCTATATATTTTTGGTCCCTATTTTAATTGCTTATTTAACTATTTTATTATGTTTTGCCTTGAGTAATAGACATTCATTTGTAATAACCACACACACAAAAAAATAAACAATTTGTTTGCCCTATAAATCCATATTTAAATTCCTCAAAATCTCAAACTCAAATTGAGGAAATTACAAAAAATTTTGAGAGTTGCCCCTTAGCAGCAAGAACTGGAGGCTTTGGCACATAAACAGTGGAGTCCATGATTTATAGTAAGACCCTCTTTCTGTCCTCTAGCAAACTACAGTTGAAGAGAAGAGCCGGGTTGTGCAGCTGGAAGAGGAGCTGGCCGTGCAAAAATCTGAGGTGGAGGAGCTCCAGGCTCGGCTGCGGAGAGGCTCCTCCGGCCCTGGGACAGATGCTGGTGACACTGGGCCAGGCTTGAGGTCTGAGACTCTGGTCTTGCGGGAACAGCTTATCTCCGCAGGCCGCGAACACCGTGAAGAGAGCAGTCAGCTGCGCGAGAGGTACGAGGCATCCCTGAGCACCAGCCAGAAAGAAGTTGAACGCCTTAAAGCCACCTCAGAACGTCAAGGCCAGGAGATCTCCGACCTGAAGCAAAGACTTCAGCAGGCCACACGTGAAAATATGGAGATGATGGACAGCTGGAAAGTCAAGCTTGACACATTGGTTGGAGACCATCAACGTGCCCTAGAGGAGCTAAAAGCCTCGTTAACGGGAGATCGTGGAGCAGCTGAAAGCAGCGGAGGAGAAGGTGATGGAACCACACCTGAGATGAGAGTAGCACTAGAGGGCTTAAAGATGGAGCAGCAACTGGAGTTGGAGAACCTGAAGGCCAAACATGAGATTGAAGCTGCAGTGATGGGCAAAGAGCGTGAAGATCTACGTGCCCGACTTCAGGAACTCCGAGACCAGCTAGAGGAGAGTGAGGAGAACTGGAAGATACAGGTGGAAACCAAGAGCAACCAGCATAGTCTGGAGCTTAAAGAGATCTTGGAGAAGCTCCAGAAGGCTGAGTTGAGGATCAGTGAGATGGGTAAGTTACATGAGGAGCATGAAAGGGCCAAACAAGTTCTGAAAGAGCAGCTGGAGCTGGCTGAGAAGAAAATGGTGGACTATGTGGCCCTACAGAAGGCTGAAGCTCAGAGTAGATCCGAGATCCTTTCTCTTCAGGAGAAGCTGAGGGTCAGTGAGAACCGACTACAAGCTGTGAATGTGGATCACACCACTAAGGATGTCAATGTAAGTAACAACTGGGACAAAACCCTATTTTTCAATGTTTATATGACTCTGACATTTATAAGTTTGCTAAATTGTTTGCTCTGCACAAAAGTAATTATCCAGTAGGATCTTTAATGCTTGAAGGATTCTTTTATCATCCCATTAAAATCCTTTTGGATTTGTTCCAAATTATGACCGCAATTCCAGTGTCCATCACAGTCCTTTAGGATTTTAGACTAAGGTTGAGAAAATAAATGTGATGGTTCCCTTTCAAGCATAAATATGATGTTTTCTCCCCATCTAGATGATAGAAAAAAACGACAACTCTGAAGAGAAGATTAAATTAAAACAGAATATGGAAGGTACAATCAAAGTTCAGTGACACAAGTTATTATGCTGCTGCTTCTTATGAGCTGATAATAGAATGTAATGAAAATAAATCAATATACTGGTATTAATGTTTTCCTTCAGCCATCTTTGTATTTTTATTCATACAGTATTTTTTTAAATGAAACTTGAAATGTTTATGACTTTAAACTTTCTTTAAGAAACGTTGGAGAAACTCACAAAACGGGAAAAAGAAGTATCCACTCTAACAACCCAAGTAGATGCTCTAAAGACCCAAATGACTGGTAGTTAAACACATATCACATTTTGAGTGTTACATTTATGTAATTCTCATTGCATTTTGGTAAAATAATTCCGGAAAAAGATCTATGTTAATGATGTTTACTATATTTTGTTCTCTTTCAAACAACAAACTCAACTGCATCTCGTGTGTAGCCTTGGAAGAAAAGGTTCATTTGGGTGAGAAGAAGGCAGATGGACTCTTTCGGGAGAAGATGTGTTTGGAGGCGGAGCTGGAGTCAATGACCAAAAAATCTCATGATGCATCAGGCCAGTTGGTGATTATTAGCCAGGAGCTGCTGAAGAAAGAAAGGTGAAGACCATGACATGGGGGAGCAGAGGATGCTGTATGATTTATTACTGGTCTGAGTGAAGATTGAACCTTTTGAAATGGCAATGACAGCATGGGCCATATGGAAATTGACTTGGTGCTTATTTATTATCATGGTTATGAAGTACATTCCAGGATATGCTTTTTTCCCCCTCTCTTACACTTTAACACATCTCCTTGAAATGAATGCACCACCCTATATTCAATCTGTGTCATGGACAGCCATCATCTGGAATGTGTATTGCTTTCCAATACACTTGCATGAAGGGTAGTATTTCTGTAGTATGTAGTATTTCTGAGTGTGATCCACTCAAACTCAATACTATCTGCTGACAATACCTTGCTTCCTGTCAGGGGCTTTGGGTATGAACCCTACATTGAGAATGGTTTTCTATTGTGCTGAACCACATTGCTTTGCACAATGGAGGCAGTTGTGTAACTACACAGCAATAGGCATTAAAATCTTCCAGGTTTTGAGACTTGACTAGTTGCACCTTTTGTATTCAGATTTGATTAGCCTTAATCAAGTACCAGAGTCATTGATTTATAATTCCACTGCATCTTTCTCTATGTGTGTGTGTGCGTATCAGGAGCCTGAATGAACTGCGGGTGTTGTTGCTGGAATCTCCGCATCACTCTCCTGGAGTGGATCGTGATCTGAGTCGTGAAGTCCACAGAGCTGAGTGGAGGGTGAAGGAACAGAAACTACAGGATGACATCAAAACCCTGCGGGAGAAACTATTGCTGCTGGTGAGACAGATGGATGGCAGATGGATAGATTCATGACAGACATCCCACGTTGTCAGCACATTTAATTTTTACCATTCATTTGGTGAAATGTTTGTAATGACTTGTAATGATTGTTTTTTCCTTTTTTGTTACTTTTTATTTGAGAGTATAGCAGAGAGAGGGCTATACATGTTTAGGAGAAAGAAATAGAGTGGGTACAGGATAAAGAAATGTAGCAAGTTGTTCTTAAACTTGGGTTTCCCATTAGAGTTTCACAGAATGTTTGCTATTTACTTTTCAGCTATGCATTTTCCATCAGTGAGGTAAATGGCATTAATGACTAACTTTTTTTATACTTGTAAATTATTTTTTAATTTGCACGGCTTCCATATCTCAGGGTCAGGAGAGGTCGTCCCCTGACCACCGCCGATACTCAATGATGGACCCGTCTGCTTCAGACACTGAGGTGGCCTGTCTTCGTCAACGGCTGCTAAACACAGAAGAGGCTCTGAGGAACGCTCTAGAACACAACCAATACGTGGACCAGCTAGTGCAGGCTATGTGTACTCGCCCGGACAAGAACCAGGTGAACACACAACCGAGAACACCTGAAAGGGATTGTTCACCCAAAAATTTAAATTCTCTCATCATTTACTCACCCTCATGATATCTCAGATGTGAATGACTTTCTTTCTTTTGCTGAACGTAATTGAAGACTTTTTTTTAAGAATATCTCCACTCTGTAGGCCCATACAATGAAAGCGAATAGTGGTCAGAATTAATAGGACATGAATGCAGCATAAACGTAATCCATGAGACCCCTCTGGGGTCTGAGGGTGTTTTGGGCCCTGGAGAAATTTTGACATGCCTTGACATTTGTGCTTTTTTTCAGTTGCTTAAAAGCATATTAATGGCTAAAGTCTGATAACACTGTATTCAGCACAAACTGGGCTACAATAATATGTGAGCAACATGTGTGTACATGTTTGTATTTTTGAGAAAATAATGTTTATGCATGGTTTTTGAAAAAAGTAATTGAAATAAGGCCATATATATATGTGTGTGTGTGTGTGTGTGTGTGTGTGTGTGTGTGTGTGTGTGTGTGTGTGTGTGTGAAAACCACCCAGATTACTCATTCAGACAAAACAATATAGTAATTTAACTTTTATAAGACACTTAAGTGTTAGAAAGGTCATATGCGAGGATCATGAATATTGATTGTAATTCACACCTGAGGAGACAAAAGACCCCACCCCTGGGCCTATCAACGAGGAATGTGACAGAAAGAATGAATGAATGTGAGGAGACTTAATGATCAAAATCAAGTTTTAAGTTAAAAGAAGTAATCTGACTATACATTTTCTTTACATAAAGACTTAATTTTAGACCTACATTACCGTTTAAAAGAAGTCTCTTCTGCTCACCAAAACTGCATTTATTTGATCCAAAATACAGTAAAAACAGTGATATTGTGAACTCTTTTTACAATTTAAAAGAAAAGTTTTCTATTTAAATATATTGTAAAATGCAATTTGTGATCAAAGCTGAATTTTCAGCATCATTACTGCAGTCTTCAGTGTCACATGATCCTTCAGAAATCATTATAAGATGGTGATTTTCTAATATGGGCATATTTAAAGTGCATTTTACTCATTTAACCTGAACACATATTTGCAAGCACAAGCTTTGTTGATGATAATGAGGCAGCATAAACACTAGTTAAAAAATTATCTAAACATTCATATTATTTTATATTATATTACATATCATATTTATATCATACAGCATACAATTGAAATACCTGCTTTAGCTGAAACAGCATTTAACTAAAACTTTAATATTAGGACATATTTCAAATTTCAATACTCTAAATCCTGACTGGCAACACTCCCACTAGTAAAATATGTTCAAGTTTATATAAAATAACATGTCAACTAATGAAAACTTATACAAACGTTCATCGGAGTCCCGCTCTTCTTCTGAGGAAAATGTTAACTCTTCGTCGCTATCCAGGAGTTTACTCACTTTTGTATCATACTCTTCCAAACATGCAGATAAATGAATTAACTATATGTTTTCAAGGTACAGTTGGGGGACGTTTACCATTTGCATTGATCGCCTCAGCACATTAGCGTATGAATAGGGCCCTCTGCCCGTGGGTGAGATCACATTAGAGATAAATTGGCTGAGCCAGGAATATTGTACATTGCTTTGTTTTATACAGATTTCATTGCAGGAGAATATTTGTTTTAAATTTGAATTGTTTTACTTAAAAATAGACATTTTAAGCTTTCTTTAGACATATGTTTCATGTTTGTGTGATAAGTATTCGCGGAGTTTCAGTACATTTTTGTGACGCGTTTCAGAAATATGCTCGTGGACACAGAGACTGCTGAAAGCTCACCCTTTTTATTTTCTTTATTTTACAAAATCACAAGATTTTGTTGTTATTGTGAGTGTACACAAATAAAAGAAGACCCTTTATAGTCTCTAATGATGTCTTACACTTATCTGTATTCCCCCAAAATGACGGAGAATTTTATGTTGTTTCCGCTGTAATGATGAAAATATCCAGCAGGACGCGCCAGCGCGTCTGTCGACCCCAGAGGTTTAAATCCATGATTCAGACATAAGTGTGGGTGAGAAACAGATCAACATCTAAGTCCTTTTTTATCATAAATCTTCACCTTATACCAGCCTGACCAGTAGGTGAATTTATGCACGGAGAATGTGAATCTCCAAAAAAGAATGTGGATGTGAACACGGTTGTGGAGATTTATAGTATTTAAACACTGGAATCATTGATTTAACCACTAAAGTCTTACAGAATGGATCACTTTTATGCTGCCTTTATGTCCTTTTTGGACCTTCTAATTCCTGGTCACCATTCACTTCCATTTTATGGACCTAAAGAGCTGAAATATTCTTCTAAAAATTTGTGTTCAGCAGAAGAAAGACAGTCATACGCATCTGGGATGGCATGAAGGAGAGTAAATGATGAGAGAATTTTCATTTTTGGGTGAACAATCCTTTTAATAAGAAGGGAATGTTTGCATACTTTTGGCAATGTATCAGTTCATTTGCTCCAGCTTTATTGTGCTGTAAACTATGGTTGAATTAACCCAGCTTTGCTTTCTACAGGCACATGCTAGCACAAATTCTGCAAATGGAATCCATCAAGAAGACGCTTCCTTAACACTGGAGGTTAATATTTCAATGTCTAAAAATCATAAAGAATCAACTACAGAAAGAAATTCTGTAATTGTCATGTTGTTCCAAACCCTTATTCATAACACAAAAGGAGATGTTTGCAGAATGTGAGCCCCAGTCACCATTTACTTTTATTGTATGAAATCACATCTCCTTTTGTGTTAACTGGTTCTACGGTTTTGTGATCAAATGATTTAGAACAACATGAGAGTGAGCACATGATGACAGAAACATAATTTTGGGTGTCCTAACTAGAGATGCACTGATACCACTTTTTCTCTTCCGATCTGATACCGGAAATCTCAGTATCAGCCAATACCGATGCCGATCCGATACTAGTGTTGTTTTTTGCATAATCAGTTTATAATATCTTTACATTATTGTGTGGAACTAATTAGGAGTACTATTTAATATGTAAAGAAACACAAACCTCAATCTACACATTATTTCAATTTAAATGTAGTTTATTAAGAAACACTTTATTATTAACTACTTTACTGGATAATGTAGCAGCAGAATTAACAGTAACTCCAGTATAAGTCATCAGCTTGAAGCTGGACTTTAAAGGATTCAGATCTCTCTTTTTGATCAATTTAGTTGCAAGATATCAGCTCATTTTTCATTCACACAGTTATTTGTTGGAACCCATTCAACTTAAATACAAAAAAATAATTTGTAAACAAATAATAATAATAATAATAATAATAATAATATATTATAATAGCAATGTTTAGTGTTATATCTCAATCGTGCACCTTTAACTTTAAAAACCTCACGCTTTTATTTCGACATTCTGAACTCTCCAGGAATCCTGTATGTGACTGTTTGTAGTTCAGTTCACAGTAGATTTATTAGCTTTACATTCTGGTAAAAAAATAAAATAAAATGCTCCTCCAGAGCCATTGTAAATGCATATTATAAGTGAACTAAACTTTTGAGCATCTACATCTTAGATGTTGTTTGTGAGTAGCGCTCAAATATTGTGCAACACTTGAAGGCTAAAAATTGCCGCAAGTGTGTGTGTGTGTGTGTGTGTGTGTGTGTGTAAACAGAGCAGAGCCATTCACTGATGCGCTGGAGCTGCGTGTGCATTTTATATATTTACTTATTAAACACAGCCTTTTGTGATTCTCAGAGCTATTGCACGTCTTCAAGTGTCTTTGAATAAAATGCACGAGTCATATGAACTACTTTAATTGTGTTTTAATGGTTCTTTTATGTAATTTTATGAGCTTGACAGTAACAAACATGACTAACACAAAGTATCAGATTTGGATCAGGCTCGTCGGACCGATACCTGATCTGTCTAAAAGCTTCAGTATTGGAGCCGATACCTATCCAGGTATCGGATCGGTGCATCCCTAGTCCTAACCCTTTGTCTTTGTCACTGACATTAAAAATGTTCATTAACTATGTATTCATATTGAAAATTTGTCTGCAAAACCCTATGTGTCTTCTAGGGAGAACACTGATGAGGGCTAAAGCAATTCTCAGATGTTTTAAGGAAGAATGGAGGTGTATTGCAAAAGAAGAAGAAGCCAGTTTGATGCCAGACCTTTGGACTAATGCTTCACTGGACATCTTATTTTCAGTGTACAGTTTACAGTTAACACCAAAACAATGACTTCATAGATGAACAAATAGAAACCACTTCTTAAAAAAAATATCTAAAACGATCCGAGATGCTAAAAAAGTGGTTTTTAAGGTCATTGTACAAGTTCTGACAACTGACACCGACCCTGTAGACTACCTCTGAGATGGACATTGATATCTGACTTTCGAAATGGGTGAGCAATGATCAGGATGCTCGAATCCTCGGAAAAACAATTCTCCCAGTTTGCTGTTGCAGTTTAGAAAATGATTTTGGCCTCAATTTTTACCTGATTAATTTATTTGCCGGTTTTAAGTAAACATTAGTGCTTACCATTGTATTATTATACAATGTTAACAGACAAGTACCAACTCTCAATATTTAGTTACATTTAATTCAATAATGAGCAAACATAAAACCGATGCAGTGTAAACCCCAGTGTTGAATCATTCCATTGATCTGTGATATTTTATTTCAGGTGTTGGCAAATTAGGGTTGCAGGGTTTTTTTTTTTTTTTTTTACACTAAAGGGGAGGGACTACATGCATAAGTGAGAATTTTGGTTGAGTTTAATTGACGTTCTGTGGTTTTCATCTTTCAATAAGGATTTTCTTGAAGTGACATTTTGTTCATTTAGCAAATGTAATATGTTCCAATATAGGTACAGACTCCTAAAGACACACATTGCTTCTTAAATATATTGCTTTCAAAGTTTTAAACAGGATTAAACTATATTTGGATAAAAGGAAAGGACACATTTTAGCCTATACACCTGTAGTACCTCCCCTCACAAGAACAAATATTCGATTCTGTGAAGCATCCATTGAGTAGGTGCTACTCTAAAATCTGATTGCCCTTTGTCCATACTGATCTTTATAATTATGAACTACAGATCCGATCCGATGTTGAAACAATACAAAAACAACCACAGGTGTAACTGCTATCATATAAATCAAGATATTCACAGTGGTAATCAAGAATTTTTTCTCTGCATTAAAAATCGGAAAATCTTTTTTGGTCATAAATACTTTATACTCATGTGATTTGTCATTCCAAGCAAAAAAATTAAATAAAAATTAGTAAACATTATTTGTAATCCAAAAAAAGAGGGAAAATGATAGGGCTGGCCCCAAGTTTTGCGTTTGAATTTGCTTCAAATTGCTGTTGGATTCAAAGATGCCTTTTATCTGTTGGAAAACAGTTCATTATTAAAAATTGCTGTAATGGTTCCTGAGAATCAATAATTAAACATTAACAAAACAGAATCTTATGTCGTATTATTTGTATTTATTGTATAATCACAATTTCCCACCTCAGGCCCAATGTACCTGTACCCAGTTGCAAGTGCAACACACCTTGAGAAAATACCTTCAGCTGCAATTGTCAAGGTATTATAATGAAGTTTTTTTCTTAAAAGGGATAGTTCAGCCAAGATTGAAAATTCTCTCATCATTTACTCACCCTCCTGGCAACCCAGATGTGTATGACTTCCTTTCTTCTGCAGAATAGAAATTACGATTTTTAGAAGAATATTTCAGCTCTGTTGGCCCATACAATGCCAGTAAATGGGTACCAAATTTTGAAGTTCCAAAATCGACATAAAGGCAGCACTAAAGTTGACACCATATGACTTCAGTGGTTAAATCTATATCTTCAGACACAAAATAATAGGTGTTGGTGAGGAACAGATACATTTTTAAGTAAGACATTTTTTAATTAGAAATTCTTCTCTCTGCCCAGTAGGGGGTGATGTGCACAAATAATATGACATTCACTTTAATTGTGATGACCTACAGAGCTGAGATATTCTTCTAAAAATCTTAATTTGTGTTCAGCAGAAGAAAGAAAGTCCTGGCATAGTATGAGGGTGAATAAATGATGAGAGAATTAAAATTTTTGGGTGAACAGAAGGGGCTTAAGTCAATTGGCTTTAGTGCTGAAGCCGTCATTGATATTAGATTAGTGGGTAAATATTTTTTCTTTTTTAACTACTACCTTGTTACAGCCTTGCAAAGTATCAATAGTTTTAGTTATAGTTAAATGTCCCAGGGTTTAACATTACAGGGTTTAAGGTCAATACAATGGCCCTAACAGCATGGCAAATGTTGCAGCACACCATTCAGCAAATATTTTGTTCAGTGTGTCAAGAAAAAAATTTAGTTTGGCATTTTCCCCCATTAGAGTTGAACTTATTGAACTTGAAGAGGCCAATATCAATGTAACAACAACGAAATAATGACAAAGTTGTGCACGCACACACAAATGGCTTTTATGATGGTATGTCACCCTTTTAAAGAGGAAAATATCACAGAATAATTGAACAAAGTGGGGGACAAGGACAAATTTAGGATTTCTTCAATAAAAAAAAATGCAAGCATTAATCAAACTGCATAGTGCAAGCTTGATGTTTTAATTGCAATAAAAGCAAGATTTTGGTAGAGTTCAAAATGTCTGTAATCCAATGGAAAAAAAAATGTATTTTGCATTACACACATTCACTTAGAGGTATAATACATGATCAAATAATGTGAAGAGTTCTGATCTCTTCAGAGAATACTATACACACATTGTTTTGAGCGGTTCCCGCCATTCATTGGTGTATGTTTATGATTTCATGTATTTTTATTTACTACAAACTATTTGTTTTGATAAGCATACTTCTATTCTGTTGAAGTAGCTGTTTTCTATCATGACAACAGGGGGCAATCCTCTGCTTCTGCACTAATAACTAACAAGATCATTTAGAATAAAATAAATATAACTATATAAATATATATAGAATAAAATATAAATATAAGTAGAAAAAAAAGAAAAGAAACCAGTCAACCGTATGATTTAGAGATACAAGTCACAGGTCTATACTCTATATTTAAACTTTTGATGGTACCAAACATGGTCAGTATGTGTGTTCACGTATTGTTTTGAGTGATTTGAATTTAACTTTTGCTGAAGTTTCAAGATATGTTTAGAGGAGATTATATAAATAAATACATTATGCATGCATTATTTTTTATGATATAATTCGATATTAAAGTATAGGTTGTAGTTTAGAATAGGTTAATACATTTGATACTTTTATGTTCAGTTTATTTTTTTTAAGAAAAACTATTTTTAAACATAAATTTAATTATTATATTTAAATGTTTTAAACTGAATTCAACTGTATTAAAAAATGAATAGGTCACCCGAGCCAGGACATTTAAGGTTTTCTAATCAAGAATGCATTGTGCATATTTTATCATTATTATTGCATTTGTACAGTATATTCTTAAAATCTTTGTTGTTGTTTTAATTATTTTCAATAGCTCATCGGTAAACCGCAATGAGTTGTTATTGGGTTAATTAAAATAACAGTTATACGATTATTTATAGTGGTCTAGTTCGTATTAAAACAACAATGAAATGGGGTCTTTGGAGAGGCGGCAGTGGGAAATATACACGTTACAGTCACAATGTTAAAAGAGTTAGTTGGACACATTTATCATACGAGTTCCCCCCGTGATTTTCCAGCGGTTCTTTAATCCTGTATGTAAATTACAGCCAATAGATGCTGTTGTTGAGTTGGGCTGGGATTAGCGGAGGCGAATGAGTTTCAATTTTACTGGATTACAGAACAAAGAAAGGGGACACACTCTGTTTAAGAAAAACGGGGGAAATTGATCAAATAAATCACGTCGAAATTTTTTCAACAGACTACCAACGCGAGTCACACGCTCGAGATTATGATCGCTTGAAAGATATCGCTTTTCTTCAGATGGGAATTCAGCCCTCACTATTGGATTAAACGGAGAATAAACCTATTCCGGGATTGACAGCATAAGGTAATTAAAGACGGGGAAATTTGTAAGGATTAAGTCTAATACTCTTTACTTATATGTGAAATTACATTTACGGTTATGATTCTTGAACACGTGACTTTTTATGGATGTTGAAAAAGTGAAATTACAGATTATAATTCAGGGGGAGGAGTGTTAGCACACTGGCTATCATGCTAACGATGTGCACGCGAACAGATGACACGCAACGCGATGTTTTTATACGCATTTAAATCAACAACACTTGTTCTTGATAGATAAGTCAAACATTTGCGTAGAGTGTTTTATTGTGAACTAGAGGCAATTCAAGTGTTTTATTTGTCTTGTAGAAAATGGCAACGCAATCTGAGTGCTAGCAAATCGCAGAAATACAGCAGTTCTATTGTTGGCTGGATGACAGATTGTTTTAATCGCGTTTATTCCGTGCAGTCTGATGAAAATGGTGTTCATTTGCGTCGTAACGGGGAGAAATGGACGCTGACCTGAGAAGGTCATGTTTACAATGTCATATCCACTAATCTGCCACTGCCTCTACTATGAAGGCTGGTGTAGTAGATTATGCATATGTCAGTATGTCCCCGCAAGTTTGCTATTGAGTAATAATATCACATTTCTAAACTTCCCAAATTCCTCAAATGATTTCTAGGCTGTCAGATCCAATAATAAAGACAGTGAGTGTCAAGATTAATGCAGTTCTTCTGTCTAATTATATCGCTTTGACTGCAACAAAAACTATGCAAGAATAATTTACTGTCAGTACTGTACAAGTACTGGATATTTAGATCGATAGATATTCAATTATTAATTATTGTTATATTGTATTTTACTTTACCCTTTCACTTACAAGTTCCACGGTACTACTATTTATTTATTTTTATTTATTTTTTGGACATTGTGTGTGTAAACTGATTTAAAGGGACAGTTCACACAAAAATGAGACTTCTCATCATTTACTCTCCCTCATGCCATCCAGATGTGTATGACTTACTTACTTTCTGCTGAACACAAATTATGATTTTTAGAAGAATAGTTCAGCTTTGTAGGTGCATTCAATGCAAGTGAATGGTGACCAGAACTTTGAAGCTTCAAAAGGCACAAAAAGGAAACATAAAAGTAATCCATACGGTTCCAGCGGTTAAATCTGTATTTTTAGAAGTGATATGATAGGTGTGGGTGAGAAGCGGTACAATATTTAACCTTTTTTAAGTATTAATTTTCTTCCCTGCCCAGTATGTGGTGATATACGCAAGGAATGGTAATCAGCAAAAACAAAAGAAGAACTCTTACGAGAGAAGAGTGCTAAGCGGGGCTGTTTGAAAGTGGAGATTTATAGTAAAAAATAACTTAAAATAGACCTGTTTCTCACCCACACCTATCATATCGCTTCAGAAGACATTGATTAGACCACTGAAGTCTTATAGCTTACTTTTATGCTGCCTTTATGAGCTTTTGGAGCTTCAGAGTTTTGGTCACCATTCACTTGCATTGTATAGACCTACAGAACTGAAATATTCTTCTAAAAATCATAATTTGTGTTCAGCAGAAGAAAAAGTCATTTACATCTGGGATGGAATAAGGGTGAGTAAATAAGAGAATTAAAATTTTTGGGTGAACTATCCCTTTAAGGCAAAACAACCAATAGCACAATAAATAAACAACAACAAACGATCTAAAACCTAGAAACCCTCTGCAAGCATTCGAGAACATATCTTTAAATGAGTCCTTGGTTTGAATGAACAAAACACTTTTTGTACATGCACTAAGGCAATGCTATTAAATTTTTCTTTTAGACATGTACCATGGTAGTACCATGTCAGTCTTTGAAGTACCTTGGAGGACCACGTGAATACCATAGAATATGTACTGTAGATGGTAATCATTCAGGACCATTGTTTTTATCAAGGTACTTGAACTGTTGGTTGATTGATTCACATCTCAGATTATTGCATTATATTGATGCATATTTCATTATGCCTGCATGCCATTTATGACAAGCTTTCTGCTCAGAGAGAACTTAAACAGTACTAAATTTGTATATAAAAGTAAGCGTATCCGTTTCAAATGTGGATCAAAATCAATGCAGCATCTTTCCAGGCCACCCTGTGTTTTCATGATGCAACATGTTTGTGTGGCCCTCCGGAAAATGGCCAGGATGAAAGGAATTAAGACCAATTACAAGTCAACGATCAGTCCATGAGCTAAACGATTTAGATACCGTTGTCTTTTTGAAAGGATCTGTGTACAGAATCTTTATATAGGCTATTAGCAAAAGTATTGTGTATCAGTGGCAGAGCCACAAGCCTCTTAGGGCAAAACCGCTCATAAACCAACAATACTCTTTATTGAGATGCCGGTAATATCTTTAAGCACATAGAGGCTGTAGTAATTCCAAGAAATTCAAGAACCAGCTGCATTATGCCTCCTCCAGAGCTGAGTATCTCAGATAATGTGAATGAAAAAAAAATATTTGGCAGGGCAGACTGCTAATAAGGAAGTCATTAATCTGAACATTTAAGGATGTCAGTCCGAATCCTTGGTTTCACCAGTTGATTGTTTCTTGTGTTTTTTTTTTTTTTACTCTAAGAAAACATATATTTGTTATAGTTAACACATTGCTTTTGACTACTGGAAAGAGCTTAGTGCAGAGTACAAAACAAGTGATTTATACATAAAGCTTAAGGTGTCAGATGATTGTAGTTTCGCCTGCAAATAGGATAAGCTTGTTCAAAGTCTTACTCATCTCTTTTTCATCAGAGGTTTTTGTTAAACTCAGAAGTGTCAAGATGAAGCTATTAAATAACCTTAATCCTATCCATACAAGATAATAAGCTGTGTTTGCTTAGGCAAACATCAATTTTACTGTTGCTCATACTTGGGTTTAGTGATTTGAACAAGCTTGTAACCGGGAGTATAACATTTTGGCGTGTAAGTCGTACAGCATAGTTTGTGCTATTGACAAGAATGATATGCTTCAATTTGTGCAGCTTGTTAAGAAGATATGTAATTTTACTTTGAGCAGTTGGACTTAAGTTTTCCACGTGGCGAATTATATAAAAAGGCTGAATAAATTCTCATAGACTTGATAACTGTAAAAGGGACCCGAGCCATAAGGGACCATCATATATGCAGTTGAAGTCAGAAGTTTACATACACTTAGGTTGTAACCTAAGTCATTGAAACTCATTATTTAACCACTCCACAGATTTAATATTTACAAACTATAATTTTGGCAAGTTGTTTAGGACATCTACGTTGTGCACGACAGAGTCATTTTCCAACAATCGTTTATAGACAGATTGTTTCACTTTTAATTGACTAAATCTCAATTCCTGCAGGTCAGAAGTTTACATACACTAAGTTAACTGTGTATTTAAGCAGCTTGGAAAATTCCAGTAAATGATGTCAAGCCTTTAGGCAATTAGCTTCTGATTGGCTAATTGGCTAATTAGAGTCAATAGATGAAATTACTCTGACAACACACTGCAGGAACCTGCACTTCTGGGTTCTTTCGAGCAGAAGATTTCCATCCATCCATCCATCGTCAACCGCTTATCCTGTACAGGGTCGCGGGGGGCTGGAGCCTATCCCAGCTAACATTGGGCGGAAGGCAGGGTACACCCTGGACAGGTCGCCAGTCCATCGCAGGGCCATCGTCAACCGCTTATCCTGTACAGGGTCGCGGGGGGCTGGAGCCTATCCCAGCTAACATTGGGCGGAAGGCAGGGTACACCCTGGACAGGTCGCCAGTCCATCGCAGGGCCACACATATACAAACAACCATTCACACTCACATCCACACCTAGGGCAATTTTTGGAGACATCAATTAACCTAGCCTGCATGTCTTTGGATGGTGGGAGGAAGCCGGAGCACCCGGAGAGAACCCACGCAGACACGGGGAGAACATGCAAACTCCACACAGAAAGGCCGGGGCAACCGGGGTTTGAACCCACGACCTTCTTGCTGTGAGGTGTCAGTGCTAACCACTGCACCACCGTGCTGCCCAGCAGAAGATTTCAATGGTGGAAATAAGCTTATAAATCTTTTAAGCTTTAAAGAATGTAATAATGTATTTTAATGTTTATAAAAGTTATTATAAATGGCTTATATATGGTTTACAGTGAAGAAATTATGTGGGTTCTTTACTGAAATATCAGCAAAACAAGTTAAAACTTGGTTTAATGAGCCTGTATGATTATGTCAGACATGTAACAGGTTGATGAATACATATCCTCACATGTTTTACACGCTTCTAAAGCCTAAGAAATGTGATATATAAAAATAAAAACTACCACTAGAAATGCAATATGTGTCTACTGCTTAAATTATTAACCTACATACATAATAAATATATTTTTACTTCAGTATGATCCTATTCGATATCAAAATTTACTAACAGCTGTTTCAGATTGAACAACATTATTTACCGAATTAAAAATAAATGAAAAGATAAACTTTTCGCTGTATGACATTATTTTTATTCACTTATTCTTTCACAAACAATCCATGTGCTACGGTGGTGTTGACGGGATACACTCACCTAAAGGATTATTAGGAACACCATACTAATACTGTGTTTGACCCCCTTTCGCCTGCAGAACTGCCTTAATTCTACGTGGCATTGATTCAACAAGGTGCTGAAAGCATTCTTTAGAAATGTTGGCCCATATTGATAGGATAGCATCTTGCAGTTGATGGAGATTTGTGGGATGCACATCCAGGGCACGAAGCTCCCGTTCCACCACATCCCAAAGATGCTCTATTGGGTTGAGATCTGGTGACTGTGGGGGCCATTTTAGTACAGTGAACTCATTGTCATGTTCAAGAAACCAATTTGAAATGATTCAAGCTTTGTGACATGGTGCATTATCCTGCTGGAAGTAGCCATCAGAGGATGGGTACATGGTGGCCATAAAGGGATGGACATGGTCAGAAACAATGCTCAGGTAAATAACGTGGCATTTAAACGATGCCCAATTGGCACTAAAGGGCCTAAAGTGTGCCAAGAAAACATCCCCCACACCATTACACCACCACCACCAGCCTGCACAGTGGTAACAAGGCATGATGGATCCATGTTCTCATTCTGTTTACGCCAAATTCTGACTCTACCATCTGAATGTCTCAACAGAAATCGAGACTCATCAGACCAGGCAACATTTTTCCAGTCTTCAACTGTCCAATTTTGGTGAGCTCTTGCAAATTGTAGCCTCTTTTTCCTATTTGTAGTGGAGATGAGTGGTACCCGGTGGGGTCTTCTGCTGTTGTAGCCCATCCGCCTCAAGGTTGTGCGTGTTGTGGCTTCACAAATGCTTTGCTGCATACCTCAGTTGTAACGAGTGGTTATTTCAGTCAAAGTTGCTCTTCTATCAGCTTGAATCAGTCGGCCCATTCTCCTCTGACCTCTAGCATCAACAAGGCATTTTCGCCCACAGGACTGCCACATACTGGATGTTTTTCCCTTTTCACACCATTCTTTGTAAACCCTAGAAATGGTTGTGCATGAAAATCCCAGTAACTGAGCAGATTGTGAAATACTCAGACCGGCCCGTCTGGCACCAACAACCATGCCACGCTCAAAATTGCTTAAATCACCTTTCTTTCCCATTCTGACATTCAGTTTGGAGTTCAGGAGATTGTCTTGACCAGGACCACACCCCTAAATGCATTGAAGCAACTGCCATGTGATTGGTTGATTAGATAATTGCATTAATGAGAAATTGAACAGGTGTTCCTAATAATCCTTTAGGTGAGTGTATATTCCTCATGTTATATCTTATTGTGGTCTTGATCAGATAAGATCATCGTTAGATTATATTTGACCTCATATCTGTCAAAGTGACAGCACTTTGGAATTAAAAAATGCAGTCTGCAATCAGTTTATGCAATTTCTTCATAAAAAAGTTAATATCAACCAACAACTGCTGCAGGTCAATTGTGTCTAATAGATCAGATGCGATAACAGTGACCTGAGAATTATTAATACATTGACATCATGGGAAAATGTAAATAAATCAGCCACAAAATTGTGGACCTCCACAAGTCTTGTTCAACATTGGGAGCAATTTCCAAACACCTGAAGGTACCATGTTCATCTGTACAAACAATAGTGCTTAAGTATAAACACCATGGGAACACGCAGCCATCATACCACTCAGGAAGGAGACCCATTCTGTGTCCTAGAGATGAACATATCTTGGTGTGAAAAGTGCAAATCAATTTCAGAACAACTGCAAAGGACCTTGTGAAGATGCTGGAGGAAACAGGAAGACAAGTATCTATATCCACAGTAAAACGAGTCCAATATCGAAATAACCTGAAAGGCTACTCAGCAAGGATGAAACCACTGCTACAGTTTGCAAGTGCACATGGGGACAAAGATCTAACTTTTCAGGGAAATGTTTTCTGGTATGATGAAGCAATAATTTAACTGTTTGACCATAATGACCATTGTTATGTTTGGAGCAAAAAGGTTAAGACTTGCAAGACGAAGAACACCATCCCAACCGTGAAGCGTGGGGGTGGCAGCATCATGTTGTGGGGGTACTTTGCTGCAGGAGGGACTGGTGCACTTCACAAAATAGATGATATCATGAGGAGGGAAAATTATGTGGATATATTGAAGCAACATCTCAAGACATCTGCCATGAACGTTAAAGCTTGGTTGCAAATGTGCCTTCCAAATGGACAATGACTCCAAGCAAACCTGCAAAGTTGCATCAAAATGGCTTAAGGACAACAAAGTCGAGGTATTGGAGTGGCCATCTCAAAGCCCTGACCTCAATCCGATCTGAAAAAGCATGTGCAAGCAAGGAGGCCTACAAACCTGACTCAGTAACAACAGTTCTGACTGGAGGAATGGGCCAAAATTCCAAAACATTTGACCCAAGTTAATAAAATGTAATGCCAATGCTATCAAATACTAACAAAGTATATGTAAATTCTCTTTCTGACCCACTGGGAATGTGATGGAAAAATAAAAGCTGAAAGAAATGATTCTCTCTACTATTATTCTGACATTTCACGTTCTAAAAAAAATAGTGATCCTAACTGACCTAAGACAGGGAATATTTTAAATGTATTTGACTAAGGTGTATGTAAACTTCTGACTTCAACTGTACATGTTGCATTTATATTACATTATAGATTTGGAGGATGGCTCTTTTGAGCCAGTAAGCAACCACATAGAACACCCTGTCAACTGCAATTCATGACCCAGTTCAGTAAATTTAATGTTTTTATTGGGATGCTATGATACAAAATTTGTGTGTCGAGATGATATCTGATTATTTAAAACAACTTCTGCCAGTACCGAAACTAATACCAATATCTGATTTAGAACAACTTCTGCCAATACCGAAACTAATACCAATATCTGATTTAGAACAACTTCTGCCAATACCGAAACTAATACCAATATCTAATTTAGAACAACTTCTGCCAATACCGAAACTAATACCAATATCTGATTTAGAACAACTTCTGCCAATACCGAAACTAATTCCAATATCTGATTTAGAACAACCTCTGCCAATACCGAAACTAATACAATATCTGATTTAGAACAACTTCTGCCAATACCGAAACTAATTCCAATATCTGATTAAGAACAACTTCTGCCAATACCGAAACTAATTCCAATATCTGATTTAGAACAACCTCTGCCAATACCGAAACTAATACAATATCTGATTTAGAACAACTTCTGCCAATACCGAAACTAATATCTGATTTAGAACAACCTCTGCCAATACCGAAACTAATACCAATATCTGATTTAGAACAACCTCTGCCAATACCGAAACTAATTCCAATATCTGATTTAGAACAACCTCTGCCAATACCGAAACTAATACCAATATCTGATTTAGAACAACCTCTGCCAATACCGAAACTAATACAATATCTGATTTAGAACAACTTCTGCCAATACCGAAACTAATACCAATATCTGATTTAGAACAACCTCTGCCAATACCGAAACTAATACCAATATCTGATTTAGAACAACCTCTGCCAATACCGAAACTAATACAATATCTGATTTAGAACAACTTCTGCCAATACCGAAACTAATACCAATATCTGATTTAGAACAACCTCTGCCAATACCGAAACTAATTCCAATATCTGATTTAGAACAACCTCTGCCAATACCGAAACTAATACAATATCTGATTTAGAACAACTTCTGCCAATACCGAAACTAATACCAATATCTGATTTAGAACAACCTCTGCCAATACCGAAACTAATACAATATCTGATTTAGAACAACTTCTGCCAATACCGAAACTAATACCAATATCTGATTTAGAACAACTTCTGCCAATACCGAAACTAATTCCAATATCTGATTTAGAACAACCTCTGCCAATACCGAAACTAATTCCAATATCTGATTTAGAACAACCTCTGCCAATACCGAAACTAATACAATATCTGATTTATAACAACTTCTGCCAATACCGAAACTAATTCCAATATCTGATTTAGAACAACCTCTGCCAATACCGAAACTAATACCAATATCTGATTTAGAACAACCTCTGCCAATACCGAAACTAATACAATATCTGATTTAGAACAACTTCTGCCAATACCGAAACTAATACCAATATCTGATTTAGAACAACTTCTGCCAATACCGAAACTAATTCCAATATCTGATTTAGAACAACCTCTGCCAATACCGAAACTAATACAATATCTGATTTAGAACAACTTCTGCCAATACCGAAACTAATATCTGATATAGAACAACTTCTGCCAATACCAATACCAATATCTGATTTAGAACAACCTCTGCCAATACCAATACCAATATCTGATTTAGAACAACCTCTGCCAATACCGAAACTAATTCCAATATCTGATTTAGAACAACTTCTGCCAATACCGAAACTAATATCTGATTTAGAACAACCTCTGCCAATACCGAAACTAATACCAATATCTGATTTAGAACAACCTCTGCCAATACCGAAACTAATTCCAATATCTGATTTAGAACAACCTCTGCCAATACCGAAACTAATACCAATATCTGATTTAGAACAACCTCTGCCAATACCGAAACTAATACAATATCTGATTTAGAACAACTTCTGCCAATACCGAAACTAATACCAATATCTGATTTAGAACAACTTCTGCCAATACCGAAACTAATTCCAATATCTGATTTAGAACAACCTCTGCCAATACCGAAACTAATACAATATCTGATTTAGAACAACTTCTGCCAATACCGAAACTAATATCTGATATAGAACAACTTCTGCCAATACCAATACCAATATCTGATTTAGAACAACCTCTGCCAATACCAATACCAATATCTGATTTAGAACAACCTCTGCCAATACTGAAACTAATACAATAATCTGATTTAGAATTATTGTAACAAAACTTTAGAAGTGCCGATTTCTGTGTCTTTTCCTTTCATCACACCACTTGTTCTTGTCACTTAATAAAAAATGATAGGCTAATAAAAAATTCAGGAATAGCAGAATATCCGCTTTATCAGAAGAGAGGACAATTCATGGACAAATACAGTGGGAACTTTATAATGGGGCTCAAGCATGTTAAGCAGATGCTTAAATCATGTGTTCTCTACGACTGAGTATGGTCACATATCTGCAGCAATAAATATTCCTATGGCGTTCGTTATCGGTTTAGCTCTGTCTGAGCTTGCAATGAGAGACTGCTTGAATGCAGTGAGAGACTAACTTACACATGCTGTTTATGCTTTGCTCCCATAAGCTAAAGAGACACATGTTGATAATGTTGCCGTTAGGGCTGCACGTTTTCAAGTTTTTCATTAACCGTTAACCGTTAACCGAGGCCCTTAACGGTTAATACTCGGTTAACCATAGTGTGCGCCAGGGATGGAAATTAACTTTTTTTGTCCACCGGCCACTGTGGATTTCAAAATCTACCAGCCACTCAATGTTTTTACCAGCCACTTTCTTGTTTTTAACCGACAATGTGTAACTGCATGTGAAAATTAATACTACAAGATCTACAATACTTAAGCCGTTTATTTAATCTCAAGTCTCAATGAAATACTGGCATTTTCTCTTTCTCTCTTATAGCCTACACACACAATCCATGAACTGATATTCATTTCAGTTCGCATACGAGGAAAACACAATGTTACGGACATGAGCGCTCTGAAAGCGGCACTGAAAGATGCTTTAAAACTTCCACAGAGACATCAAACAGAAAGCACAAAACCTTTCTTTAAAGTGAATTTCGTTTTGTATTAATTGTGTCTTAATTTTAAGCAATGTTTCATCAACCAATTGCCTGGATTTAATAAATAAGAATTAAATATAGCAGACGATATAATCACGACGCGGAGAGCCGGCGCGTGAACTGGAGCTCGTCTCATAAATGAACCGAAACTCAGTGTATAAGGTAGCCTTGCCTCACAAATAATTCAAAACTAAAGAAAACAGACACAGACTGCTCTCTGCTTGTGTAATCCGTAAGAAATGTGCATTTCTCTCTGGTGCGTTACTGCGAAGACCGCGAGTCAGCATCGTCATCTTTGCAAATGACACGGACAAAGAAAAGACTTGTTTATTAATAAATAATTAAAATATCTCCTTGCTATATTTTACATATTCATAATCATTACTTTTGCCGGTTCTTTGTGACAGATTTTAGGAGCTTTATTGGCAGCGCCATGCCGCCACCCTTACATGAGCGCGTCACCGCACCCACCTGAATAGCCCTGTTTTTTTGTTAAGGATTTGTTTACTGTGTGTGTGATTCATTTAATGGAAAGCACATTCACTGAGTTGTCTTGCTAATCAGTGTCTCCTCCTTTATTCAAACTAATTTGTCCTTTAACAGACGAACGTCGCATGATGCTATTTTTATTTACCCGCCACGGTGGCCGGTAGGTGAAGCGAGTTTACCCGCCACAACACAAAATCACACGCATTTGGCTGGTGCTAATTTCAATCCCTGGTGTGCCCGGGTGTTGGCTGTTGAGATGGTACAACAACGAAGTTGTACTTGAAGTATATCTAAGCACTGCATTGCAATACTTGCATTTTGCCCCGTCGTTCTCGATTTTAAAGTGCTCCCACGCTGTGCTTATCTTTGCCCGCTTCATATTAGAAAACTGGTCAAGACTACTTCTTGTGGACATTACAAATGTCTGGGAGCGCTCTGGCAGTCTCTGGTGGTGCAAAAATGTATTACAACTAAATTCAATGCATGCCATTGACGCCACTTAACCGAGCAAAATGTTTCACTCGGTTACGCAATTTTTAACGGTTAATCGGTTAATCGGTTAACCATGGACACCCCTAGTTGCCGTGCTTCTTGAGACATACCCGAATTCGGTGAAACAGAGCCGACACACAAACATTGGACAAATAGTTCTTATAGTTTATAGTCTTGGATATCATTATCATTAATGATAATGATATCATTCTCAGGCAGAAACATCCAGCTTCGTGTTGCACAAGGATTTTTCTGTATTTACTGGAGAGACACATTCAGACAAGTAATAGTAGTACTGGGCTCTCTCTGTGCAGTCTGTGGTTTTGGCTTTGCCCGGAGGCTGGGATAATGGCTCCCAGTGTCTGGAGAGATTAAATGCCAGAGCTGAATTGTTCACATGCCTCGAGATTAGTTTCCAAGGAAACGGATTGTGGTTGCCATGTGAACACAAGGCCTGGAATTAGGATTGTGTTGTTTAATTATTTATTTCATAGGACATATTTTTAATCCCTGCTGTTTTTGTTTGTTTCCTCTTTAAATGGGTTTTCGGCTTAATGTAAAACCTAAACCTAGGCTGATCTATAAACAAGTTCACTGCTGCATTTTAGTTCAGAGGCAACGTGGCTGAAATTAAGATTGGACTGGGGGCCGTCTGTTGAGGGGGATGGCTAAAGTAGTTCACTTCAGAGGTCTGATGATTCCAGGCCCTGTCTTGCTTCCAAGGAGAGCAAATTAAGGATGAAGGGTTTTAAGGCAATAATCTGAGCCAGCTTTAATTGGTTGACAAAGGCTTATCATAATTAGCTACTTTAACATGTGTGTGACGGATTTTGCTCTATTAGCACAGAGAAGGGTATTACTTTCACTTTCAAAAGCTTCTTATAGGTTTTTCCATCCTTCAATACATTTTGAACAGCTGAAAATATTAAAAAAAGTTAATGGGGAACTTGAAACTTACATGAGTCTCTACTTTCTATAGATTATAACACTATAAATTACAATTAGCTGTTATTTCATTCTCATTGTTTTGTTGTCCCTACCAACCATATGATTACAAAAGTTGCTGCAACTGCAAACAGTGCTTTGACGTGGTATTCACTTTTTAAGTTTATTCTTTAGGGATGTGCACAAGTACCAGAGTTCACAAGTAAGTATTTTTATGTAAAGTTGTTCTAGACACTGAAACGTACCAAAGAGACACAGCATCTAAAATGTAAATCATTTGACATATTTAAAACTTTAGCAACTAGAGACATCCAAATGTTTTACAAATCCTTATTGAATCCTTGAATATTGAATTCATGGAATTAATTGGTGGGTTCAGAGTCATCACATGTGTTTAACGCAGTTGACGCATTTACCTAATTGGACATTATATTGGTTTCATTCTGTTCCGTGTTTTTTTGGTCTTGTATTCAACATGTTTTGAAGAATTCCATCACTTTAATCAAGACTAAACTTTAAAATGAAAAAAATTCTAAAATAGACTAATCATTTCTTAATCATTTAATTATTGTGTTTGCCATTGGACATAAATCTTGTTTTCTGAATATGTATAAATACATTTGAACAAAAATGTTTGCATTTTAGATGCTGTCAATAGTCCATAATATGGTACGTTTCAGCATCTAAATGTACAAAAATATGTGTAAATGTTACGTACTAGGAATAGCCTACCTATGACAAATAATGAGATGGGGCCATTTCAAAAGCTTTTTTAACATTTATTTTTTAAAATTGATGCCTTGCAGTCCAAATGGTTTGTGCTCAACCCTCTGTTTAGAGAGTATTTCAGAGTGTGCACACACAGGATGTGTTCTTGCCTTCCAAAACAGCCAAACAGAGCACAACTGATGGAATTAAATGGAACTGAATACAAGGGTCATAAAGGGATAGTTCAAACAAAAATAAAATGTTATCAAGCACTCCCCCTAATTTTTACCAGTTGACAGCACTTTTGGTTTGAGGCGCAATGCAATGGTGACACGAAAATGTAAAATTATTACATATATGAATACTCAAATACTTGTACAAGCAAAATGCACATGCCAATATTCTGTTCAGTGTTTTTGAACTGAACTAGCTGCTGGAGACAATGCCAGCAGGGACTCTTATTCAACAAAAAAGAAAATTCGAGGACTGTGTGCTCTGTTTGGGTGTAAACAAAGAAATAAAGCTATCTTCTTTCTATTTTGCCTGCAGAAGAATGGCACAGATACGGAAACTGGGCTGTGACGTGTTGAGGACGAACTCTCGGCCAGAGCTCAAAGTTCCACATGTTTCAGCCAGACAAGAGATCCTCACCAGCCTTGTGTCTGCTCTGGACTCTGTGGTAAGGCTGCAGCACAGTCTGTATTTACCCATACTGACAAAGTTTATGCAGCATTTTGGTGGTGGATGACTTGAAGAGGACTGTGTTTGCAGTGCTCTGCCATGTCTAAACTGAATGCTGAGGTGGCCTGTGTCACGGTGCATGAGGACAGCGTCATTGCTGTGGGAACGGAGAAGGGAAGAATATTCCTAAACTCCAGAAAGGAAATCCAGACTGACTTCCACAAGTTCTGCAGTGAGTCATTTGTTTGCATTTCTAAAGAATGGTAAAATCTGTATAATATTTCTCACTATTTTGAGGTTATTAAGCAAAATAACAACTTGAGGAATGTCATTACATCTCAATATATGAAAAATCAGTGCAAAGATTTGTACTGGCATGCAGTTGTACGGAATGGTGTTTTTCTTAGAAGTAACAGATTTATTATCCACAGAAGTATCCTGTCTGCAAGCGTTGACCTCTTTAAACTCCCACCCCAAAGTTCCTGATGTGGACTCCAGCAGGACTGGCAAAGAGTGCGGGCAGCAGGGCAGACAGAGAGCCTTAACAGACACTCACTCCAACATCTTCGTCCTGAGGAAGATGGTGGAGGAGGTGTTCAGCGTGCTTTATAGTAAGAACCAAACAGCCTCTCATTATTTTATAATTAATATTTTTTTTTTATGTTTGAATGGGCAAAATATAGTGTGGATGTATGAGATTTGGCTTAGAAGCAAAAACATTGTTTATTCCATGTAATGTGTTTCAGGTGAGGCTGTTGGGAAGAGCAGCCTGGTCCCAGTGCCTTATGACTGGATTCTTAAGGATCCTAGCTCAGTTGCTGCGTATGGCCTACCTGATGGTGTAACTTTGAGAAAGCCTTCTGAATACGACACCAAGACCTTAATGAAGATCTTAGAACAGAGCAATCGAATCCGTTTCATAGTCAAAAGGTCAGTCTTTAACTGTATTATACATTGATTAGAGCAACATTGGGGACTCTAATCAGAAGGCCTGTTCACACCTGGGATGGGTCAGGATGATCAACAAGTTGAATTATACCTAAAGTATGCAGTGTATCCGGAAAGTATTTACAGCGCTTCACTTTTTCCACATTTAGTTATGGTACAGCCTTATTCCAAAATGGATTAAATTCATGATTTTCCTCAAAATTCTACAAACAATACCCCATAATGACAATTTGAAAGAAGTTTGCTTGAAATCTTTGCAAATTTATTCAAAATAAAAAACGAAAAAAAAAAAAAAAAAATCACATGTACAAAAGTATTCACAGCCTTTGCTCAATACATTGTTGAAGCACCTTTGGTACCAATTACAGCCTCAAGTTTTTTTGTGTATGATGCTACAAGCTTGACACACCTATTTTGGGCAGTTTCTCCCATTCTTCTTTGCAGGACCTCTCAAGCTCCATCAGGTTGGATGGGGAGCGTCGGTGCACAGCCATTTTCAGATCTCTCCAGAGATGTTCAATTGGATTCAAGTCTGGGCTCTGGCTGAGCCACTCAAGGACATTCATGAAGTTGTACCGTAGCCAATTCTTTGTTATCTTGGCTGTGTTCTTAGGGTCGTTGTCCTGTTGGAAGATGAACATTCACCCCAGTCTGAGGTCCAGAGTGCTCTGGAGCAGGTTTTCATCAAGGATGTCTCTGTACATTGCTGCATTCATCTTTCTCTCAATCCTGAGCAGTCTCCCAGTTCCTGCCGCTGAAAAACATCCCCACAGCATGATGCTGCCACCACCATGCTTCACTGTAGGGATGGTATTGGCCAGGTGATGAGCGGTGCCTGGTTACCTCCAGACATGACGCTCGCCATTCTGGCCAAAGAGATCAATCTTTGTTTCATCAGACCAGAGAATTTTGTTTTTCATTGTCTGAGAGTCCTTCAGTTGCCTTTTGGCAAACACCAGGCAGGCTGTCATGTGCCTTTTACTGAGGAGTGGCTTCCGTCTGGCCACTCTACCATACAGGCCTGATTGGTGGAGTGCTGCAGAAATGGTTGTTCTTCTGGAAGGTTCTCTTCTCCACAGAGAAACTCTGGAGCTCTGTCAGAGTGACCATCGGTTTCTTGGTCACCTCCCTGACTAAGGCCCTTCTCCCCCGATTGCTCAGTTTGGCTGGGCAGCCAGCTCTAGGAAGAGTCCTGGTGGTTCCAAACTTCTTCCATTTACAGATGATGGAGGCCACTGTGTTCATTGGGACCTTCAATGATGCAGAAATGTTTCTGTACCCTTCCCCAGATCTGTGCCTCGATACAATCCTGTCTCTGAGGTCTACAGACAATTCCTTGGAATTCATGGCTTGGTTTGTGCTCTGACATTAACTGTTAACTGTGGGACCTTATATAGACAGGTGTGTGCCTTTCCAAATCATGTCCAATCAACTGAATTTACCACAGGTGGACTCCAATCAAGTTGTAGAAACATCTCAAGGATGATCAGTGGAAACAGGATGCACCTGAGCTCAATTTTGAGTGTCATGGCAAAGGCTGTGAATACTTATGTACATGTGATTTTAATTTTTTTTTCAAACAAACTTCTTTCATGTTGTCATTATGGGGGTATTGTTTGTAGAATTTTGAGGAAAATAATGAATTTAATTCATTTTGGAATAAGGCTGTAACATAAAAAAATGTGGAAAAATTGAAGCACTGTGAATACTTTCCGGATGCACTTGTACTTCAATTTTGACGTGCACGCTTAGTTTCTGCTTACAGTCAAAAAAGCTTGCCTTTCAAAGTATGCTTCATTTGACTGTGTGCACACACACACACACACACACACACACACACACACACACAGGTGGTTGACGCATGTGCGCTACGATGGCTATGAGATACTGGACTAATACTCCTCAGGAGTTTGGAAGCCTAGCGTATGCATCTGTATTCTGCATTAAAGCATGTGAATTACTATAGTGCTTTCGTTCAGGTATGCTAAATTTGTTTTGAGAATGATAAAAAAATCACTTTGCACTTTGTGTTGGTGTGAAAAATAATTTGCAAACCTTTGAGCTCTTTATTTGCAACAGGGCTGAACTTTACAGAATTTTGTAATTTTTTTATAAATCACCAGTAATTAGCCACATAACCACATTAATTAGCTTGACCACAGACCAAATTCTTCCTGTTTTGTTAATAGAACACAAGAGGAACCCTCAAGGGATGCCAAATCCTGTCCGGATGTCAACCATCACTCTTTGATCTCAAAGAGTGCAAGCAACCATGCCTCCGTCAAACCCTCCTTGCAGGAAGTGTCTGCTAGCAACTCCATGCTCTCCAGCTTTCTGTACGGCATGCCCATGTCCTCCCAGCCCCACCCAGACAGCAAGCTGGACCTGAAGCCCATATCCCTGCACAGTTTAGGTAAAGAGCGGCTGGGCATGTGGGCATCCGCTGATGATAAAGTTGTGCAGGCCAAGGAATATGCTGACAATGGTAAGAAACTCCAGGTGTTTGCAGGTGGGAATGATCTAGATTGTGCTATTCTAGAATGCATATTAAGCCTGTGCCACACTTGCAGACTCCAAACAACTAGATTTTGTCCGAGAGTGTCAAATGTGCAGACTGAAATCTCGCTCGATCTCTACAAAATGGTGGAGGTGTGACAAACATACCAACTCACCACAACACTCTCTCTCTGATTCCCTGTCATGTGGAGCTCGCGAATAACAACAGTAGTACCACGTGAGCATAAACAATCGCAATAGAGTGATTTAGGATGTTTTCAGACCCATAGCGTGCTTGATTTGTTTTGAAATGGAATAAATTAGTTACAATGTTGCATCTTCATGGTTCGGTTCGCTTTCACAAGGTAATATTTTCAAACGGACCAAAATGTTTATATTTCCGTATTATTTTTATCCATCATTAGTTACTTTTGCATTATTTCTGCATTGAAAAATACCTGCTCTCACTCACACACACACACAGAGAGAGTGAAGCCACATTTTTAGCTGTCAAAAAGTTGCAGTCCATCCTACCTGTGTTTTTTTCTGCCGCTATACAAAAGAGTGATGTGATTGTAAAGATCGATTTATATCTTATATAGCTGCCAAAAGGCTATATTTGCATTTTGATAAAGAATTACAGTGACGAGCTGAACTTCAGATTTCTTTTCCCTTCAGGTGGTCTCGGGCCAATTGTTTTGGTGGGGACCCGAGTGCAATTGCCGTGTTCATATGCATCTGTACAAACCGAACCAAGGGAGAAAACCCACCAGTTCCAAAACAATTGTTCAAAACGAGCCAGATGTTAGTAAAAGAAGAAGCTCATTGGTCAATTGAAGAGAACACAAGAGCCCGCCCTGTTGACAGAATTATTTTTCTCAAGCAAACAAGTGCTTTTTCAGTTATTGAAGCCATTTACTCAGCAGGTTCCAACTGTCAAGTGATTAACAACCTCACGCTGACAGACGTTAATGCATGCATTGCTGCCTGGCTAGTGATTATGTTAATGAGGCTCACACCTGACATCTGTAAATGAAGCTCACACCATGTGTAGCATATGTACCTTTATAGAAACGGTTCACACAAACATACAGTATATTTGCTCTTTTATTAGGTTTCTGGATCTCCATAATTTTTTTTTATCATCTGAAAGATCCTTTGACTTATTACTTGAAATGACATTGGCCTGCCAAACACACTCTACCTCAAAACACATATGGTTACAAAACATTGTGTTGAAAACATGAAAACATCAGTCATAGAGATGGTTGTGCTGTTTTAAAGAAGCCTATACAAAATACTTTATACAACAGTTTAAATATTCTGTCCTTCAACATTATTGTTATAACAAACTGCTGTCAAGAGCAACTCCTCACATGTTCACAAAATTACGTAACATCACATTCGTAGTGAAAAGATTCAGTTAGTGAACCAAAAAATTTATGTATATCAAAGAGGGTTGCAAATATCAGGAATATCAAGAGATAGACAGTAGCTAACATTAATGAATTAATAGAATATGACAGTCTGTGAGTAAAACAATCTGCCTAAAAGGTGTTTCTTTCTATACAGAATAGAGTTACTTATGTTATAAACAGATTTTGATTATTTGTCACATTTTTTTAATGAAACATAAACAGAATATGAAAAAAGCTGGTATACACAATTACTTAAAGCATATTTATCTGATTAAAACAAGACCAAATATTACATGATACAATGCTAAGATTCTGAACAACCAGTGATAAAACTCTTGCTTGTGAAATATGTCTAATTATTTTTTGTATATATTATTATTATTATTATTATTATTATTATTATCATTATTATTATCATTATTATCACGGTGTAAAGGGATTTCGACGGGCAAGGAGGAGACGAGAACTGGCTTGACAATATAAATAATAGTTTAATGAGAAAGAGTGGCAGTGAGAGCGAGGGGAGAGAGAGATGAAAAAAAAACACTTACTCACCAGTTCTCTGATACGCCGTAGATTGGTCCTTGCCCACTCCTCCTCCCTCTAACGGACGACAACCGCGCCTCCCCGGGCGGATCGGAAGCAGTCCTCCAGCCCCTGGCGGATGGAATGCCCCGCCACGTTCTCAGGGAACAGAAGGGGTCTCCACCGCCCCTGACGACTCGGTTAAGAGCCCCTTCTCCCCTCGTGGTCAGCAGCCGTTTCTACGCTTCCAGTCAGCCGGGCTCCTCCTTCCCCCAGCAGACGGCTGCGGCTGCTCCGTTGGGGTGGATGGTAGTGGCGAGAACTCTACTATACCGTATCCCTCCTCCTTCCTGGGTCTTCGGCACCAGTGCAAAGGGATTCATGGAAAGGAGGAGGCAAGAACCGGCTTGACAATGTAAATAATAGTTTAATGAAAAACTTAAAACAAACGACACAAACACACATGATGGTCAGCTGACCGTAAACGATCTCTCTCTCGTCGCACCACCTTCCGCAGATGGCCTTTATCCCTCTCAGAGGTTTAATTAGCCTGATAAGGGACCGGGTGTGTATAATCATGACCTGGCCCCGCCCTCCGCCCTGTCACACACTGCTACTACTTAGGGATGGGCATTTTTGTCAATTTCTTATTTCGATCATTGATAGGTCTGGAAAAAATGGGTACTCGAGGGGCGGGGTGTGTCAGTCATGGAGATAATGAAAATATTTCAAATATTTTGGCCACCAGAATCGCTGTCTGATGAGTGTCTGTGTGCGAGTTGCCCCTGGATGACAAGAAACATTGAATGAGTGTCCCCACTATAGGACGTGCGTCCGAACTGATCACGAAACAAACAACCGACCCGCTGGGCACATAGCAAGGGGAGCGGTGTTTTGTTGCGCAGCACAGACTTTAGCTTCCACCTCCCAAGATACCATGCCTACAACTCAGTGGTGGCTAAAATGGTATCTGATGGGACGGTGGAGGTCTCGACCTCAAAACATAGAGACAACGAGTCAGGCTTAATGTTTTTAGAGCCTGGGCAATACAAGAGAACTAAACTAATACGGGTGAAAAATAGTGCACAGCGAGCCTGTCTACAGTTAAGACGTTTGGTGCTACGAATGTACTCTAGGTTCTTATAATCAGTCCAGACCACGAAAGGTACCACCGAACCCTCTAACCAATGATGGCACTCACCCAAAGCCAGCCAGACAGCCAGAAATGCTCTGTTATCGACATCATAGTTCCATTCTGCTGGTGTTAAGCGGTGTGAAAAAAACACGGAAGCATTTTTCCTTCCGAGGAAGAGCACTGCATTAGGCCCGCTCTGACACCAACCTCTGAAGCATCCACCTCCACCACAAACTGACATGCAGAGTCAGGAGTTACTAGGATGGGTGCAGTAGAAAAAAAACTTTAGAATACGTGGCCTTGGCCTGTGGGGACCAACAAAAATTAGTGTGTGATCCGTCAGATGCACGGCGAGTTGGCTGTAATTCCGAATATACCTCCAATAGAAATGAGCGAACCACAGAAACCTCTGTAAAGCCTTGCAAGTATCTGGGGTTGGCCAATCGGATATGGCTCTGATATTGGCAGGGTCCATGCACACTCCCTCGGATGAAACAATGAACCCCAGGAACGGAGCTGACTGGATTGGATCTGGTAAAAGAACATCTGCTCCATATGATTTCCAGAGATAAGGTGACTGGCTTGATGTCGGGGTGATGGTGGGGGGTGCCACTCGGGGTGTGGGCGGTGATAGGTTCATCCAACTGGACCATAGCAACCTGCCATTTGGAAGCCAAGCCAATGTTTATAAAGTTCCCTTCGGCTCCGTAATCCACCAGGGATGAGACCGTGTGACTGGTAGATCCATACTGCTGCTGGCCCAGTAGAAGTGTGTGTAATCTGGGGACTTTGTCTAAGGGTGTTGCGCTCAACAGTAACTCCCTTCCTATTGACAAGTGGTGCCTTTTACCAGACAGGAAGTGGAGAAATGACTAGACCGGGCACAATGAAAGCATAATCCTTGAACGAGGCATCGCTGCTTCTCCTTATGTGAGATCCAAGTCTCTCGACTTGGATGGGCTCTGCGTTGGGCCATGATTCTGGTGACCTGGTAGAAGTGGTGGACTGGGTTGGATGGCTAGCTGCCCGGGTGGAGAGTGGCAGTGATGGCATAGGGCCAGACGTTGATCTACCCTGATGGCCAGATCCACCAAATCGTAGAAGCGTGGAGGCAGATCCAAAGGATAGATTTCGTCCTGGTTGTCGTCAGAAAGCCCATGCAAAAAATGGTCCAATGTGGTGTGATCGTTCCACTCACAAGAAGCAGCCAGTTTGTGGAACTCAATTTCATAATCTGAGACTTACTGATCTCTCTACGACAGTCCGGATAAGACCCTCGCCGCCTCCCGACATTGAGCCGAACGATCAAACACTCGGCAGAGCTCTGTGGAGAAGACGTGAAATGAAGCGCAACAGGGATGTCTGTTGTATCATATTGCGTTCCCCCATTCACCAGCCCTTCCAGCGAGGATTGAGATTTATGCAAGACACCTTCATTGTCTCGGCCCTCTGAGGACTGTAACCTGAAGACCAAGGAACATTATGAAAAGAATGTGCTACAGTTTCCTGCCTCACCTTAAAACAGGTTTGGAGGAGGGATACGAGTCTGTGAGCACTCAGAAACATGGGGAACTGCAGGAGCTGGTGAGGGTGCCTCCTGAATGAGAACGGCATCGGGAGGTTGGCGGAGTTGTTGAACGACAGAGGTGAGCTCAGTGAGCTGTGATGCCATCATCTCCAGAGCCCAGTTAGATGCGGAGATCTGATCCTGCTGACGTACCAGTAAAGCTCCCTGCTGAGACAGGATGGAGTGAAGAGTAGATTCCTCCGCTGGGTCCATACTAGGCTAGATTGTTCTGTCACTGAGTGAGACAAAGATACCCAAGAGCAGAGGAACAGTTCAATGGATTTATTAACAATTAATAGCAACTTAAAATGTGCTGGCGAAGAATGGAGAACCCGGCACTGGCTGCAGTAGCAGGTGGAGAAGCTCGTGGATACGTGCATAAAGTGCTTGTCATTAAATCACACACAGAGCGCATGTGATGTTAAGGATGCAGTTAGTGTTTAAGCAGTGGCTTCTCACATTCACTTACTGTTGAAGCGTGCAGCTCATGCAAACCGTATATTTGTTTAATTAAATCTCAACCTTTTATTGTTAATCATCACACTAGGACATATCATGATTTTAATTGCTTTGCGCCATGCAGCGCACCTGGATCACAAGCTGTCATCGTGTTTCTGCTGAGGTTCGGTCACTTCGGTAAGGTGTCGGGTGTGTGTGTGGCCGAACTCTCACACAAGGGTCTTCTAGTGAGAAAACGTGGCTTTGTTATTGTTGTTATTGTGCTTTTCTGTCTTGGATCACACCCCACCTCCTTGTTTGTTCATTATTGTTTCATTAGTCTCACCTGCCCTGAATTAACCCACTTGTTTTCTCTCCCTATTTTAGTCTCCTCGTGTTTGCTTATCCAGTGCCAGTTCATCTTGTTCTCTAGTTGGCCCTGTATGTGTTTTCTAGTGTCTTGATCCTCACCCTGGTTCCTGGTCTGGTTGGTCCTGTTCCCTCTGCCCCTGTTTTGATTCCTGTTTCCCCTACGGGATAGTTTTTGTTAGTTTTCTCCTTGTGGGATTTTGTTTAATTTATTAATAAAGTATTTTTGGTTTTGAACTCTGCGTTTGGGTCCTCACCTCTCCCCAAATCATGACAATTAGTAGATGATTAATTTAAAATGGAAGAAAAAATATTAATAACATCACCTTTTACTCTTGGGCATGTCCACTTTTTTTGTTTTGCGGACCAGCAGGTTACAAATCATGGTTCATGGCTATGATGGAAAAAGCCTTTTAAAAAAGGGACACACTCTCTTTAATATTTCCCACCACAGCTTCCTGTTTCAACAAGAAATATGTCAACACAGTAAAGAAAACGGCACCCACCAGTCCATTTCATAGGGTCTTTAAGATAAACTATTCACGTTCACATTGGTGCTGAACCATATGTAAATTGTTGTTTTTTTTATACACTTTTCTCTGAGGCTGTAGCCATGACTCTGCTTGTGTCTCTTCCAGGTGAGCGAATAGGGCTGGCAGGGGATCTTGCCCAAAGCCATCCCAGCATCCATGTCTCCAAGCGCCTTCTGTTCTCCATAGTGCATGAAAATTCAGGTGGGCGACAGACTGTACACACTATTACAGTGTCTGGCCAAGGGCAGGCTGGGCTTCATTTCAGGGGATTTTATGGGGTCTCAAGAAACATGTCTAGTGGAACTAGAACAGGATGCAAATTTAATTTCCTTCTCATAAAGCAAAGAGTGCAAGATTTGAAGCTTAATACTCTAAAAGTTGCTGTATAATTAAAATGTCTACATCCAGAAAGCACACCTACAGAAATAAATGTAAAAACTCATTGGAAATGGTACACAGATTATTTGGATATCAGAGCTATATGTTTAGCTGTAGTTAGATGTTAGATTTAGAGGTGGATGTGACAAAACGGATCTTGGCGGTGTGGATGGTAGTAATGGGAGTTTGGCCAGATCACCTGGGATTCTAGCTTCTGTTCCTCTGAAAAGATCAGCATGCGATCTTCAGGCACCACAGAGAGTCAGGACCTGTCTTAAATGTCTAAAACAATAGAGGAAAACAATTCAGTGTCTACATGACAAATGTATTATATAAAAAAAACAGATTTTGGATAATGACATTATTGCTTTTGGTTGCATAGGAAGCTTGTTGAAGCAGTGTTTCATGAAGCAGGTTGTTTTATGCAGGGGCTTACTTTTAAATTAAATACAATTCATTAAAACTAAATTCTGAAACTCATATGAACAAACACTCAGTAATTAGACTCATTTTAAGCTCCAAGAAAAGATTTTAAATATGCTTTTCAAAAAGTACAGGTAACACAAATAGTTCTCGTTTCTAGTGAGTTCTCTAGCTATTGAGTATCTGAGCCAATTCAATAAGGAAGTGAATGTGATTCCAGTTTATTTCAGTCTGATTCGCCAGTCGGTCCATATCCTTTTGAGGACTCTCCATAGACATAATGATTTTTATACTGTACGAACTATAGATTATATCCCCTAACCTACCCTTAAACCTAACCTCACAAAAAAACTTTCTGCATTTTTACATGTTTTTTTTAAGTGATTTGAATTATGGGGACACAAGAAATGTCCTCAAACAGCATTTATAGCTTAATACCCTTGTAATTACCAGTTTGTAACCTAAAAAGTTTTACTCGTAAACCACCCAAACCTGCCCCCCCCCCCCCCCCCCCCCCCCACACACACACACACACACACACAAACACTCACCAATTGAGCAAATAATTTGCAAATTTGGACAGCACTTTGTGCAGTATATTCTATTGTGTGTGCACTCATCGAGTACAATGCAGTAAGAATTATTGTACTATTTATTATTGTCAACGCTGCTTATTATGAATAGTGTTGCAGTAAGCACATGTGAAAACACATGATTTTTGATTTGTGTGCACAGAAAAATGGGACTTGTTCATCAGGGAGACTGAGGATATCAACACTCTTCGAGAGTGTGTTCAGATCCTCTTCAACAGCAGATACGGTGAGCCAAATCTGCAATGCAAAATTAACAAATACATAGTGTATGATAAAAATATGAATTTTAGTGATAAAAAGCCAAGATACCCATGGCTGATTCATTACAATTTCAGCTGAGGCATTAGGCCTGGATCACATGGTTCCTGTGCCATACCGGAAGATTGCCTGTGATCCGGAAGCAGTAGAGATCATTGGAATTCCAGACAAGATTCCCTTCAAGAGGCCATGTACTTACGGAGTGCCTAAACTCAAACGGATTCTGGAGGAAAGACATGCCGTCCGCTTTGTTGTCAAAAGGTGACTCCATCTCAACATACTCCTAATGGAGAATGAATACTGGCCTAACGAGGGATTTTCTCAATCAAACTGAATATAACCTTAAGTCAAAGCAAATCTACAGTACATTTCTGGTGTAGTAAAACAGAAACTGTCTGGTGCTGGTGTGTTTTGTAGCACTTGTGACGACAATGTAAAAGATATAATTACTGATAACCATTTATTTTTTTTGTCCCGTAATTAACTGTGTGGCCCGTTGAAAATGAATCTAGATATAGATGTTGGATATACTGAGTTTTTAAGTTGCTTTATTACAAAAAGACTGTTTAGCCATCTTTGCCATCTGCCAGAGCAGTACTAGGCATCCAAAGTTCAGCACCATGCTGGTTGTGGTAACCGCTGCCATACATGAGCCAGCATGGAGCCGCTGATTTGGCGTAATGAGGAAATGTCCCGCTGCTCGAAACAGACATACATAGACAGCATTTCAGTATGTTTCAAGTGGGCTCATAAAAACTCACAATTTCCTTCTTTTTTTTTTGTCCTTAGAATGTTTGATGAACGCATTTTTACAGGTACGTATTTCCTGAACAATTCCCAGAATTATCTGTTTAGCTGCACTTTCCTTATTGCTCTTGTTACAACATTGCAATAACTTTAGGTAGATGGGGTTTTTAACCCTTTCTGCACTTAAAAAAAACAGTTGTGACTGTTTTTTTGTTTTGTTTTTGGTAAACCAAAACATGCAATGATGAACATGTTTTTGAACAAGTTCGGTGTGGGGGTTAATATAAAAAAATGTGGTGTAAACATCTAGAGACGCACCACCAAGTCTCATTAAGTGTTTAAATTCTTGATAAAAGAAATGTTGGCATTTGTAGTTTGGAATAATCTTTTATTGTTATTTCTTTAAAAAAGAATAAGCATTTAAGCAATTTTGTATCATTTGAAAAAGCCAAGATGCAAGAAGCCATGTTAATGTCATGTGACAAAAAAAGCATAAAACAAAGAAGACCCCCTTTGAACCTCATTTTAAGAAAAAAATGTATCAAATGTAAAGGCACATTTTGATCAAGCAAAATTGAATAATTGTAACACCCTTTGTACAGCGGGCGTGTCGACACGAATGTTCTAAACCGTTTATTTGTGTTGTTGACTGTAATAATGTCTGGCAGTAACAATCAATGAAAGGCAGACGAAGACGAGATGATGTGAAGAACCAAGTGCAGTTTAATACAAACGTGAAATCCAAAAACAGTACATGCCCCCCCCAACTAGGGGTGGCTCCCAACACCCCAAACATAAACACAAAGTTCACTGTGGGGAGCTGGATGCCATGGTGACTTGACGTGGCTACATGGTATGACGTGGTAACATGGTACAGCAGGATCCTGACTTGGCCATGGAAGGCGTGAGTGCTGGCTCGTGGAGCGGAGGCGAGCCTGGACCTTGGAGCGGAGGCGGGCCGAGACCATGGAGCAGAGGCGGGCAGGCTGAGGCGTGGCTGTGACACGGCATGGAGCAGGCCGAGGCGTGACATGGCATAGAGCAGACTTGGGGTCCAGGGCAGAAGGTGGCGCAAGCTCTGCGACCATGACATGGGACCCTGGCTCGGTGACCATGACGTGGGACGCTTTCTCGTCGGCCGTGACGTGGGACGCTTTCTCGTCGGCCGTGACGTGGGACACTGGCTCGGCGGCCGTGATGTGGGACTCTGGCTTGGCGGCCGTGACGTGGGACCGTGGCTCGTCGACCGTGACGTGGGAATCTGGATCGTTATCCGCCTCCCCCACTGAACATTGAACCACTTATCAGTAGGGCAAGGTTGATATACTGAGTCAGGCTGTAGGTACTCCAACCGTTCATAATCAGGGAGGAGACTGGCTCATTCAGCCCAAAATGGAAACGGTCCTTGAGGGCAATCTCATTAAAGTCGACCCTGCAAGCCAGAGTGCAGAAGTCCTCTACATATTCCTCCAGGGGATGATTCCCCTGACGTAAACAAAGAAGCTGAACTGCTGGGTACATTTTGTGATCAGGTATTCTGTAACGATGGTGAAGAGGAGATGATATGAAGAACCCAAGCGCAGTTTAATATAAATGTGAAATCCAAAAACAGTCAATCCAAACGTGAACAAAACATGAACTTGACTAGAACTTGAAACTTGACGACTTGAAACGACGTACACCAACAATGTTACATGAACAATACCTGACAACAAAGGCAAAAATGAGTGCTTAAATACATAGACATGGGTAACAAGTAAATAAGACAACCAATCACAAGACTGAACTAATAAACAAGATAACAAGACAATGAACCAAATAAAAAAAAGATACATGAACATGGAGGGGAACAGAATGTCACATGACCAGGAATACATGTGGAAACAGGAAATCACATGACATAAAACCACATGACCTGAACAGAAACAGGAACTAAACTTTAAAATAAAAGACACGAAAACAAGAAGAAAACACACAAACGTGACTGACAGTGTGTGCAACGCAAAATGGAGCGGGACAGACGTTTCCAGTGTATATGGCATCATTGATTTATAATGGGTTCTGTTTCTTTGATACAATGCTCCGCTTGCTCCCATTGTAGAGTGGGTGTATAGAAAACTTATTGATATTCATGACTCAAACTTTCATGATATTTTTGAAAAAAATTATTGAAAGCTTTTTTTAAATGAATGATTAAGTTGTATACACTCATGTCTGTTCAAGGAAAGTATAGGTCTCTGCGGAGCAATAATGGGCATTTCCAAACCAGCATGGGTGTTTCAGAACTATTTAATGAAAGTAGGGAATCTCAAAGAAGTAGGCAAATAGTGTAAAGCGGTTGAAAGCACCCACTCATTTGAAAATACCTTTTTTTGTTCTGCAGGTACACATGTCTCATTGACCAAAAAATTGTGTACCTCCACAAGTCTGGTTCATCATTTGGAGCAATTTCCAAATGCCAGAAGGTACCATGTTCATCTGTACAAACAATAATATGCAAGTATTCACTCCAATACCTTGACTTTGTTGTCCTTGAGCCATTTTGCCACGATTTTGGAGGTATTCTTGGGGTCATTGTCCATTTGGAAAACCCATTTGTGACTGATCTTTAACTTCCTGGCTGATATCTTGAGATGTAGCTTCAATATATCTACATACATTTCCTTCCTCCATGATACCATCAATTTTGTGAAGTGCACCAGTCCCTCCTGCAGCAAAGCACCCCCACAACATGATGCTGCCACCCCCATGCTTCATGATTGGGATGGTGTTCTTCGGCTTGCAAGCCTCACCCTTTTTCCTCCAAACATAACAATGGACATTATGGCCAAACAGTTAAATTTTTTGTTTCATTAGACCAGAAAACATTTCTCTGAAAAGTAAGACATTTGTCCCCTTGTGCACATGCAAACTGTAATATGGCTTTTTTATGGCAGTTTTTAAGCAGTGGCTTCTTCCTTGCTGAGCAGCCTTTTAGGTTATGTTGATATAGGACTCATTTTACTGTGGATATAGATACTTGTCTACCGGTTTGCACCAAACTACATTCATCTCTAAGAGAAAGAATGAGTCTCCTTCCTGAGCTGTATGATGGCTGTGTGGTCCCATGGTGTTCATACTTGCATATTATTGTTTGTACAGATGAACGTGGTACCTTCATGAATTGAGTGGTAAACGTGGTAAATTCAGGAATTCTGAGGTATTGGCTGATTTCTTTTGAATTTCCAATTATGTCTAGCATAGAAGCACTAAATTTGAAGGTAGGCCTTAAAATACACCTACAGGTACACATCCAATTCAGTACACCTCCTATCAGAAGCTAATTGTCTAAAAGCTTGATATCATTTTCTGGAGTTTTCTAAGCTGCTTAAAGGCACAGTGAACTTGGTGTATGTAAACTTCTGACCCAATGGAATTGCGATATAGTCAGTTCAAAGTGAAACAATCGGTCTATAAACAATTGTTGGAAAAATTACTCACGTCACGCACAAAGTAGATGTACTAAACGACTTGCCAAAACTATAGTTTGCTAAAATGTAATCTGTGGAGCGATTCTTCAACTTCAACCGAAGTGTATGTAAACTTCTGACTTCAGCTGTATATAATATATTCTTATTCTTTTGTGAAGTTAGCTCACTCATTGTGTGGAAATATATCATACCATGATGTTTGTTTTGTATGCATATGTATTGAATTTTTCTCATTCATTGTAAGCTGCTGGTAAAGTTGCAAAGGAGGAGGGCAAACAGGATGGCGCCATCCCTGAGGACAGTTTCCCAGATGGACTCAGGGTGCCGAGCTCTTCCCTAGATCTGGTCAGCAACACTCACAGTAGCAGGTACCGTTTCCCTTTAGTTCCCACCACAACAAAAGTGCAATATAAGTATTTCCATACTGTTGCAATTAATACTTAATTCTGATTGGTCAATTGCACCATTTTGTGGTCAAATTACCACTAAAATTCGATTGACAGTTGTCCTATGCAACTAATTTCCTACATAGTTGTGCTAGTTTTATGTCTCTCGTATCATTCTTTCTTCTTACATAAAACAATTTAAACTCAAATCAACATTTCATGTAATTTATTTATTTATTTGGTAATTATCCATGTAATAATCAGCCAGTCATTAGGGCTTGTTAAGGCATGTTTTGTGAAAATTACTGGCAGGCTGTACATTATACCTCATATACTGTGGCTGGTATACTATAATTTCCTGCAACTAAAAAGTAGAAAAGTAATTAGGAATAATGCATGGGACAAAATGCATTCCTTTTCCTCAGCATTTTGCATACAAAATCTTTGCAAATGTCTTTGTTGCAGATCGACTAGCTCCTGTGTCAGTCCTTTGGTTGAATGTGAAGCAGGTAGATTTGTGAAATCACCCACTCATCGTTTAAATAGAGCTTTTGCCTTTTGCCCTGTAGATTTCTGATTATATAAAAAAAAATTATGTGTAAACTTAAAAGTAATCCAATATGTTTTGTTTTTCAGGGCCTTCTGGGGACTGTCTACCATTGAAAAAGATCAAAACTGAACCCCCAGATGGAGAAATCATCCAGGTGACAGTGCCAGGTATGTTCTGCCCAGTCCCACTATGAAGCTTCAGCTGATTGCGTTGATATTTTGCTTATTTCTACAAGTTTTGCTCTTTTTGAAGTCATCTTTTGTTAAAAACAATAGTCCGTGCAGAAATTGAGAATTTAAATTAAATACATTTCTAGTCAGCATGAAATCCCTGTTGGTCTGTTAGATGGGAAGGCATTAAGTCCCTCCACACAATATTTCCCACAGTAAAAATTTGGAAATTGAACTAATAATTTAAATATTCTGTCTCAACCATAAATATTTGCAGTGCAGAACTTAAATGCATTGTATATTTGGTCTCATGTTGTCTTTACATTTACAACCACAATTGTCTTTTTCCGTCTATGTTTCCCTCTCATCTTGTGTTCTCAGAGTCCAACGCTCCTACAGAAGAGCCGAGTGAGCTTCCGACTGAGCGGGTGACCCCTGACCTCTGTCGTCCCTCTGAACCTGTATCAGGTAAATGCATCCTGGCCTTCTCTCATGTATCTAGATGTAGCTCCTCCTCAATGCCACATGCTCTGTTTCTCTTGCCTTAAAGGTGTAGTCATGCCAAAATGAAAATTCTCTCATCATTTACCCTCATGCTATCCCAGATGTGTAAGACTTTCTCTCTTTTTTTGCTGAACACAAAGATTTTTAGAGGACTATCTCAACTCTGTAGGTCCTTACAATGCAAGTGAATGGTGGCCAGAAATTTTAAGCTCCAAAAATCACATTAAGGCAGCATAAAGGTAATCGATACAACTCCAGTGGTATAATTCATGTCTTCAGAAGTGATATAAGTGTGGCTGAAAAACAGATATTTAAGTCCTTTTTCACTATAAATCTACTTTCACAAAGCCTTCCTATGTACGTTATTGTGAGTTCTTCTTCTGCTTTTACATTCTTCATGCATATCGCAGTAGTTTGGTAGACTGTTTGTTTGTAGGATTATATAATGATTTTTACTTTTAAAATTTCGTAAACTTTATTTGAAAGTGTATTGGGCACAGTGCAACCTGCTTGACAAGGACATTCGCTTAGAGGAGTGATAGACATCGATGTTACCGTTTCAACAAGGATTTCCAGTCTGGGTCGTGACGAGTGGCAGGTTCCGGTCTGCGACCTGGAGCTGTTTGGGACCTGACCAGTCTGTTGTTTTTTTCTCTGAATCTATGCGGTGTGTGGATGCTGTTTTGTGGCGCAAAGTGGCATGAATGAATACAACTGCCTAAATGAGCGATTGACGTTGTTGTCTGAATCAGGATTTTTAGCTTCGATCAGGGACGCGTGATCGACTGGGCCGTGGCCTGGAGCTGTTTGGAACCTGACTTCAGGTTTCTCATTGTTAGCCTGGCCGGCTGGATCATGTTCAGTGGATTGCAGGCTGCGGACCTTGTGGTTTCTAAAGAACAATGCAGCATGGATGAATTGGGCAAACAATTTTGTTCATTTTATTATTCGTCCTGTCCAACAATCATACAATTGAATTACATAATTGAGGCCCTTAATAAAAAACATAATTGCGCATCCCTTTTAATACATTTATCTAAGGCCTTTGATGCTGTCGATCTTGATATATCGAAAATTAGACTTAAAAATATAGGACTATCAAATAATACTATATCTTGGTTTGAAAACCATTTTAATGTCAGAACTCAATGGTTGTGAACGGTACATCACTCATCTGCGCCTTTTAGAGATCATCAAGGGTGTTCCTCTGTATTCCGTTCTGGGGCCACAGCTTTTTTGCTATATTTATGAATTGCCTTGATTTTTACGTTATAAATTCTAGTTTTCATTTCCATGCCGATGACACTTTAATTTATTGTAGTACTCCCAGAACTCACATCAAGCTGTGTTTCAACTGCAGTCTGCGTTTGATGTTGTGCAATAAAGGCTTTATACCTAACTAATATAGCTAACATTTATTAAATGCTGATAAAACTGAAGCCATGTTTTTCTCTAACTCAAAGAAATGAACAAAAAATCTAGCATCTCTTTGCCCTATATGTGATATGAATATCTTGGTTTTACACTTGATGAATCATTACCTTTTAAGTCTCATGTAAATCAGTTACAGACAAAACTTGAGGTAAAGCTAGGGTTTTATTTCAGAAATAAGTCCTGTTTTTCATTTAATGTAGTTTCTACTTCATTTCTGCCTGTGCTTGATTATGGAAATTTTTTGTATAAATCTGCACCCTCCTGCCTTTTACGTTCCTTAGACATTATTTATCACGATGAACAAATTGTAACTTTAATATATTGGAAAATGTATAATAGGTTCACTTGGCACTCATTGTCCACACACATACAATACTTAAGCATTGGTATCTGTTCATCTATAATTCTATTTTGGGCTTTTTGCCATTTATATCTCTGTTCTCTTGCCCAACAGAAAATTGCTGTAATGTATTCCTTACTCTCTCAGTATTTGTATACTCCTTTCTGTTCCATTTGTTCAAACAGAATTAGGGAAACAAGCTTTTCTGTATGCTGTCCCCTCTGATTGTATCTTTAAATTATTTTGTAGAGTGCTCCAAAGTCTGGTGTCAATGTGTACTTTTAAATCTCTTAATCGAGAATTTGAGAAAGATGTATTGATTTGCAAATGTTTTAAGATATTATTTTTAACTCTTTAACTTTTTTGTATTGTTATGTTATTGAAGACTGTTAACATCTGTGGCTGCCTGTCTTGGCCAGGACAATTTTGTAAAATGGATTCTTAATCTCAGTGAGTTTTATTTCCTGGTTAAATAAAGGACATACTGGTCAAGGGGGGGGGGGGAAATAGGGGGAGAGATAAAGGAAAGGAAAATAATAAATAAATCACATTTGCAGAACAGCCCAGTAGCCCAGATGGCATGAGAGTGAATAAATGATGAGTGAATTTTCAATCTCGAGTGAGCTATCTCTTTAAGGGGCGGGTTAACATATCACATATTAAAACCTCTAACCCTCTCCAATGTATTCTTCCAGTTACTAATCCCTCAGCCCCATTTCTACCAGCTTTTAGTGCTTGTCATTGTTTGAGATGTGCATGTAAAGCTCATTAAAAACACTCATACACTCATAAAAAAAAGATGTTTAATGTCTGTCTTGGCTAATAATTTTCTAATACAGATTGCAGCACTTTTCGTGTTAATATCGCCTTCCTCAATTTGTAAGTTGCTTTGGATATTATCCTCTGCTAAATGAATAAATGGAAATAGAAATGTACATATGCTGACAACTCATTTCATTATGCTAATGCTCAACACAAGACTGTTAAGTGCTGTTTAAGTCGCTCAAATACCGATTTTGAACAGTAATAATGTTTCGAAAATATGCTAGAAAGAACTATATTCACAGTGAGGATGGAGAATCCATGTCCTGATCTCTCAAAAGGAATTGAACACAAGTTCAGACCCCTGTGAAGAACCAAACAGGAGTGCAACACTCTAATATGTACAAAAAACATTTAACCAGTGTTTATAACAAAAAATAGGATGAATTGTGGTAAGATACAAGTTTTACATTACTTTCTTCCACCCTAAACCCAATACCCCAGACTTACCCAAACAGTAGTCCTAGCCCATGCCAAGTACATTATGAAAACCAAACTTGTTCCCTGTGGTGTGCTAGCTTCCCCCCTACAATAAACCAGCATCCACTAGAACGTCTCCATATGGACCCTTAGTCTTAGCCCCTAATATGCACAGTAGTATTAAACTGTGGGTTTATATGAACACTCAACCACTGTGGTGTGTGTATATTTAATTGATTTAAATATTTTTTAACAGGGTTCCCATGCTCAAGGAAATCCAGGTATGGAAGACAATGGGAAATATCAGGGAATTTTAAAAGGTTTCTCAGGTCTCAAAAAATTAGAAAAGTAATGGTATTTTCTACAGTGAATATACATGTTTCTATGTATGCTCAGCTCTGTATATTTAATGTGCTGTGATTTTTGAGCCAACTGTTCTTTTGATTCATTTTCAATGAATCGGTCAAACCTGTTCTCATATCTGTCTGAATCTAAATGAATCAAAATGGTTTGTACAATGATAAAGTGAGGGAAATTAATTTGTCAAGTATGGGAACCCTGCTTTAAACAAAATGTATTTATAATGCATTTATTGTAATTAAAGGCGCACTCAGTAATTTTTTCCTTATTAAAGTGTTTTACCCCTAAAGGAATGAATAGTGAACTTGCGTATAAAATCATGAGCATTCACATGAGATGAAGAGTTTATAAAAGCCATTTTATTCTACATGAAGAAGGTCCCCTCATGGAGGCAGCCATGTTAAGATCACATGACCAGCCGAATACTAATCACTTAAAGGGATAGTTCACCCATAAATGAAAATTGTTTCATGATTTACTCACCCCACTGGCATCTCAGATGTGTATGACTTTCTTCCTTCTGCAAAGCACAAATTATGATGTTTAGAAAAATCTTTCAGCTCTGTAGGTCCTCACAATTCAAGTGAAAGGGAACTCATTCCAACATTTTCAACATTTTGGAACTCTAAAATCCACATAAAGGGAGCATAAAAGTAATCCATAAGATTCCAGTTGTTAAATCCACGTGTTCAGACACAATATGATGAGTGTGGGTGAGAAACAGATCCATTTTAAGTCCGTTTTTACCATAAATACTCCTCCCTGCCCAGTAGGGGGCGATATGCATGAAGACTGAATCACCAAAAACAGAAGAAGAAGAATTTTAAAATGGAGGACTTAAATAATGATCTGTTTCTCACCCACACCTGTCATATCGATTCTAAAGATATGGCTTCAACCACCAAAGTCATCTGGAGTATTTTAATGTTGCCCTTACGTGGATCTTGGATTTTAGTTCAAACATTTTGGCACCTATTCATTTGCATTATATGAACCTACAGAGCTGAAATATTCTTCTAAAAATCTTCATATTTGTTCAGCAGAAGAACGAAAGTCATACACATCTGGGATGTCACGAGGGTGAGTAAATAATGAGTTAATTTCCATTTTTGGGTGAACTATTCCTTTAATCTCATTAACCACACTGTTATTGGACACTTTCACTCAATTATTGACTTGAATCATGACTGAATGTGAATAATGAATTTCTACAATGTCATCAGTAACTGAAAACTGTTGCGGTTTGAATTATGCTGCATCCACACCACTAGATGTCAGTGTAAGTCCAAGACAACATACATAAACAATTACTGAGTGCACCATTAAATACTTTGTTTTCATACTTAAATATTTTAATAATTATAATTTAAAGCTGAAACTATATTTTCACATTTATTTTATTTATATTTTTTGCTATTATATGCATATTTGATTACAAGAATTTATTAAACCATTATTTTACTGCAGAGTTTAAGACTTTTTTACATGTATAATTTTAACAAAGGTCAGCAGGTTGAACCTTGGTGTTGTTGAAGTGTTCATATCGACTCACAGTTTGAGCATTTTGACTCATAATTAATGACACTCGATTTGTTATGTTGAAGTTTGCATTAAACACATGGTCACTGGAGTAAAGCAAAGGTGAGTTGAATCATCAAAACATCTCCAGCAAAGTGTGTAGAATACACATGTTCTTGATCAAATCATACACATTGAAATACTACCAATGCACTACAAGGTTGCTGATGTTTCCTTTTGTTTTTCTGCAGAAGATCTGGCACCGAAGTCTACACCACAAGGGCTCAAGAGAGCTGTTGAAGGTAAAACTCTATTTTTTAAAGGTCACTCAAGGTTGTCTTAGATTATGGGCTGTTGGTGTGATTATTGTTCCTTTCCCCAGAAGACATCGGAGAGATGATCCTTCAGCTGAGAAAGCAAGCGGAGAGTCTGTTCAGCTCTAAGTACAGTGAGTCAATGACTTGCTCGCCATACAAGACCTGCAAATCTGTCAATTAAATGTATTCATCTAATCAGAAGTAATGTGCAGATTTCATAGTAGTTTGTCATATTGAGTCATATTCTCTCTCTCTCTCTCTCTCTCTCTCTCTCTCTCTCTCTCTCTCTTTCTAGGTGAGGCTCTTGGCCTGCCTGAGCCTGCTAAAGTGCCATACTCCAAGTTCCAGATGTATCCAGATGATCTGCATGTCAAAGGGTTACCAGAAGGGATGACATTTCGAAGACCGAACTGTTTTGGGGCGGCAAAACTCCGGAGGATTCTTGCTGCCAGTAGTCAGATTAAGTTTGTCATAAAGAGGTGGGTAAATTACAAGCATATTCCGGTTATTTGCCAGTTAACCTTATCAACTCTGCTGGGTTCATGGGCAGATATCTATAAAATCGGACAAAAGTGTGAAGCGATGCCCAACTCGCAGCTGCACAAATGTCCTTGACTGAAATGCCTTTAAACAGCACCCACAAGGTAGCCATGCCTCTGGTAGAATAAGCTCTCAAGCCCTCCGGAGATCACAGCCCCAGACTATTATAACTTAATATAATAGCCTCTATTACCCAATGAGACAAGCACATATCAAGTCATGATATGGGTCTGCCCTTACAAGAATCAGCCCAAGAAACAAAAAGCTGATTACTCTGTCTCAATGCCTTCATTCTTTCCACGTACAAACGTAGACTACAAACTGGACACAAACAGTGAAGTCCCTCATTCTCTGGCGAGGAAAAAGGAGGCGGGTAAATAGTTAGCAAATCCACGGGCTACAGCTGAGCACTGGGGCCACAGAGTCACTCACCTTAGGCACAAAGGCTGGATTTGTTTTAAGAGACACTCTTGAAAAATTAACCGCAAAGCACATACAAGAGTGATGATCTGACAGCATGTAGTTTGCTAACCCGCTTTGCAGTTGTTAAGGCCAATAATAAAGCTGACTTTAGCGAAAGGAGCTTTAATTCTATACTGTCAACTGGCTCAAAGGGAGGCTGAGAATGCACATGCAGGGCCATGGACAGATCCCATGACAGAACCAGTGGTTGACCCATTTTGTTTGAGTCATTTCCCACATGACAAGCTTATATTGCAGCGAGATAAACCTTGATGGTAGAAAAGGCCCTGCCTTTATCTAAAAGTTCCTGCTGAAAACACAAAACACCTGGCACTGAAAATAAAAATTGAACAATGTGTCTGTGTGCACACCACTACTCAAACAGCCCATTTCTGATCATTGTCTGTTCATGTATGCCACTGCTGTCTTGTTGTCTGATCTGACTAGGACAGTGTGGCCTTGAAAGAACTGTACACAGTGCTTCAATGCTAGAAACACTGTCAGTAACTCCAGAAAGTTATGTGCCTTGGGCCAAACCCCATTCTGTTTTCTGCCTTCGCACACCATGCCCCAACCTGTGAGTGACGCATCTGTCGTCACCACTTTCCTCAGAGAAACCGCCCCAAAAGGAGTTCCCCCGTGAAGTAAAGCAGTGATGCTCCAGTGACTGAGAGCGAGCATCCCATCTGACATCACTCTTCACTCATTCTATAGAGGGACTATTGAGAGCATCCTGAGCAGCTGCATCACTGCCTGGTTTGGGACTTGCACCGTTTCGGACCGCAAAGCCCTGCAGAGGATAGTGAGGACAGCTCCATCAAAGACATTTACTCAAAACACTGCATCCGCAAAGCAACCAGCATTGTGGATGACCCCACACACCCCTCACACAAACTCTTCACACTCCTGCCGTCTGGCAAGAGGTACCGAAGCATTCGGGCCCTCACGGCCAGACTGTGTAACAGCTTCTTCCACCAAGCCATCAGACTCCTCAATACTCAGAGACTGGCTTGACACACACACACATGTCCTAAGTTGCACTGTAATTATTGTCACTTTATAACTGGCTGCTACCTCAATAACTGCTATGTGCATAGAACACTATCTCATAGTATGTTATGTTTATATTTGGCATTTTTAGAAACTGTCGTCTTTTTGCACTACTGTGTACTGGTCGGCGCTGCACTGTCTTTTACTGTGTCTATTGTCCTGTTCATTTTTAGTAATTTATTGTACTGTCCCATACTTTTTGTAAATGTTTGCATGTGCACTTTATATAGGTATGTTATTTAGTCTGTGTAGTCTCATGTGGTTCTGTATATGTCCTATGTTGTTTTATGTAGCACCATGGTCCTGGAGGAACGTTGTATCATTTCACTGTGTACTGTACTAACTGTATATGGTAGAACAACAATAAAAAGCACTTGACTTGACACCGTAGCCCTGAAAAGGGCATTCGGATTCACTAGGGCATCGAGGGAATCTGTCTTGTCCCTCTCAGAAAGGCCAGACAGACCGAGCCAAATAGCCCGTTCTTTACGCAGATCTCTTCCCTGAACGCTACATCTGGTGACCCCCATAAAATTGTCAACCCATCTCCTCTAACTCAGTCTGAAATGCTGTGAGAAACAAGGTGGCATTAAGAGCCCTTACAACTTAGGCTGAAGATTGGTAGATCTTTTGGTAAATGGAGGCCAACAATCTCTCCATCCAACCTGGCAATGAAGCTGGAGCAGATGAAAAAACCGCCTGACAATCAGGGTGAAGGTGATTCACCACTGACCCTCTACTGGAGGGGGGCTGGAGATCCTCCATTTCGAGCACATCCAGTGTAGAGAAACCTTTAACAGGCACTCTTTGCGAAAAAGGCTTGTCCCAAAATGATGCACGCTGGGACGGCTGGAATAAATTGATTTACCGGGGCAGTACAAGACGGCAGCCATTTGCCATCATACAGATCCCTCTCGATACCCTGACTAGCCTGCTGTGATGGCCAGTCCATAGAGAGTTTGGCTGCCACCCTCCTACACATCTCATTAAGGTGCAGCTCTCTCTGGACAGGCGAGGGGGATGTGTCTATTGTGCTACGCGGCCAGGAAGAAGAAAGAGCAGGGAGAATTGTATTGTCCTTCATCCTTCTTGCCATCGTCCTCCAAAAGACGATCAGCATCAACCTCTTCCCTGTCCCCCACCAAAGGGGCTGATACAAAGAGGGGAGGAGGATTGGGGGAGACTTCATCCATGAGATCGCCCCAGCTGTGCTGTCCTTGCAGCTGGGTCTGGAGAAAAATAGGGATCCTCTTTATTCAAAGCCACGACACGTACCTTCCTTTCCAAAACTCTCCTTATGAAACTGGAACAATTCGGGCAACACTCATGATAAGCAAGTGCGGCCTGTGCATGCCTGACCCCCAGACAGGCGATACATAGCGTGTGGGAATCCTTTGGCAAGATCATAGATCTACAAGCGCACGGACGGGAGGTATTTTTCCCCTTCGCTCCGCCACTCGGTGAGCTTGCAGTTGCCATGACAGAACCTGAACTCAAGAACACAGAAGCAGTTCACCACAACGTGACACTTAATTCTGTGTTAATCCTCTTGCCATAGAGGTAGAAGCTATAACAGCTCGAAACTCTGCGCTCAACGCACTGGTTCACACCACCTGGAGAAAACAATATAAATACAGCAGAAAATATATTCACTTTGACAGTGAATATACTTGCAAAAAGAACAACCACATTCTGTGATGTACCTGAACAGCTCGTCTGATGAACTGCTAAGTGACCACTTACGAGTCCCACTGAGGATAGCTTCCAAAGATCTTAATGGAGATGGGAACGAGAAGGAAGTAGGCACCTAAAACAGCGGTTTATATAGCGATAATTATATAGCGAAATTATTGTGAGACTCCCTTATCACTGCTGTGATTGGCCTGTCAACGTACAGACTGGATGTTATTGTGCTTCCAGGATTGGCCATGCCTGGGGCGTTACCCATAGTGAGACACCGAACGAATGCAGAATTACATGCTTATAATAGTTTTTTGGAAAATTGTTTATCACAAGATTGTAACCATAAGCAGAATTATTTATGAATTATTGGAATTTGTATTTTTTTATGTGGAGTGCGTTTTCTAAAATGAGACCAATTTTTTTGCAATTAATAACACATAACCAAAAATTCATTCACCTAGAAAAGTAGTCCAACTTCAAAAGTTTTTTGTACTGAAGAATTCATACAAGTGCTTTAACAAATATACGAGCTGTACATTTCTGCTTTAAAACCCTCAAACCCATTTGTCTGTTTGTGGCTTCCATTATAACTGCTGCATTAATGCAAATGCTTTATTTATTCATTTATTTTTTTATGTTAAAACTGTTTTGGACAAAAACATGGAAGAGTTTTAGCAGTTGTTGTTAGTTGAATTGCCCAGAATATTCCTTTAAGATCTTTTGTCATATAGAACATATTAAAAGATCTAAAACATTAATACATACTCAGAACCATTGACAGCCTGTCAAAAAGCCGCTTGTCTGATTATTGACATACATTTTTTTTTATAATAATGATAAAAAGGGTGTCACTGGAAATGATGTGCCTTTTTTTTTGTCTTTTTCAGGCCAGAATTGTTAACGGAACAGGTCAAACACGAGGTTCTTTCTAAATCAACCTCTGATTCAGGTGAATTTGCGTAGTTTTCTACAACTTTCTTAACAGATCAGAATGATATTCATGTTAATTCTAATTCTTTTATTTTTTAACCAAGGTCTAACATAATGCACTTTTTATTAAATGTTCAGTAGAGACTGACTCCAAAGACCAATCAGATGACCCTGGCCCAGCCTCCCAGAGACCAGGATTCTCAGGTTTCACCCTGATTAAGTTATCCGGCGTTGTACATATTACAATTGCATTTTGACTAAATTCAACACTGAGTCAAGCCATGTGCCACACGACTATGATGCTAGTACATTTTCAAATCCCTTCTTTCCTTTCCTGATCTGCTGTGACTAAACCGTTGGGTTTTCCACCATTCTTCTGCCCGCAGACACTTTAGAGGCCAAGCTCTCCCGTATCGACTTGGCAAACACACTGCGTGAGCAGGTCCAAGACCTGTTCAACAGGAAATACGGCGAGGCACTGGGCATTAAGTATCCTGTGCAAGTGCCTTACAAGAGGATCAAGAGTAACCCTGGCTCAGTGATTATTGAGGGCTTGCCCCCTGGCATCCCCTTCAGAAAACCCTGCACCTTTGGCTCACAGAATCTGGAGAGGATATTAGCTGTGGCTGACAAGATCTCTTTTAGCATTACAAGGTGGAACACTACTAAACTTCTAAGCTTCTATCTTCTTTACCCATTTGAGTAAGAAAAAATAGTGAAGGTTAATATTTATGTGATATACAGTGGTCCCAAAATTATTTGTATACTTTTGGACACTTTAGACACACTTAAAACTGTTTGAATTTCACTGCATTAAGGCGTCCTTATAGAGCCGAGTTAAACCTGCACCGTGCCTGCTTTAAAATTGTATTTAAGGACACAAAAGCCAGCTCTGTATGTCCATACAATGCAAGTGATCAGACGTTTGTAGCTCCAAAAAATCAGATAAAGTCAGCATAAAAGTAATCGATAATGGTTTACCTCCAGTGGTTAAATCCATGTCTTCAGAAGTAATCTGATACATTTTGGGTAAGAAACAGAACAATATTTAAGTCCTTTTTTAACACTAAATCAGATGTGAAAGGGAAACTAAACAGGCACCACATGCAACTTTCAGATATAAAAGTGAAAGTGGAGATTTAGAGTAAAAAGGACTTTAAATATTTTTCTGTTTCTCACACACACACACACATATAATATTGCTTTAGTAGACATTGATTTAACCTCTGGAGTCTTAAGGATTACTTTTGTTTTCTTTGTGATTTTTGGAGCTACAAAATCTGATCACCATTCACTTGCATTCCCTTACAAAAACTGAGAGTTCACTGCAAACTTGCCGCAAATTCGCCACTGATCATTTTCACATGCTAATGAGCTTTGCAGCAAATAATGCTGCCAAAGGTTTGCTGGAGGTTCACCACTAACCGGTGAAGAGCTTCAAATATTTGCAGTGATTCACACACTCATTTGCACGTGAAAATAACAAGCGGCAAATTTGTAAGGGTTGTACTTACCTACATAGCTGAGATATTCTTCTAAAAATCTTTGTTTTTGTTCTGCTTAAGAAAGAAAGTCATACACATCTGGGATGGCATGAGGGAGAAATAAATGATGATGATGAGAAGTTTCATTTTTGGGTGAACTATTTCATTAACCAGTCTGCGTAAATACAACTAAATGCCACTTCAGATGCAGCTTTGTGACCGCTTTGCCATGTAAATATAGCTTAAGATGTCAAAATAAGTGGCATCTGCAAAAGTGGCACCAGCAAACAAAAGATGTTAGAGATTTTCTCAGAACTAACTGCACCTTTCATAGTTCTTTTCAAGTACTTTTAACCAACTGCTCCCAATGTTATTTTCTGTGACTGAATCAAGTCAGTTCTCCTTCACGGGTGTCTTAGCAGAGTTCAGTTCATCACATTAACTATGGACATGTTCCACTTGCTTTTGACTACAAGAAAGTGTCCAAATACTTTTTGTCTTTAGTTTTAACCTAATAAAAAAACATTGGTTTGTCCTTTTTAACTCCTCACATTTTAAAATCAAACTTTTGTGATTTTTTTTTTTTGATCAAACTGAGTTTGCGTTATATTTCTTTAAAATAAATGTAATTTAGTCTGTTTAATTAAGTGACGCAAGTTCATTCTTACGTCTTTAAGTGTGGCTTAAGTGTCCAAATACTTTTTGCGGCAACTGCATATTAGATTTATATAAGACATCTGAGAAATTGATGATGAAGGGTGAGGAAAAACTTAGTCTTTCTGTCTTTACAGGCCTTTCCAAGGGCTTATTCCCAAGCCAGGTATGCATTTGAAATCTCACAGCATCTTTTGATTTCAATTGTCTGTTTTGAGTGAATATCTCATGGAAGTAAGTTGTGTATCCAAATTAAAATATTTCAAATTTTCTAGCACCACGAAGAATAACCATAATGAAGAAAGGTTACACCGCGATAAGTGGTAAGAATGAGGCATCATTTAGTATGTAGATGAGGTGTTGTATTCATTTATAATAGTACAAACAGTGGCGCAAGTGGGCCTGCTGAAAATAATGTGTAAAAAAATAAAACTTGTTGGAGATCATGAGATTTTTTTTTTTTTTTATTTTTTTTATTTTATTCTATTGACATCGATACGTTTTTAACTGTAAGAAGTTATTTAAAAAATCTTTAGTTTAAATGGTTTAAGAACCCCTGTGGTTTTACAAACAAGTATCCTTATTCGGTTCACTTACAAAGTTGCTAGATACTAGATACCTGGCTTTAAAATCAAGTGTCTGATGCATCGTCAGTTTATGAATACTTTATTTTTTAAGATATTCACCCATTTATCTGTTCCTGAAGTATAGACCTACAGCTAATTTGATCAAATATCAATCAAATTTGATCAATTTGATCATCATTGAATCTGATGATTGAGAACATTTGTGGGTGACATGCAGCTTCCAGCATAGACACAGTGTTAAGCAGTGATGTTTGTTTAAAACTTAGCAAAAAAGATCATTTTAATTTAGAGTCTGTCAGTAAACATGGCACATATCCTCTCACTGTTCAACAGAAGAAGACGAGATCAACCGAATGGGAGAGAAGGTGATATTAAGAGAACAAGTTAAAGAACTCTTCAATAAGAAATATGGTAAGTTATTCATGTAATTCCTGATATATTCCTCTACACAAAGATTAATTTTTGTAATAGTCTCCAATGGTTTATTTGCAAATTTCTTGTGTTCAGGTGATGCTCTGGGTCTGGACCGCTCAGTCCTTGTCCCGTACAAGTTAATACGTGCCAATCCAGGCTCATTAGAAGTGTCTGGACTTCCAGATGACATCCCCTTCAGAAATCCTAATACTTATGACATAGTTCGGTTGGAAAAAATCCTGCAGGTCCATGATGAAATCATCTTCAATATCAAAACCCCACTACAGTAAGTGCTCAGAAATGGATGTATTGATTGTTATGTGGACGAGCAGTGCTAACTCGGACGAGAGACCCTCTTGTAGTATAATATATACTGTATATCCAAGTTTGGCTTGATATAAAGGATCTAATTTTGCTTGTTGTCTTTGTTAAGGCCTTTTACAGAATTGTGTAGTCAATCTTGTAATACAGGTAAGAGCCATTTCTTTGTCTTTAACTAGTGCTTATTTCAGTTTCTAAAGAAAGTCATTTTACCGTTTTCTTGGTTCTTTCACAGAGGGGAAAGAAGCGTCCACCAATCGACGCAAGCGCAAACGGGTGCTTGACAACAGTCGAGCGCCTGTTCACACTGGAGCAGACTCGGCGCTATCAACCAATCAGATACCTGTCATGGTATGCCAATGAATTACATAAGGGTTGATCTCTAATTACACTTTTTATTTTTAACTTTAAAGTCAACATTAAGTGGCAAACGAAAACCATTAATTCTGTAATGTGACATATTTCAGAGTGAAACTGAATATTTAATGATACGGTTGGATCGTGAAAAGTGGGTGTCTGTTACCAGCATAGAGTCTGACCTGAATGCAAATTTGCTGGCAATGTACAAACCCAATTCTAAAAAAGTTGGGACAGTTTAGAAAATGCTAATAAAAACCAAAAGGAGTAATTTGTCAATTCTATTCACCATGTCCTATATTGAAAGCACTACATTATTTGATGTTTTACCATGTGATTTTTATTATTATTTTTTTTAATATAAAAACACTCATTTTAAATCAGATGACTACAACATACCAAGCAAAAAAGTTGAGATGGGTATTTTAGGACTTATATCAGTCTGACAATTTGAAATTACAAGGTGATGTGAAACATGAGATGTTAAACAGTTAAAGCAAATGTGTTATAGTGGATAAGTAGCCATCAAAAAAAAGTGTAGTCCTTCGAGAGCAAGGATGGGTCGATGCCAATTTGCTAACAGATGCGTCAGCAAATCATCCACTTTGAGAACAATGTTCCCCAAAGATAAATGTGTAGGATTTTGGGCATTTCACCCTCTACAGTGCTCAATATAGTTAAAAAAAGTCAAGGAATCCAGTCAAATCTCGGTGCAAGACGAAAACCACTCCAGAAAGCGCGTGATCTCTGATCCCTCAGATGTCACTGGCTTAAAAACAGTCATGCGTCTGTAATGAATATCATGACATGGGATTGGGAATACTTCTGTAAACCTTTGTCAGTCAACACCATTTCACAGCTGCATCCATAGATGAAACTTAAGACTCAACACTCATCAACAGCTGTCGTGTTCTCAGGGCCAAAGAGTAAAAAGACCATCCAAGCTTTAATCAGTGTCAGGCCCAAAAGCCAGTGATGTCATGGTTTGGGGGTGTGTCAGTGCCCATGGCCACGGGTAGGAGCAACATATGCTGCTGTCCAGACGCTGTCTTTTCCAGGGGCATCCTTGCATTTTCCACATACTGTGGAAGTTGATGACTGCATAAGCAGAGAGTGCAAGTGCTAGATTGGCCTGCCTTCAGTCCTGACCTGTCTCCGTTTGAAAATGTGTGGTACATTATGAAGTCCACAGTACAGCAATGAAGGCCCCATACAATTGTGCAGCTAAAGATCTGCATTATGGATGAATGGGATTCTGGTTGATACAATTAAAAAAAATGTGGTACTACACAGTGGTAAACACTCGACTGTCCCAACTTGTTTGGACCGTGTTGCAATCATCTGATTTTAAATGAGTCTATATTTAAAATATAAATATATAAACGCACAAGGTAAAATGTGAAATAATGTGTTTAGTGCTTTCAATATACTGTAGCCCTGGGTGAATAGAAATTACAAATCACTCTTTTTCGTTTTGATTATAATTTCCTATACTGCCCCAACTTTTTTGGAATTGGGGTTGTATGTAACATTATCAAATAGCTTGCCAGTCATCAGTCAAAAAGCTTAGTTGTTTCAGAATTGGAGCAGTTTATTACATTTTGATGAAAGTGAAATGATCATGTTAATTTGGATGCATTATTACAACAGTCACTTTCTTTAATTCTCCTTTTTTGCAGCAATGGCCCATGTACATGGTGGACTACAGTGGAGTGAATGTTCAAGTTCCTGGCAAAGTCAAATTCTAGTGAACTCTCTGATGCCATATTGAGGACTTGCAACGTTATGGGACCTTTTTTTAAAACTGACATTACTGAATGCTAAATTCTGCTTAAACCTCCAGTGTCATGGCTGATCTTGCAACCCACATATGGGTCACACATGGAGACACTTGTGTATGCTGGCAGATCTTAGAGAGTGTGAACTGTAGGATGCAGTTGTTTCTGATGAAGTGCTAACGATGGGTAAAGCCAGCACTAAATCAGACATTCTGCCAGATATTTATAACTTAACTAGGTTGTTTGGAGTGGCCATCATTTGCAGATCAGATAAACTATATTTCTTTGCCACCAGGATTTATCTTAGGAGGTGCTGGACACAATCATGGTTAAATAACCATCTTAAAAAGAGCAGTAGGAATGGGATTTGACTTGTCCCAAATATGACTGGTTGCTCTTAGGTGAGCTCGTACATGCATACTGCATACGGTTCCTGCATTAAACTAGGTCTCACACCTTGCAAATGTTTGTATTGCTATTTATTTATTTATTTAAATAAAAAAAACTTGTATATGCAAGGAATGTAAAGTACCACATTCAGTATGCAGCATAAAATACTGAATGACACGACTAATGATGCTAAAAACAACTAGCTACTGTATGTATTCATAGAGAAACTTTTGCTTCAGGTTTGAGTATCTCAAGTTGGAGTATCCTAACATGATAGCACTAACTTATATTCCATTGAGAGACGTTTTTGTATTATTTTAGCTTTCTAACTTACCCTTAAGTTCATTAAACATAAAGGCATATAGTGAGAAATTTCATGGAGAAAACATCTTGAATATATTGGTTGTAAATGAAAGAATGCTATAATGTAATTCTGTAATGTCTGTCTCTGGAATCACCAGTATTTATATGCTGTACCTTAATGCCATTTAGGCCTTTTGAATAAAATGTGTTGCCTTGCATTTATTGATTTACTTGTGTGATTGTGATTGATGTTTAGAGAGTTGATGTTATGTAATGCGTTTTAAAAATGCTTTTGTTTGCCTTATTTTGTATTTTTTTTTTATTATTTTATATTAAATTTAATATTATATATTGTTCCTCATATGTCAGTTGTTTAATATGCTCTTGTGTCATCAAAGATACACAGTAACAGTGGAGTGTATTTTTGTAATACATGCATACATAAGACTATCATTAGCGCCATCTGCTGGATTAATATGTTGTGCAAGGACAACAGCCCAAGCAATATTAGCAGGGGAAACATTAATAGAATAATTCACGAAGAAATTAAAGTTCTCTCGTGATTTACTGACCTTCATGCCATACAAGATTTATTTTACATTCTTAAGCTGAACACAAATTACCTAAGCTCTGTTGGTCCATACAATTCTAGTGAATTGTGGTCAGAATTTTTTTTATTTTTTTTTTTTTGCTATAAATTCTCCTCACTTTCCAATAGGTGACGATATGCAGAAAGGATGTGAATCGCCAAAGACAAAAGTATTCAGTAGTAAAAGTGAAAGTGGACATTTATTGAAAAAAAAGGACACCCACACCTATCATATCTCTTCTGAAGATATGGATTTAACCATTGGAGTCATTTGGATTACTTTGATGCTGCCATTATGTGGTTTTTGGACCTTCTCAGTTCTGGTTACCATTCACTCACTTCGTATGGACCTACCGAGGATAAATATTCTTCTAAAAAAAAAAATCTTAACCTTAATTTGTGTTCTGCAGAAGAAAGGCTTAAACATCTGGGATGACACGAGGGTGAGTAAATGATGAGAGAATTTACATTTTTGTGTGAATTATTTATTTTGTTATCCTTGAATTTGACCGTGTTATGCCCATTAAGACAATTAACCTCAAATAATAAATTATAAATATTTTACTCATGCTTTTATTCATTTATTTCAGAAAGTCCCAAAACTTAACACAGAAGCAAACAATGCTGCATTGTTGTTTGTAATACATGATAATTATATTTTATCACTTTGTGAGGATAGGATTTGTCTTCACATTTTATATTGTGAGGTTTTATGCAAACATATATGTACAGAATCAAAATAATTTAGTGATATCCTTCAGAATTACTGACTGGTTGGCCACACAAAATATCACAACACGGCATGTTTGTGTATAGTCCTTTTGCAAGCGGTAGAGAGGGACTTTTATTTTGCTTAGATATCATAGAGCTGGTCAATTTCAAAATAAAAAGTCCTGTGCATACAGACGGTTGGCTTTGGCATAACGGAAACGCATTTTAAGATTTAGGACACAGAATGGATTTGATAGACACCACAGTAGCAGTCGGTAGCAACCACCTGAGAAAGTAATTTTAAAAAGGTAACACTTGCTTTATCAATGTTTTAAAAAAATACCTGCATTATTTTTTCGTGACACAATAGAAATATGACCAAAATTAAAAGTCACCTGAAACGATTTAACTACATAGTATTATTTCAAACCTGTAAAAGCCCGTGAAGAAAAGCCTGTTAAAAAGCAAAGGCAATTAACAGGAAATGGCTCTCTGTGTCTGGCTTCACAATGTGTGTGTCTATGGGAATCCACCACCAGTGACACAAACACACACCGACACCGCAGGAGAGGAAGTAACTGTAGTGCGCACTTTAAAAAGAACAATGCCGAACAGTGTGTTTTTATTCGCGACCTGATTACGTTATAGTTCAATAATAGTTTAATGACATGATATCGATTTTTTCGCCTAGTAATCCAACAGTAACCAATTTAATGGCGAAGAGTGACGCGAGACGCGGCTAAACTGGAGCTGCGACTCCAAGATGATGCGACGTCAGTGTGTTTACACTCCCATATGCGGCTAATAAGTGTGTCCAACTGATTAAGAGGTTGTTTTGGCGACATTGATCGATTTATTAGTGGTTAAAGCTGGTTCGTTGGATGTAAATCAGGTGAAACCGACGCGCTGTGTTGCTAGCTGGCCCAGCTTTTTACATGACTCTCTTTACTACAGTTGCTGGTGTATTTTGAGGTCAGTTCCTGCAGTGGCGATCCTTTCTCCTGGAAAAATGGCAACAGGCTCTAGTTTTGCCTCTGGCGGGAGTGGATCTAGAAATGTACCATCTTTCGCAGCCTCCTCCACTGGAGTGCCAGGACAGGCTCAGCCGATGGTTGTGGTTTGGGAATGGCTGGATGATCTGGGCTACTGGAGGCCCTACACTGGACAGGTGTGCGGCTACATCGAGCAGTGTCTCCAGCATCAGAGAGGAGCATCTACAGCCAACAGCATCTCGCTGGGACAGGTAGACCCCAGTCTGGCTGCATACATCATTGACATCCCCAACCTCAAACAGTTCAGACAAGACACAGGTGAGTGTGATGGCAGACTTGTCTCATCAAACCTGAGATGATGAGAAATCTCATACAAAATTATTTCAAAAATTCTAACAAATTCTAACATAAAACAAAGGCAATCTTAGTAAATACCAGACCATTCAGAGTTAATTCTAGTTACTGTTGTGCGTGAAAATCCCAGGAGATCAGCAGTTACAGAAATACTCAAACCAGCCCATCTGGCACCAACAATCATGCCATTAGCCAAATCACTGCGATCACATTTTTCCCCCATTCTGATGGTTGATGTGAACATTAACTGAAGCTCCTGACCCATATCTGTGTATCTTATTTTATGTACTGCCGCCACACGATTGGCTGATTAGATAATCACATGGATGGTTGTTGGTGCCAGACGGGCTGGTTTGAGTATTTCTGTAACTGCTGATCGCCTGGGATTTTAACGTACAACAGTCACTAGAATTTATTATGAATGGTGCAAAAAACATCCAGTGAGGGGCAGTTCTGTGGAAAGAAATGCCTTGTTGATGAGAGGTCAACAGAGAATGGCCAGACTGGTTAGAACCGACAAAGTCGGTTACAGTAACTCAGATAAACACCCTGTACAATTGTGTTGAGAAGAATATCATCTTGGAATGTTGTTCTGAGATGCGGGGTAGTGCATGAGGGGGACCTCCACAATATTTGGCAGGTGGTTTTAATATTGTGGCTGATCACTGTATATATTGTTTGTTCTGTTAGCTAGAGATTATGCTTGCTTTGGGGGGGATGTTTGAATGACATTTGACACCTGTGGTCTCTGTGGAAAGAACAGGAAAGAGATGACAAAATATCAGGAAATGAGCTATCAGATTCCTACAGGATGCACAGCACATTTTGTGGATGAAATACAACTCTTTCACACATTTAACCAGAGAATCTGTTTGTTTTGGTTAGAGAAAGATGTAAATGTGCATTAGAAAGATAGCGACAACATACTGTGGTCCCAAAAAGTATTTGGACACTTAAGCCACACCTACAAATGTTTGACTTTCTTTGCAGTAGATAACAAAATATCAAACAAAAGTGGCCCTCTGCAAACAAATTATGCTTTTTTTAAGGACTAACTTCACTTTTCTACAATTTGTACAATTATTTTGAATCAACTTTTCTATTTATTTATTTTTTGCTATTGAACAATATATCTAGGGTTTAAATGATAAAACCATTCTTTTTGTTAAATGGGAACCATTATTACTGTGATTGATTTTTTTATTTTATTTTTTTAACCCCTCTTAGGAAAGATGCGCTCGGTGCGTCGAAGCCTGTTCCCGCAATCATCCGCCCTGGGTAGTGGTGTTCTTTGGGAATGGGCGAATGATGAAGGAAGTTGGACGTCGTATGAGATACGAACCTCCATTTTGCTGGAGCACAGCTATCAAGCAGGGCAGGCCACAGCTGACCTCAGCTCACATGGTTACAACTACATTGTGGACCTCACAGCTCTTGAGCAGGTCAACAAGTCCACCAGTTACAGACGGCACGTAAGGCGGCAGGGCAGTACGCCGTATCCCCTTGCCTCTGGGTCAGTTATTCATTCGGGCCCAGCCTGTACCTGTCAGCAGTGCATGAGCAGCAGTAGCACTGCCGGTCCCATGCCGAGTCGATCGCGGCATTCCTTCTCTGCGGGGCAAACCAACCGACCCAACCTCCAGACCCAACATGGAAGACTTCCAGGAGCTAGCCCCTCTTCAGTCTACTCACCCTACCCCAGAAGACCTCTTTCAGTGGGAAACATGCTATGGAGCGGCCCCTGGGGGACCTCCACCTCCATGGTTCATCCCCCAGGACCACCACAAGCTTTTGGCCACTATTCCAACGGTTCGAGGTGAGACTGATTCAGTGGGCCTAGTTTAGTTTCCCAAGTTATTTGTAGAAGTTAGCAGAGTGTTTCTATTCCTGTCACATTATTGGTGTGGACCAGATTTTGCTGTTATATAGGCCATATTATTGTAATAATTGGCAGTATACCACAGAAATGTTCTTTAGATCTTAGTCTTGTTAATAAAAAATTACAATTCTTACATTTACACTAGGCCTGGGTATTGATACAGATTTCCCGATTCAATTTGATTCCGATGCACAAGCTCTCGATTCAATATTGATTCATATGGGTTTATTTCAGTTCTAATGTCCCTTTTGCTTGCATACAAAAGAAAGTTCACAGGTAATGCTGTTAATTATACAGGGGAACTTTTAACTAGGTACATTAGGAAAACTTTATTTTACTAATTATATTTTATTACTTTTTTATTACTTAATACTTATTATTAATTTTGGTCACATTTTGGCTTTTTTTATTATAAATGTATTTAAAAGTTTATATTTCATATATTATTTTTGTTACATATTTATTGTTAAGCTGCATAATTTGTACTATTTTCAAGTTTTTACATTGATTTGTTGAACACGTGCTAAAACCGGTACTTCGTCACTTTAACAAAAACTGGCATTTCTGTAAACACAGCGCCTTTAAATGAGCACGTTAACTAGAGAAGACTCGAATGGTTTTGCCTCATCTGTGCGATGCATGATCAGAATTAAATGTTTTTTGTAGTTGTTTTTGATCCAACAACTGACTGTAAAGAACAGGAAGGGTATTAAAAGAGACAGTATTCAATGACAAATGGGTCGCATGGATCTCGTCTTGAACACACATTACACGGAACAACTTTTACTCTCAACACGCTGTGAAAGGATCTCACTGATGAACACTTCACGAATAATTTACACAATTAATGGTGAGTGAAATGTGAACATTTACCAGCCAGTTGCCAAATATATTCACTTCAGTCACGTAGCACAACATTTTGTTGCAAGTGATTTCCTGTGATTTTAGTAGAAGGTTGTGCATTGAGTGAAAGATCGATCTTTGGATTTAAGAATCGTTATCGAAAATGAAGTTTGCGACTAATCAGAAAAACGATATTTTTACCCACCCCTCATTTACTCAGTCATCTCTTTCCAAACTCATATGACTTTCTGTAGAACACATAAGCTGTTCGGCAGCATATTCAGGCTAATCTTATGCTGTCAATGCTGTTAAAAATGACAAAAAAGAATCCTAAATCACAAGTCCTCTGAAGCCATATGATAGCTTTGTGTTAGGAGCAGAACAGAGAAGTTGTTATATGCTGAAAATGCCAATCAAAGCTCTCAAAACTAATTTGTGCTTGCATGTGCTTTAATATGTCGCATGAAGATGCATCTGGTTTGATGTCTGAGATGTCATTACCAATCGTAACCCACCAATTTGAATATGCAACATTGCGACAGCAAAAGAGATGTCCATCAGGCAATGCAGCAACCTTATGATATTCATCTCTTATTATAAGCACTAAATATGCTTCTCATATGCGACACGGATGTGCACGGAGTGACTGAAGCCTGAAGTTGCACTCTGCCCGATCCGTGCGCACGCATCAACAGGGCTGCGAACTTCGGTGACAGGATAATGTACAGTGGCTCACATGCGCGATTATATCAGGTTTCCCTTGATATCATGGTGCATGCGACCCATTTTAATTCTGCATGAGACTAGAAAAAAAAACACCTGCTCTGCACCCACATCAATTAAAGTCTTTTTACATCTAAACATCAACACCCTTACTAACATTTATCACTGTAAACTGTAACAGAATTTTTCAATACAACTGTGGAAGATGTAGCCAATAAAAAACACTGAATAGCACATACTCTCCTGTCGTGGGTATGTACAGTGAGTACATTAATATGATTATCCTTCAGTGCCATAGTGTATATATACCATAGTATTGCATACCAATACCAACACTGTGCCTTTATACTGCCACAGAACTTTGTAAACACCTTTGTGAGGGCAAGAGACTTGCCATATTTTTCAAGGACTTTGCACAAGCAGAGAAGTCCTCCCACATAGAGCAGTTTAAAAAAACATGACGGCAAGATTTATTGTGATAAGGAAACGAAAGATGTTTGACCCGAAGAGTTTCAAATGAGAGTAAAGGTCCAAAGGTTTTATTACATCAGTTACTAAGTGTGTCCTTCCTCTTGGTTGTATTTGTAGTTGGCAAACAATTTTTTTTACTTCTCATTAAAAACGTTTGATGTGAAGACTTAAGCATTGATATTCCATCATCAAAGCACAGACAAAGGGTAACATAGCCATAACACTGCAAAATCAATTGATTTTGCAAACAATGACTTAAATGTGGGATGAACAGGAAGACTATGGTGACATCATTTCCTCTCAGTCTGGACTGATTTCAGCTCAAGAGCAAGAATCATCATCATCTCACATTTTTGTCCCGATACTTTACTTTAATTGGCTGTTCACAGTGTAGTAGTGTCAGATCCTCCCCTCTTCATGGAGAAAATGAGTAAAGGCCTGATTTAGGAAACATGGAGGACAGCAAGTCGGCACTTATTGTGTTGAGTGGAAAGGGAAGACCCTGATGTAGGGATTGTATTGTTCTCCTCTGATTTTAAAAAAAGGCTGAAAGGGGAACCAGGAAATGCCTGTATTTAGAAACGTGTCACTTCAGGGTTGGATTCTCACATATCATTTCTAGTTAATGTGTGGTTTGATTGCTCCGAAATGAACATTGTTGGCTGGAACCCCAAACCACAATTCTGGTCGTTCTGGTTCAGTCAGAAACTAAAAACCATGTGCGGTTTTCAGTCCTGCAAAAAAAAAAAAAAAAAAAAAAAAAAAAATTAAATATATATATATATATATATATATATATATATATATATATATATATATATATATATATATATATATATATATATATATATATATAAAATTGACGCCTTTTATTTCAACAGGAAAGTTCACAATAAAAACTGGACAGAAAATACATGAGATATTTTACAGTATTTCCAGGTTAAGCGTATACACATACTTCCTTAAGTAGATTTGTACAAAATCGTCTGCCTAATGCATACATTTAAAATACTGTACTGCTTAATTCTGTGTAAAACCAAAAGGCTATATTTTTGTAATTTTATTTTGGCATTTCCCCCCAAATTTTGGTGGCTGAAATTAGTGGTCAACTAATATGGGTTTTTTTAATTGCCAATGCCGATATCCAGAGAACAGGGTGGCCGATACAGTGCTGATGTGTACAATTTAATATAGTAAATAACAAACATAAATTTAGTACTACATTTACTCAATTTCACACAAAACTAAAAAATAATATTATATTTTAAGTGGTAGATAGCAGTTTCATCAGATTTCTATTTAGTCATCAAATTTCAGTCATTTATTTGCACATGAAGAAATTGTTAATTTATTACGAAGAAGGAAATAACAGGACACACAGTAGTCCAACAACAATGGATGGCATGTCCACGTTAGCAATCGCATTTACATGAAAAATATAGAATCAAACCAACTGTACATACAGTGCGTTGTGAATATTTTCTTATTGCACATGTGAAACGCTCCGAAGTGCAGGCAGCTGACTTGCTACCTTGCTGCCTAATCAGTTAATGGCTTAACTGACATCTGTTTTGAATGATTGGATGTCTTATTGAAACTGATCTCAGAACAGTTTGAAAAGCTCACAAGTCTCAAGCTCCTGAAAGTTTAAAGGGCCTGGATCCCCTGCATGGATTGTCATGGAGTGACCATCATGATTTGTGAATGAGAGGAACTTTTGATGTAAAAATAATAGACCAACTTGATATATTGTATATGTGGTAAGAGGATATGACTTTTCAAATAATAGGCTAATATGACAAACTGTCTACCAAGGTCCCAAATATGCATACAGAAATGCTTGATTGAGTATCTTCGGTATTAAAGACATAACGGGAGCAGTAGAAGGATCATTACGCAGTGCTTGGCTTTGAGTGAACGCTCTGAGATCCTTATCACAATCTGTGTAATTTAGCACTTCGTGCTATTAAGTTTTTGCTATGATATTTGTGTTATTATATGGTGTTGTAATCTTTTGTGTTCGGTAGTTCTACATTCTGAATATTTTACAGGGAATTTATTTTTTATTGTTCTTTTTCACTTAATTTACATATGTGCAGACAAGCGTATGACATTTATTTGTTGATTAGGCCTATTTTCGTTGACACTCGATGAGCTTGGTATGTTAAAACCTCTCTAACTAGGCATGTCAATTATCCACAACATCAATAATTGTCAGTAATGTTATTTTAATATGAGCAAGGCTCCAGACAGCGACCAAAAATAATTGATTACGACAATAATTTAAAATCTTGTCACCATTGGTGACAGTCGGGTTGTGTGGTTTCATATGCGGTTTCGTCAGATATCATCTTGTTAAGTTATTGAATACATATTTAGAGTGTGCACCACCAGTCTGTTTTGAGACGCTTTCCACCCGTTCTGTTTCTGACAATATATAAATATATACACACACACACACTACCTCTCAAATGTTTAGGGTCACTTACTCATTCTTTATTATTTTTTTTTTCATCACATTTTAGAATAATAGTAAAGTCATCAAAACTATGGTCAATAGTAAAGTCATCAAAACTAATAACATAAATGGAAATATGGGAATTATGTTGTGACTAAACAAAATCCAAAATAAATAAAAACTGTTATATTTTAACATCTTCAAAGTCACTCTTTGCCTAGAATTTGCAGACATGAACTCTTGACATTTTCTCTACCAACTTCTTGAGGAATCACCCTGGGATGCTTTTTAAATAGTATTGAAGAAGTTCCCATCTATGTTGGGCATTTATTGGCTGCTTTTCTTTATTATCTGGTCCATGTCATCCATTTAAAAAAAAAAAAAATTGTAGTCAATATTAGTTTTTTAATGATATAAATCACATTTATTTTGTCTACAAAATTAATTTCAAACATTTAAGCCTACGCCTTCAGATCAAAAGATTTCTAAGACCATGAGAAACATTTCAGTCGTGTTTCAAAAGTTTTGACCAGGTGTGTGTGTGTATGTATGTATATATATATATATATATGAGTTCCAGGTTTTGACACTTAGGATAATTTAGGGACTCGTACACATATTACACAAGGTGCAAACATTCATTGATGCTCAAGAAGGCAACACACTGCTATATGCATGCTTTGCTATGCTTTATGTAAATATTTGCTTATGTAGATTCTGATGGGATGTACTAAATAAAATTAAAGTTTTATCTCTTAAATGTGTTTAAGTTATAAAAGGGATGTGAACATTGAGACACAAGGGGAATGCAAACTTGTCTTCCTTTTCTTGTGGTTTCTATCTTGTTTCTGAACAAGAACCTAAATCAAGCAATTATATGATATGGTGACAAAAAATAGCCATTTGGCTCCTTAATGTTTCAGTTAAGGAGCCAATGGCTCCTAAGTCATTTTTTTATTAGTCTGGAGCCCTGTATGAGCCAAAAATTCCCTCTAACATGGTTATAACCTTACCAATACAGTTACTACAATTATCACTACTGTAAAATTACATTTGTTTAATATGGGATCTCCTTCAAATAGTGTAAAAACTTTGAAGGGGGGGATGGGGAGGAGGGTTCTATGGTTGTTTCGCACAATACTAGTTGCTGGTACGCAAGCAATAGGTGATACTCTGATTCCATCTGTAAAAAATGGCACTACTATGAATAAGGTCAATAGCATGTCACATGACAGCTTGAGAAAGGCTGGGGATTTCCTTCTGGAAAGTACCTTGCTTTCATTTTCTCTTTAGTAGGTCATCTAAAACAGTCTCAGTGAATCATATTCACTCTGTCTCCTGTATTAGAACATCTTCTAGACATCCAGTGAATGTCAGTGTCAAATGCTGGTGTTCTCAATGCTGCATTTGTATGCATTTAAGTATCTATGTTTTTTTGTCTCCACAGTGTTCCAACTGTCCCCTTACAAATGAATGGATCCAGTAATGTGAGTGCGGCACTGGCAGGTACATCACTCATCCGTCATGCATTCACACAAGTGGAAAAACCCCTCTTTGTCATCGTTGCATTGTGGTGCATTGGTTTCTTCTCGTTCCAGAAAGATGTTTGATATTGCAGTAGCAGCTGAACTGTTTCTTGGGAGTGTCAGTATGAACCACATCAAAAACTGAAAATTCTGTTGACATTTAAGCCTTAAGTATATTTCGGATTTGATGCAAATGCTTAGCATATGCATACAGTCAGACACTAGCCTGCTAGAGGTTGGCGCATGTGTGCTACTACTGCTATAAGATACTGGACAAGTTCTCTTCTGGAGTTTAGACACATAAAGAGGTCTTTATATTCCTTCATACTCAATTTATACAAATGCAGGTATCTCCTGACCTCCACTTTTGATGTGCACATCTGCCGTTGTTTCTATCGTCATCTCCTGATGTTAAGTGGTGATTACATCTTCATGACAGCAAAGGCTCAGTTGTGAGTGTTGCCCCCTTGTGGACCCACTAATGAGTGCAAATAATTCCAGGTGCATGCGTATACTCGTTCAGAGTACAGTACGCATGGTTTGAAAAATCAGGCAGCATGCGTTCAGTGCTCGGGCACTCTGCTGGTGAAATTCCTGAATACAGATATCTTGCGTTTGCGTCTGACCGAAGTATACTCTGGGCTTACTCATCCTCATGTCATTTCAAACCAGTTTGACTGGCTTTCTGCCATGGAACACAAGAGGAGGGATTTTAAAGTATGTTGACGCTGCTCTTCTTTCCATGCAATGAAATTAAATGGTAAATGGAATGAACAGCCTAAAATCTAATTTTGTGTTCCTCGGAAGAAAGTCATATGGATTTAGAACTACATGAGGGTGAGTAAATGATGACAGAATTACTTTTTTGTGAACTAAGTTTATTCATGCCACATACTTTGACATGAGGTCTTGGTCCCACCTCAGTGTTTTTCTTGTCCGTTGGAGTCATAATTTTGTGGGTATTGACTTGATGTGTCATAAAAGAACTCCGCTTTTAAAAAGTGTCAAGTTAATGATCTGTGGATATCTGTTATTCTTGTAGCAGACAACCACAGCACTAAGACAAATGAGGTAGTTGGGGAACAGACAGACAGATCTGGGGCAGTGTTACATTTATAGGGTTGTTTTCAATAGACTGATGGTGGGGTTCTCTTGGGTCTGTTTTAAATACAGTGATCTTTAAAAACATGGTGTTACTGTGAGACTTCATAGTGCTGATCTGGCTTATGTCAACTTTTAATAAAACAGCATGTAGACAGAGTTTTCAGAAACAAAGATGTTAAATTAAGGTTTTGTTTAGCTGGAAACAGTTAGGCCCTGTTTATACTTTTTTGATCACAAGTGTTCAGCCCAGAGATGGAGTTCATGGTATTGGCATTGTTCTCAAATGCGTCTCCTGTGCACAATACGCACAATGGTTAGGCTACTTTTAAAGGTTGTCCTTCAATGTTTTCTGAGACAAATGAGCACATTTATATTTATACTACACTTACATGACTGGCTACCTCCAAAAGAGCTTTGAGCAATCGGATCACAATGGGTCGGAGCTCGTGGCACGAAGGCTGTCCCAAAAGGTAGGTGCCTTAGTTATGTTGCCTCCTTTGGCCAAATCAGAAGGTATAATCATATGTATCCTTGACCAGGAAGGCAATCCCAGAATGGAGTCGAGTCTCCTGCCTGTTACTTGCGAGTAGCGCTATTTGTATGGTACAGGGAGTTATTGCCTGTGATGTAAAGCATTGCAAATTGCTAACCTGTGAGGCTCAGTTTCAGTAAGGATGCTGCCATAGAAGGCAGCTGCCCATGGAGGCAGCATGGCAGCTCATGTGGTTTTGGAACAGACCCAATGTGTCTTCAAGGCTGCCTTGTTCCATTCTGTATGTTGTGTGCACTCACAAGGGCCTTTGATTACTCAGGTCGCACATTAATACATATTAACACAGCAAAAAAGAAACGTCCTCTCAAATTTTCAGCAAATGTAAAAAAAAAAACGGTGTAACGCTCATTCCTACAGAGTTCTACCATCACCTCTGGTGAGACAAAGCCGTGACTCTTCAGTGAAGAGCACTTTTTGCCAGTCCTGTCTGGTCCAGCGAACCTTTGTGCCCATCACCGGTGATGTTGTTTCCGGTGATTGTCTGGTAAGGACCTGCCTTACAACAGGCCTACAAGCCCTCAGTCCAGCCTCTCTCAGCATATTGCGGACAGTCTGGGATTGTGCTTTCCTGGTGTAACTCGGGCAGTTGTTGTTGCCATCCTGTACCTGTCCTGCAGGTGTGCTATTTCGATGAGCAGGGACCCTGGGCATCTTTCTTTAGTTGTTTTTCGGAGTCTGAAGAAAGGTCTCTATAGTGTCCTACATTTTTATAACTGTGACCTTAATTGCCTACCATCTGTAAGCTTTTGGTGTCTTAATGACCGTTCCACAGGTTCATTAATTGTTTATGGTTCATTGAACAAGCATGGAAAACATTGTTTAAACCCTTTACAATACAGATCTGTTATAAAGTTATTTGGATTTTTACAAAATTATCTTTACAGTGTTCCGAAAAAGTGACGTTTCTTTTTTGCTGAGTTTAGTAGCTGGTATTGATCAACATCGCTTTATAATACACCATGGCTTATCATTTGACAATGTCAAAGTAAAGTGCCAATATGAAGTGTGCAGTCATGTTCCATTTCTGACAAATTGAGAAGAACATGTGACAGCATTCAGTAAGTCAATGTAGTGATTAACTGATGCTCACTGGTTTATACAGTGCTTTCTGGGAATTTGATCAAATGTTTCAGTACACTGGGATGATTTTGGAAATGGGACAGCCCCATAAATATCTGTCGCCCTGAGGGCTTGGCCAGTACATTCATACATTGATACCTTGTGAATTTGTGATATTTTAAATCTTTGTATAGGTGTTTTGATTTATTTATTTGGGAATTCAAATCAGTTCCTACTGTTCAATTAATGAAGAAGCAGGTCATCTAAATAAACGGAAACTGACTTGACATAAACGAATGAGGCACAGTTTCTTTTAAAAGGTTAGCAAAAAACAATGTGCCTCCATAAATGTAAAAAATCCAGGAGGCAAATGGTGCCCCATATTGTAAAAGTTAATTTCTGGCACAGCAGTTGTCATACAGTAGTCAGCACCAATAGATGGATGTGTTTTGATATTATTTCTCCTGTAGTTTATGCAGAAGTGAGTAGGACCCTAAACTTCTCTTGACCTCATCAGAGCATGCCCCACTTGTGGTTGGCCTCTCCACTCTTGGCTCATCATTCTTCCTTTCCTCCACCCCCCTCCCCCCCTCCCTCCTCCTGCATGTCTCCACATGGCCTCCGCCGTTCCAGGCATGGCTTCCATTTTGATGTCAGCTGCAGGACTGGGAGTTCGCTTCATGACAGCCCCGTTCTCCCAGCGTGGCTCCAGCAGGCCCACCAAAGCCCAGCCCAGCTCCGTTAAGAGGGCAAAGAGAGAGTCCAGGACAGGTAGTTCAGCACCTCCAACAAGCCTGACCAAAACCTATGCCCTCTGCTGGCCTGCAAGCAACACTGCTGCTGTCCTTTTTATTTAAAGGAATAGTTCGCCTAAAAATGAAAATTCTGTCATTATTAACTCCTCTTCATTTCTTGTAAGACCATATGCTATACTTTTTTCTGTGAAAGTAGTTTAGTCAACTCATTCAATTCATCTGTAGCCATAAACAAGGCGTGTATAGGGAACAGAGTTGCATTCAAATATTATTAGATTAACAAATATTAAGATATTATTGACTGATAATCTTCTTCTCCTGTTTGCTACAAACTCAGATTGTTTTGTAACTGGATCATTGAGTCAATGAGTCCAGAACTGTATTAGTCAGTTCATTGAAAATGAAGAAGTTTTTTGACAAAAATATAATTGTGCCACCATATTAATTTAATTATAAAACTAAAATTTAATTTAAAAAAAATATATTTTTTTTAAAAGTTGATTACTTGGACCAAATAATAAAGAAAAGCAGCTAGTAAATGCCCAACATAGATGGGAACTTCAATACTGTTTAAAATCATCCCAGGGTGATTCTTCAAGAAGAAATTTTGAAGAAATGTTTGAGAAAATTTCTGCAAATTCTAGACAAAGTGTGACTACTTTGAAGATGCTAAAATATAACCGTTTTTATTTATTTTGGATTGTGTTTACTCACAAAATAATTCCCATAGTTCAATTTGTTATTCCAAAGTTTTGATGACTTAATTATTCTAAAATGTGAAAAAAATATACAGTATATAGCTCCTAAACCCACGACAACTTAGAAATCTTCTTGAGGACTCCTAAATACTTAAGAGGGAATTGCAGATGTTCAAAAGCATGGCTTCTTTTGTCAAGCCACATTGCAATCGAGTCAATGTATTCGAATAATATAATGACATAGTCTTGTTATTTATTTATTATTATTGTATACTTAGTCAGGGATGGAATTACATCCCCGCGAACCAAAACAACCCAATTACACCAGAGGTAAAGGTTTTGAGCAATTTTAAAAGAACCTAGCCTAAAATTTGGGGTGAAGGGTCATGAAGTTCATGTAGACAATGAGGGATGAATCTATATATATACATTTTTTATTAATAGGCTACATTGAATGATAGAAAAATAATGAGCTTGCTGTTTATGATTGCAATTACACAGAACGAATGAACTTATTACCTGTGGCAGATGTTTGTCACTTAAAGTCTGCAATCTCTGCTCTTGACTGAGACAGAATACCACCATTTCTAAAACTCTTCAGTATTTTGCAAAATCAAAGGAAATGTCATACTGACGTGGAAACATTTATTCTTATGCTTCCTTTTTTGCATTAACGGTGATGACACCTCAAAATGTCCACTAAATTATGTGTTTCCATATAAGTTGAACAAGAAGCAACAAGCTTCCATTGTCTTTTTCTTTTTGTGGGTTCTGTATTATCCATGGCTATTTTATGCTTATAGTCTTTTTTAAAAGCCAGTTAATAAATACATCAATATAATAATAAACTGTACATTTCCCGCTGTCTGTCTAGAATGAATTTCCAGACAAATAGCGGTTCTCCGTATACCAATCACTTTGTGGTGTTAAAAGAGAGCATGTGAGAGATGTTAATTCTGCCTTACTCTTTTAGTAACCTTAAGGTTTTCTTAGTAAAACGTGCTCTTAGCAGTTTTGTGAATAGGTTTCAATAAGGAACTTTTAGCTAGGAACTCTAGGAAATCCTAGTGCAGGGGTCCGCAACCTATGGCACGTCTGCCAGCATTGGCACGTAGAGGGGTAATCACTGGCACGCCAGCAACGGAGAGAGGAGTAGATTATTTATATAAATTCCACACCTGCATTCCAATCTACATCTTGATATAATCCTCATGATCATGTGTTTTCATCAGCTGAATGGGAGGCAAATCTCTATTAAAGTGTGAGGAGACCTTCGCTGCGCGTGCAAGCAATTCACGCATCACAAGCCGGCAGCGCTTCGCTGGAATAATTGCTTCGGTCAAGCTGCGCAGATAACAGTTTACATTTTGTCTCATTTGTTTCTTTTTGCATTCAGAACAACACAATGTAATAAGGAAAACACCATTATTAATCCTTGAGATTTCCAACCCATCATACAGGTACACACTCCTTAAACCATGGTCACACTCAATATTACATTAAACAATTAAAAGAGAAAACAAACTTGCATCGTGAGGTTAAAAAAATTCAAAAAAATAAATATAAATATAAATATAAAAATTTATATTCAAAATATAAATGAAACCTGGAAATAAAGTTTTAGGATTTTGCAGGTGAGATTAACTGAAAAGGGCTAAATAGTTGATCGGATCATGAAGCCTGAATTGTTTGCACATGCATCATGAGTCTCGTTCTACTTTAATAGTGTTTAGTCTCTCATTCATTTGACACGCTGCGTGATCATGTGGAAGGATTACATCAAGATTTAAATTGGAATCCAGGTGCCAAAAACATCATATAAATAAAATAGCCTGCTCCTCTCTCGCTGTTGCTTTCATGCTGGTGATTACATGATTACAATGACATAAGACTCATTTCTCACAATTTTGTGATCAGTAATCAAATAAGCAAATTTGTGACATTATCTGTGTTAATTAATTTTGTACAAAAGGAAAGGTTTTCTTTCATTAAAGCACTTGAAAATTCACATGCAGGATCATGATTATATCATAATCAAATTTTGATCCTTAATCAAATTTTGCACATTTGTCACTCAAACTGTTATCCTGATATAATTTTTTATGAAAAATAAACTATTAAAATAAGAAAAATTGGCACAGCCATTGACCAGGAAAATAAAAAATGGCGCTCCATGTCAAAAAGGTTGCCAACCGCTATCCTAGTGTAAAGATAAATATTTGTGAATACAGGCACTGCAATATAGTGCATAAGTCATGTGGACAGTACTTGTGGTGATTTTTGTGTCCCTTTTGGAGCTTGACAGACATGGCCACTATAAACGTCTAATTATATATATATATATATATATATATATATATATCACAAAATACCAACACATTTTATAGAAAGTGATTAGAAAACATCTAGAAAAATTAAGAAAGTAATTATATGAGAAAGAAGAGCAAGAAATGTTGTGCTTGATGGAAAACAATAGCAGCATATGGGTTTGGAATAAAATAAGGGTGATTAAATAATCTCAGAATTTTCATTTTTGCTTATGGTATTCCTTTAAAGTTTGCTGTTTTTCTTTACCATTCTACTTCCAATGTATTCTTTTGCCATGGGTTTTAGCTTTTTAGTTTCAGAAGGATTTAAGCGATTTGCCTCTTCCAGCTATTCTAAGACTTTTATGTGTTGCTTGCTTCAGCCGTCATGTTTTCAATCATTTCTTGTTTGTGCCATCACGATCACGCCTTGCTTTCCTCCTCATTGTCACCACAATTAATGCACTATTGATTGTATATGGCTTGACACCTGTCTGTGCTCACCTATGGGACATGGTAGATGGATGTCTACTGGGGTTTTTTATTTTGAATAACAATTGATCACTTGTCTGTTGTTACACTCTAACCCTACATAACCTGTTTTATCGTTCTTGCCATTTAATTTAATGCCCACTTTACTGGAGAAGACGTATTAAGTTCAGATTGACACTCACAAGCAATGTGAGTTTATTGCTTTAATATTGGCTTACTAAAACATCCTAAACACATATTCAGTATTGAACTGCCTATTGCAATGTTGGCTGATAACTCTAAAAACACTAAGGTCTGTGATCTGAATATTGAGTGTGTTTGTACATCCAACACAATGGCAATAACTCTGAAAAATGTTGTTTTGGGAAACTTGCATTATAAAACCCTGTTTTCTAAAAATAAAATGACTCTAAATTCTCTATCAACTCTTAATAGACAGTATAAAAACACATTTGACTGCACATCAGTTGGATTTTATTTGAATGCGGTAAGTTACTGCATTAGAATGCACTACAATTAGTCAAGTACTTTGCGGAAGAGTTGTTTACTTTTATGTAACTATTTATTGAACATTGTCGTCTTATTATAGTGTTTTTGTCACCCTTTTATAAAAGCAATAAGCCACTCAAGGCTGTGCATTAGTGGTTTACCCTTGGTTGAGGGTATTTTAGGCAATCTGCAATGCTTTGCTTTCTTAAGGGTTGCATGCAAATCAATATAGAGGGTTCACACTGACAATGATAATGTAATGATGTTGCATTGATATTGCTGCAAGCTTCCATCTTTGCTGATGGGCATTCAGTTCTGGATATAGATTATTTATTTTTAGTAAGTCCATTTCATGCTTTCAAGAGCCCCACAAAATTTTGCCACTGAAAGCACTTACTATTTGAAATTTATATGCTGCTTGCATTTCGTCACAATTAATTGTTACTTTTAAATGACCAATAATGGTAAAACAGGCTTTTCGCCCCAAGAATGGTGTAGTTACAGCATCTACACGCAGGGGGTAAGTTGCCGTCTTGGACTCGTCATCCTCCAGTGATTTAATCCCTGTCAGTGTGAACGGCTTTGAAAATGCCAACGCAATTCAAGTCGTCAAAACAAACACGTATGCGCGCACCGAATAAGCTGACAATAATTATAAGCTGACAATAATAAGTGTTTATATTCAAAACAAAATGAGAGTAACTGTCAAAAATTGAGTTTTGCTTAAATCGTTTAAGACCTTGATCCATAAAAGAACATGTTTAAGGCATTTACATAACATAACACTTATTGAGTACACTTGGTGGTTGTGCATGTAAACATGCTCATTAAAAACTAACTATTTACCAGGCCGGCATTAATGCATTGGGTAATTTGTTGTTGCTCCCTGGAAATACACTTGAAAGGTGATGCCATATTATGTATAGTAGCTTAATAGAAAAGTAAGTTTTTATGGATTATTTGATCTTTTTAGAAACAGAGTAACCAGAGCATACTGACAAATAGCAATTGCCAGGTAATTGTAAACATAGTTTCCTCACAGCAATTTCATGTACTGTAAATAAGGTGTACTAATTATGGCACAATAGATTTTATCAAATTAAGCTTGCAAGGTAATTATTGTCTAATAAATATTTGTAATGTGTAATGCTTAGAGTGAATTCTTTCAGAATTACATGTTTATAACTGTAAAGAATTGAATATCTGAATGTTAACCTCAGAGAATATTGGTTTAAGTATGTTAATGTAAACCACATGTTCACATCTGAATCCTAAATTTGGGTGCTTGTTAGTTGACAAGTTCAAAGTGTGTTATATGTGTGTCCTTAGCTCCTCAGAAGCCAGAAGAAGTAATTAAGAAATACATGGAGCAAGTGCCTGTTGTCCCAGATGAGGTATATTTACAGTATTTATTGGATTACTATTTCTTTAGGTCCTCTCTCCAACAATTATAAAAAAAATAATTAAACGGGTCCAAAAGTCAGAGACATTTAAGTATATTTATTTTATTTCAACCTGGAATAAAACAACATTTTAGGATTTTTGAAGTTGTGATGTAAAAAAGAAGAAATATTTCAAATTCTGCGCTATTTTTCACTAACACAAGAAGCAGATTTGTGTCACATGACCACGTTCTCATTTATACAGACAGTTATAATTCTTTGCTTAGAAGCACTGGTGGTCTAGACTGCTCTTATATCCCTCTCCAGCCATCACTGCAACGCAAAACCTCCAGATGGAGGGAACGAGACGTGTGTCGAAGAATCGAAAAATTTAAAAATGAGAAGTTGGCAGACAGTATTTGCATACCCCGCCCCCGGACATACAGGTATAAAAGTGGGGAAATACGTCGAGTTCATTCAGGATTTTTCTGAGGAGCCGGAAGTGGTCCGGCCACAACAGTGGCTCGGCTCAGTGATGTGGCCAGGAGGACATAACATCTCGTTCCCTCCATCAGGGAACGGACGTTACATACGTAACCTAGACGTTCCCTGTCTGTTGCTCACTTCGATGTTGTGTCGAAAAAGCGATACTAGGGGTCCAAGTTAAATCATGCCATGCGCTGAGCCATGTACGTGTACAGCTGACACAGGAGCGGGCAGGTAATTTACGTGCAAATTCGACCAGCTGTGTCAGACTGTGCGTACCCTTCCCCAATGCCCCAAAAAAGTAATCAGAATCCTTCTGGTTACCCTAGACAGGGGAACAAGGCGATGCTTGCCAACCTGGGAATGGGCCAAGCCTGGCTGGGCCTCTTTTCTCTCTGTTTCTCCGCATAGAGCTAGAACGGCCGGGGCCCTTACACGCATCGAGGAAAGGGGGTCTTACCCAGTTTCCTATTCTTTCAGGGGGAAAAGACACTGCGGAGGCCACACCTGCCCTAAAGGGCAGGTAAAGGTGGCGAATACATCACATGGGTTTTTAGGCAACATGTGAAACGTGGCACAGTGGTAGATCCAGCCTCAAGGAGGGGGGAGTTGCTACAACATAGCGACAGGAGGGCAGCTGGGACTGCCTAAGGGAGATGCGGGTCCACATCGTAAGGGGACCGTACCGTGGAAAATACACACAGGGGGAGTCCATGTAGGAGTGCTGATCTGTGGAGCACCTATCTCCAGTACAGGGTAGAATTAGTACCCGTAGTGGACTGGGTTGGCGAGTTCCTCTGCTGAAATGCGGACCCAAAGGGCTAGGGAGGAATCATCCAGGGACCCGGATGGGTGGGATCTCCTGGGAGAGAAAGCACACAGTTTTACCTCGGCCGAGGGAAAAGGCTCCAGGTGCAAGCGATCAACCCAGCCAGTCCGTCAGCGTGTTACCGAGTTGTACTGGCTCGGACCTGAGAAAACACAGGACGATACTGACTCAACACTGAGATTGTAAAATCTCGCAAAGGTATTAGGTGTTGCCCAACCCACTGCTTTACATATGTCTGCTAGGGAGGTACCTCTGGCCAGTGCCCACGTGGACGCAATACTCCTTGTTGAGTGCACTCGAACCCACGGGGGGGGGCACGGCCTGGGTGTGATAGGCCAATGAAATGGCATCCACCACCCAGTGAGAGAGCCTCTGTTTGGAGACAGCGTTCCCTTTCCTCTGTCCACCAAAGCAGACAAAGAGCTGCTCAGAGCATCTGAAGCTCTGTGTGCGGTCCAAGTAGGTACACAAAGCACGTACCAGACACAGCAACGAAGGGGCTGGGTCTGACTCCTCCCGGGGCAGCGCTTGCAGGTTCACTACCTGGTCTCTGAAGGGCGTGGCAGGAACCTTGGGCACGTAGCCCGGTCATGGTCGTAGGATCACTTATGTGTCTGCCGGACCAAACTCCAGGCAGGTGTCGCTAACAGAGAACGCTTGTAGGTCCCCCACCCTCTTGATGGAGGCAAGCGCGATCAGCAGGGTAGTCTTTAAAGAGAGGGCCCTGAGTCCAACTGATTCTAGCAGCTCGAAGGGGGGTCTCTGGAGGCACGCGAGGACCACTGAGAGATCCCAGGAAGGGAACAGGCTTGGCCGGGTGGGGTTCAACCTCCGGGCGCCTCTTAGGAACCTGATGATTAAGTCGTGCTTACCCAAAGACTTGCCGTCTACTGCATCATGGTGGGACAGCCTCCCCCCCAGTCTCTCTTGCAGAAATAAGAGCACTGACCTAACTGCGCACCTCTGTGGGTCTTCACCCCGGGAAGAACACCAATTCGCGATCAAACGCCACTTCAGTGCGTAAAGTTGCCTGGTAGACGGGGCTCTGGCTTGGTTGATCATGGCTACGACAGCAGGTGGTAGACCAGCTAGATCTTCCGCGTCCCGTCCAGGGGCCAGACGTTGAGGTTCCAAAGGTCTGTGTGCCTATGCCAGAGCGTGCCCAGTCCCTGAGAAAGAAGGTCCTTCCTCAGGGGAATTCACCAGGGAGGGGCTGTCGTGAGGAGTATGAGGTCCGAGAACCAGGCCCGGGTGGGCCAATAGGGAGCCACTAGGGTGACTTCCTCGTCCTCCCTGACCTTGCACAACACCTGTGAAAGAAGGCTCACTGGGGGAAATGCGTACTTGCGCAGCCCCGCAGGCCAACTGTGCGTCTGCCCCGAGTGGAGCCTCTGATCGAGCATACCAGAGCGGGCAGTGGGAGGTCTCTCGGGAGGCAAACAGACTTGAGTCGCTGCTGGGTCCAAAGGATGAGACGACGGGCGAGTCGTGACATGTGGCGGGAGCGTACGCCGTCTTGGCTATTTATGTACGCTACCACGGTGGTGCTATCTGACCTGATCAGGACATGTTTGTCTCGAACTAACAGGAGAAACTTCCGCAGGGCAAAGAAAACTGTCAGCAACTCTAGGCAGTTGATGTGCCAGCGCAGCAGGGGTGACCATCACACAGGGCATCTCAGGACTCGAGTCTGAAGCCAGTGTTGAAGTGATCTCATATGCATCAACCCCAATGGCGCGACCGCCGTGGAGGATGCCATATGCCCCGGTAGCCTCTGAAAAAGTTTTAAGGGGACTGCTGTGCCCGGCCTGAAGGTGGCGAGGCATTCCAGCACCGACTGTGCACGCTCGTTGGTGAGACGTGCTGACATTGAGACTAACTCCATGCCGAGAAAAGAGATGCTCTGGACCGGGGTGAGCTTGCTCTTTTCCCAGATGACCTGAAGTCCCAAATGGCTGAGGTGCTTGAGCACCTGGTCTCTGTGAGTGCATAGTAACTCTGGTTTGGGCCAAGATAAGCCAGTTGTCGAGGTAATTGAGTATGCGAATGCCGGCTTCTCGGAGCCTGGCAAGGGCTGCCTCTGCGACTTTCGTGAAGACGCGAGGGAACAGAGACACGCCGAAGGGGAGGACTTTGTACTGATACGCCTGGCCTTCGAACGCGAACCGTAGGAAGGGTTGGTGTCGAGGCAGAATTGAGACGTGTAAGTATGCGTCCTTCAGGTCTACCACTGCGAACCAATGTAGATGCCGGACGCAAATTAAAATGTGTTTTTGCCCTGTTACCTCGAGCAAGGACTGAGTCAACAAGTGTGCTGGGGGGCGGTGGTCCGAGGGGGCGTACCCGGCAGAGCTGCACCTGCTGCCGTCCCCAGATCGCCTCCAGCGCCAGCCGCATCGTCATTGATCCAAAGAAAATTTCTGAATGAACTCAACGTATTTCCCCGCTTTTATACCCATATGTCCGGTGGTGGGGTATGCAAATACTGTCTGCCAACTTCTCATTGGCCTTTTTTCATAGATCAGAGGCATATTCGACACTCGAGAGACCCCTTGTGTCGTTTCTTCGACATAATGCCAAAGTGAGCGACAGACAGGGAACAATCCTTACCACTTTCCTCTCTCAGCCTCGCTCTCTACAGAACATTGCTCGACCACGCCCCCATCTCCACACATGTATCATCAGGTTTTGCACAGAATTGTGCAGTCTTATGCCAGCTTGAATGCAAAATAGAAGAACTATTCCACTTGTGGTCTCAGACTTTTGGTCCCCGCTATATACTATTTTGTGAATGTAACCTCTGATTGTGAAGGTGTGGTATTGCAGGATGCCCTATGAGATTTCTTATATGTGGCTGTGTGGTTTCAGGACTGTATTATCTGTATGGAGCGCCTAGCCTGCCCGTCTGGTTATGAGGTCCCTGCTGAGTGCTCTCAGTCTCTTCAGCCCAACACAGTGAGCAAACTCATGAAGTGTGGACACACCTTCCACATGCTCTGCATGCTGGCCATGTACAACAACGGAACAAAGGTGTGCATTACCTTACTATCAGTAAGCCAAGTGGATTCTGTAGCATTTCTGAAGAATTTAAATGCCCGGCATTGTTTCCATCGAACAAAAAGGGAGAAATTTGAAGAATCTTCACATAGACCTTTTCCATACAATGACAGTTTATGGTTACCACATCTGTCAAGCTCCAGAAAGGACAAAAAGCTCTTTAAAAGTATTCCATATGACATGTGTGCTGTATTGGAAGTCTTCTGAAGCCATACAATAGCTTTGTGTGAGGAACAGATTGAGATTTAAGTCATCATTCACTGATAATCTTCCCAATTCATTATTGGATGTCGTCAACATAAAATGTCTAAGTCAAATGTCATGACGTCAGAACTGCAGCATATTTTATCAAAGATAAAAGCAGATGCAGATGATTTTTCCAAACTCTCCCTTTTGTGTTCCACAGACAAAATGACAGTAAATTAATGACAGAATTTTCAGAATGGTTCATTTTTGAGTGAGCTATTCCTTTAATACTTAAACAAGCAAGGGGTGATAACTTTAATTTGTTTTTAGCTCCTAAATAAAGTGCAGTGTGCTCAGCTTCATTTAACATATGTTAACATGTTTAAAAGTGCGCATAGTAATTTTTTGCTTGTCATCTTGGACTTAGTGACACCTAATGGTGTGGAGGAAGCATAAAAATCAGTAGTTTTCAGTTACAGATGCCATTATATATATCGCTATGCACGATCTGTAATACAATACAATGCAATACATATTCTGTCAGGGCCAAGTTGTTAATTACTGCGTACTTGGGTTCTTAAGAAATTGAATAGTGCAGTTCTTGACTAATGTGCAATTTTGGGGTCATTCCAGAAGTTCTTTACATTTCGTTTTTTCCCCACTTGTCGAATCTTGTCAATATAGGATGGGAGCTTACAGTGCCCCTCATGTAAGACAATCTACGGAGAGAAGACAGGCACCCAACCAAAGGGCAAGATGGAGATCTACAGTATTCATCAGGCTTTGCCTGGACACCCAGACTGCGGCACTATACAAATCATTTACAATATCCCACCCGGAATACAGGTTTGATTAACACCAGTGCTGCAGAGTGCTGTTTTATATTTATATGCAGGGTTCAAAATTATCACTTGGCAAATGCAAGTCAAAATTAGTTTCATGGCCATTAATTTTTCTTTTTTTTTTTTTTTTAAATAATATTTAGTGACAGTTAATTTGGGATTAGTTTACGTGAACCTTGTTTTATGTATATACTATAACCTCTATACCTCTACAGATGTATATATGTATAACAGTAACCTCTTTTTAGAAGATGCAAAAAAACTGAAAAACTGTGCTATATGAACCTGCCAAATAATTGATTCCAGCAGTCCAACGTTAGTGTTCGATTGCTTGTGCTGCGGGAATAGATCAAAGTGGTGTCTTATGATGCATAACTGACTCATTCCCAGTGGCAGTCCATGACAGATTTTTCCAGGGTGGCAAATATATAAATCAGTATTGAAATATCAAACCAATAAAAGTTTGCACTGGGTCTAAATATCATGTCTTTTATATGTTTTGTTGCTGGTAATTATGCTCCTGTACACAGATTATGTCCTCTACCTGATATATTTAAATAGACCTTATTCACACTAGTGCCATCTTTGTTTTTAATAGGAATGACAACGATGCTGTGAGGTAGAGACTCTTCAATGGGCTGTACTGCAGTTTAAAGTGTTTTTGGTATCGATAAAATATTTGTCTTAAGAACATTCTGTATACAAAGAACTCCAGAAAACATGAGTTGTAGAAAATCAGATGTGATCTAAGAGATTTTATACAGCTTTATAATGGTCGTTCCATTGAATGTATGGTAAGTCTATCCCTCACAGCCTTGTTGTGAATCAAATCAAAGATGGCGCTAGTGTGAATAAGGTCAATAGTCATGATAACTACTGTAGTGTTATAATTTCTCCAATCATCAACTCAACTCTTGTCAATACAACAAAAGAATGAAACAAATGACACACTGTCATTTACAGACTGCAAACATTGATAAATTAATGGAGGGAAGCATTCCATGTACAGTAACATCTACTCACCTTATACAGTATGTGCAGACTAACTCTAACTTCCACTGCTTCATTGTGTCAAATTTATGTGATCCTGTCGTTCAGTCTTTCAAACATAGATTTTATTCCATCGTTGGTGTATTTTTTAAAGTTTCTCTAATATTAATGCACTCCATTCTCTCTGCAGGGTCTGGAGCACCCAAACCCAGGACAGCCGTATACATGCAGAGGTTTCCCTAGATTCTGCTTCCTTCCTGATAATGACAAGGGCAGAAAGGTAATTGAAAGAATCGACTCGGTTCATATAAAGATTGAATCATAAACCACTTTCAAATATAAAACCTGTTAAATTGCCATACATTTACCGGTTTAACTTTTTTTGTAAACTTTAATGCAGACATTTTGCATCTGTTAATCACAAAAGCAATGGTTTACAGTGCAACCATTCACAAACCACCACCAAAATTGTGTTAAAAGGTTTAATTTGGCAAAAATGACAAATCTGTGGTTGAAATAAGAATAAGAAATAAGGGCACCATTAATTTGGAGCTGAATGCAGTGTCTGCAATGCTGTTTGCTCCATTTCCATGATAAATAATAACTTTCCGAATAATAGCTTTCAATGACAAATGAAAGTATGGGAATTATATACTAACCAAAAATACTAAACAAATGATAACAAATTACTTATAGATCTGCACAAAGTGGGTAATTCTCTCCACCGGCTTTATGGTGCATCCTTGGAGGCTTTTTAAACACTATTAAAATAATTTCCATATACCGTATGCTGGACACTTTTTGCCTGCTTTTACTTAACTATCTGCTCCGACTACCCATTAAAAAATTAAGCTTCTAGTCCACTCAGAGGCCGAGATATTCAAGGGTTTACAAAATAGACTCAATGCCAATGGATGAGCACATGATAAGTGCTCACCTGCGTTAGAGCGCCACCTGCATTTACGATCCGTATATTGTGATGGAAGGTCATAGAGGAAAATGATTTTTTCCTAGTAAATGCTTCCATCTAGTGGAATAAATTCCACAAAAATGATTTTTTTTTTTTTAGCAGGGAGCAAACAGAGCCTGAATCACAGGCTTTCAAAGACAAGACAAAACAAGTAAATAAAAACATGTTCATTGTGATATTGTAAATATATACTATATTTTTTTATGAAGTAGTGGAATCTTTTATGTGAGGGATTGTATGCTAATTGAGAACAATATTTTTCAATTAACCACTGTCAGTGTGTTAAGTGAGCTTTTAATTTTAAGTGTGAAAAGTGCAGGTGGCAGCCAAAATATGCATCGGAGCTAAAGAGGTTCAATTGATGGCAAAGACTATTTTTGGCAGCTGCTATTGCAACTACTAGATTTATTTTATGATCATTTGTCTTTTAAAGGGATATTTCACCCAAAAAGAACAATTCTGATGCCGTTTACTCAGCCTCAAGCTGTTCCAAACCTGCATGACCTTATATCTTCTGTGGAATGCATGTTAGGCAGAACTTTTGCCTCAGTCTCCATTCACATTCATTGCTTTTTTTTCTCCATACATTGAAAGTTAATGGAGATTCAGGCTTATATTCTGCCTAACATGCCTTTTCAGTGGAAGGAAGAAAGTTATATGGGTTTGAAACAACATGATTGTGAGTAAATGATTACAGAATTGTGATTTTTGGGTGAACTATCCTTTTAACTAAGTAGATTATGAAGTTTGTTACATAGCACAAAGACCTCTTGGGCATTGAGCATGTGGGTTTTAAGAGCATACAATTTCTCTTGCATGAAGGACTTGCAAGAAAATAAATCACATACTGCAGTGCAATAACAAAAGAAATGCAGTATATATTGGATTGTGACCCAGGTCTTGCTCAGCATGTATTGTGTTGTGTTGATCTTTGCACATTGCTCCGGTCTATGCCTCGTTCTTTGTGAGCAAACCACACACTGTGTTTACTTTAAATCTGAGGCACTCATCATCTCCATGGTAACTGTCTCCAGGTACTGGAGTTGCTGAAAGTGGCGTGGACACGGCGCCTCATCTTCACTGTGGGCACCTCAAGCACCACAGGGGAAACTGACACAGTTATATGGAACGAGATCCATCACAAGACAGAGATGATGTCCAATGTGTCTGGACATGGCTACCCAGACCCCAACTACCTGGACAATGTGCTCACAGAACTGGCCTCACAGGGTGTTACAGAGGACTGCCTAAAACGAGATGCACAAAGCCAAGTGGCCCAAGGTTCAGCAATGTGAACTTTACAACTTGATCTACTTGTTTGTAGATCTAATTAAGCTTGATGAAATGGGAAAACTAGAGTCGCTAGTAATGCTGTGCAGCATAAGGTTGGATGCATGTGAATGCGTCTGTGTTAATAGGTGATGATGTGTCAGTAGGGTTAAAGTGATAGTTCACCCAAAAATGAAAATTATTTACTCCCCTAACTTTTGTTGTTATAAACCCATATGACTTTCATTCTTTCATGGAACACAAACAGGAGATATTTTTAAGAATGTACTGGTCATTGTTTCCATGCAACTGCAATGAATGGGGACTGGGGCAATCAAGCTTTAAAAAGGGATACATAGACATCAACAATCAGACATTGTTAATTCTCTCATGAACTGAAGGCATAAGTGCTAGGGCAGATGTCAAGATTTTCAGTGAATGACTTAAATTTTGATCTGTTTGTAACACAAAGCTATCGTATGGCTTCAGAAAACTTTGATTAGTGCACAAGTCAAATTAACTACATTTATGGTACTCTTGTGGTGTTTTTTACATTCTTTTTCAAGCTTGAAAGCGCCAGTCGTGATTAATTGTATTTGCATGGAAAAGGGCAACCAGTGCATTCTTCAAAATATCTCCTTTTGTGTTCCATGGAATAAAAAAGTATTGATTTGGAATGACATACGGGTGAGTAAATGATGACAGAATTTCTATTTTTGGTTGAACTATTCCTTGAATGACATTTCCCTCATCCATTCCCCACTGTATGGCTAGAATATCACACATGGGGAGACACAGACATGGTCGTCATCTTGATCTTCACCATATCTTAAGGCAGCTAAAGTTGGGTCAGGTATGTTTTTAACAGAAGCAGTTGATCTCATACAAGTGTCTATGGTCACATACGTCTGCAGAAGTGCAAGGCTCATTTTTTTAATCATATTTTAGTTGCTGACTTATGAGGGTGCCTCAATCTTACCCAAGATGAGACCCTTCCTCTGTCGCCAATCACCTAAAAATATATAATTATACTTTTGGAATGAATCTGGAGCAGACAAGATTTCTTTAAAAACAGTTACATAAAAAGGTGTGTACTTGGTAAATCGTGCACATCAATGCAAATCCTAAATCTTAACTAGTACTGTAAAATGGACTGCTTCATTATTGAAAGGCACTTTTACAGAATGATTTTAGTCCGTATTGTTTTTAAAGGCATTTTGGTTTGGTTTCCAGGTCAGATTTGGTGATTCTTTCACTTGCTGCTATTTTTTTTTTTTTTAAATGATCATTCACAATCACAGGGGACTTAACTTTCTGTTTTGATTCAGTTACATCCACATAATTTTTTTTCTTTTTAATATACATTGTGAATGAATTATATATATATATATATATATATATATATATATATATATATATACATATATATATATATATATATATATATATATATATATATATATATATATATATATATATATATATATATATATATATATATATATATATACATACATACATACACACACACACACACTCACCTAAAGGATTATTAGGAACACCTGTTCAATTTCTCATTAATGCAATTATCTAATCAACCAATCACATGGCAGTTGCTTCAATGCATTTAGGGGTGTGGTCCTGGTCAAGACAATCTCCTGAACTCCAAACTGAATGTCAGAATGGGAAAGAAAGGTGATTTAAGCAATTTTGAGCGTGGCATGGTTGTTGGTGCCAGACGGGCCGGTCTGAGTATTTCACAATCTGCTCAGTTATTGGGATTTTCACGCACAACCATTTCTAGGGTTTACAAAGAATGGTGTGAAAAGGGAAAAACATCCAGTATGCGGCAGTCCTGTGGGCGAAAATGCCTTGTTGATGCTAGAGGTCAGAGGAGAATGGGCCGGCTGATAGAAGAGCAACTTTGACTGAAATAACCACTCGTTACAACCAAGGTATGCAGCAAAGCATTTGTGAAGCCACAACATGCACAACCTTGAGGCGGATGGGCTACAACAGCAGAAGACCCCACCGGGTACCACTCATCTCCACTACAAATAGGAAAAAGAGGCTACAATTTGCAAGAGCTCACCAAAATTGGACAGTTGAAGACTGGAAAAATGTTGCCTGGTCTGATGAGTCTCGATTTCTGTGGAGACATTCAGATGGTAGAGTCAGAATTTGGCGTAAACAGAATGAGAACATGGATCCATCATGCCTTGTTACCACTGTGCAGGCTGGTGGTGGTGGTGTAATGGTGTGGGGGATGTTTTCTTGACACACTTTAGGCCCCTTAGTGCCAATTGGGCATCGTTTAAATGCCACGGCCTACCTGAGCATTGTTTCTGACCATGTCCATCCCTTTATGGCCACCATGTACCCATCCTCTGATGGCTACTTCCAGCAGGATAATGCACCATGTTACAAAGCTTGAATCATTTCAAATTGGTTTCTTGAACATGACAATGAGTTCACTGTACTAAAATGGCCCCCACAGTCACCAGATCTCAACCCAATAGAGCATCTTTGGGATGTGGTGGAACGGGAACTTCGTGCCCTGGATGTGCATCCCACAAATCTCCATCAACTGCAAGATGCTATCCTATCAATATGGGGCGAAAGGGGGTCAAACACAGTATTAGTATGGTGTTCCTAATAATCATTTAGGTGAGTGTGTGTGTGTATGTATACATGTGTATGTGTGTTTGTGTGTGTGTGTGTATATGTGTGTGTGTGTATATATATATATATATATATATATATATATATATATATATATATATAATGTGTGTTAAAAAATTGAATGGCTCTGTAAAACTACTAATTAAAAAAAAAAAATTCCAATGCTTATTTATAGTTTTAGCTCCTGATTCAAAATGATATTCCTTATATTCCTAGGATTCAGACATGATTTCTGATTTGCAGTATTAGTGCCACAGTGACAATCAGCAGTTTTGGATTAAGCTACATTACCACTGCGAGTCTAGAAATTCATTCAATTATTAATTTGTCCATCACTCATTCGACAACATGAGATATTCATATGAGTTTACGATGTATGCAACTGTACATATAAATATATATTCAACTTCTAATCAGCAATAAAATAACTCAACATGACATTTGTCTGTTTTGGTCATGTGCAATCAATACACACTTCACTTGTTAATCATAGGATTACTCAGCAATGCTGTACTCTTGCAAACATTATCATGCATTTACATAAAAAAAAATGTAGCACAACCGAAAGACATCAATAAATGTCTCGTTCCTAAAGAATTTAGAATTGCATCAGAAACCCCTGCTCCAGAGGCATGAAATAATTACAGCTGCATATCTTAAATATATGACACGAGTTTAGATGTACAATTGCACTCTACAGACACACCACTGTTTAAAGTTGTACAAACATGTTGTAATCAGTAAATTGGCATCACAAAGTATATGGACACTTAAACTGTATGAATTCCATTGCATTTGATTAAAAAAATTACCAAACCAAGTGTCCTCAAACAAATCATGCTTGACTTATTTTGACTTCAAATTTATGCATTTACTTTAAACCAACTGGTACCAAGGTCAGCTGTAGTGGATGTACGTAATCTGTTCCTTAAGTTCACTCGGGTGTATTTAATCACAATATTGTTACACTCATGTTAATCTACCAAGTAGTGTGTATATATACATTTTTAGTTGTCATTTTGATCAATATCAACTGCTTTATAATGATTACTCTTCTTGTTAAATGTTTTGCTTGATATTTGTCACTTGGTTTTCATTTAGCTTTATAATGCATAGGCATTTCATACATTTTAAGTGTTTTAAGTGTCCAAATGCTATAAAATAGGTTCCTCAGGCCAGACTTAAACCACTCTTGTCAGATTCACTATTACTATTCTCCTACTGTTTATGTTTTATTAGATCCATTAATACATTTGACATTGCACCCTAAAATCTCATAAATTTGCAAGATTGTTATATGGGAATTGGGTATCACAGCTGGTCTAATCTATGAGGAGAAAATGTTTTCTCTCTGAAGAGGGCAGTGTTGCTCTATGACTTTGACTGCCGTCGTTCTGCTGCTTTGAGTTAACACAAATGCGTCTTTCAACTGCACAGTAAGTTTTTTTACTTTTTTTTCATGAAGTAAAAACTCGATGATGGTCACAACAGGATGCATTACCTGTCCGCTTTAAAGTAGTAGCGTTTAAAATATGTAATGTAATATTTATCCCATTTGGGGTAAAGGGATATTTCACCCCAAAATTGTTTTCACCCCATGCCATCTTTTACTCAGTTACATTGTTCAAAACAGTTAATTATTCACCTTTTACTTTCACCATTCCCATTACAATTAAAGTTAATGGTGACTGGCTCAAAACATCTTTTGTGTTCCATGGGGAGAAAAAAAAAAAAAAGTCAACATGAGTTTAAGTAAATACTGACAATTTTCTTTTTGGGGTTAACTATTCCTTTAATATGCCTCTGTATCTTAATTTCTGTGATTTTCAAGCAATTCTTAAGCGCCTGCAGCACAAAACAGTTGCATACTTGCTCTGGGATTAATTGTACTATGTAAATGTCCAAAATGGACTAAACAGTACCCACTTTATGCCTGATAATTAAGAAACCTTTGATTTTATGTAAGAATACTCAACCGCATATAAATTATAATACTGCGAGAAGATGCTTAATGTAAATGTGAAGATCAAACAAGATTAAGTTAAAAGAATAATGAGGCACAATGAACACACTTGTGCAGTGCCAGTGTGAGTCTCAAGTGTTGAAGCAGATGACTGAAGCACATTTGAAAAAGTTAATGGGGAGTCCTTGCGTCCTTGCACTAGTCAACAAAATCCGAACCTTTAGGAAAATGAGTGCATGCTGTTTATAGCATTTTACAGATTGCATAGGGCCATGACACCATGTGTCTAGTTCACGTGCACATTGCACATTGCAATGTAAATTTCAGTAAAACTTTTTATTCCAGTTTGAATATCACATACAGTAGCCCCAAAAAGTATTTGGCCACACTTAAAATGTATCAGCGTCATTGCATTAGACACACACACACACACGTTGGTCTACCCATCATTATGAGGACTTTCCATAGACATAATGATTTTTATACTGCACAACCCCTAAACCTACCCCTCACAGAAAACTTTCTGCATTTTTACATTTTCAACAAATGTTTTTTTTAATCTATTTAATTTATGGAAACTCTAGAAATGTCCTCATAAACAACATTTATAGCATAATACCCTTGTATTTACCAGTTTGTAACCTAAAAAAATTGTCCACATAAACATGCCGACACACACACACAAAGAGGCATTTCTTTTAAAGAAGGTTTGTCAGGTTGTCAATAATAAAACAATATATTAACTGGTCAAAATTAATACAAAGAATTTTGAACCTTTCTGGTTGCCAAACATTAGTGAAACATGTCCATAGTTAAAGTGATGAACTACACCTGTAGTGACTGTTAGGTCACCTGTGTAAACTTGAGGGGGAATGACTCCATACACCCACTAAAGGTGACTTTGCGACAAGTTGATTTTAAGTTTCAATTAATTGCAAAAATGGATTTGAAAAGGGGAGTTAGCTCTAGCATGAGAAATGGTCTAGCGTCATTTCTTTGCAGATGCCATTTGGTTTGATAATTTCTTGTCTAATGAAGTGAAATTCAAGGGTCCAAATACAAACACAAGCAGTCCTCATTTACTTGATGTTTACTGTACTCTGTGGGTTTGTATTCTTCTGAAGAACTCCCTCTGTATGCATAAGGAATGCTCTTTTTACTTGTGAAAGCTCTTCCACTATCTCTCTCCCTCTTTTTTTCTCCATAACTGATGAGACCATCTCTGACTCCATCTTATTAGGAAACATCTATGCTGTTTGTTGTGTGTAATTAAAATGTGGAGGGAAGGGTGCAGTGATGAATTTCATCCACTGAAGTGTGTCCCGCTGCATGCCCACAGGCTCATCTACTAAAATTGGGCTCCTGTGACTATTTCTGCAAAAAAATAGAGAATCTTAAGTGATCCTGTACTTGTTTTACTGATGGTTCTTGAGATCTGAAATTAAGAAAATACCAACATTGTGTCATCTTAAATCTGAAAATTAGTTGCCCAATTTGCTTTGCGATGTGCAGAATTCCCATGTGCCACCATACCGCAAATGTTCATGCCCCAAAATCACCTGTACTGTGCCTTTGACGTCATATCCCTATTGATCTCTGACAGTAGGAAGTAAGTGAACTGTTATAGTTAGGGCTGGGGTTAAGGTTATATTAAGTGTTAGGTTTAGAGTTTGGGGTTAAGGCACTGGCATACTTAATACAAAATGGAAGAATGAACGGGTGTGAACTAAAGAATGAACTAAATCTGTCCAAAACAAAGGAGTTAAATAAAGAAACTGTTTTTAAATAAACTTGAACTTTACTGAAGCCATCTCAACGTGCCAATACATAAACTTTTCTTCTCCTCCCTCATTCTGAGCACATGCATACTTGTACAAATTTCTTAAAAGGATATTACAACATAAGCAGAACACAACACTCTCCAGTGTGAACTTTCAGGAAAACTTTGTACCAGCTGCTAAACACTTTCTTACTGACATATCATCCATGTCATCAGTAGGTGTGAACTGGAGCTGATGAATAATTGCTGTTCAGTCAATTAAGACCAGTCAACATGAACACACCAGCATTCTGATTTATTAGCTTGCTGGCGCAAACTTGCCTGCATCTGAATGATGGTTCATGTAGAGATATTTTCCAACAACATGTCGTGATTTTTTGTTTTTGTTTAATTATAGCTGCTTATAGCATGGTAGCGCACAGCGTCATGAATGTAGAATGTAAACATTACAAATTACACATTATCTACTGCATATAAATTAATTTTAATCATCGGGTGGCTAAAATGGTATCTTTTACTGATCTTTTGTGAATTCTGCTCATAGAATTAGACATGAAGTAATTGATAACACATTTTAATGTTGAATTGGGTGATGTTTTACATTTAGCTAAATTCATGTAAAAATTCTACCTCCAGTCACCGATTTCCAAGTAAATCGCTAAAAATTCTAATTGAATATATTACATGAGATACTGTTCAATTAATCAATATAATTGCATAGATCAATATTTGCTGAGAAAGTTTGCCAAATAAAGATAATTCAATATATAATACAATATTATTGTGGCAGATGTGATTAGACAATACAAAAAAGTGGCTTTAGAAAATAACGTACTGTATGTTTTATTTTCAAATCATTGAACTTAAATCTATCACTGACCTACAGTCCTCAGCAATCCATTTTAAAGACCAGGTCTGCATTTCCCAAAAGCATTGCAAGTTTAAGTTGATTGGAGAGACCATTGGCTCCATTAGTTTCTACAATCTACTTAGACTTAAGATGCTTTTTGGGAAACTCAGCCCAGGCTGTTCTCACAGGACAAATTCTTGCATCTATCTGTGCTATTTTTGTTTATCTATTTAGTCTGTGTATGCATTCAAAGTTGTGCCCTGTCCAACAGTATCTGAATGCAAGAACACATCCTGCTGTGTAAGGCTCCTGTTTTTGGGCTGCTTGCTCTTGGTAAGTATGGTTTGTTGCCTGTGTAGCTGGGGCTGTGCCAACTGCCCCTTGCTGATGGAATTTACAGTTGATTAATTGCATTAATGTTTTAATGCTTTATTTTTATATCATTAATTGCACTGAACTTGTTAAATTGACAGCCTTAAGTCAAACTAAATAAAATCTGTATGTGAATAAATTGTATTGTTAAATTAAGTTTATGGGTAGAAATATTATAGAGCTAAATGGTGGTTGGTTTCCTAGTTTTCTTCTGTAATTCACTTTACGGTTTTGTATTTTATGTGTTATCTAGTCCCACAAAGCCAGCCTTTTGACTGTGTAATAAAGTCTGGCACACATTTCAGCATATTCTAGTGAAGAACTGGCAACTTAGAGAAGAAGAGACCGTCTTACTGACATATAAAGCGAACAATCGTTAATTTGGTTTCTAAATGCCAAATGTATGGAGTAGACCTCAAACAGTCTCCATGAATAGTTGTACAGAAAACACTGCAAAAATAGAAGAACGTCTGTATAGATTTTGTGATCAGAATTTCTGACCATCCAAAAGTAATAAGCACTAACTTTCACTGACATAAATCAGAAAGCAAAGTGGAATGCACAGTTATGCTCAAGGATACCTAAGTAACCTGCTACTAAGTGCCTCAATCAAAACTCCAAGCACCAATTTAACTTTAGCAAATCCAGGGTTTTGTATATTCAGTGATTAACACTTAGTATATTAACCTTGAACCTCATAAACACGAAAGACTGATGAAAAAAAAGTTTGTGCCCTTACTCCCTGAAATTGTGTAAAGCCAACCAATTAGATTAGAACTTTGCAGATTGAGAAAGTGTACTTTTTAGTTTTTTGAGTGCAATATACAACTTACTATAGGCGTTTGATAGGTGTGTGTCATGTTTTGGGATGGTGGATCATCTGTTTTAACTTGATATATCATCTAATTAGATTTGATGGATGCTCTTTCTTGATATCTTTGATCATGACTTAGATAGTGAAGATTGCGTGAAATGACATCGTCTCATGGTAATGGTGGATAAAACATAGATCAAGATCCTGCAACATTGCAGGTCAAGTTCTGGCAACATATTAATCCATCAATCCATGAGTTTTGAAGAAACTTGCCTAACTTGATGCATTAAACCAAGATCCCAGAGAGAGATGTGCATTATTCTGTGACACGCCTTGGTCTGAAGTCACACCAAACTCTGGCCCATCAATCTCATGAGCTCAGTGGCAGTCGCTGCCGCAACGCCATTAATCAGAGTGTCACGTCTCATCTGGAAGTGTTGACACTCCACTCACCCTAACTGCTGATCACACACAGTGTATTCACAATCCCTGTGGGCTAATTGCACATTTCGCAGTGGTGCCACTCTAGTACGGGACTATGAACATTCAGTTTTTCTCTCACAGTCACACCACTATTAGTTCATCATCATTAGCTAATGAATGCAGGCTCCATTGTCTCGCAGAGTTTGATGAGATGTCATGTAATTTATTGTGAGTTGTGCAGAAAACGGCTCTGGGGTTTTTGGACTGCTGATGTTTTACATTGCACATTTTTATTTTACAGCTGATAGTACAAAGAGAGAGAAAGTTGCATTATGCTGGACCCTTGTGTTTTTTTGTGAGTACTTCACTACAACTTGCACTTCAAGGACAATTCAGCAGGGCTACCCTAACATCCTGAAAGACTTTGTTAACAGAATAAAATAGGACCCTTTTACCTGTTTTAATACACTTATAGTACATGATTCACCAGTGGTTAATATTTCAAAGAAATAAATGTGTGTCATCATAATCTGTATTCAAAATGTAATGCCTAGCTCCACCTCTAAAATTACTTTCCCTTTCAGCTCCTCCTTTTTGGTATGTAACACCCAACTAATGTTAACAAATGGAAACTTATTGTAAATTGTTACACATAATTCTTCCATCCTGATGTCAGGGTATACCCACTCAAATCATTCAAGTAAAGCCATTAAGGCAATTCGTGCACAAATTATTATGATTCTGTTGTTAATATATATTAATTAGCTTGTTTATTATCAGCAGTGTTTCACTCAGTGATCCTGCGCATTGAATACAACTGATAAATATTGATGAGGTCTTAGATACGTTTTCCTATATTACAGTTTTGTACCTAAAGCACCCGATACATACAGTGATGCACAGACGCAGAGATGTTCTGTGTGTTTAAAGCATATTAAGGGAATACATTAGTTTTTATTAACTTGCCCTTTCTTTACAGAAACCATGATCCAGCTCATAACAACATAAAAGTCAGAGCCTATATATTATTTGCACGCACAATAAACAATAGTGCAATTCACGCACATCTATTGACTAAAAATCTTTTCCTTATTTAAATGCTATATAATAAATCTAAATCAAGTCGTAATGTTTACAATCTTACATTTTGCGAACTGTTGTGACCGGATCATTCAGTCTGAATTGCAAACTAGTCAGAGCGATTCATAGCAAAAAAGTCTTAGCGAAATCCAACATCACCAGTTCTAGGATCATATTTCTCCTGATTCTCTGCTAATTTCAAGTCAGAGTGTCGAGCACATCTAAGAGACAGGTTCATTGATTGAGTAACTTGTGCATCAGTGTTGAATCGAGGTTCAAACTGTTCCAACCAATTCAGTCCGACTGAAAAGAACCAGGTCAAAAGAACAGACAGGACATCACTAATAGCGATTTATCGCTGGAGGTCACCAAGTTTCAGATATGTCCCAAATTAAATTCCAGCTTATTACTTACTGATAGTGAGCAGTAAACACTGTGTACTGCCTACTAATTTTGTTTTAAATAGAAAGTGAAATAGTAGACATTATTCCACAATAAGTTTCAAGCAATAGTATGCAACTTTGCTGTCATAAGGCCTCATCATGATGTAAGTGGCTTCCAGTTATCATCTTGAAAATACAGTTGTTTTGCATTGTTAAGTTTAATTTAGTGAAAAAATATCAGACCAAATAATACGTCAAAACACAGATTCTAAAAGTCGTGGCCATAGTTACCAGTTTATTCATCACATGAAAAAGGAAGGTCATGTCGAGTAGATTGCTTTGTGGGATTCCATTGCATCACTTCTCAGTTGCAAAAAGTTGAGGGTGAACGCCCCTTTCGAGGTCAAGTAAACCACTATATTCACTCTCTCACCGTCAACACTCTACATTCTGAGCACTTGCACTGTTCTCTATTAATTAAAGATGCAGCTGGATTTTATGCCTTTGGTGCAAGAAATGGCAATTTGCAGATGCGCTAACAAGAGCTGTGTGCTGTCATTTGTATGGTAACACAAATAACCTCCGGGTACAGATAGGAAAACTCTGTCTGCTCACGTGCCTCATTGCCTCAGGTTGCTGTTAAGTCTGATTCACACACATGTCCTCTTGGATTGAGCTAAGGGCTTTCACAGTTGGATCTTCCTTTTCCTGATCCATCCATCAAATTGCCTATCGATCTTTGGCATTTGGAATCTGGGCAGGAATCTGTATTGCAGACATTTACTTCTTTCTTCGTTTTAATGGGATAAAGTGGCTGGTATCTTTACAGTGACAAAGATGGAGAACAGTTGTGATCAGCAGTGAGTTTATATTGACAACTGTGATTGGTGGCTTTCACACAGAGTAAAATGAAAGCTATTCAAAACTTAATTGTGGCGGTCTTCTTTGATCTTCATCAGTGATGCATCTGTGGTTAATTGAGGATATTCACATATATACTGTACATATAAGCTTTTATGGTATATCCTAGCAGCATGGACAGGTGTGTTTGTCCATTGACAGTGTATCTGCTTTTCTGTCAATGCAGGCCATTGAGTTTCTGTCTGCATAATAATGAAATGGTAGTAATGACAATTCCAATCAATAGGTTGCCCTTCAGCACAGCAGTGATGAATGAACAGCAATATTGAATATAACTGAGAGCAGTCTCTCTAGGTTCCTTCCTTCCTTCCTTATAATTGAGAGCTGATCAATTATATTCCTTTGTTCCTTGAATATAATTGAGAGCAGGCTCAGTTACATTCCTTCCTTCTTTCCTCCCATCATCCATCCATCCATCCATCCAAGTTCAAATTTTACATGAATGTGCCAAGTTGCAACATTGATTCTCTACGTACCTGATTCCCTAAGACAATGAATGGGGGGCCCTGACCCACCCAGACCCACCCGTGGCTTCACCTCTGCTGCCATGCTGTAAAAAGTGTCCAAATGATAATGAATAAATAATGAGACACCAATGTGTACAGTATTCATGGAATGTGCTGTCTATTTCCATTGGTCATACTGATTTTCTTTACAACAGCACTCTTACTTATGTGATATTGCTCAATTTTAAAACTTATAATTCCAGCTCTGGATTCTGATTATATGAACCCCGTTTGAAGCCATTGTGAAATAGTTGACCCGTGACCACAAATCAGTTGAATTTTATATTAAAGCACCAGGTTGCTAAATTGCTTTGCAACCATAAACAGCTCAAACTATGTTGCTAAACCATATTACTTGACTGAAGAATTGTTCATTCTGCGGATTAATAAATGTATTTATTTCTTGAATACTGGTGTCTTTTATTATATTGCTATCGCCACCATTTTATGCAAGAAATAAGTCTCTTGAGGATGTGCGTTACAGAAATGTCACCATTGGTTTTCTTGAACAACACCCCTTAACTGTAATAAAACTACTGTAATGTATGACCTCTCATGACTTATTTAACACTGATGTCTATTTTGCAGCAATTAGTATCATGATGGAAAACACAATATCACAACCTGACAGTATAACTGAGCAAACTGCCAACTAGACTGATTACAGCACATTGAACAATCATTAAGATGTTAATATCACAAGCATGATGCAATTTCACAACACAATATGGTGAGAAAATGAATGAGCCGATCTCCAGGGAGTATTACGTAGGCAGTTCCTCATCTCAAATGAACAATGAAAATATCTAAAGAGACTGAATTTTGTGCCAGTGTTGGGGAAGGTACTTTGAAAATATATCTCGCCAATACAAGATGCTAATATTTTAAAATAGCTTTAACTTTAACTTTAAATGTAACATCTCCTTTTGTGTTCCACAAGACACAAGTCACACATGTTTGAAACAACAGTAAATTATGGCAAAACTATGATTTTTAGAACCATCCCTTTACATTTGTAGTGTAGGTACTTTTAGATACCTTTTTAGGTTAGATACTTTTTTAGTAACTTTAAGCTAAAACAACAATTGCTTAGATTGACTCTTCTGTGTGACACAGGCTTTCCGTGCAAACATTGTGAGTGAACTGAATCATTGTGAGACTCATTGGAGGTTGAGGATGGAAAAATAGCTGTAGAGCTCATAATCCTCTGGGCAGCAACTCAACATTTTCATCTTCTCCACATACACTTAAGATCTGACCCCAGGCCAAATGTACCGTAGCTACTAAGCACAGTGACACAATCAAATTATATTTGTTTGCTCTTTGAATGGACAGCGAGCACTGCTGCTCATTGCTTTAATGCGTGTCTCTGAATCCCAAACATTGCATTTTTGAGAAGCCTGTGACAGCCTTTCTGGGAGACACAGTGGAAACATTGAGCTTAGCTGAATATAGACAGTAAAAATACCCCGCCAAAACACTATATATAATGTGCCATGGAAAATGGACGACTAATGGCTTCATGACAATGACCTGGTAGATTGCATTTGGTTGCAGCAATGGCCAAATATCTTAGAAGCTTAGTCTTATGTCCTGGTGAATTCTCTTGCAAAATGTTATCCTGTGCCTTGTGCTCAAAACAGCATGAATAAAATTTTAAGTGGTTCTACACCGGGTCCACTGTCATCCTCACAATAGAACATCTGCTCTGCATTGCTCAGTGCAGTTTCAAACATCCACTATCTGAAGGGGCACCCCCTCATAAGAGTTAAGAGACCCTTATGACAGTGGAAGGTAGGATCTATTCAATTATTGTCATAACACATGCAAATGTGCCATGCACAGTAAAATAATAATAATGTATGATTTAATAATGTTAACCAACATCATATATTTGGGGATATTTGTATATAATGTTTATATGTACATTTTTGTATGTTTGGATAGACACTGAAATGTAAAATATAAAAAAGAAATTCACAGCATGGAAAACCTAAGCGCTTTTATGTATGTATGGCTTTAGAGACATACAAATCTTTACAAATCCTCTGATGACTGGTTAGATCTGAAATTCCTAGAATTTGTATAAGAATACTGATGCAGGCCAATGAGTTCAGTAATAATAATGAGTCTCGGTAATAATGCAATACTATAGTGAGCCTTTTATTTATCGGTAAAAGAATGAATAACGTTGTCAGACAAAGACCCTTATTCCCAGCATATTTATGAATGAATAAGAAAGATTGAACTAATAAAGGGATAATCATTACCAATTTTGAATGTCTAATTAATCACTGGACCTCAACATGTATTACGGTGTAATATTTACATTTCCTGAGTTGTGTGTGTCTGTGTGTGTTGTTGTAATTGTTGGCAACATTTCCTATTCTTTAAACCCCAAAAGGATTCATACAAATTTTTACTTCTCTGAAGTTGTTCAAACCTAAAGGGGTTTGCATTTCAGATCCTGTCAATATGCCAAAATTGTATGTTTTGGTGTCTATGCAATTGTACATATGATAGAACCACACTTACAAATACATTAACAAAGTTCAGCAATGAAACTCTATGTGGAGCAAGCTGAAACCATCTTTGACTTACAATCAGGTAGTCAATCAACGTGTGTCTCTCTTTTTATCTAACATTTAAATGGCTCTGCTTTGCAGATAAGCCCATATCATTGCAGCGTGATTTGCTGGGACTTTCCTTTGAACAGCTAGCAGGATAAGGTCTGCTTTGGCCATGACACATAGAAGTGCATCTTTAACAAGTTAAGCATTAGTCAAATCTGGACAGAACTCTGAAAATCGCTATCGCTATCTTAGATCATTCGATTAAATTAATCCACAGATAGCTATTCAAAGTCACTAGTAAAATAACTCCCATGCTTTCCTTGCACAGGTACACATTGTGAGTTTGGTTACTTACGTTCCATTTAAGTTGTATGTTTAAACTGTCCAAGGCACACATAGAAATTTAGTTCATTAGAATTACGCCATTTGTCCTGAGGCCAAGGCACATCTAACTAGCACATACTCGTTGCACATGGCTTTTCGGAGCAGCAGCAGTACACAAGTCTTGAGGATAGATCTGCTAATTGTGCAGCAGCAGCAGCAGCATGTCCACATGTTAACTCCATATGTATGTGATTCAAGCAGTAACAAGTAGGATGTCTCTGTTATGCAGCACTTTTTTTTTGACAAAATATAACTCCAATGTTGTATTTTGGATTGTGCTATGAGGTTCTGTATACAAGCAATTCATTTCATAATAACTAATACAATATTACATTGAAAATTAATTGTTATATTTACATTTGATTAAAATTTAAATTAATTAATTTATTTAAACATTATTTTGATGATAAAATTTAAATAAACTGTTGAGGAAAACATGTATCAGACTCATCAGCGAGTACCAAAAATGAAGTATTGGTACTCTCGTACATGTTCTCCAAAAAAAAAAAGAAAAAAAAAAGAAAAATGGTATCGGGACATCCTTAGTAAAAAGTCTCCATACTTACTCTGCAGTAGCCTTAGCAGATCTAGTCTGTTAAGACCAATATCCTGTCATTATGCCATACCCATATTAACATGCTAAATATTTCAGAGAGTTGTCATCACAGAAATGGCCAAATTTCCACGAAACTCAATGTTGCGCAAGCTGATAGGTTTTTTGACTTATGTTAGCCATTCGGCTTACTAACATGTGACATGTTAAGCCAATGGGCTTGCAAGGTGTAAGTTGATTGGTCATTTGACATGTAATTGTGTAGCTAATCAATTTGCCTCTTTCTCTTTGTCTAACATTTAAATGGTTCAGTTTAGCAGATAAACCAATTTAACTGCAGTGCTCGGCGAGGATTTTTCTCTGAACCCCACATCCACCCCAGCTTCACATGTCTAGATCTACTATATGGGCATTGTTTGTAATGTCTATTTTTGCAGCAGCATGTCATGCTCAATGCAGCATGTCTTGTGTTTTGATGTTTATATTAATAATTAACCATCACTGCACAGAAAATCAACATAATACAGTAGTCATTTGTATGAATATAGAGCTCATTTATAATGTATTAAACACATAAATAGATATAATTTGATAACAAACTAATATTGATGTGAAATAATCATAAAAATACAATTAATGGAAGTGCAAATATAGATTGTGACACTTATCTTTTGGAAATTAAGAAATTCAAAAAACATCTAGTTCTTGCAATTTTGGCATTTTCTTACTAAGATAATAAGATAAAGGTTGAGGAATTCTAAAGCGGTGGTGGAGTTAAAGGTGGTTTAATGAGGTCCTGGGTCACTTAAGACCAAAGGTATGCATTTAAGGGTTAATATGTAATATTTGTAGAGAATGTATTAAAATTTTTAGTGTATGATTTTTATATGACAGACTACATTGAAGCAAAGAAAATGTTTAATTTTTTGTGGAAAAAACCCCCAAAACAAATTAGAGATGACTGCCCAAGAGCTCAATTTGTCAATGCGAACACTGGTGAAAATAACTACTTTTTAACAGCAAAGTCAAGGAGAAGATCTTTTAGGTCATTCATTCTAGCTGAAATGTGGCCTTGACCTTTTCACGCACTCCTTTCCTGGTTCCTTCATCAACATGGGGGAGAGATGCAGAGGCAAGTTCTCTCTTGGCAGCAGAACTATGCCGGCAGATAGTGCTTCTGCCAAGAGATGGCAAATCAACAGTGGACATATGGGAAGGGCTTGTATGTTTTCAAGCAAACAACTCTGATTTCTGCCTCCCATTTTTCCAACACAAGAACAAACAGGGTTAGAGTAGGACACGGTGCTGACAAGCCTCAGCCCTGCAACCTCAAGCACTCCTTAGGGCCTGTTTTGGTTTTACTTGCTCTGACAAGATTTTTTTTTTCACCTGCAAGTTCCATTTGGAGAGGGAAAATAGTATTAATAAAATATCAGTCATTAATCAAACATGCAGGCTTCTTCGGAAGTCCCAGTTAGTTATTTGGGGAATATAATGATTTGTTTTGCACTAGCACCTTATACTTTGTTCTCTTTGAATGAAAAAGCTTTTAAAGTTTAAACTGAGTAATTGACTTATGCTCCCCAGATGGAGAAGTATAGTAATGGATGACTTGGATCTGCTCTATGTATCAAGAAAACGCATAGTTTTGCGATGCAAAGGACCGCTTTCCACATTTGCAGTGGAGCGATGCTTGATTTATGCATGGCTATAAGCCGTAACGGTTGGAATATGTTGAAAAAGTGGCCAATCAAATCATATCAGGACTCCAGAAGTAACTCAAGCCCCCCTGATTTCTCATTGCACGTCTTAATTTATGCCTCTTAAAAGATTGTTTGTGATTTCAGTGCTAATTAACAATGTGAGAGTGAAAAACTAGTTCCACAACAGTTTTGTTCATTCGGTTCCTAGGAGCTTACAGATTTCAAAAGCTCTTTGCTCAATTCCAGCATACTCATTGCTTTGAATAAGCACGTGCAATGAAGCGCACTAATTCGTCATTACAAATCAAATGCTCTCTCACATATTTGCATACACTGCTTATGCTAGGCAGTGAACACATGCTCCCATTTCTCTTTAACCAATCTCCATGGAGATAGAGGGGAAATATTTGACAATATAGCCACTTGCGGCATAAACTGTGGAAATTGTACTCGTTGGGCTTGTGAGGATTATTTACTCTGTGATAATTATAAATAACCAGATATGAGAGGAGCAGAACATTTCCCTTAAAATGTAACATTTGTATGTGCTCAAAAGGTGTTTTTTTTGTTGTTAGTTTTTTTGTTCCTTTATAGCTTTTGAGACATGATGGCGCTATCAGTTAATCTTTTATTGTAGTATCAACTTTGTCAAAATTCCTTAGGAGAAACATATGAGATGCAAATGAGACAATAACTATAGGAAGAGTATAAAGCTCTAAAATTAATAATAATAGCCTCGCTAAGCTAATTTGGTCTTTTAACAAGAAATGTTTGAGTTCATATTAAAATCTCAGACTTTTTATTGGTGACTTTGTTTCTCAGCAAATATGAAAACAGCAGAAGTCTCCATTTGCTATCCATTTGATCTTATTGCTATCTTGGAGAATATTCAGAGAGATTTTCTATCTTCTGTGTGGTTTCAGTAGTCAGTATGTCAGATTGTATCTGAGAGCTGTAAACCCACTAATAAATAAAACATCTGTTTTGCAAACAGTAGTTTGAATAAATAAAAATGAAGAAAAGAGAATAATATAAAAACTGAACGCCATTTCCTATTTTCTGTATTCACATTTTAGTATAATGAAGTTGGGCCAGGGAATTCATAGAATTCTCTATGTAAAAAGTCCCTTTCTGGTTTTCTTGCACGTCATGGGAAATATACCATTTTAACTGGCTTTACATGGTCATGACAGGAGTTTAAAATAAATTTGCACAGACAAGAATTGTAACTGATTCTATCACAAAACAATTTTGATATGTCCCTTTGATATGTAAAATAAACTTTGCTGGTGGAGCTAGTTGTCCAGCATGTCTTCTTTTTTTAATGTATTTTTTTCTCTCAATTCCCAATGCACTCTAAGTCTTCATGGTGGCGTAGTAAATCGCCTCAGTCCGGATGGCGGAGGAAAAAATCTCAGTTGCCTTTGCGTCTGAGATGCCAATTTGCGCATCTCGCGTTACAGCGGAGACACAGCTACGTTACGTGTGGAGGCTCATGCTATTCTCCATAGCATCCATGCACAACTCACCATGCGCCCCACCGAGAGCGAGAACCACATTATAATGACCACGAGGAGGTTAACCCAACGTAACTCTACCCATCCTAGCAACCGGGCCAATTGGTTGCTTAGGAAGCTTGACTGGAGTTGCTCAGCATGCCCTGGATTCAAACTTGCGACTCCAGGTGTGGTAGTCAGCGTCTTTACTTGCTGAGCAACAAAGGCCCCCCCCAACTCATTCTTCTGAGTGAAGCCCATGGTGCAAATTGTGGGTGGTCTAGGGGGGTCTCAGACTCCCTGAATGCAACAGAAGACCCCCTGGAAAACTCTCAATTGAAATCTTGTGATTAATTAAATACTACGTTAACGGAACATTTAAAATCTCATTAGCCCTCTTTGTATTGCAGAATTTAATAATCCTTGAAACTCAACAAGATCAGCATAGAGTGCTACAACACCATGAAACGCGAACACCAGCGAAAAGGTAGGCCTACGGTGAGCCGCACCTAAACAGTTTAAAGTTTTTAGAACTTGCCAGGCAGTCACAAATCAGTCAGGCACTTGTGTATGTGCGAGACAAACAGTGTGTCCCAAAAATGAAATTCTGTTTTTATAAAAATGTCTCAAATGTAAATGTGTATATTGTTAAACAAATTGCAAATAGTATAGAGATGTAAGCATGAAACAGGAAACCGAGTAGTTTTAATGTTATCATAAGACAACAGGGGGCTTTTTTTCCTGTCATCTTTCCATCTGATATTTGTATTCATTTATATTTGCACCAAAATGGCATTCAAAGTTTTTATTAGATTTTTTTAATTCATTCACATATTGCACCTAATGAAAAAAATCTGATTTGTTTATATTTTATTTTTTTAGAATGTATTATGGGCAGTTATAGTCTAATGAAAAAGGAGACCACAGACTGAGGAAGCCATACTAGTTAAGCTAGTTAAGAAGCCTGATGGGGACACCAGCTTACCAGCATCAAAAACACTACATATGCTGGAGACCAGCTATTATGGTCTTGTCAGTAGTGTCGTGGTGCCTAGCTGCCCATTCTACTTTCTTTTAATATGACTCTAAAATGCTACGATACATTTATATAGTAGGACTACATGATTCAACAGCTTGACTCACACCTGGTAAAGCCATGTGTGTCCTTGCTGATAAGCTGAAATGTGTGAAGTATTTAAGCACTAGTGCCTGTTACTGTTTGGACTACTCCCGCATGCTGGCAGCATCAGACTCTTATCTGCACACTTCCTTATGCCACATGCACTAACTAAATCAAACATGAAGAGAAGGAGACATGGACACTGGATTAATCTGACCCATGACTGTGTGATCTCAATAAGCACATGTCTCAAATTCTTTAAAGCTTGTTGAGGAGTTAAAGAAACCGTGAAATCAAAATTGGGGTTTTGTAGCTTATCTCCATGTCTGTATAATGTACTCCTAAATGTTGACAAATAAGCAAATATAATGTACATCTTTCTCTTCCAGACAAAATAGAAATTTTATGACTAAACTTGTTTGCATTGTGGTATTCAATTTTATCCAAGCCACGTTTTAATAAGTGAAATTAATACTAAAGGCTCTAAAACAACTGTACATTTTCTTAACTGACACACAAATCATATAAACACTTATTTATCACATTATTACTCACACACTACTGTGATGATATCAATACACTTTTATTCTGACGCATCATTTGAAAAACGATTTTAATGCTTGTATTACAGACCCACCTACAATAAATGTACTGTATTTGATTAGCTTGCGCCGTAGTACAGATGATTGCAGCATCCTTTCATTTGCTTTTGGCGATGAATTTTAACTGGTAAAAGTGTTGTAATGCTCTTGTAAATTTCATGAGATCAGGCTGGCAATAACACATATCAAGTCATAATTCATCTTCATCTGTTCAATTATTCAAAAATACATAAAAAAAATGCAATGCACACAAAAACTTGAGTATACTTGATGGCACATCATCAAATGTCATGTGGTGTAACAGTCCAGAGACAGTAAAACGAATAACTAAAACATTTGTATAAAAATAATCTTTTATTATAATTTCTTTAAAAAATAAGCAGTGAAGCAATAAAAATGTATACAATTAATATTTGAAAAACGTTTGTCTACCAAATCAAAGACAGGTGGTGAAACAAGTAGGTAGTGTAGGTAGTCATATGTGACAAAATAATAATAATATTGATGACTAAATATTGATTTAATAATATTAATAACTGTCAGAAAACGTATTATAATTCATGATATTTGTAATAATTTCTTTTTTTTTTTTTTTAAGTAATTTACCTTAAAAAATATGTTTGACTTTTTTTTTTGTTTAAATTAAGTTATTAAAGTTCAGTTATACCCTCTTGTATTCAAGATTTAAGGAAAGTATTATTTGATAGCTTAATGCTTTTTGTATGCTTTTGTTCATGTTTTATGCCATGTCACTTAATTTGAAGTTTAGTGCAGTGTTTCCTTGTTAACATTTCTTGTCATGTGTCTTGTCTTGTGATTTCCTGGTCTTGTCTTATTTTGTTTTCCAAGAACTAATTTGAACAATACAAAAATTATTTACAAACATTAAATGGCCTAGTACAATCTTGAAAATGTATTATACAGACAACAGACAAGCACCATAAAACAATCTGTAAAACAAAGGATGTGGAACAAAAGTACATAAACATAAAAAAAAAGGATATCTAGGGATAATTCTTTGCAAGTTTAAGTTCCTCTACTAAGTTACATAGTTTCAAGGTATTCTTCTTCTCCATTAATTTCAGTGATAAGAAATTATAACACAGCTCCTTGTGAAATATATAGAAATTCGGTTTAGTTGTCAGAAATATATTCTTGTGTAAAATGAATTTTCCAAGAATAATAATTCCCGCTCAAAAATAATGCACGTTTAATCATGAACTTTTATATCTTGAAAACGGTGCAAGAGACATGATATTTGTTGTCATCAACATTCTTTAAGTAAACAAGCATTTACAAGCTAAATGTTACATGCCTTCAAAAATATTACACATGTAAGTAACAAAACATGAAAATCCCTGGTTTCAAATCATACTGGTTAATTCATTGGTTTTACAACATGGATAATACATTACACGTTATGAGAAACCTGATTGTCAAGGGTATATTATCAAATTGAATAGTTATCATTCTTAGTAGAATGAGATGAATCACACAAACCCCTCTAAGGATGCACGTGATAGAGCCTGTCCTCCAGCCGAAATGAACAACTTCATTGTTCCGAAAAAAGACGATGGGTTGCGGCCAATCTTGGACCTGCAAGTTCTGAACCGGGCCTTACACAGATTCCCGTTCAAAATGCTGGCATAAAGATGCATTCTAATGAGCATCCGACATCAAGATTGGTTTGCGGCGGTAGACCTGAAAGACGCGTACTTCCACGTCTCGATTCTACATCAACACAGTCCCTTCCTGCAATTTGCATTCAAGGGTCAGGCATACCAATACAAAGTCCTCCCTTTCACCCTGTCCTTGTCCCCTTGCGTCTTTATGAAGGCTGCAGAGGCTGCCCTTGCCCCGTTAAGGGAAGTGGGCATCTGCATTCTCAACTACCTCGATGACTGGCTAATCCTAGCTCACTCTCAGGATTTGTTGTGCACACATAAGGACCTGGTGGTCACACACTTCAGCCGGCTAGGGCTTCGGGTTAACTGGGAAAAGAGCAAGCTCCTCCCGGTTCAGAGCATCTCTTTTCTTGGTTTGGAGTTGGACTCAGTCTCGATGACAGCGCACCTCACGAACGAGCGTGCTCAGTTGGTGATGGCCTGTCTGAAGACATTCAGACAGAGGACCGCGGTTCCACTGAAACTCTTTCAGAGGCTCCTGGGGCATATGGAGTCCTCGGCGGTGGCCACACTGCTCGGGTTGATGCATATGAGACCTCTTCATCACTGGCTCTGGACTCGAGTCCCGAGATGGGCATGGTTCCACGGCACACATCGCGTGGCCATCATGCCGATCTGTCGCCGTCTCTTCAGCCCTTGGAATGACCTTGCTTTTCTAGAGTTTTTCTGCCCCTACAGCAGGTCTCCAGGCACATTGTGGTTACAACTGATGCCTCCAAGACAGGCTGGGGCACCACATGCAAGGGGCATTTGGTTGCCGGTGCCTGGTCGGGCCCACAGCTACGTTGACATATCAACTGCCGGCAATACTGCTTGCCCTGCGGAGGTTTTGGCCATTGATCCAGGGCAAGCACGTGTTGGTACGAACAGACAATATGGTGACGGTTGCTTACATCAACCGCCAAGGTGGGTTACGCTCCCCTCGCATGTCACAACTTGCCCGCCGTCTCCTACTCTGGAGCCAGCAGCACCTCAGATCGCTGCGAGCCACTCATATCCCGGGTGACCTCAACACCATGGCGGACACACTGTCATGTAAGGTCACCTGCAAGGGAGAGTGGAGACTCCACCCTTAGGTGATCCAGCTAACTTGGAGTCGATACGGGCAGGCACAGGTAGACATGTGTAGACCTCAGTGGCCTACCACCCGCCGTGGTAGACACCATTACTCAGGCTAGGGCCCTCCCTACGAGGCACCTGTAGGCCTTGAAGGGGAGTCTGTTCACTAATTGGTGTTCTTCCCAACACAAAGTCCCCCAGAGATGCGCAGTCACCTCAGTGCTTTCCTTTCAGCAGGAGCGTTTGGAGGGACAGCTATCCCCCTCCACCTTGAAAGTGTACGTCATGGCCATAGCTGCGCACCATGACACAGTGGATGGCAAGTCCTTAGGAAAGCACGACCTGATTATCAGGTTCCTAAGAGGCGCTAGGAGGTTGAACCCCTCCAGACCTCGCCTCGTCCCCTCATGGTACCTCTCCATAGTCCTACAAGGCCTGTGTGAGGCTTCCTTCAAGCCCCTTGAGTCAGTAGAGCTTAAGGCACTCTCCTTGAAGACTGCCCTCCTGACGGCACTCACCTCCATCAAGAGGGTTGGGGATCTGCAAGCGTTCTCTATCAGCGAAACATGCCTGGAGTTCAGTCTAGGCTACTTTCATGTGATCCTGAGACCCCAACCGGGCTATGTGCCCAAGGTTTCCACGATCCCTTTCAGGGACCAAGTGGTGAACCTGGAAGCGCTGCCCCAGGAGGAGGCAGACCCAGACTTGGCATTGCTGTGTCCGTTGCACGCTTTGCGCATCTACTTGGATTGCACACAGTGCTTTAGGATCTCTGAGCAGCTCTTTGTTTGCTTTGGTGGACAGCGGAAAGGAAGCGCTGTCTCAAAACAGGATCGCCCACTGGATCATCGATGCCATAACCGTCGCTTACCAGGCTCGGCCCATGCCGCCCCCTGCGGGGCTACGAGCCCATTCCACCAGGAGCGTGGCGGCCTCCTGGGATCTGACCAGTGACGTCTCCCTAGCTGACATTTGCAGAGCAGCGGGTTGAATTTTGAATCCACATCAGAAATGGTAAATCAGTAATGATTACCAGCAGTCATGAGAGTGGGAGGACCAATCAGATAAATGCCCAAATCATTTTCATACTTTTTCTCCGGACTTCCTCCTTCAGTATTATCATCTTCAATAAATCATCTGTCCCAGCCATCTGCAATGGTGAGAGACTGGTTCCAGAATGAGTAAGTGAACAACATAAACACAATGATGACAAAAGAACATGGTTAGTATCAAAGACAAACACAGAATAGACTCATGAATATTAAGTTATTAACGTTCATAGTTGAGGAAGTTACAATGTTCAATTTAATCTTAATATTTCTCTATGGGCTTCATCTTTGATGTATTTGATAGTAAAAATTATTGAAAATGCTAAGGAAAAGTTAGTCATTGGTAGTAATACCAATGACCAATTTTTCCTTAGCATTTTCAATTTTTTTTTTTTACAATCAAATACATAAAAGATATTTCTTATATCTTCAAATCAGAACTTCTAGCACGAATAACATTTTCCATTTTATGCACTCCCAAAAGAAGAAAACTTAAATTATATTAGATATCAGAGCATCTGTGCAAAACTGTTTACAACGTTTGTTTAGTTCTGCCTCCTTACTGAAGGTTGGAACTTTTTTTTCCATTTTATCTGACAAGATTGGACACAGATCAAATCCAAGGAAAAAGCATCACAATAATGCAAGGCTACCACACATAAAAATCAGAAAACCAGATATTAAGAGCACAACTTGGAATGGAAGAGAACATGAAATGATCCAAATCATTCTTAAATTTATCTTCCTTTAATTTTAGTCTCAAAGGCAGATTTCAGTATACCCATGATCAACCGATGCCTAAACTGTGTATATAAAATGAGAAAATAAAATACAAATAAATATCTAAGCTATCCTAAAAGAATCTGCTATCTTTTCAAAATTCGGGGTACCCCTGTCTGAGTGGAGACACCAAGAGAGACAAGTATTTCCATTCAAAATCCGCAGACTATAATTTGCACACAATCCTTACAGAGTAAAGGGTGTAACCCCTCCTGCTCTCTCTCTCTCTCCTAGTGCACTAACAGCATCTCACTCAATCTCTCCAACATACAGACCCTAACAAAATAATAAACTCTACCTAACTTATTTTTGTTGGTTGATTAAGTTTACACCATAAAGTTGCAACTCACATGTACATTTGTTCTCCAGACATACTTAAACACATAGGAAATCAAAAACAGAACAAATAATCATTGGTTCTTTCATTTAGATATCAAGACTTTACAATGTTTAATTTAAGATTGATAAAAATGTTATTCTCTCATAAACTGGACGTAAAAAGTTTTCACATTTAAGGTTTGCTTTACATGCTCAAGTTACAAAATAGAATTTGGTTTTGGAAACATTTAGTTTAGGTTTTATCAATCAATTCTCTACACAGTGGATTTCTAGATTTGAGAATTTCCACTGGAGTGTTTGCAATGATTATAGCTTATCATAATGTAACAACACTTATCTTCAATACAACCTTTGCTTAAAATCCAATTACTTAGTTGACTTTAGTTTAAAGCAATTCACTGGACTCAAAGCTTTATTGTTTGTCCAGATAATGTGATTTCCCAAATGGAATTCAATCACTTTAATGTTCTTTATAATTTCAATATTCTTAATTCTCACTCTGATATGAACTCTAACCTTAAGAACAGTTATACCACTTGACTGCATAAATTCTCTGTATGAATTCAAATAAGCTACTATGCTTCAGTCTAGTTTTATGAGTTATGATCTGGCACAAGTCCAACAATCACAACAGCTGGTCTTTCTCAGTTTGGTTAATCTTACACTTATACCACGCTTCTTTTATTGTGTGAAAAGATCAGCCCAAAGCTAAATCTTGTCCAGACAGCTAAGAGTTAACTTTTACTTTCCTGCACATTTAGTTTCATGGGATACAGCTGTGTTGTCTCACTGTTTTTACTCTTTATCCTATTGTCAATTTATACTGTATTACATTTACCTTTCCATATTTTTTTTACATTGGTAGTAACTGCACTGATCATACCATCAAGATCTTTTTTAAGTTCCCTTTCTGCCTCTAATGGTCAGACCTCTTCTACTTCATATATTAATGGAAGGTTGAGAATAGGCCTAAATAGATTTTCCTTTCTGTAGATTACATATATTCTCCTCATTAGTTACACAGCAAAGATTGAGTCTCTCTATCTGGATCACAAATTCTACAATTTGAAGAATGACCAAACAAAGCCAATATCTCTGAACATTTTTAGTTTTCACTGTGTTAAAGAAAACTCCTTTCCAAATTTTCACAAGAGACAGGCTTTCATTCCCAACATTCATTCAACATATAAAAGACAAACCTCCTTTATTAGACAACATTTACCCCCTTTATAAAATAAAGTGTCCCTTTATTTTTTAGGGTTCATGAAACATTCGATTCACACCTGCCCCTTTATTGCTAGAGCTCATATAACATTCCATTCACACCTGTTCTTTTATTGATAGGGCTCATAAAACGTACACTGTGTTCATCATACATTCCAGTCCCTCTACTGGGCTCATGAAAAAAAACAGAGCTCTCAAAAAAAATACAATAAAATTCTAAAACGCAACTATTTTACCACCTCTCTTAGGTGACCTACCAAGCAGCCCTTCTCGCTGATTCACTTCCTCAACACGATGAATTAGTATTAGTAGGATTTTTGCATACCCGTGCAGCCCTCTTGCTAATATAGCAGAGCAGAATAGCAAGAATTGCTAATATAGCAGGGCAGAAGGACTTCCTTTTCCTGCCTACCCGTGCAGACCTCTTATCTGCTACGCAATATGGTGGTATCCGTAGAACTTTCTACACATTAATTTATCTTAAATTTTCACTGTTATCCATCAAGGCCCACTTAACAGTAAAACACAAATGTTTGCATGCAAGTAAATTCTTTTGGAATCAGAAATGTGTCTGTTCTTTAATTTGGAGAAGCTTTTTAAGAATGCTCTCACCACGACCGGCAGACCTGTTGTGAACTACACAAACAATTTATACTAAAAGCAAAGTTGCTTGCCTTAAGTGACCACCAGTTTGTGCAGCTCGCCTCGTGTCAGCATGATATAGCAGCCTGCATTCTGATCCTGCTCAAATCCCACATCTGACACCAAGTAATAATATCATGGCAGATTCCCCCAAAACAGGCACCGAAGCACAGTCGAGGTAAAGATTTTTCGGAGGCACAAAGTTCTGATTCCAAAAATGTACTTTTATTACAGAGTAACAAAGCCGAGACTGTCCATGGAGCATCTACAATTACTTCAGATTCACGCATTTATTATATAGTTTCTGTTCCCCCATAACTCTTTGAGTGATGGCCTCTTTATCCAATGATATCGTCTTATGCGTCCTAGTTTCATCTTTGCCGTCTCCCTTCTAGCTGGTCACCCTTGACCCCAATGTTCTTCAATGATGGCAAAAGCATGACTATTTAATGTATAACACACACTGTAATCACTTCATATGGTTGCTTATTTTATATTGATTATCCTTACATGCTGCATAAAATTAGTATATTAAATAATTTATCTTATTACAGTCATTGGTTGCACACATTCCTAAAAATGGAGAGTTGTATGTCCATCCAATTAAAGCACATATATCATCTGCCTTTTTTGGAAACCAGGCAGTTCCTGTCTCTGACATTAAATCATCCTATTAATAGCCACACACACACACACATCCCCTTTAGAGTCATGTAGAGTTTAACAAAAAGAGGCTGCCCACATACATGTTTCATGTAATTTCTAGCACTAATTAACACACATATATCATCTGCCTTTTTTTGGACACAAGCTCTGCTCTTCTTAAAAAATTAAATCATCCTTTAAGTATCCCCACACACATCTCCCTTAGAGTCATACAAAGTTTAACAAAAAGAGGCTGTAATTCTCCCTAGAGAAGCCAATCTGCTTTTTTCCATTAATTTGCACATTGATAATTAAATCAATAAATTAATGATTAAATATCTAACATATTGAATAACACTCATAATGCAGTTATTTGTAGTACATTGATTACAGATGATCATTTTTAGATCATTGCATATTGCATACATGTTAATTTAATGATCAAAATGGACTAACTGAATGATTAAATGAAAATATACCATAGGACTCATATCTTTTTCCACTTCATCCATAGTGATGTCTGCATCACATTAATTTTTAAAACTCTCATCCACTTTAGGGATCTATTCCTTAATGTGCTCAAAGAAAATTTCAGCATCTATGTATCAGGTCCATACATTCTTGATTATTAATTAGCAGTGCCTTTACAGCATTACACTCTTGTCTCTTTTTTCAAGTTTACAAAATAAGCTTTTGCCCTCCTCTATCCGCTTCGCCCTTGATCTTATATATGCTCATTTGGCTTTATTAATGTAAATGTTGTCTAAAAAGGATTGCAGGACAATACATTTTTATTTGTTATTACCATTTATTACTTTAATGATTTCCATTTTTTATTTACTAGTCCTGCTTAATAATTTACTAATTAGCACTAAAAGTGTATATTTCTCCCTAAAAGAGTATATATTCCCTAAAAGAGTGGGCACTGACAGAAAGCGTCTTTTTAAAGATGCATTTCTGGATATGTGCTGTTTCTTGTTGCGGTCATTATCTCTCTGCTTCTGACAGTCAAGATCGCTGCCCTACGTGTTTGGGCTCCAGACACACTGAGACAGCGTTTGTGGATGGTTCATGCCCACACTGTGAGAGTATGACCATGGCCATGTTGTGATTGCAGCTTTCCTTCTTCAGAGGGATAGCCACTCCAGCCACTCCCCACCCCAGTTCTTCTGCCCGTGGGCACAAGACCGCGAAGGATAGCTCTGGGAGCGATTTGGGGACTTCAATGGAAATAACCCAGCCAGGTGAATCCCCATGGACCTCCCATTCCCAGCATGCTCGTTTCACTGCCCGGACCTGATATCCGAGCTCCTCCACTCTCACTACCCTCGATGGTGGGGCTGCCAGGGGGGCACTCAGCGATTTCCCAGGTGGATAAGATGGTTGCATTGCACCTGTGCCCGCAAAGAGCAGCCACCTTGCAGAACCGCAGAGTGCCAGAGGTGTGGGGACCGTACTTGGGGGAGGTTTTGAGATGGCCAGGTGCGCTGGCAACGAGGCATGCAATGGTTTACCCGTCTCGCACCGCCAAACCACGTAACATAGTTCAGATAGTTGTGACGTTTCGTATAGGGACCCCTAGTGTCAATACATCAACACAACATTGAGTGAGTGACAGATAGGGAGAGTCCTGGTTACTTTTGTTACCTCCATTCCCTGATGGAGGGAACGAGACGTTGTGTCTCTCCTGCCACAACACTGAAATGGCCAGGACCCTGTCTCGGCTCCTCAGCACAAAACCTGAATGAGTGGTTGCGAGCCAGCTTCTTTTATACCCGTATGTCTAGGGGAGTGGCATACAAATTCCACACACTAAAAAATCAAGCAATACAGGATTGTAATGATGTCTCTGATATTTTGAGGGAGATCTATCAAGCCATTCATCACCATATTGAAATCACCTCCAAATATAAAGTCTTCAGTAGGATTCCTTTGACATAGATCCTTTACAACTTTTGTAATTTTGGTAATAAATGTTTTGTTTTGGTTAGTGTTGTAATACCCGTATATAATTCCTAGGATCAGAAAATTATAATTTACTTCAAAGACACAAATTATCCAGTGACCATCAGTATTCCTGTTAGTGGTTAAAATTTTCCCAGGGAAATTTTTAAAAGTATCTCAACGCCTGCTGACAAATATGTATTTTGTCTCACCACTGGTTTGACCAGAATATTTCATCCATGTCATTAGAATGAGTTTCTTGGAGAAGAAAACATTGTCCTTTTCATTTTTACAAAAAAGGAAGATTTATTTTTGTTAAGGGATTAATGGAAAGGAAGAGGCGAGAACCGGCTTAACGATATAAATAATGTTTAATATAAAACTGAAACAAAAAGACAAACACACAAAGGTGTCAGACAGCTGCCCATAAATCTCTCTTGCTGTCACACTTCAGCTTCCAGTTGGCCTTTATCCCTCTCTGAGTCATGATTAGCCTGATTAGGGGCCGGGTGTGCGACCGGCGAATCACGAACCGGCCCCACCCTCCGCCCTGTCACAATATTATTATAACAGAATCTCTTAGACCACTTGTGTTAAGTGAAACATAAGAGAATGTATGGTTAGAAGACATAGGAAATATAAACAAAAAGTTAAAGGGTTTTTAGTTTTTTTGGAATTGAACACTGTTGCAGAGCTCCTATCTGGCAATATTGAAAACAATAAAATTAACTATGAAGCAAACATTCTTGTCCTCATATTAAAGAGTGCATCTAAAGTGAACATATACTTTTATAGCTTAGTTACACCTTGTTCTTCCTGTTAGATGTAATGAAATGTGACCAGATGAAATTATGATGTAAAGAGAAAATACAATTATTTTACAGGTGTACTTTAAGTCTAATACTTTATTTTAATGATATATGATTAGAATTATACATATAATAAACTGTGCACCCATCTACTGAGGTACTTGCAAATTAATATTACTTATGTTTGAACATCATATTTTCTGGCAAATTGGCGTAATTTTTTTAGACATTTCTGGTGTAGCAAAGGATTGTGAGTTGTGAGTGCCCACAAAGGATACACCTGTAGGATATTTGGTATGCAACATTTAGAAGGGAATTTAGGGTCTTGAAATATGTGAGCTATGAACTAAATTAAACTGTCCTTATTGTACCTTATTAGGTAATGAAATATAAAATGGAATTAGTTGTGTTCGACTACCTTTATAAATTAGATAACTAGATTATTTGTCTGAATAAATTCTCCACCATTAAAATCGTAATACAGCGTCTACACTCACCTAAAGGATTATTAGGAACACCATACTAATACTGTGTTTGACCCCCTTTCACCTTCAGAACTGCCTTAATTCTACGTGGCATTGATTCAACAAGGTGCTGAAAGCATTCTTTAGAAATGTTGGCCCATATTGATAGGATAGCATCTTGCAGTTGATGGAGATTTGTGGGATGCACATCCAGGGCACGAAGCTCCCGTTCCACCACATCCCAAAGATGCTCTATTGGGTTGAGATCTGGTGACTGTGGGGGCCATTTTAGTACAGTGAACTCATTGTCATGTTCAAGAAACCAATTTGAAATGATTCGAGCTTTGTGACATGGTGCATTATCCTGCTGGAAGTAGCCATCAGAGGATAGGTACATGGTGGCCATAAAGGGATGGACATGGTCAGAAACAATGCTCAGGTAGGCCGTGGCATTTAAACGATGCCCAATTGGCACTAAGGGGCCTAAAGTGTGCCAAGAAAACATCCCCCACACCATTACACCACCACCACCAGCCTGCACAGTGGTAACAAGGCATGATGGATCCATGTTCTCATTCTGTTTACGCCAAATTCTGACTCTACCATCTGAATGTCTCAACAGAAATCGAGACTCATCAGACCAGGGAACATTTTTCCAGTCTTCAACTGTCCAATTTTGGTGAGCTCTTGCAAATTGTAGCCTCTTTTGTGCTACCCGGTGGGGTCTTCTGCTGTTGTAGCCCATCCGCCTCAAGGTTGTGCGTGTTGTGGCTTCACAAATGCTTTGCTGCATACCTCGGTTGTAACGAGTGGTTATTTCAGTCAAAGTTGCTCTTCTATCAGCTTGAATCAGTCGGCCCATTCTCCTCTGACCTCTAGCATCAACAAGGCATTTTCGCCCACAGGACTGCCGCATACTGGATGTTTTTTCCCTTTTCACACCATTCTTTGTAAACCCTAGAAATGGTTGCGCATGAAAATCCCAGTAACTGAGCAGATTGTGAAATGCTCAGTCCGGCCCGTCTGGCACCAACAACCATGCCACGCTCAAAATTGCTTAAATCACCTTTCTTTCCCATTCTGACATTCAGTTTGGAGTTCAGGAGATTGTCTTGACCAGGACCACACCCCTAAATGCATTGAAGCAACTGCCATGTGATTGGTTGATTAGATAATTGCATTAATGAGAAATTGAACAGGTGTTCCTAATAATCCTTTAGGTGAGTGTAGTTGTATCCCCTCACAATTTCTACTGTAAGGAATTAGCTTTACTAAGTGAATTATGATTAATACACTTATTGGAGTGATATTACTCTCATGGCTTATTGAAAATAATATCACACGTATTTAGGTACAGCTTTGAAGAGAAATCTTTTAGAAACAGGGATGAGATTATTTATCAAAATATACCACAGTCAGTCATCTTTGAATACAGACAAACTTTATTGCTATTCTAAACATAAATCTAATTTAACACATTGTGGCACGGTGGAGGGCGGGACCGGCGCGTGATTGCGCACGCCCGGTCCCGTATCAGGCTAATTGAGCCGTCAAGAGGGATAAAGGCCACTCGCAGACGGTGATCGGGAGAGGGAGCTTAATCAGCAGACATGTCTGCTGTCCTAAATGTTTGTTTTAAGTTCTTCATTAAATTATTATTTATGTTGACAAGCCGGTTTCTCGCCTCTTCCTTGCCCATGAAATGATCTGTTTTACACACATATATACATGAGACAGGTTGGTGAAAAGAGTGACAGAATGTGAAATAGATGATCAGTACAGTGAAAATGAACTTTATGGAGTCTGTTGACAATGCCTTAAGAACCATTTGCCCTTCTTTGGGTCTACATCGATTTTCTATGGGATTACCCAAATTATTTAATTAATACACCAGCACTTTCAGCACCATACTGGAGATGTAATTGCGTGTAGTGGTGTTTCCTTGCATTCTTTGTGTTGCTTGGTTCTTGGTGCTTGGTCGAAAGTTCGTTCCGTCAATGTTTTGGACCTCTGTAAGTTCGTATAGTTATTATCTGTATGAATGATGAGGTTGGCTTTGAAGCGAGGCCTTCTCATGGGTGTGTGAACTGTAGAGAGTAACAAACTTTATCAGGACATCAAGTCCTGAGCTTCCATGGACCTCACATGGCATGGACCTGGTTCCGACGAGATCCCAAGAAGACCACGAGGGAGGAGTCAGAGCAAAGTCTGAGCAGTCAGCGGAACGAGAGAGACGACCCCAAAGGTGTCCTACTCCAATCTGAAGTGACTTTTCTGAGTCACATGGTCAACTGGGCTGTCTTTTCTGAAAGTTGATTTATGTCCTTTGTTTCAGATTTTTACAGATCTCCTGCTCAAAAATAGTACATATTTAATAATGAACTTTTATGTCTTTAGAATGGTACAAGAGACATTATATTCGTTGGCACCAGCTTCCTCCATGTAACTAAGCGAGCGTTTTTATAACAAATTTGACATTCTATTCATTAATACTTGTAGGTAACAAAACATGAAAATTCCTGGTTACAAATCATACTGGTTAATTTTTTGGTTATACAACATGGATAAAACATTACACACACATTTTAAAGAGGTACATCAGGCTATAATCATTAATTTGTCAGTTATACAAGTTACCACAGTTCAAAGCAATTTTCTGAATTCCCTAGCAAGCCTAGGTATTGTACAAATCATGAATTTAAATGCATTCTGTACATTTTAGAAGGTTAAATTGGTAAAGTACTGTGACTTTGTGTAGAATGTTCCTGGATTCAAATGAAATGTGTTAGTATTTGTATCGTGCAAATCTGATGGTCTTTTGGAAACCTGCAAAAGTCTGCTTTAACCCTCTGGGGTCTGAGGGTGTTTTGAGCCCTGGAGAAGTTTTGACATTTTGACATTTGTGCTTTTTTTCAGTTGCTTAAAAAATATTTAATATTAATAGCTAAAGTCTAACACTGTATTCAGCACAAACTGGGCTACAAGAATATGTGAGCAATATGTGTGTATTTTTGAGAAAATAATGTTTATGCAGTCTCCAAAAAATTGCCCTAGGTGTGGATGTGAGTGTGAGTGTGTGTCTGTCTATGTGTGGCCCTGCGATGGACTGGCGACCTGTCCAGGGTGTACCCCGCCTTTCGCCCAATGTTAGCTGGGATAGGCTCCAGCCCCCCGCGACCCTGTACACAGGATAAGCGGTTGACGATGGATGGATGGATGGAATGTTTATGCATGGTTTATGCAAGTCACTGAAATAAGGCCATATAACACATACTAAACATTTGTCCACAAGCCTATTGAGAACTAGATCTTGTAGCCTAGACTTTTTTGCTACAAAATGATGTGAAACCCATCCAGATCATTCATACAAAACAATATAGCAATTTAACTTTTGTAAGACACTTTTAGTGTTAGAAAGGTCATATGCGAGGAGGTGTTTATTATCATGAATATTGATTGTAATTCACACCTGAGGAGACAAAGACCCCTCCCTGGGCTTATCAATGAGGAATGTGACAGAAAGAGAATGAATGTGAGACTTAATGATCAAAATCATGTTTGAAGTTAAAAGAAGTAATCGGACTATACATTTTCTTTATGTAAAGATTTACTTAATTTTAGACCTACACTACCATTTAAAAGAAGTCTCTTCTACTCACAGAAACTGCATTTATTTGATCCAAAATACAGTAGAAACATTGATATCGTGAACTCTTTTTACAATTTAAAAGAACAGTTTTCTATTTGAATATATTGTAAAATCTAATTTGTGATCAAAGCTGAATTTTCAGCATCATCACTGCAGTCTTCAGTGTCACATGATCCTTCAGAAATCATTATAATATGCTGATTTTCTAATATGCACATATGTACATCACATTTGACACATTTACACAGATATTTGCAAGCACAAGCTTTGTTGATGATAATGAGGCAGCATAAATACTAATTAAAATATAATCTAAACATTCATATTATTTTTAGATTATATTACATATCATATTTATATCATACAGCATACAATTTAAATACCTGCTTTAGCAGAAACAACATTTAATTGTAACCAAAACTTCCCTATTAGTACATATTTCTAATTTCATACTCTGAATCCTGGCTGGCAAGTCTTGAAACAGTCCCACTAGTAAAATATGTGCATGCTTATTTAAAATAGCATGTCAACTAATGTAAGTAAAACTAAATGACTTACTCATCTGAAATTGTATCCTTGGCTGGATCAAGTCTCTCTTCAAAATGCAAATGTTCATCGGAGTCCTGCTCTTCTGAGGATAATGATAACCAGGAGTTTCCTCACCTGTGTAGCATGCATCTTCCAAAGTGCATAAAAGTGAATGAACTTTGGTTTTAAGGCACAGTCAGGGGTGTTTACCATTTGCATAGATTGCCTCAGCACATTAGCATATGAATAGCGCCCTCTGCCTGTGTGTGTGATAACATTAGGGATAATTAGCTGAGCCAGTAGAAATTGTACATTGCTTTGTTTCATACAGATTACATTGCAGGAGAATATCTGTTTTATTTCAAAGTAGACATTTTAAGCTTTCTTTAGACGTATGTTTCATGTTTGCGTGACAAGTATTCGCAGAGTTTCAGTTCATTTTGTGACATGTTTCAGAAATATGCTCGTGAACACAGAGACTGCAGTAAGCACACCCTTTTTATTTTCTTTATTTTACAAAAGCACAAGGTTTTGTTCTTTATAGTCTCTAATGATGTCTTACACTTAACTCTGTGTGGAAGTTCAGGAGGTCATGCAGAGGGGCCTAATTTATGACGTTGTGGAATTCCAGGATTAAGATTGGGCAAAACCTAGATTCAATTCATGTCGTTTCAATTCTTCTGCATGTATAATCCAACACACCTCATGCATCCTCTGATTTTCCATGAAAGAAGCTCGCATTCAGAATGTCCTACTCAATTTTCTGAAATGTGTGACAGAGGATTTCTGCACCATGACTGGACAAGGTGCTTATTTGTAGAGGGTCCCACATCTGTTTTTTTAAGCATTGTCACGTGGGTATGCCTGCCTCATTACCAAAGCAACCCATGCAAATAGTTTGGTTATGTCTGAACACGCAAATCTGATTTGATCACTTGCAATTAATCGTGCGGACAGTCTGCCTGAACAGATCTGATTTGAGAAAAGATCTGATTTGCCTGCAGTCTGAACATAGCCTAAAAACTTAGTGTTGACATAGAACCTCTGAGGTATGATTCTCAAACGTATGAGAGTGATAAATAAATGGCATGTTGTTGCCTTTAGCCTGTCTAATCCGAAATGAGCCAGGGTCATGTATGGACCCTGTTACCATACATGTCCTCTGTAGTACACATTCTTTCCTACCACCCTGGCTTGCTCCATCTTCGGCCAAGCAGCTGCACAAGCCTCTGTCGGCTTTGCAAAAGTCTTGCTTAAAGTGAATCCCCAAGTCTTTGCAGATCTTGGAGTTTTTGGACAGCTTCCAGATGGTATCCCAGAAGTATCTCGTGGTGAACTATATGATGACCTGACTGTGTCTCCCCTCCTCTTTTGAAGGTCGCACCATAATTTAGTCATGGTCCCTCGTGTTTGCTTGGCCTAAGGTTGCACATAGCCTAGGTTCAATCTTTCCGCTAGGCTTGTCAAGTTAAAAATACATTTAGTTCTAATTTGTACTTTGAGATGTTCCAGTCACATTCAAATGTTCACTTCACTGTATTTAATATTGTTTTGCTGATAAAATGGAGGTTTTCAAGTAAATTTCAGGGGCAGTTGTGTGAGAGCTTAGATTCTGCTTCTTGCCCAGTCTACCATCTTGCTGGAACTCACATGGTCTTGTCATGTGACCCTCAGGTTTTATGTGTTTTTTCTTATTGGTCTTTAGTTTGTTAGTCTTGTCTTGACATTGGTCCCTGATTTATTGTCTCATTATTTTGTTATTAGTTCAGTTTTGTGATTGGTTGTCTTGTTAATGTCTTACCCATGTCTGTGTATTTAAACCCTCGTGCTTGCATTGTCCTTTGATGTGTAATGATCGTGTAATGTTGCTCTTGGGTTGGTCCATTGTTTCTTGTTCATGGAGTCTAATGGGGCTTTTCCATTGTGGATAGTACCTGGTATCTGAAACTTTTTTTAGTACCACGACGGTCGAGGTTCCAACCGAGCCGAGCCGATACTAAATGTGATATCAAAATCCTGCAGATCACTGATTGGTCAGGGAGACTCGTCACTACCTGCGTCACTGGATTTCCAACATGCAACATCAACCCGCTAGTTTTAAAGTTAGCAACATTGATAACAGTATAATTTGTTCTCATGACTTTCGAATTGTGAAAAATCCACGGTGTGGTCAATAAACGAGGTGCAGACGGTCCACTTGTTAGCGATGAGCGAAACAAAACAGTCTCTCAGGAAGTGTCTCAGCTGTTGACCTCACACGGCTACCACCGGACCTACCTACAGTGTAGGGAAAAGTAAAAAAAAAAACTTAAAAGTGACTACAGAACCATCAAGGAAATATGGAAGTGGTTCGACCAAATGGATACTATCTAAACTGGTGAGCAATTGGAGGGAGAGTGCCCTGGACTTAGCCGCGATGGAGGATGGTATGTTACGTTAACTCTATATTCTGCTTGAAAGCTTCACTTTATTTAGTTGACCAGCTATTGGAAGCTTGCTTCTAAAACAACCAGGCCAATTTAACTGTTACACTTGTATAAAATAACCATGCAGCAACTGCTTTATGCAGCACAATGAGCTAGTAACTAACAGCTACTGGTTGTGTTATTGTTTTGGTCAGTTTGTAAGATGATTTCACGGCAGTAGAGGTGGCACAACTATGACGATCAGCATATAATCCCACCCATGTTGAGATGGCACTAAACTGCAGTGGAAATGCAAGCTCGGAAACATAAAGAGAGTAGAGTTGAGGCGAGTCGAGTCAAACCATAACTTGCAGTGGAAAAGTGCCATTAGTCTAGAGTTTGTTTGGTTTTGTATCTTTTTATTTAATAAACTGCACTTGGGTTCTCGCTATATCATCTTCATCTTGCTCCTCTTTACCTGCTGCAATGTTACAGATTACATTTTTTAAATTACTATTTTTTTTGTCTAGGGAATGCTATAAGTGTTTTATGAAAATGTGTAGAACCATCATTGTAATTACATTTCGACAATTATATGTTTTATGAAGGATTTTTAATATGTTTCACTTTGGACAACCTTATTTGTCAATCACCCACTTATTTTTATTTATTTATTTATTTACTTTGATTCACACCACTAACTGATTTGATGGGATAGGACAAAGCTTTGCTGGACCTGTGACATCAAAGGCAGCAGACAGGTAAAATGGCCATTTCATGATTTTAAGAACTGGTCACTGGTAAAACATCACATATAATCAAATATTTATAATTTATATGTTGCTTGCTAACCATTTTATTTCTTCAGAATACATTGCTACTTTTGAATGCCCATCAATTGAGAAATATGCTCTTTGCCCATGTTGTAATAACGGTACCTAACAGTAGCGGCTTAATCGACTCAGCTAACCAGCCAACCCTTGACCCACTGATCAACACAGGAAATGTCTAGGTTACTGTTGTAACCTCCATTCCCTGATGGAGGGAACAAGACGTTGTGTTGAAGAAGCGAAACCAGGGGTCTCTCTTGAGAGCCTTATGCATATCTGAACTTTGAGAAAAGGCCAATGAGAAATTGGAAGACAGAATTTGCATGTCCCGCCCCCACACAACGTCGAAGTGAGCGACAGACGGGGAACTGCAATTTTAATGAGGTCTTTAATATTTGAGAAACAGGTTAATATCTATCTGACCTTCTTAGCACAATGTCATGAGCTTGTTTTGTGTATGCATTTTATTATTATTAATATTATTATTATTAGGAAACAAATTAATAAATATTCTTGGCTAACCATCATATCAAATACTAAACTTTTTATTTTAACCTGCTTTGTTTGCACCTTTTAAAACAATAGCACTTCATTCTGAGCATAGGCACCATGACTGTTTCTATTCCAGTAGGTTTTAATCATGACACTGACTTATCGACAATAGCGTCTCTAAAATTTTACACAGGAGAGCATACTGTCTTCAAATGAAAGTTGCTCTGAAACTTGGGTGCATTCTTAAAGAGATATGATGGGTAAGAACAATCTTTCGAGTAAAGTTCAAAATCACTGACTGTGTGTTTGTTTTGCAACACCTCGGAAAATGATGGAAGCGCCATATTTAATCATGACAAAACTGTCAAATGTTGTTGCAATAGTCTTTGTGAATTGTTCTCTCAACAGTGTTGCATAGTACTAACCTGCATTTTTGATTGCAACTCTCATGCCAATATCTCTCTCCCACTCACACATCACAAGACTATGTCTAACTACACTTGATCTTTGTCGTCTCAATTCTCCAAATAGATTATGCTTTGATGTGGTGTCTGCGCATCTGTTCCTCTCTAGTTCAGTCTCTTTGTTACATTGCACACCATCTTGTGCTGTGTTGCCCTAAAGCAAAGGGCAGCTTGAAGACACATACAATAATTTATCGGTCAGTGGTAACATTACTTCATCTGCTGGGGACCATTTAAATGAGCTTTAAAACAATTCACTGAGATGTACAGTATAACTCTTGTGTTTGTAGTTTTGGGGCTCTATTTTCATGGGTTTCCTAGGCACAGCACTATGCGCAAAGACTGTGGGAGCTGTACCTCTAAGCCCAATTTTCGTGCCGACGCAAGTGGGAGTGTTTGCGCTATCAGTGGGTGTATTGTATGTTAATGAAGTGGCACAAAGCGCAATAAATAGTTTTCCTGAGAAATAGGTAATTACGCTTATATGTTTGAGAAGCAAGTCTTATCTCAGTGCGAAGTCCAAACAGTTCCTGCATTTGCAGTTTAGAGATTCCACCAGCAGGTGGTAATAAAGTTAATGTCCAAACTCTGAAGTGGAACATCAAATTATGCCCCTGAAAATCACTGTTGTAGATGTTTTAAAAAAAATATTTTTGAGATTTATGTTAAACTTTCTACAGGACATTTTTTTTACACAGTTATTCTCATTATTATGTTTAGCCTCCTGAGACCCATGTGTTATTTCTGTGTGCCTTTCCCATTTCTCTTTTTGATTTGTAACTAATAAACAAGCAAATCTAAATTAATTAATGAATTAATTAAAAAAATCCTGAGCTAATAGTTTTCCTGAACATTGATGTCCACATTGAGGACAGCGGGACTAAATTGTGAAATTTTAAGTAATACCAACTTATAGAAAGTCAGATTTTTCAAATCAAATAGTTTATTATGTGTCCAGGAGTGTTGGTTATTCATGTTTTTGAGATGATACAGACATTACAGCTGATTTACTGTTAAGCTGAAGAAATATTTCTTATAAAAAGTATGTAATGTGTAGTGATTTTCATTGTCCCATGTCTGCTGAATGGGATGACAAACAAACCATTGACAAGACCCACATCATGACCCATAAGTGTGTAAACAGTTTGATAATGTTTTGAGAACAAAACAACATTGTCTACTTTGCAGCAAACATTAAAATAAGATTTTAGAATCTATAATTTCAGAATATTTTATTTTACTATTAAACCAGACTCCTGATGCAGTGTGTTAAATTGAAAACTAAATTACCACTGCATTGAAGTATGGTAAAATAAACAATTAATATTTATATTCAGAATTTATACAGTTTTACTAACACATAATAGAAAAGTAGCAGCAAAACTTCATGCAATCGCCAAATGGTCCCATCAGTATACACTTCATAAAATTGTGCATCATTCATCAAGTGCATGAGTGCACTACTACTTCTGGGATTAAAAGATACCACATCATCTCTCTTCCATGTTCTACTTAAAGGTGCATTCAGTAGTTTGGAGCCAAGTAAAACATTTTTACACATTAACAAATGAATTGTATTTTTGTGAAGAGTGATTTAAATGGTGTACACACACGAGATTAAGACTGTCTCATAATAGTTTTATATAAAAAAGTGTTTTATACTACATGGTGCGGGTCACCCTCTTCAATGTGTTTTGCCAAAATCACATGACCCGCAGTGTTTCACTAAACGTAGAATAAGAGAATCCTCATGCTAATTGGCTGCAAAAAACTAGAGTAAACATCAGGAACATTAAGGCATCTATGTCTTCATTCGTTTAGTGCAAAGTATCTTGGCAAAGTGATTGATGTGGATTTTGTGTAAACCATAACATTTGTTGCTTGGAAATAAAAACAGGTTCTACAAATACAGTATTCATGGATATGCTAAATTTGATCATCAAAAACAATTCTAATCTTTACCATACCATTCTGTATCACTAAATAATTTAGGTTTATTTTATGCTAAGCAGTTCTCTAATAAAGGTAATAACTGTCTTTATAAATAATGTGAAATGTAGAGAGTCTCCAAAGATTATTGAAATGAGAAACAATAATAATCTGTCCTGAACTGTAGAAGTCTGTTCACTTGAATTCTGACGTTTGTTTTTTAGGCAAAGCAATAATAATATAGGAGTAATAAATAACTTAAAATTAACTTAAATTACCTCAACTCCAACATTTTCCAGATGCAAATGATATTCCAAAACTGGCGGGGGCAGCAGAGATGATCATGATCCACATCAAAAGATGGCAGTATAGCATCCAACACCACTGTAACATCAGTACTTTAAGTACACGAAGAAGAGCAATGCTAACGCTAGTTAGAGTACTACAGAATGCCCCTTAACAGCTGATGTCGACCCTGTACCAAAATAATTGCACTCCCCTGCTCAATTGAATATGTAAGACTAATACTGTAAATTGGCAAGCAGATTTCCTTGAAACTTTTTCCTTTCCTCCAGCAAACACACAAAAATCCCTGCATTTTATAAACACAAACACTTAAAAATGTGCATGATTTTGCAAATCAGTATGTCCTATTCTGCAGGTGCAGCATTTTGCTGTCAGCAACAGATCATTTGAGAAAAAAAAAATCTTGAAGCAATACATGTCTTGAACATTAAAAAAAACAACTTTCTTTTTTAAATATTTATGTTGATTTAGTAGCATTTAAACATGATTTTATCTTATTATTTTTTTAAATTATGATACATCTCCACTTTATACAGAGCACCCCCACTATTTTCAGAAGCACCCTGAGTGATCTGGAACCGGGCCTGAATGGAACCCCACTTGAAGTTGGAATTCCAACTGGGAAACTTGTGCAGAAATTTTCAACTCCGATTTCACCAAGATGCAGGTGCATGACGTCAGGCACTCAGGGAGATATACAAAGTAAGTGATGTACATTCACTAAATATTTAATATCAGACATGATATTAAAGCTTGTTTAACAAATGACTGCAGAAACAGGAGTATAAAACATAGTTTATTATACTCTCTTAATCATTCACCTGTAGCACAATTGCTAGCTTTGTAGCATTGTTTATCAGTTGAGTTGCAAGGAGACGTCTCTGGTGACCGCCGAATGCCTGCTAAGCTAACGGGAGCATTGCAGTTTTGCTTCCTTACACATCAACTTTCGAACATCTGGCAATGGAATGCCTTTACGGTCGAAGAACAGAGATATCAAGTAGGAGTATTCCATATCCGACTTGAATAGAACGCAGCATAGGGCTATTTCACAATGTGATGTGTGCAAACGTCATGGTTACTGTTGTAACCTCCGTTCCCCGAGGGAAGGAATGAGATGTTGTGTCAAATGAAGTGACACAAGGGGTCTTCCTGGGACGCCAAATGTACCTCTGAACCTGAGAAAAGGCCAATGTAAAGTTGGCAGACAGAATTTGCATGCCCCGCTCTGGACATACGTGTATAAAGGGAAGCAGGGCAGCGAATGCCAGTCAGGATTTTGCACTGAGGACCCGAAAATAAGGTATGGCCGTTTACAGTGGTAGGTCTAGAGCTGTGGCAGCAGGGACACAACGTCTCATTCCTTCCCTTGTAGAACGGAGGTTACAACAGTAACCATGACTTTCCCCTTCTGTCACTCATTCAACGTTGTGTCGAATTAAGTGACACAAGGGGTCCCATATAAAAACGCCACGCAATGACCGTGTTACGTGAACTGCCGGGACAGGTGCAAGCAGGCTACTGCGTGCTAGAGGCAACTGTGTCGGCTGCACATAGCCTTCCCCAACGCCCCCAAAGAGATGTCACATAAAGACCTTAGGTTCCCCGCACCCCTGAGAGGGGGAACAGGTGCTACATGACTAGCATGTGAGTAAGCTCGGCAGCCGCAGCCTTCTCTCTCACTATGTCTCTCACATAGGACGTGAAGCGGCTGGGGCTATCTTAACGCTATGAAATGCATCGGAAAAGGCGGTCTTTCCCGGTCCTATTCTTTCAGGGGGAAAAGACCCTGAGGAGGCCACATCCTGCCCAGTCTAGGGGGAGGTGCAAATTCAGTTTGCCAACTTGATATTGGCCTTTTCTCAGGTTCAGAGGTACGTTTGGCGTCCCAGGAAGACCCCTTGTGTCACTTCATTCAACACAACGTCGAGTGAGTGACAGAAGGGGAACCGGAAGTAGGGAAATCTCTTTTCCGATCACGGTGCTAGCTTAACTTGCAGAATAGTCTAAAAGCAGTCAGGCATGTAGCGTGCCTATTTATTCTAATTAAAAAAAGAAACAACCACATTTATCATTTCATAGCTTTCCCAGTGATGAAAATTTTTAAAAGATTTGCATTTGGGCCATACAAAGTGAAGAGGGGGCGGCATTTACTCTGAGGAAAGCAGCACTTTTCATGGAGGATGAAGTCCATATCCACCCAGCGTCAGAAATATCTTAAACCAAAGGCTGTCCCGTCCAGGTTTCAGTGGAACAACTGTGGAGAAGGTAAATCACACCAGAAGTGTTTGTGATGTGGAGAAAGCAGCATATGTTGAAATGGAGTGTTGATGCAGCACTGCTGGTGCAGGAGCATGATTACGTCTGCTGCCCTCCCCCAGATGAGTGCTGCGGACCAATAACACCATTTAAAACCCAGCTCTGAGTAGTAATTTTTGCCTCTTGTCAGCCCCACCTTCCACTGCTCTCTGTGGCTGAGCTGGTCTCACACACATACAGACAAGGCACAGACATGAGCAAAGACAATGCTAGTTATCAATACATGAAACAAAATCCGCAATTATGGAGACAATACGAGCAATTAATCAAACACCTGTTGAACAAACAGAACACAAACTATTTAAAAGTGGCATGTGAGTTTATTTATCTTCTGTAGGGTGAATAAATGATTTACAGTGATGTTCTAACTGGTCTATAACTGCATAAATAGGTAATAGTCATTTACCATATTAATAAGTGTGAGTTGAATTGTTTTAATCAAAAATGTCTTTTAATTACAAAGTGTAATTTTGAACACAAATATTAAAATGTATTATTGTTTGCTTCTCTTTAGTTAGGTGCACTTGATGAGGCATTGGAAAAAATACAGGAGCTGGAAGAGTTGTGTCTGATGAAGACTTCAGGTATTTCACCAGGTACTCATCCAAACACATCTTTTTGATTTCTGGAGATCTATTGACCTCTTTGCATCTAGGATTGTGTACTGGTCTAAAACAAACTGGAATGGAATTACCACAGTAGAGAAAGAGGTCATTAAGCCAAGCCCCCGGCGTAAGCTGCAGCTTATTGAGGAGTTTTTTTTATGTTTTACCTACACGTCGCTGTCGGGCTAAGAGAGAGAGTTTTGGTCAAGATATTTGGAGTGAGCACTTCTTCAGTGAGTCTAATCATATGGTCAAATTACTTGTTGGGATCAGTTCAAATCTGTATGACACAAGAGTACCACCTTCGGGATTCACTAGTTCCACTCACCTTGGCAGGCACAGTAAATCAGATATGGTCCTGCTGTGGCATGATGGCAAATTACCAGGGTCCTCTAGATCTTGAAAGTGAGGTCAAATTCTAGGTAGAGGTAGAGCAGTGTTTCCAAACCTTTTTTCTGCCACAGCACACTTTTTACAATTAAACAAACACCATGGCACACCTCTATCCCACTGTCCCACCTAACCATCTTTGATAGTTTTCCTTTTCAAGAACTTCTAGGTTTTCTGTCCATTTTAGTTGCGTGTTTACTCGTAATGTTTGAAATTCAGCAATGCAAAAAACACAAGTCACGTAGGTATGGTGTATAATGATATCACAGGTGACAAGTGTGTGTGAATAAAATAACAAATTTGCATCTTTTCTTATTTTTAGATTTGTTCTTACAAATTAATTCTTGCAATGCCACAGCAAATCATTTTTTTATTTATCTATTTATTTACATGGCTCCAGACTAACATTTAAGAGTGTTAAATTCTACAGACGGTCGTACCAGCACTTGAGTTGGTCGCACCGGTCCAACTGGAAGAAAATTGTTCCCTTTACAAAAAGCTTCACTTATGATGCTGCACTGAGAAAAGCACTTTGGGAACATCTATAGTTGTGACCAGCTGTGAATATGTGTGGAACACGTCAATGAACATTGACTGGAATATATAGCCTCTGCCGGTGTAATCATTGGACGCACCTGGGGCAGGGCTATAAATAGATGTGTCACAGGAGCATCGTCAGATCTTTTGTCTTCAGAATCACTCTGTGTTTGTGTGCTATCATGAGCCTGTCAAACTTTCTTTCCTCTGCTAGGAGTTAGAATTTGTTAGGCAGTGCGCAGAAGACCTTTCTCTTTTTCCCAAAAAAAAGGGGGGGACAAGAAAGAAAGAAAGAAAAAAAAATGATTGAAAATCAGGGCAAACGATGTGTGTTCCCTTGTCTCTACTCTATGGCCGAGAGAGACATGCATCAGTTCTGCTTTGTTTGTTTAGGGGAAGACCATGCTGCTCCCGCATTGGGGCGGGGAGGGTGTGAGCATTGCGATCTGCTTTCGGGCAAAATGCTTCGCCCTCGCCTTGCTTACTTCCGGATTCAGCGCCCACACTTCATTCGTGGGGCTCTCGTATGGATCAGGCTGAGGAGCGAGAGACGGGTTCGTCCCTTTCATTCGCTCTCTCCCCAGACACTACTGGTCCTTCCCGTGATCTTGATGCATGCTCCGGCGCCTCTTCGGTTCATGAGGGGGACCTTGAATCTCTTGAGTGGCAGAGTTCGAGTTCCGAGCATTCCGGGCATGATAGTAATTCAGCGGAGGAATTACTCGACCTGGTTACTCGTGGTGGCCAAGCTTTAGTTATATTGGCCACGCCAACAAGAGACCTCCAAACGCTCCAAGTTGGAGGAAAGATTTCTGTCTGGTTGCCGGGGGAAGGGAATGCCTCATCAATCCCTTCCCTTCTTTGATGACCTCCATGACGAGCTCTCTCGTTCATGGAGGAAACCTTATACTTCCCGTGTTCACGTGCCCTCAACGTCGATAAATTCGACTATCAAGGGTGCTGAGACACGGGGGTATTCGATGATGCCGCTGGTTGAGGAGACACTTGCGGGTTATCTCTCGCCGGGTTTGGCAACATCACTGAAAAGACCCTCTCTCCCCACAAAGCCATGCAGGACTACATCCATGCTAGTGGGGAGGGCTTATCAAGCAGCGGGTCAGGCTGGTGCTGCTCTGCACACTATGGCAGTGTTACAGGCATACCAGGCTGATCTGCTGAAGGACCTGAGTGCAGGTACCATGCTTGACGAGGAAGCTTTCTCTGAACTTCGTCGAGCCATGGACCTATCTCTCCGTGCGACCAAGCAGACAGCCCGTGCCATTGGCCGGTCTATGTCTGCTTTGGTCAGCACGGAGAGACACCTATGGCTCAACATATCGGGCATCAAGGACAAAGATAAAGCCTTCCTCCTTGATGCCCCGGTTTCGCCTTCTGGCCTAATCGGGGACGCTATGAATACAGTTATCTCCAGGTTCCAGGAGGCGAAGAGCCACGAGGAAGCATTTCAGCAGTTTTTTCCTCGCCGCACTCAGGGGCGGGGCCGTCAGCCACCCAGACCCGCCCTGGTCCTGCTAGAAGGGAGGCTCATAAGCAAAGCGTGGTGAGTCGTGCGCCCCCTCGTAAAGACTGGGGACAGGCTCGTTGCCCTCGACATCCCCCAAAGCAAGACCTCAGGGGAGTAATTTCTAAGAGAAAAAAACCCTGACGGTCTTGCACCCAGCCCTGTGGGGGTAGCACCCCTCGGGACGGGGCACATGTATCATCCACTTCGCCCCTCCCGGTACCCCCACAAATCCTCTCCATTCCCGCCACCTCTGGTATTTCGGGAGTTAGAAGCTTCCAACAAAAAGTTGGGTGTACCTCTGCTTCCTGCTTAGTCCAGGACGCGGAACACTCGACATCCCCTCAACCTGAAGTGTCGAAATTAATACCCATCTCAGAGAACCTGGCAGTGTGGAAACTTCTGCCAGGTATTTCTATGTGGGTCCTAAGAACAGTAGAAAAAGGCTACAGAATTCAATTCCCTCGCCGCCCTCCGTGTTTCAACGGCGTGGCCCCCACTACCGTGAAACCGGAGCAGGCATGTCTACTGTGGAAAGAACTGCAAAATCTCTTGGTCAAAGGGGCCATAGAATGTGTTCCCTTTCCAGAGAAAGAGTCAGGCTATTACAGCAAATACTTCCTGGTCCCCAAGAAGTGTGGGGGGTTGCATCCGATCTTAGATCTTTGAGGCTTGAACCGCTCAGTCAGGGTGTTCAAGTTCAAGATGCTAACTATCAAGACGGTCGTGTCACAAGTCCAACATCACGATTGGCTGGTCACGATCGATCTTATGGATGCATATTTTCATATAGAAATTCTGCCACAGCACAGGAAGTTCCTGAGGTTCGCTTTCGGGGGCGAAGCCTTCCAATATTGGGTTCTTCCATTCGGCCTAGCCCTATAACCCCGCACATTCACAAAATGCATAGATGCAGCACTGGCTCCTTTGCGACTCCGGGGCATCCGCATTCTGAATTACATAGACGACTGGCTGATACTAGCACAGTCTGAAGAACTGGCAGTTCAGCATGTCAAAAAGAACGTTCTCTCTCCCACCCAGGAAATTACCTATCTTGGAGTTATATAGAATTCGATCACGATGCGGGCACAATCGACTCCCACACAAATCATTTCCAAAAAGTCAGGAAAGTCAAAGTCAGCCTAGGTCAAGGTTGCACTGTTCGTCAGTATCAACAAATACTAGGTCTCATGGCGTCTGCGTCCACGGTGATCCCTTTGGGCCTTCTGCACATGAGACCATTTCAGCTGTGGCTAAAAGCCAGGGGATTTCATCCAAGGGCCAGTCCCCTAAGGCAAATAAGGGTTACGTGCCAAGTGCTTCGTTCTCTTTCTATGTGGTTCAGACCCCGGTTTCTTACCTTGGGTCCCACTCTGGGTGCGTCATGCCATCGCAAGATGCTAACGATAGATGCCTCTCTGACGGTTTGGGGTGCGGTCTTAAGTGGTCGTCCAGCCCAAGGAGAATGGGAGGGTCATCAGCTCGATTGGCACATCAACTGCCTCGAGCTGATGGCGGTATTTCTGGCCCTGAAATACTTCCTCCGACATCTGGGAGGCTGCCATGTCCTTGTGCGGGTGGACAACACAGCAGCAGTCTCCTACATAAATCATCAATGAGGTCTATGCTCTTGCCACCTGAATTTGCTGGCACGTCGGATCCTTTGTGCCCAGGGCAAGCTCCTGTCACTCAGGACGATTTATTTCCCTGGACGCCTAAATGTGGGAGCAGATTTTCTGTCCAGACAAAACATACCGACAGGCGAGTGGAAACTCCACCCCGACGTAGTACAACAAATTTGGGAGAGATTTTACAGAGCAGAAGTGGACCTCTTCGCCTCTCAAGAGACTGCGCAATGTCCCCTCTACTTCTCTCTGAGTCACCCATTCCCCCTGGGTCTGGACGCGATGGTGCATACATGGCCCGGACTGTGTCTGTATGCATTTCCCCCAGTTTCTCTGCTCCCGGGAGTCTTGGCCAGAATTCGCCAGCAAGGGTCTTGCCTCTTACTGATAGTGCCTTACTGGCCGAACAGGATTTGGTTCTCAGAGCTGATATCTCTCCTCGACGGCTCACCTTGGGCGATTCTGGACAGGAGGGACCTTCTGTCTCGGGCACAGGGGACGATATTTCACCCCCAGCCCGAATTGTGGAAACTTCATGTTTGGCCCCTGAAGGATACCAACTGAGGGACACAGGGCTGTAGCCTGAGGTTATCAAGACCATTCTTAGTGCTAGGGCTCCCTCTACCAGAAGAATCTATGGCAATAAATGGGGTGTTTTCGAAAAGTGGTGCAGTTCACATGGTGCAGATCCAGTTAACTGCCAAGTTGTTTCAGTTCTGGACTTTCTGCAGGAAAAACTGTCAGCACGCATATGCCCTGCCACTCTCAGGGTTTATGTGGCCACCATTTCGGCTTGCCATGCCTTGATCGACGGGGTGCCTTTGAGGAAACATCCTCTACTCGCTCGCTTCATTCGTGGAGCCATGCGACTGAGGCCCCCTGTTAGGACCAGAACTCCTTCATGGGACTTAGCAATAGTCCTGGAGGGTCTGGTTGAGACCCCCTTTGAACCTCTTGAGTCAGCGTCTGACAGACTTCTGACTATCAAGATGGTCTTTCTTATGACGATTACCTCTCTTAAGAGGATTGGGGATCCACAGGCTCTGTCTGTTATGCCGGCCTGTTTAGAATTTGCCCCAGGTATGGCCAAAGCTATTTTGCATCCGCATCCTGACTACCTCCCTAAGGTGCCTTTTTCGACATTACATCCTGTCACTCTGGAAGCCTTCTGCTCCCCGCCGTTTTTAACGCTGGAGCAAGAAAGACTTCACGGACTCTGCCCAGTCCGTGCCCTTCAGAATTATGTCCACCGCACTAGCCAGTGGCGTAAATCAGGGCAATTATTTGTCTGCTATGGGGGCCGCAACAGGGGGCGGCCGCTACCAAACAGACTATGTCACATTGGGTGAGGGACGCTATTGCCTTGGCCTATGAGGTCGCGCGGCCAAGCTTCGCCAGTAGTCATCAGGGCTCACTCTACCAGAGGGGCGCCTCCTCTGAAGCCTTGGCCAGAGGAGTCCCTCTGCAGCATGTTTGTGATGGGGCAGGCTGGTCCTCTCCGCACACATTCATTCGATTCTACAGTTTGGATGTTCATGCCACTCCGGGCTCTTATGTCCTTGAGTCGACATCTCAAGCTCATGTCTGAGCCCTCTCACACTCTTGTAAAATATTTTTCTTATATATATCTGTGATGTGTGGATTGAAACCTTACAATTTCTATCTGCTCATTGTGCAGATTTCTTCTTTATTCCTTTTCATTGCTGTTTAGAATGTTGGGGTCCTTTAATACAATTTTAAACTGGTTTAATTATCGACACATTATGGGCTTTCATAGAGGTTTTAAACAAATAGTCAATTGCAAATTCGTGCTGACTGATCTGGGTAAAGCTGTTTCCTTTCGCGTTTGAAACATTTGCTGTTTGATATTTCTCAGACGGAACAAAAAACTACAGAGCACAATCAGAGAGTCAGCCAACTTTGTAAGTCGCACCAATGCAACCTCTTGCAAAGTTTAATTGCATGATTAGGGAAAATGGTCAAAAAAGTCTCAGTCCGGAGCCCTGATTTATTTTGTGGAATCTGACACTAGTGTGCCGTGGCACAGAGGTTGGGAAACACTGGGGTAGAGTAAGCATATCGCCAGCCTGCTATACTCCATTCTATGCAGCCAAAATCAGGCGCCCTGTGTCTCCTCTTCTCACCACCCAGTAACATCAGCCTCCTCCTCCTCTCCTCACAACCCAGTAACATCAGCCGCCTCCTCTCCACACCATCCAGTAACACCAGCTGCCTGCTGCCTCCATCCTCACTAGCCAGTAACATCAGCTGCCTCCTCTTACCACCCAAAAACATCAGCTGCCTCTTCCTCCTCTCTTCACAACCCAGTAACATCAGCCTCCTCCTCTACTCACCACCCAGTAACATCAGTTGCCTCCTCTCCTCACTAGCCAGTAACATCAGCCTCCTCCTCTCCTCACCACCCGGTAACATCAGCCTCCTCCTCTCCTCACCACCCAGTAAAATCAGTAAAATCAAAATTGTTATAACACTTCATTATTTTATAATTGTTTTATTACCTTTCAATATTTCAGGGCTTTTTTATTTGAAAAATGTAATCGCCACCTATTGGATAAAAAAATATTTAAATTTACTGTAACTGTGGCAACTGTTTTTTTTTCAACAGTAAAAAATGTATCGCAAGCACCTGTAAATAATTCCTCCCATTTTCACCTTCACTTGATTTAGTTATTTTACTATTATTTTTTTCAATATTCTCCTTATTAATTGTGGCTAAGTAGCTAGCATGTAGCAGTAGATCTTTTGTAAATTAGCACATCAGCTACACACATCTGTTATGGCTATACTAACACATTATCTTTTAATTACCAATAACAGAAACAATGAGAAGAGCTTGTCCTGATTTTGTCTTCTTCGCGACACTGTGGTCTATTTTCTGACAAGTTTAAGTGTTTGTTTCCCTTTTCAGTCAGGTTATTAGCCAACATTATTTCTATGGCCTTTCACCTACTTCTCCTTCTCAATGTCATACCTTTTTTTGCTGGATGAAACGAAGACCATGTTTCATTTAGCTTTTAGCAAATTTGTATTTAAATAATTTTATCATACAATTTTAACATAAAACTGACTCTGTTTTATGACCTGTAACATCATCTTTCAGAATCTGAACATATCAACCCCTCTTTGCCTTGTCATCTTTCCAGCTTGGGATGGGTATGTTGCTGCAATATGTTTTCAATGTCAAAATTAAAAATCTGAAGGAAGCATATATATATTAATCTAAATCAAATGGTAGCAATGTAAATAAAAAAATCCCACAGTCTACCACAGTGAAAAATTTATTGAAGCTACAATCAAATACAACAGTTCACTTACAAAAATATTTTTTTTTGTCATGCCACCATGGTATGTGTGGGGTATTATGTCGTCATGCTGGTGTCTGTTACTCTGTAGACACATTCTTGTGAATCTAACTCAGGAACAATACATAGTAGAAACTTTATACTTGTACCACAGGTGCTCCATGTGGAGTAGACAACCCAGTTAGCATAGATATGCATATATATGAGGGAACACAGATTTCCAAGAAATTGCCTTAACTTCTTAACAATATAAGCTAACACGTTTGGATTGATACAGATATGCTGTATGTAAAGACAAGCATGTTGATATGAAAACATTGAAAAATGCATGATCTAATTGGCTTAATTAGGAGGTAACTGATATTTCTTGTGAACATAATAACTCAAGAACAATACATAATAGAAACATCATTGGTTTGTCACTTTTTCTTGTCTATTTTCTCCTTAGCAAAATATAAATATACGTGCCAAGGTAGAATTCATCAACTTTGTCCTTGATTTCTTTGATCAGCTCATTATCTCTCCATACCCTCTTCACAGAGGTCACTCCTGGTATTTGTCACCAGATCACACCAAGCTAAGCAAGTGACCATCAGCTGACCCTGGACTTGCCAGTGGTAGGTGTGTGTTTTACTTGGCCCCCAACAAACTCAGTGTGTGATGCCTCTCCAATATCTTTCACACCAGAGCACTTAACTTTTAACAGGATATAGGAAGTGTCCTGATTTGGGTCCACCGCTTTGCCATCTGGACTGGCACCAAGGTGTGGAGCATCGGGGTGAATGATGAGATCACATGGAAGAACATTAACATCAAAGGTCTCAGCATAGCGGAAAAGAACCTGTGGATCTACTCATTGCTTTGGTCTGGGGGGCACCCTTAATGATCCGCCAAGAGAGTGACTTTTTAAGCTAAGGGTGGCAAATGCTAGATAAAGATAAAGTAATGACTGAGAGAAAACAACCTGTTCGCTGTCCATTGTGTCAATGACTGACGATCGATATGGTGCGACAGGAAGTACCACTTTCCCTACTTCTGATCTTTGTCCATATTGTGAACATCTGACATTACGTTGTTGTTTTGTGTGACACAGTGCGCCAGACTTTTAATGACACCATGGAGACTCCGCATGTGGAGGCTCATGCTACCCGCCACAATCCACACACAACTTACCACATGCCCCATTGAGAGCGAGAACCACTAATCACGACCACAAGGAGGTTACCCCATGTGACTCTACCCTCCCTTGGAACCGGGCCAATTTGTTTGCTTAGGAGACCTGGCTATCCTGGGAATCACTCAGCACGCCCTGGATTCGAACTTGCGGTCGTAGTCAGCAGGGGTGGAAAGAGTACTGAAAAAACATACTCAAGTACTGAACAATTCAAGGAATGCAAAAAAATGCTAAATAAGCAGGATCACTTGGTATGTCATGTCCTGCACAATAGAGGAGGTAGAGCAAGCATGGGATAAGTTGTTTGGTACAGGGGCTACATCATGCTTAAAAATGAATAAATCACCCAAACATTTTAATTCTCTCATCATTTACTCACCCTCATGACATCCTGGATGTGTATGACTTTCTGCAGTATACAAATGAAGATTTTTAGAAGAATATTTCAGCTCTTTTGGTCCACACAGTAAAAGTGAAACGGTGCTAAAATATTGAAGCTCCACAAATCACATAAATCAGCATAAAAGTAGTCTAATCCATGTGCCTCCAGTGGTTTAATCCATGTCTTCAGAAGCGATATGATAGATGTGGTGTGAAACGGATCAATATTTAATTCCTTTTTTACTAATTCTCCTCCCTACTTAGTCAATCTCCACTTTAACTTTCACTTCCTTCTTGTGTTTTTGGTGATTCACATTCTTCATGCATATTGCCACCTACTGGGCAGTGAGAAGAATTTCTAGCAAAAATGTAAAATTTACAAATTTAAATATTGATCTGTTTCTCACCTACACCTGTCATTTCATTTCTGAAGTCCTGGATTAAACCACTGGAGTTGTATGCATTACTTTTATGCTGCTTTTATGTGCTTTTTGGACCGTCAACATTTTGGCACCCCTTCACTTACATTGAATGGACCTACAGAGTGGAAATATTCTTGTAAAAATCTTAATTTGTGTTCTGAAAAAAGAAAGTCTTAGACAGATGGGTGGTTACTTGAGGGTGAGTAAATGATAAGATAATTTTTATTTTGGTGTGAATTATTTCTTGAAGTAGCACATGGGGGGCCACATTGTCCTCCTTTTGAGATACAATGTTCCACAATGATTCAGTTCTTCTATCTTTTAAGCCCAGAAACAGTTGTGTTCTCATTCTAAGGCATGATGCAAAATTTTCAGAAGTTTTTCTGATGGACAATGCCAGTCACTTCCCCTCTCACCATGCTCTTTCTGTGGCTCCCGAGGGACTACACGATTGAGATGTACGATGGTGGGATGATGAGCTTGGCGTGTCTGAGGAGGAACTTTCGCCGGTGCAAGCCCTGCATCCCTCCTCATCTCCCTCTCGAGCATTTTCACCTTTGGAATACGCCTGTGATGATCTGCGCCCTGCTATTGGGGTGCAGTGCTCCATTACATTTGCTGGTTACTCCAAAGACAAGGACAATATGGTATTGGAAGGTGAGGCCTGAGCACAGTCAGTTGATGAGCTCAATGGTGTTTCTCTCCAAGGAGAGTAAGACTGCACTGCAGTCTCTGAAACTGAACTGTTTCAGGTACTCGATTTGTTTATGTTTGTAGTGTTGTTGGATTCATGCCGAGTGTGTCATGGACCAATAAAAGCTTCAAGCCCCACTGTAATTGGTGGGAGCACAACCATATTCAAAATAGTAAGCTCTTTTCAAAATAATGCCTCACGGCAGATATTAAGTCTCCTTGTGAAGGGCGCAATCGAGACGATGTTGCCAGATAATGCTCACAGCAGTTTTTACAGTCGTTAATTCCTTGTCACCAAATAGGGTGGCGGATTGCATCCCATTCTGCATTTGAGGCCCTTGAAGCAGACACTCGTGAGATTTACATTCAAGATGGTTACTCAGAAACTGTCCTGCGTATGTCCCACAAACTGGTTTGTGTGAATTGACCTGAAAGATGCTTATATTCATGCACACATAACCCCTCACCACAGGCCATTCTGCTACTTAAGCATTTGGAGCATTTTGAACTCAACTGGTCGAAGAGTGTGCTGATGCCCAGTCGTCAGATCAAATTGCTTGCAGTGCATCTAGACTTGACCACTATGCTGGCGTGCCTAACAGAAGAAAGCATTTAATCCATCCTCCGGTGCTTGGACACCTTCAAGCTGGGAAAAGCACTTCTATATAATCTTTTTCAGTAGTCCCTAGGCCTTATGCCCTCTGGTTTTCAGAGCTGATGGAGCTTTTGGATGGTTATGCACCCAAGATTCTGACCACTCCCTTCAAGGCTCAGGTTAATACCTTTCAAGCTTTCTCCCCTCAACCATTTGCTTCAAGTGGAGAAGCTACATGCTGTACCCCGTAATGGCTTTGTGTACATATATACGAGGCAATTGAGGTTGATAAATTAGATCTTTGTCGCTCAAAGGGTTTAGCCGTTTCCAAACCAAAGCTTTTTGCCATTGAGCTTGGCATCACACAGTATATTTAATTGTATTTATGCAGTATGTATAATGCATTTTTCACTTTCATTATATCTGTATTTTATGATAATAAAAATCATGTTTTTTTTTATAGGTTTGTCATGCTTGAGGACAGGGCTCTACCAAACTGAAGAGAGCCTTTGTGATTTGACACCAGTGAACTTTTTATTATCTTTTTCCCTTTTATTTGCACAAAAGCAAAACAATGCTCACATGCTTTGAGCCTCTCAAAGAGCCATATGGTATCAAAGAGCATGATACCATTAAGACAGCATGTCAGCATCCTCATCTAACGAAAGGATGCAAAGGGGCAAAGCCTCAACATAAATAATGATAAATAAAATGTCCAAAGAACTTGACACCCTGATAACTGTAACAAAACTCCATGAAATGTCACCCTACCAACCAGAGCCTCTTTGCACAACAAAAATGAAGCGCACCATTCTGCTTCTCAACAGAGGTGTGGCGTGCCGACTGTTGGGTGGCCAAGTGCGTGTGTTTATTTTTCTTGGATCTAACAAAAACATGGAATTTCTGCATCATATCCATTAATTGAAAGACTGTAAAAACCTGTTTAAAAAACTTACCTTGTTGACATGTTAACACTTTTGTGGCTGAGCGGAGGGCGGGGCCGGGTTGTGATTCTACACATTATTAGGCTACTCAAGCCTCCGAGAGGGATAAAGGCTGACTGTGAAGGATGGTGCGGGAGAGAAAAAGTCTCTTAATCAGTCTGTTAGAGAGAGAGAGATCGTTTACAGACCTGTCCGTCATGTGTGTGTTTGTGTCTTTTGTTTAAGTTTATCATTAAACTATTATTTATATCGTCAAGCCAGTTCTCGCCTCCTCCTTTCCATTAAACTGCGTTACACATGACGGACATGTCCATAAACGATCTCTCTCTCTCTAACAGACTGATTAAGAGACTTTTTGTTTTGCCCACAAGTGAGCTGACACCATTTTTCATGGTGAATCTCTCTCCAGAAGATATCTGTTTACAGGCTAGATCCAGACTTGGTACTCTGTCTTGCATCAAGAGTGTGAGGTCAAATGAAATGTGTGAGGTGAGATTTCAGAGAGTTTTTGCTGATACTGAAGAGATAAGTGTAAACACAAAAGAAAATCAGTTATTGGAGGACAAATCAGAGTTTCTCAACAAGCTACACATTGGTGGTATTCCTGAACAGTAGGCAGAGCTGAGTGATTTGCTGATGAAGTACTCTGATGTTTTTGCTTTTGAGGATGAAGTCCCCAGTTTTAAAGACAAAGTGCAGTGTGAGATTCATGTGGTGGATGATGTACCGGTGGTCCAGCCTTATAGGCGAGAACATATCAACAAACTCCTTAAGAAAGTAGTGATCCAAGAAAGCTATCTTTCTAGTTTGGAAAACTGATGGGAGTCTCAGGCTCTGTGTCGATTACAGGCAGCTGAACTCAAAGACAAAGCGAGACATGTTTCCTCTGCCTAGGATAGATGAAAGCAATGATGCACTACAAGGAGGAAAGGTTTTTCTTCCATCGATCTCTGGGGTTACATCATTACAGCGGAAACAACATAACATTTTCCGTCATTTTGGGGCATACAGATAAGTGTAAGACATCATTAGAGACTATAAAGGGTCTACTTTTATTTGTGTACAATCACAATAACAACAAAACCTTGTGCTTTTGTAAAATAAAGAAAATAAAAAGGGTGAGCTGTAAGTAGTCTCTGGGTTCGCGAGCATATATCTGAAACACGTCACAAAAATTAACTCCGCGAATACTTATCACACAAACATGAAACATATGTCTAAAGAAAGCTAAAAATGTCTACTTTTAAATTAAACAATTCAAATTTAAAACAATATTCTCCTGCAATATAATATGTATGAAACAAAGTGATGTACAGTTTTTCACTTTCGGCTCAACTAATTATCTCTAATGTGATCACACCCACCAGCAGAGCATGCTATTCATTCGCTAATGTGCTGAGACGATCAAATCAAATGGTACAAGCCCCCGACTGTGCCTTGAAAACATATAGTTCATTCACTTATCTGCACGTTTGGAAGACAGCAGGATACACAAGTGAGAAAACTCCTGGAGAGTGATGAAGATTTAACATTTTCCTCAGAAGAAGAGCGGGACTCCGATGAATGTTTGTATTTTGAAGAGAGACTTGATCCAGCCGAGGATACAATTTTGTATGAGTAAGACATTTAGTTTTCATTAGTTGACATGCTATTTTATATAAACATGTACATATTTGACTAGTGGGACTGTTTCCAGACTTGCCAGCCAGGATTCAGAGTATTGACATTTGAAATATGTCCTAATAAGCAAGTTTTAGTTACATTTAAATGCTGTTTCAGCTAAAGCATGTCTTTAAATTGTATGCTGTATGATATAAATATGATATGTAATATGATATTAAAATAATATGAATGTTTAGATTATATTTAAACTAGTGTTTATGCTGCCTCATTATCATCAACAAAGCTTGTGCTTGCAAATATGTTTTCAGGTTAAATGAGTAAAATGCATTACCATCTTATAATGATTTCTGACGGATCATGTGACACTGAAGACTGCAGTAATGATGCTGAAAATCCAGCGTTGATCACAAATTGAATTTGATAATATATTCAAATTGAAAACTGTTCTTTTATATTGTAAAAATAGTTCAAAAGATCACTGTTTATACAGTATTTTTTATCAAATAAATGCAGCCTTGGTGAGCAGAAGAGACTTCTTTTAAACGGTAGTGTAGATCTAAAATTAAGTATAGTCTTTATGTAAAGAAAATATATAGTCAGATTACTTCTTTTACCTTAAAACTTGATTTTGATCATTAAGTCTCCTCATATTCATTCTCTTTCTGTCACATTCCTCATTGGTAGGCTCAGGGGAGGGGTCTTTTGTCTCCTCATGTGTGAATTACAATCAATATTCATGATCATTCACACCTCCTTGCATATGACATTTCTAACACTAAAAGTATCTTACAAAAGTTCAATTACTATATTGTTTTGTATGAATGAGTGATGATTTTCACATCATTTTGTAGCAAAATCTCTACAAGATCCAGTTCTCAAAAGGCTTGTGGAAAAATGTTTAGTATGTGTTATAGGGCCTTATTTCAATGACTTAAATATGTTGTTTTTTCAAAAACCATGCATAAATGTTATTTTCTCAAAAATACAAACATGTACACACATGTTGCTCACATATTATTGTAGCCCAGTTTGTGTTGAATACAGTGTTATCAGACTTTAGCCATTAATGTGTTTTTAAGCAACTGAAAATAGCACAAATGTCAAGGCATATCAAAACTTCTCCAGGGCCCAAAACACCCTCAGATCCCAGAGGGTTAATTTAGCAAGTTGATAACATCAGGTTGCTGTCCATGAGTGAGTGCAGTTCCGACTCCATTTGGGATCTTTGAGTATTCTCTGAAGGCCTTTGGGGTTTGCAATAGCCCTTCAACATTTCAACATCTTAGGCAGGCTTCCATGGGTGATCTAATTATTCAGATCATGCTAGTGTACCTTGATCACATACTAGTGTACTCGCCCACAAACCTTGGGCATTTGCAGACACTGGAAGTAGTCTTTAACAGACTAAAAGAAACAGGTGTCAAATTTAAGCCTGAAAAGTGTAATTTCTTGCCGCAAGAAGTAACTTTGTTAGGTCATCAGATCTCAGCGGTCAAGCAATGGAAAATTCCCAGTACAGTTAAGGAATTATGCTCATTCTTAGGGTTCTGTGGTTACTACAGAAAATTCTTTGAGGATTTTTCTAGAATTGAAGGCCCTCTTCATGATTTAGTGAACATGTGTATCAAGCAGTTTGGTACCACAAAGAGAGCGTTTAGTGCTTTTAAAGCATTTTAAATCTGGTTCTTCCACACAGCTGATTCCGGTAAGCCTCATTACCTCACTGCGCAACTTGTTTAGGGCATGCTCTGTCCAGTGATTGTTCATCATCTTCTAACATAAATATCACAATAGTTTCTCCCTCCAAAGTGCCATTCCGAACGTGATTTATTCCATTCTGAACATAGGAACAGATAACTCCTTCCAATCACCCAGTACTTTAATGACATCTTCTTTCAAACCAACACAGACATTTTAGCACAAGCTCGATACCACGTAGCACTCACTCTTACCATTCCACTGCACACTGCAGATATACACATTCTCTGTCTGAACAGACATAAGCCAATTTCAGCTCCGTAAGAGGTGGATAATGCAAAGGATCCTAATCTATTCATAATCATCCTGCAACATGTCTCGCCTCCTTTCAGCATTTAAGCTCGCCTCGCTGTGCAGCCCTGAAAACATGAAGCAAGTGTTGCTACAAACTTCTGCTCATCTTTACACTATAATATGACTTTCCCTTCTCCCGTCTGGACAAATGCTTCACACAAGTTAAATCAATATATTTCTCCTTAATTTCCCTATGCAGTCCCTATGCTGTCCAGGTGCCAACTGAGGCATAATTTGGGCCATTTGAAAGCTCCCCGACTCTGCAAAGTAGCACAAACATGCTGTACAGGTGCCACAACTGTGGAGTCATTCCTGCAAATGGCACAAATGCACTGTCCAAGCACTGCATTCATGGACTTGTTTTCCTCTTATCAAAGTCTGGGGGTGTAGCTCATAAATATATAAACACATTGTAAACTACAACCTTGCAATGTTCTGTACTTGGAGCTACCGGCCATTCAATGTAGTGTGGGCTCTTCCATTCAGATTCAGTGTGAACCTACACAATTTGGGTCACAGGCTCTCCCATTCCTTTGCAGTATGAACTCTCCCATTCAAGTGCAGTGATGGTGCAGTAATCTTAAAAGCCTTTTAGCATAAACGTAATTTACATATTTTCCATAACTTTCCTTTTGCTTCCCTTACAGATGTATATTAAGGTATTAAATTTACGTATTCCTAACTAACCATTTGCTCCACCTACAGGTAAGTACAAACTAAGCTTTGCTTCCCTTACATGTGTTGATATATCTAATAAATTAATTTGTGCCCTACTCGATACCACAGCAACAGTGCCCCACCCATGCAAAATGTGTGTACACAGTTATTAATATATCCTCCACAGGGCCTTTCAATTCTTAAGTTCCATAATTTTATAGATGCAGCACTCCCAAAGGATCCCCTTTACTATGCCCCCAAATACTCAATCCACTGTGGCAACAGTACTCTAAAGCCCACTTACACTATAGCAGCAGCATTTTACCATGCTTCCGCCGAAGCCCTTTGTCTTCACTTCTCAGCAGCTCAGGTGAGCATTACAGGAGATGGCGGTCACCACCTCCTCCTGTTCTTCTCAAAGCACCATATTTCCATGTCTATGGGTAGTCTATTGAGTGAGGCTACCTTTGCAAGCCAGCCGATCTGACCGTATACCTGTGGTAGATCTCCCTATGGCCGTACTAAGGTCCTTTAATCTAAACCTTCTGCCTGGATTGGCTAATATGATGGTCGACATGCTTGCCTGGGCTGCCGTGAGTGTGGGCTTGGACTGGAACCCTCCGTCCTCCCCACAGCCTTCCCGGCTTGATGACTGGTACCTCGGCTCTGGGCGCCACTCACAGCCCTTGCTCTCAGAGCCACAAAGGTCACAGCGCAGGCACTCTGGTGGGCGATGGCCACCCTTCTGGTCCAGGAGGCCACCTCTGGCTGAACATGGTCGAGATGCATGACGTTGACAAGTCACGATTTCTCAACGCCCCCATCTCCCAGCTCGGCCTCTTTGGCGACACCGTCGATGACTTCGGCCAGCAGTTCTTGGCAATTTCTCACATCATGCCACGGCGGTGCCCAACCAGCGACCAAACAACAGGCAGCTCCGCCTCAACCTGGGCCCAGCATTCAGCCCCAGCATCGAGCACCTCGCAGGCGGCGTACGCCCTCCTTCTCCAGGACCCCTTCCAGGACCAGGAAATCTCCAAAGCGCTCCTGAGACGGTCGACCCAGGCAGTCAGATGTTCGCTCCGGAGGTGATACTAAGACCACAAGAATACTTGTTTTCATTACTTTCATTTGCCGCACCGCCTTTGGGCTGCGGAACCCACATTCTTAATAAAAGAGCAATTTCTTTACTCCCAGCCGGTGCACGCCATTCTCACGGTACCCCGGCCCCAAAACTCTACAGTCCCTGCTCCCTGGATGCAGTTCCCTTGCCTCCGGCCCCGCGACTGCTCAGGCCAGCGCTGACGAGTTCCAAAGGTGCCTCTCCTCAGTCTCTAACCCGCCCCCTGCCGGGTGTGCGGAGCAAGGTAAGTGCTTTGAGTCTTTTCTCAGCACCCAAGCCTTGAGACGCTCTTCTGCCTCCTGACACTCTATTACCTGCTCCCCCCTGCCGCGATGCCCCGCCCGGTACGTCAAAAGCGATCGTCCCGTTAGTGCCCCTCGTGCGGTGATTGGATGCATGGCTTTCACTTCCCAATCCGTTGCGCTGGCTGGCCAGGACCATCCGACTTGGCTACGCAATTCAGTTCGCCCAGTTTCCACCTCGTTTCAGCAGTGTTTGCTCCACTTTCGTGACGTTTCTGATAATACCTTATACAAATTGTGTACATTAACATGCTTGAGTAAATTAGTTGCAGTTTTAGTTTGGACATAAAAGCCATTCTCAATTCATTTTTGAAGGGCACACAACCCTGGCAGAAATATTTAATAACAGTACTAAATATGTAAAATTTTTAATGTCCTATGCTGTGCTGCTGCCCTGCATTACTTACATGATTGACCGAGTCATATGCTAATTAAACTGCTGCTGCTAATACGCTCATGCCAAAAGATTGAGCACAGCTTGATAAATCACCTGAGGAAATAAACAAGCAGAAGGTAATAGTGTTGTTGCCAGCCTACCGTCTTGCAAGAAATGAAGCCAAGCCGATTCCTCCATGCATTTCACATCTCACTGTATGGATATAATCCAACTCAACTCCTGGCTAGGAAAGTCATGGAATCTCTAGTGAACAAGGACACATCTGTTATTGTCCAAAAGCATTAAGGTTTTATGCTGAAAATTTCTAAGGGGGATGTCAAATTCTCCTGGACTCAGCACCTTTCACACGGACAACAAGACCTTGGCGATGAGCTTTTATGATATCCATACCTGATCTCGTCTCACTTCTAATTTTCTAGCACCCATGTTACTGTGTCAGGTGTCCACAAGCAGATTGAGCATGTCTTGATCCATGGTCCTGCTGTTTGACGGACCTGTCAGCTATGCATTTTTATGCTTTATGCACAGGGGTTTTAACAGGGATCCATGAAGCTACTACAATTAAAGTTTGGACAGTCATCATTCTCAGTAAAAGGTATACAGTTGTGGAATAAATTACCAATAGACATTAAAAGACAATCAGATAAAAATAAATACAGGGGGACCATTGACTGATAAATAGACATTTCTTAACAAAAATATGTAATTTAAACAAAAGTGCACATTTTTTTTTCTATGTTAAATTCTTCATTTTAGCCTAGCTTAATATGTAGTCACCTATCACCTATCACCTATCACCTAAATAACTTTGTAACGGGGTTCACAAGACTGACGAGGTGGGTGGACACAGAGACAGGGGCGTAACTCAAAAGGTAAGCTTTTAATTAATATTTAGAGGACAGTTGAACATAAAACAATCTATACAGGGCGCTCTCTCTCTCAAGGCCAACACTGGACTGGCATTTCTCTGACTGTAACTGGCGGTGCTGTGGCTCTTTTATGCCGCTCTCCCCGTGCTTACTGAAATTAGAGACAGGTGTTAGACATAATTCAGCTCAGGTGCAAGCGCCCTTACCGCTTTCCCTCCCCGGACGGGCGCTTGACCACGCCCCCGCTGCCACATACCCCCACCGCCTGACTCAGGCCGGGGCGCCATCCGGCCTGCCTACCACTCCCCCCCCATTTCTGGAAAGGAAGTCTGCGACAGCCATCTGCACCCCCGGTCTGTGGACCACCTCGAACTTAAAAGGCTGGAGAGCCAGATACCAACGGGTGATCCGGGCGTTAGTATCCTTCATGCGGTGGAGCCACTGCAGTGGGGCATGATCCGAGCAGAGAGTGAAGGCCCGCCCCAGCAGTACTTCGTTTCCCTTAAGGAGAGCTTCCTGCTGATGTACAGCACCGGGCGCTCCTCCCCCTCCACCACCTGCGAGAGTACGGCCCCCAGCCCCCTGTCTGAAGTGTCCGTCTGTAATAAGAAAGGGAGAGAGAAGTTAGGCGAATACAAGAGCGGCCCTCCACAAAGTGCGGCTTTAACTTGTGTAAATGCCTGTTGGCACTGCTCCGACCATTGGACCGGATCTGGAGCCCCCTTTTTAGTGAGGTCAGTCAGCGGGCTGGTGACATCCGAATAATTAGGGACAAATCTTCTTTAATAGCCAGCCAGCCCCAGGAACTGCCTCACCCCCTTTTTGGTCTTAGGTCTAGGGCAAGTCGCAATCGCCGCGGTCTTATCAATTTGGGGATGCACCTGGCCATGACCCAAGTGGAACCCCAGATACCGTACCTCCACACGCCCAATCGCGCACTTCTTTGGGTTTGCCGTGAGCCCTGCCCGCCGCAGCGACTTCAGGACCGCCCTCAAGTGTTGTATATGCCGCTGCCAGTCATTACTATAGATAATAATATCATCTAAATAGGCAGCGGCGTAGGTAGAGTGCGGGTGGAGGACACGGTCCATTAGACGCTGGAACGTGGCTGGGGCCCCGAACAAACCGAACGGAAGTGTCACAAATTGGTGCAATCCGAACGGCGTGGTGAAGGCTGTTTTTTCTCGGGAAATTGGTGTCAAGGGGATCTGCCAATAACCCTTTGTTAAATCCAGGGTCGAATAAAAGCGAGCAGTACCTAACCGATCGAGCAGTTCATCAACCCGAGGCATTGGGTACGCGTCAAATTTAGACACCGCGTTGACTTTTCGATAGTCCACACAGAACCGGACAGACCCGTCACTCTTGGGAACAAGAACGACCGGGCTAGACCAGTCGCTGTGGGACTCTTCTATTACTCCCATATCGAGCATTGCATCCAATTCGTCCCGAACAATTTTCTTTTTATGCTCGGGCAGGCGATAAGGGCGGCTATGAACCACTACCCCCGGCTCGGTCTCGATGTGGTGTTCGATGATGTTCGTGCGACCCGGTAGAGGAGAAAACACGTCTGCAAACTCTTTTTGCAACTTGGCAACCTCTGAACGTTGGCACGGGGAGAGGTGGTCTCCACAAATGACCGGGGCATTGTGATCGGGCTTTGGGTTCACCTCCGGTCCGAGCTCCGCCCTCTCAGGGACCACCGTAGCCAATGACACAGGGACCGCCTCCCTCCATAATTTAAGGAGATTGAGGTGGTATATTTGACGCGCGTCCCCCCATCGGTTCGCTTAACCTCATAATCGAGATCCCCCACTCGTCGTGTGACCTCAAAGGGCCCTTGCCACTTGGCGAGTAATTTGGAGCTCGATGTGGGGAGCAATACAAGAACTTTGTCTCCCGGTGCAAATTCCCTTAGCTGAGTACCCCTGTCATACAGCCGGCGTTGGCGTGCTTGAGCCCGGAGCAAATTCTCCTGTGTTAGTTTCCCCAGTGAGTGGAGTTTTGCTCGAAGATCAAGAACGTACTGAATTTCATTTTTACTACTCGAAGGTCCTTCCTCCCAGGCTTCACGGATGACGTCCAGCACTCCACGCGGGCGCCGCCCATACAGCAGCTCAAACGGGGAAAAACCTGTGGAGGCTTGCGGGACCTCTCGTACTGCAAATAACAGGGGGTCAAGCCATTTATCCCAATTCCTAGCGTCTTCGTGTACGAACTTACGAATCATATTCTTGAGCGTTTTATTAAATCGTTCCACTAGGCCATCTGTCTGCGGATGGTACACACTAGTGCGAATCAATTTAATGCCCAATAGTTCATAAAGTTCGCGGAGTGTTCGTGACATAAAGGTCGTGCCTTGATCGGTGAGGATTTCTAATCCCCACCCGGGAGATTATTTTGAAGAGTGCCCCTGCAACACTACGTGCAGAGATGTTGCTTAGAGGCACTGCTTCCGGATATCGTGTTGCGTAATCCACCAGGACTAACACAAAAAGATGTCCGCGTGCTGTCCGATCTAATGGCCCGACTAGGTCCATTCCAATTCTTTCAAAGGGAACCTCGATTAATGGAAGGGAGCGCAATGGCGTTTTTGGGGTGGCCGGCGGATTTACCAGCTGACATTCGCGGCACACCGCACACCACCTGCGGACGTCGCCGCTAATGCCCGGCCAATAAAAACGGGCTATTAGACGGAGCAATGTTTTCCTTTCACCTAGGTGACCCGCCATGGGATTATAATGAGCCGCCTGGAACAGCATTTCCCGACGGCTCCGTGGAATTAACAATTGAGTTATATTTTCCTTTGTGTGAGTGTCCTGCGTCACTCTATACAACCGCTCATTTATAATCGCGAAATAGGGGTATGCGAGAGCGATGTCCGGCTGGAGACGTTGACCATCAATTGTTTTCACTTGATCAAACGCGTGCTTAAGGGTTTCATCCCGCGACTGCTCCAAAGGGAAATCTACGTCAGGGAATTCCCTGCGAAGAGGAGGGGCGGAAGGCCCGCCCCTTCCCTCGTCATCCCCATTCAGAGCAACCGAGGATGGCCCCGGCTCCGCCTCCCCTGCCAAAGCATCGCACATCGCACATCTCCCCATTTTAATGCAGGACCCATCCTTCCCAGTTCCCCCCAAAACATCCTTAAATGCAGGCCAATCGGTCCCCAAAATCAGAGGATGGGTGAGGCGGGAACTAACCGCTGCCTCCACTCTATGTTTTTCCCCTCGAAATTTAAGCAGCAAGGTCACCATCGGATAGCTGTGAACATCGCCGTGCACGCACCTCACCCTTACCCGCTTAGCCGTGCCCAAAGCCTCGGGTTGAACCAAGCGTTGATGGATGGTGGTCTGATTACAACCGGTATCCAGCAAAGCTTGGTGTGTACCCCCCTGGATTCTTACCGGAACCCGGTATGCTCCAGCCCGATCGGGGGCAGCATGTGGGAGATCGGCGACCCGGACCACCGCCCCCACCTTCATCAACGGACACCGCTCGCGGAAGTGGCTCAGGTCCCCGGACCTCCGACAGGCCGGCCCAGACATCACACCCGTACCTGCTTCGACAGACGCCCCCACCTGAGGGGGAGAGCGGCTGTAGGTTATGGAGGGGGAATGTGATGAGGCTGTCCTCTGGGCTGTTGAACTCTGCCAGGCTCCTCGCCTGCGTGGGGCAGCAACGGGACCTGGAGAGAGGACAGAGGAAGAGGGTTGGGGGGAGTGGGGAAGAGCGGAAGTAAACACAGGGAAAGGGGGAAGAGAGGGAGAGAGAGAGAGAGAGAAAGTGAGCTCGTCCGCCCTCGGGATCACCGCAATATGGTCCTCCGCCAACTGGACGGCAGCTTCTTTTGTCTTTTAATGTCTTCACAAACTTTATTTGCAGGTTGATTTCACCTAAAAGTGTGATACTGTGGCTCTGCGGCAATTAAAACACTGGTTATCTGAGCATACCGACCAGCCTGGCACAGCAACATTGTCTTGAAGAGGCTTGAACATTGGTGTGAGTTTGGGGTGGGACTATCTGTTTGTACAACCAATGGTAGACGACAAGTTTTCAGGAACTGTTTCGAAAACAGTAATTATTTTTGCAATTCTGTTTAGTGACTAACAGAAATTACACACTTTAAAATTAACTTTTTGTTTTTAAATAAATAGGCTTACCAACTTTTACTGTAAATGAAAGAGGAAATGTTTCCCATATCTAGTTCTACCAGAAAGACTCGGGAGAATAATACTGAACAATTAACCATTTATTTACAGCTCGGCAAACAATATAATATCGTTGTTAATTAGAAATGCACTAATTCATTATTTCAAGGCATCGAAAAAACATCAAACATAAAGATGTGAACTTTTATTACTAAAAACGCAAATCCATTAAACTCCGAACTCGAAGACTGTATATGCAGAAATATATAATTGACTCCATATTTAAAACGAGAATAACAAGCAGGTAGGTTCGAGAACACAGACAGGGCGGATTGAGTTCCAGTGGCTCTGGTGCATCCATTCGTCTCACAGTACTAAATGAACCCACACAAGTACACATGAGAGCACACTATTCTCGTTTGAAGACTTTAAGAAACATGATTTAAAAAGCATGAAGTGACTGAAATCTAACTCATTAACATTTAAAATAATAGTCATTCAAAGAGATCAATCAGATCCGATTAGCGGCCGAGAAATGAAATCCCTACCTTGAGGAATTATGCTCGTGGAAAAAATTAAGGTGGCCGAGCAACGAAAGCACATCATGTTCGAACGATACAGAGGGAGGGAAAAGGATCTAGTCCTTAAAAGCTTTCGTGAGGGAGAGAAGCTTGCATTTAAACCGAGACTAGGAAAATGCCAAGGAATCGAGCGAAGTAGAAGGGCTCATTGATTTATTTATTTATTTTTATTTTTTTTTAAATGGCGAACGAGCGGTGGTATTCGTGAAACAACGTGCCCCCGTGACTTGGCTAAAGACTGTAATGATAGTTAGATAGAGATCTAACTCTTCCCTTCTCTCGGGATAACTTTGGCACAAAAATGTCTCTGTAGATACTAAAAGCGATCACAAATTCGCCAAACGAGAGATTACGTTGAAGGTGAGGATCGGAGGTTTTAAGAGGGACTGCCACGTCACCACAGTTGACCATTTTCCTGCCAGCCTCAGGTGACGGAAGCAGAAATGACACCAATTTAATATCTTTACCTTGGATAATGATGGCTCTTGGTTGTGCGGACACTGATGCGGCAGCTGGTGAAACAAAAAACGCCTACCAGAAGCTTGAGCTGGAGTTGCTGTCGATAAACTGAAATTTTAAGGATCCGGAGAAGCGGAGACATCTTGAAATGGCGTCTGGATCGTTGGTAGAGAAGCAGGCAGAGTAGAAGAAATAGAAGGCACGTTCGAAGGGTTGCTTAATCCGAAAGGAGGGGATTGAAAACTGAAGAATCGCTGAAGAGTTCGAGGCCGGATCTGAGCTGAAGTTAGGGTTGATGAAGAAATGTTTGAAAAAAAAAAAAAAATCGACATTTTAGATTCCGGTCCGTTAACGGTTTGAGAAAGGCTTTGAACTGCGGAGAAAATCTGGTAATTCATGTCTGTAGGTTCAGTTGACAGCGGAGGAGATGGTACAGAGCGGGCGGCGATGATCTTTTTGATAGACGAGGTGAAGATGATTTAGCCGATCTTTTTCTTGCCAGTTGGTTTTAGCTGAGCTGACGAAGTTGGAGCTTTTGAAAACGAATAAGGTGAAACAGGCGGATTACCCAGGGTGTTTTGGGCCAGAAGGAGAAGATTTCTCTAGAAGGGCCTTGGCTGACCGGTATGCCGGCATCCTCAAGAGCGATGACCGTGCCTTGAATGACCAGTGCGCCCATGGAGAAGTACGGCACGGATGCGTGAGCAGCGGCGAGCAGGAGGAGGAGACGGCGGGACGAAATCATCGTCAAAATCAGAGTAAACACAAACGAATTGCGTGTCCTTAGATGTGTTTGATCGGCAGCTAACGCGACAATGAACGAAAGCGTCAGCATCTGTGAACTCAGACATATGTAAGTACCCATCTTTTATACTGCAAGTGTTAGAACGCGATTGGATAGATGAGAGGGTAATGAGTGACATAACAATTGAGTCTTCCTGGCAGAACTTATGCTAAAGCTTCCATTTCTGTTGGTGTCAATGTCTGCAGGTCAAAATACAAATAAACAAAATTTTTAAACTACATTTTTTAAAACTAAATTCAACTCTTACTTGATAGAAGCCATCCAAATTAGGCAGATGCGACATGGACAGATTGTGTGACATGCTCTTCCTTAAAAACCATGAACAAAACACAGATCAAAGAAAATATGGCACAGGCTACATTTAAAACATGTTTACTTGCAGCGAGGATAAACATGGTTTGTGCTATGTAAATTATTGGCCATGAGACCATCAAAAATTCGAAAAATCAAATAAAAAAAAGAGACATTTAGAAACCAAAATTTTCCAATCCAATTTCCAAATTTTGCATATTGTTGGATTCAATACGTTGCAGATTGATATCAAATGTCAAACCTGTATCCTGAACCAAAACCATTTCAACCAATTAAAATTGCACTTAGAATTAGCACTCACACGAAAATGGGATAAGACGCAGTGCACTGTCATTCCTCATAGCACTTCGCTTTATGCACTACAGCAGGTAAGAAGCAACAGTCATCTGTGAACATGAGCAGAAGTGGATGGAGGGATTAAAATCAGTTTGGATCTAATTTCAAATGGTAATCTCAGCAAACAGATTAAAATCCAGGACCACAGACAATTGGTCGCCCACTAAATTCAGGCCTACTTGATGTTTTTATCATACTCGTACACCTACTGATTAATGAAGACAAATCACATTACTACTCCATGACCTCAAGTCTGCAGCCCATTTAAATCAGTTTGCAAACTCTCATTATCTCATTAGCTTCTTCCATCAAATAATGGAAATGTACAAAAATCAAATGATGTAGTCCCCAACACACACACACACACACACACACACACACACACACACACACACACACACACGCACACACACACACACACACACAAACACACACATGTTGGTGCAGCTATCATTATGAGGAATCTACATAGACATAATGATTTTTAAACTGTACAAACTATAGATTATATCCCCTAAACCTAACCCTCACAAAAAAGGGATCAAAATATCAACAAAACTTTGAGGTGGGCTGTTTGGGCCAATGAATATTATCCCAGAGCACAGAATGCCCTTGCAACCACCCAAAAACCACCCAAACTGCAAAATCATAAATCAAAATTCTGCTGCTGTAAATCTGAGCTGTGCTTATTAAAATGGCTGAAGCAGGCAGTGTTGTTGAGGTGAAATGTCCACAGTGTGATGCCAAATGTGAATATGTTTCGTTTTTCATTTGTGTAATTCAGTCAACCGGAATGTATGCCATTTACTTTGAAATGGTTAACAGTATTAGGTCCCCCTGCAATGGTTCTTTTGGTTTCTCCCATTTCTACTGAGCAACTAATTACATCTACAACTGCGACTCATTTCTACCTGACACACTCTGAGGGAGGCTGAAGGCTGAAATGCATAAGTGTGCAGTGTTTTAGTCATTTTAATGTTTGTATAGTGATAGCCATGACCTGAATAAAATCTTTTGAATTTTCTAGGACTGGAAGATGTGCCTTGGACTTTCTTCTAGAGGAATGGATATTTTATTAGCCCTACTCCTTAACCCCAACCCTAACTGTCAGTGGATTAAAAATTTTATTTTATAGCAAAAACACAATCTATGATGCACGCTCACGCTACAACCAAAATTGCAAATCACACTTTCTACTGGATAAACTGTGTCTTAAACTGGCTATACACTAGCTGATTTTTCCAATGATTTTCAGGTGTTCACTCCATTTACAGTATCACTGGCCAGGAAGAGGGAGACATAAGCACCTCTCAGCGGGAGGTTGTTAATCCCTTGACTGTCTGGACTCCCAGCTGAGTTAATGCCTTGAAACTCTGAAAATACACATTAGACTTGCTTGAAATTATCACTGCATGTGGGTGGGGTGGGAACACGGCACCAAGTCAGTGACCAAGGAGTGCAGTTCACGTATAATGTGTTTTTATTTTGCCAGAGGACGGAAGCGATTTTCTTTCTGCAGAAAAAAGTATGGCGTCTAGATAGCGCTCGTGGACGGTGCGTTTGGAGGAGAAGTTTATTGCTCTTTGGAGTCAGCACGTATGTTTGTATGACAATCTCATATGTCATCAAATGACCATTAAAAGAAAAAAAAAAGTGGTCGGAGATCACTGCCGAGCTCAATGTACATGGTAAGCAACCATTTACATATACATTTATTATTTTTAGCCAGTTTGTAATTAAGATTTACACTTCTGCTGCAGTGTTAAGGCACAGTACAAAGTCCAAAGCAGTTGCTAAGTGTGACACCTTCCCTCAGTTTTTAATCGGTAAATGTGACTGGCTCACTGACCCAATTTGAGTTGTTCTGAGTTTGCTATTGTAGAGCCAGCTTTAGTGTATGACTTTAAATTTCCCATAATCAAATCTGTGAATCAGATTAACGCCTTAATCTATTTAAATTATTTAAATCTATTTAAAATATTGCAGGTATGTGCTCCTCACTTGCAAAATCTTTTTCCACAGTGTGGATTAAATCTCTGGTGCAGGTGAAATGCAGTGGAGGGTGATCGCTGAAACAGCTGATCTATCTGAACAAGCCCACTGACACCTCAAGCTGTGAATGCCAATTAAATTAACTTATTGATCCTTTGTTTAATAAAGCTTTTAAACATGGACATAGAGCAATACAGAGGAAAATAGCGGCAAGAATAAAAGTCCTTCCATTTAGAAAAAGAGATGGTGTGCAAAGTGTTAAATGTATCATTTAAAGAGAGAGAGAGAGAGAGAGAGAGAGAGAGAGAGAGATTTCTAGGTCTGACTATTTAGAAAGAGACAAGCTTAAGAGGTCAAGCTTTAAATGCATTATGGCTTTTAGAGATTGAACTTTGCAAAGCAGCAATCTCACCAGCCAGCCAGACAGACAGAGAAAAAAAGAGTTGGCCAACATTGCAAGGATGAAAAGCTCTAGTTGACATGATATACTTTCCTAATATAAAAATGCTATTGGCCTTTCCCCTCAAAATGCCATATTTCTTTTAATCCTTTACCACAGATAATGCTGTCTGATATCAACATGAAATGCAAGAACAAATCCACCTGATTTAGAGTAAATCTGATTTTCTTTGATGTTTAGATTGTAAAACCATTTAAAGCTCTACTAATGTATGCAATCTACAAACACAACTTAAGCTCTATCAACAGTATCTGTGACATGTTGTCGATTACCAGAGAAAACTATTTTTCCAAAAAGGAAAAAAAACGAGTGTAGAGTAATGCATTTAAAATGGTAGTCAATGGGTCCAATGCACCTGAGAGTTTTAATGCAGAAACGTGAAGTGCAAAGTTTACTAAATCACTCTTTTGTGGTGGGACTACTTTCCTAAATGATGAATTTAACATTATTTCAATCAAGAGGTTAGTGTTTGGGTTATCTACTTAGACAGTTTGTGGCTTATTGTTGATGCCACTACACCATTATTGCTTGCTTGCAAACCAGAATGATCAAACTGTGAATTCTATAACATTAGGTTGAAAGTTCTGCTGCTGAATCGGTCTGTGCTACTGAAATTTAAATCACTCCCCCCATTGGACAAAGTTGGAAGTGTTGTTGAAACATATGGGCACATGTGAGCTCCATTTTCCAGGTGAAATGTCCACAGAGTGGTGTCAAAAGGGAGTTAGTTATAACAAAATATTGGCCCCCAATAAGGCCAAAATAATGGTTTTCATAAAAACTAAATTTGCAATACTAGAAACATAAAACTACTTATATTTTATCTTAGAAATAAACTGTCGCGAGACAATGTGCATGCAGTTAATATGCACATAGTTTTGCCGGTATTTATCTAACACTGAATGTTAGCTCATGATCAAACAGTTGTAAAGTTGGATGCTATGTGGAAAAATATCTCGTACCAGTGACAAGCAACCCTCCCTCAATATCTTTAAAGGTGCGTAGTACTATTTTATATATGTCATCTTGGACTTAAACTGAAACCTTGGGCCCTGGATGCTGCATCCTTCAAACACAACAGTAGTCAGTTATCGATGCCATTGTAAAAATTAACTAGTCCTTTAAGCCATGAATATGCTGGATGAGGATTCCGCCGCTGCATCGGAGAGCGTCACAGCGGCGCCTGATGCTGATGACTTGACTGGGCTGCCACCTCCGGGTCTGCTCGTCCAGTGTGAGTCTGACGCACAGATGTCCGCTTTGCTTGCCCGGACCGCCATGAGCATGGGCCGTGACTGGAACCGTCTGTCTCACGTCTCACGGCTAGACGATTGGTTCCCGGGTCAGGGCAATGCTCACAGCCACACACGCTTTTGCCTCCCGACGCCACACTACCTGCCCCGCCCCACTGTGAAGCCTTGCCAGGTACGTCGAAAACGATTGTCCCCTTAGTGCCACTCGCACAGAGCTTGGACGCATGGCTTTCACTTCCCAACCCGTCGCGCTAGTTGGCCAGGACCATCCGACGCGGCTACGTGATTCAGTTCGCCAGGCCCACGCCTCTTCCGGCAGCATCCGCTTTACCTCGGTGCACGGCGAAGACAACATCACCCTGTGTGCGGAGATCGCATCCTGGCTCACTCCCGAGAGTTACTATGCGCCCACAGGGACCAGGTGCTCAGGCACCTCAGCCGCCTAGGTCTTCAGGTCAATTAGGAAAAGAGCAAGCTCGCCCTGGTTTAGAGCATCTCTTTTCTCGGCATCGAGTTAGACTCAGTCTCAATGGTAGCATGCCTCAGCAACGAGAACGTGCAGTCAGTGCTGAAATGCCTCACCTTGTTCAAGCCAGGCACGGCCGTTCCTCTAAAAACATTTCCAGAGGCTCCTGGGGCATATGGCATCCTCTGCGGCGGTCGCGCCGCTGGGGTTGATGAATATGAGTCTGCTTCAGCACTGGCTCCTTACCAGTCCTGAGATGGGCTTGGTGCCACGGCACGCACCATGTGTTTATCACCCCCGACTGCTGCCAGATTCAAACCCTGGACAGATCTCTGTTTTCTACAGACAGGGGTCCCCATACAGCAGGTGTCCTGACACGTTCTGGTAATGTCAGAGACCTCCAAACAGGGTTGGGGCGCCATGAGCAATGGGCATACAGACGTTGGCTCCTGGAATGTGCCCCCACTGCATTAGAAAAATCAACTGCCTAGAGTTTCTGGCTGTATTTCTTGCCCTACAGAAGTTCCTCCCACTAATTCGGGGCAAGCACGTCTTGATCTATTCAGACAGCACCGTGATGGTAGCATATATAAATCACTACGGCGGCGTGCGCTCCCGTCACATGTCACAACTCGCCCGCCATCTCCTCCTCTGGAGCGTGCAGCGACTCAGATCGTTGCCCGCCACTCACATTCAGGGCAGCCTCAACACTGCAGCGGACACGTGTCTACCCTTCTGTCGTAGACACGATCTCTACCAAGCAACTTTACACCCCAAAGTGGCGCTTGTTTGCAAATTGGTGTTCTTCCCGGTCTGAAGACCAGCAGAGATGCGCAGTTTGGTCAGTGCTTTCATCCCTGCAAGAGAGGTTGGAGGGGAGGCTGTCCCCCTCCACCTTGAAGGTTTATGTAGCTGCTATCGCGGCCCAATACGATGTAGTGGACTGCAAGTCCATGGAAAAGCACGACTGGATTATCAGGTTCCTTAGAGGCGCCGGAGGTTGAACCCTATTCACCAACTGGGATCTCTCAGTGGTTCTCTCGGGCCTTCAGAGACCCCCCTTCAAGCTGCTTGACTCTCCTCTCCTTGAAGACGGCCCTCCTAATTGCGCTCACCTCCATTTAAGAGGGTTGGGGACCTGCAAGCGTTCTCTGTCAGCAACAACTGCCTGGGAGTTTGGTCCGCCAGACACCCATGTCGTCCTAAGACCGTGACCGGGCTACATGCCCAAGGTTCCTACGACCCCCTTCAGGGACCAAGTAGTGAACCTGCAAGCGAAGCTGCCCTGAGAGGAGGAAGTCCCAGACTTTTTCGTCACTGTGTCCGGTTTGCGATTTACATACTTTTGTATACCGCATGCAGAGCTTTACCGCATGCATGTTCTGAGCAGTTCTTTTGTCTGCTTTGGTGGACAGCGGAAAGGGAACACAGAGGCTTTCCCACTGGGTCGTTGATGCCATAGCACTGGCCTATCACACCCAGGCTGTTCCCGCCCCCTTACAGGTTCGAACACACTCTACGAGAAGTCTTCCATCCTTGTGGGCACTGGCCAAAGGCACCTCCCTAGCAAACATATGCAGAGCAGCGGGCTGGGCAACACTCAATACCTTTACGAGATTTTACAATCTCAGGGCTGAGTCAGTCTTGTCCTGTGTTTTCTCAGGTCTGAGCTGGTAGAACTCGGTAATGATGAATAACTGACCGGGTGTACTGCTTGCACCTAGATCCTTTCACCTCCACTGAGGCGATCATGTGCGCTCTTATCCCAGGAGATCCCACTAACTCGGCTCCCTGGATGACTCCTTCCTAGCCCTCTGGTCTGCGAATTCAGCAGAGGAATTCCCTGACCAGACCCACTATGAGAAATGAAACTACTCTGTACTGGAATAGGTGCTCCACAGGACGGGCCCCGTGTGGATTAATCCCCCTTTGTGTATTTCCACAGTACGGTCCCCTTGCGAGCGGACCTGCGTGTCCCTGTGAGCCCCCTGGTCGCCGTGTTTGTAGCAACTCCTCTCTCTCAATAGGTAGGATCTACCACTGCGCCATTCTCCACATGTGGCCTGAAAACCCGTGTGATGTATTTCACCACTCTTTACCTCCCCCAGCCTGGGCAGGTGTGGCCTCCACAGGGTCTTTTCCCCCTGAAAGAATAGGTGTTCTTTTCCAATTCCTTCCCCGATGCGTGTGATAGCGTTAAGATGGCCCCAGCCACTTTGACTCGAAAAACATAGAGAGAGAAAAGGCGCGGCTTGGCACGTCACCTTGTTCCTTCACTTCGGGGTGTAGGGATCCCGATAAGCACAATGCACCCACGTCAATAACAGACAGAACATGGCGAATGAGTGTCCGGATCCCGACACAGACCGAAACCGATCCAGACAGGAAGTCAGGATCCAGACACCATGCTCCGGACATGAAAGAAGACAGACCGAAGAGCGCACAGCAGGGAATTCAACCGAAACAGTGCGCTCACACAAAGACAGACATGGGACGATGATGCCACTTTATTTTTTCAGTGAAAAAGGCCACCCCAAAACACATAGCAATATACAGTATATTGATTATTAATTGCTTAAATAACTATGAATACAACAAATAGAGTAATTCACACAATTAAAATACTTTAGGCTATATTATTGTGGCAGATGAATAAAGTTTTGTTTCTGCAATACAAAAAGTGACCTTAGAAGGAAATATACTGTTTATATCCACAGTATATAATTGAACATAAGCCTGTCATTGGCTTACAGTCCACAGCAATTCATTTTGGAGTTGAATTTGTCAATCTTTCTGAGGCAAACATATTATAAGGACTTTTCTATCAATGTGTCTACAGTATGTACACGCATCAGATGGAAGCTTTTGGAGCGTCTCGCTTTGATTGCATCGCATCATAAACACATTGTTTTTAAGTCGCTGCTTCAAGTTAAACATAGTTTGAAACTCAGAAAATCATGTCTCAAGACCCCTAAATCTGGGCTCTGTCAAGCTGTGTTTGAAGTTGAATGCAAGAACGCATCCTCATTTTGTGGTGTCTGCTGTTCAGGCTGGATTTGCACTTACCGCCCCATGTTGACTGGGACTTCCAAAAACCTGTAGGTGATACTTTAAACTTGAATTGCTCCAGTGGTAGGATATTCTTTATTACAACCCAGAGGCATGCTTAATATTCAAAATTAACTAATTAATCACACTTTATTAACGCATTAAATTGACAGCCTTAAATTAACACATTAAATTGTCATATTAAATATTAACGCATTAAATTTACAAAAACAACAAAAGTACATTTTTACATTAAGTCAAGTATCCATAAGGTAATAATTGCATGTCAACACTTTTTACCATTTAAAATGGGTTGTGAATGTTGTTTTCTGTTGACTTTATGTGCGTGAGTCTGAAAGTGCTGATGGACTTTGTAGTTGTTCAGTATATTTAATACACACGATCAACTGGAACAAAATTGGCGCTGAATATCCAGATTTTTTTTATGCTGTCTCCTTTGTACAGCTCTCCTTGTGACTGGTCTAAAGTATTTGTCATTGCTTTTGGGAGTATTTCACTCCCAGTTGTCCACTGTAAATCGTCATTTTGATTTGATGTGACAGCACTCAATGATGCTTTGTTTTTTGTGTGACTGTGTTCTGAATTTGATTGATGCCCCTGGTCATAGATATGGAAAAGGTGTGAAATTAAGTTAAGCTCTGCATTTTACTTGTTTGTTTTTAATGTATTTTCACCATTGAATTTGCATTTATGATAATACAATCTGCAGAAAAACACTACATTCATCTTAAACTCTCCCACCCCTGTCATTTGATTCGAATGCCACTGGTTGCATTGGAAGGCAGTGACACATAAACAGCATAATCATCAATGGTGGTGCGTCAGCCATAGCCATGCTCTGTCTAAACATTCATGTCTAAACATTATTTCCAGTGATGAATGTCAAGGTGACTCAGCCCCCTGTCAAAGAGTTGTCAATTCTCCCACACTCCCGTAAAGACACTAACAAAGCTTGTTCTCCTTGCAGGAAGCGAGACTTTGCAAACTTCTCAAATATTTGTCAAAACAAAAACTGTGTTATATACATTGGCTCTGATGCAACTCAGGAAGTTTCTGAGTTGCTCTTGTCTAGTGTCTAGGGTTCTCAATGAGAGTGTCTTTACTGTAAAACATGACTGGTGGTGAAAAGATCTTGTGTAGCAACATTGTTTGATCAAACAATGGAATGCTGGGGAAACCTATTTGGAAACAATTTTTTATTTGTATTTTTGAAATTCTATTTAGTGCTGTTAGTGGCACATAAATTAGCTTGTAATAACGTAAAAATGTAATAACTTACTCTGCCTCTGAAAAGACTTTCCTTTTTGGATGATGTTGCTACAACCCTCCCCTGCAACCAATTGTCATAAAAAGATCCTTTTTAATGGTCCAATCAATTCCAAATGGATAAAATTCTCCCCAAAATACAAAAGAAAAATAGGTTGTGAACACTGTTTCATGTTGACTTTAAAAGTTAATTTTGTTAACACATACAGTACCATCTATTCAGTGAATTTTTGGCACCTAAAGTAAAAAAAAAAAAAAAAAACGGACAAATTTTGTTTTCAAGTTGCATTTGTGCATTGAAGCAATAAGTCGGCCCTGTCTTCTGTCCTTTGCCAACACAGACAGAGCTCAAAGCTTGTGTTAAGCACTTGTTTTTAGAGCACTGAACAAGTCAGTCAATGTGTTATCTTCTCACTGTAACGAAAAAGGTCAAGACCTCATTTGGAGAAATGTATTGCTCGTGGCTGTGCTCCTGTGATCAAGATTAGCTGAGAAACATGCCATAACCCACCTGTTGAGCTGGCTAAGCCTAAGGCTTTTTCAAATTAAAGCTGTCAGATCTCATGTTATCTGCTCAGAGTGTCACGTCCATAAAACTGAGATCAAGCTGAGCATTATATTGCTTCTGTGTAATTGGACCATGCTGGGTAATTTATGTATCTTTCACAAATCATAACATAAAGAAGGATGTTGAAAAGAAGCACATGTAGTAACAAGCACATAACCCTGATAGCACACATACATCACCCAGGCGTCTATTTGATGTGTGTGCTTACATATTGTAAGACATATTTTTACCCTGTTTGCATATGAAACGTGTCAATAAGTGTGTCTTGGATGTCAATAAGACATTCAGCAGATATCTTTGAGATGTTTATGATTTAGATGTTTGTAAATCTGATCTTGTATGTAATATTTTACTGTACCAAATCATAAAATGACCATGATATGTCATAAGAGAACTAAGAAACATGCTAAGATGAAATACTGTCTTCTCCAATAACAATGCTACAGCCAGTATAATCTACTTTGAAGTTTCCATTCCAGGCCATAATTTCTGTTTATGTTTTGGGCTGTGATCCCACCCACTGCCCACTCACCAATAGTATTTCGACACCACTGGGTTGCCAGATTTGAATAAGTTTGCAGGCAAACAACACTGCGTGCTGCAGCCATGGAAGCCAGGAAACGATCTGGATCAGAGATAACAGATTCCACCAGACCTAAAAAACCTTGCCATCCATCTAAAAACCACCATGACCAGAGGTGTAGTAAAACAATGATAAATATTGGAGATGCCTTTGGAAGATGGAGACAGCTTCAAGCCCAGAAATACTTGCATGTCCTCATTCTGGCAACCCGCGTGAGCTTAGAATCTGGGGCGAGGCAGACAACTCTCCAGTACTGCAGAACCCATTTCAAATGCTTGTTGTCAATCTAACAAAAAGCCTCTTTAACATCTTTTTAAATCCTGAGTGTAGCAACATTTCACACATGTCATTTTGATATAGTTTCAACAATCAAACAAAATAATTAAATGTTCATTTGCTTTATAGCTAAAGAAACTCACACACTGACACTCAATTTAGTTTCACTGTCAACAAACATAACTGGAGTGATGAAGATCCATTTCCACAAATTGACAAACAGGTTGGTTAGCTCTTTAGATTACAGCCCACAATTTATAGTGCAACCTCTCTCAACCCTTTTTTGTATTAATAGTGTAACTACACAGTACGTACTTGTACGTATAAGGGAACAATATGCAAAGTTTGGGGAATAAAGGGGTAACAACCTGGAAAATTACAAATAATTTATACTGTAAGTATTTTATAACTAAGGGTTAACTACTCTAATATTACGTGGTATATGACCTTACACTATGCTAAACAGCAATCTTTGAGAGCAATTAAGCAAGAACATACACAGCGTACCATTCTGTAATAATAGTGTACCTACACATATAAGCTACTGTAGGTGTTTTATAACTACGGGGTACATGCTCTATTATTACAGGACACATAATTTTTTATTTTTTATTCACTACTGTCTTCTGATGGAGTTTTGGTTCCTTGCCATTGTCACCTTTAACTTGCTCATTGGGGGCTTAAATGACTATTAATATTCAGAAAAAATTGTCGAACTAACTGTATTGACACTATCGGATGAGAACACAAAACAGGAACTGAATGGAGCTGAACAATTACATTACCGTCTTGAGCAGCTTTATAGCTGAAATTTAAGTAATTTTCATAATTGATGCATATTAAACATTACTGTTATTTTTATGTTTATTACTGTGAAGCCGCTTTGAAACAATCTTTAGCTTGTATAAAGCGCATTTATAAATAAATGTGATTTGACTTGACTTAACTTGACAGTATGTCCCACTATGCTAAACAACAATCATTTGGGAGCAATTTAGAAAGAACATACATTGCATACCTTTTTGTAATAATACGTATTATATTAGACTAAGTATTTTTTTTAACTACGGGGTACAAATTATATTATTACAGGATACATGATGGAGGTTTTGCTATATGATTTTGTTTAGAAATTCAAGGCTACTTACCTGATGAAAGTGTGTTAAATACACCAAATAACTTGTTATGCTATTCTGTTTGAATGGCATTGCAATCCATCAAGGTGCAATGCAGTGGAAAACAAGCTTACCTCTTTCCATCTATTCCCAGGAAATAAAACACAAATATTACATGATACAACGCAACACTTGCATCTTACTGTATATATACAGTAGCCTATAATTGATATGTTGTTTTGATAGCAAAGTGCATCTGACTTAGTTTGGTCTTCCATGTTTCAAGGCAAGTAAAACTAAATTAATTAATTAAATTACTGGCAAATATACCACCATGTTTCATGTAGTTAAAGAGTAATTACAACATCTGCAGGCTGTAATTTAAAGTGGTACTTCTTACCCCATTGTTTCACGTAAGATTGTTGTTAAGCATAGTAGGTCAAACATACCACATAATATTAGAGTAGTTACCCCTTAGTTATAAAATACTTACAGTATAAATTATTTGTAATTTTCCAGGTTGTTACCCCTTTATTCCCCAAACTTTGCATATTGTTCCCTTATACCTACACGTAAGCAATTTATAGATACACTCTTATTACAAAAAGATATGCTGTAAATTCAGTGTACTTACGCTGTAAATTGCGGGCTGTAATCTAAAGCGTTACCACAGGTTGACTGCTGTAATTGTCCAATTTTATTATAGCTTTGTAAATATGCAAATAAATGAGTCTTTTCATCACACAAATTGATAATATGGCTTCAGAACACTTGTAATATACTGCTCATGTCAACTTGACTACTTTTACTGTGGTTTTATGGTGGTTGTTTGTTCTTTTTGGAACTTTATAGCCCATAGTCACAACTTAGTTTCATTAAATGGCACAAAGCCATAAATAATGATAGAATTAGATGCCATTGTTTTATCAATCTCAAATGTGAAAAGCCCAATAATTATCTAGATACTAGTTACTAGAATCTACTATAGATTAGGTTATAGTAATAAACAGGCTGCTTTTACAGTAGCTGCAGTTCACTGTTTCACTCTTGGCAATGCCTGTTTTTCATTGTATTAAAAGGTATTATCTGTATATTTGTGGGTAGTGTGCAACAGTCTGCACAAAGCTTTCTTGTTGACAATTAGCCGTTATTAATAATAAAATTAGTTTTGGTGTGAAATTGAACTGGTTTGTGCTTTTGTTGTTGGCATCAAACAAGCATCTTAGATGACTTGCACTTCTGTCTGCAGTGCAAATCTCCTAAAGCGAACACAAAGCATATATTCCTGTCTGTTTGATGTATGCATGTCAATTATATGTTTTTTATTATTCTTTCTTTCTTGGAAAAGTAAACTTTTCAAAGATTTTTTTGGAAATAGAGGATAAATGTTATATCCTTCCTAACCAAGATCTAGCAATTGTGATCAATTTAAGGCAGGGGTTTCCAATTGGTTTTTCCTTAATGACAAAATTTTGAACCAAAGTGGTCATCAGGACCAGACAGAATCTGTGGACTTTTCTTTGCATTTTCTGCACTGCTTTTTAGGGAAAATCTGTGGAATTTTGGGGAAGGGGTTTAAACATAGCAAAATGTATTAAATTGACCTTTGAGTACTATACTCTTATTGGTAGCTAAAATAATCATGAAATTAGCCAAAATATTTTATGCATGAGATGGGGAATGCCAAGAAATTTATGATTGACAGATATCACAATTCTATGGAAATCTGATAAGTTTTCTGCAGAGTTCTGCACGTGCAGAACCAAACACACTAAAAAGTACAAAAGTAAGAAGTACAAAAGTAAAAAAAAAAGTCCCTAATATAAAACACTGCAATTTATTAACATTACCATGAACTGCATAGCACTGGGCCAAATGTTAAATTTGCCATACTATCTAAATTGGTAATATGACTAATACAACATTTAGCCCTGAGTTTGTTCCATGTGATGTATCTGCACCAAAATACTGTAGAATATGATTGGACACAAAGCCTTTGGCCTCAACAGCAAAATATGTGAAGCGATTTCTCCTTCCTTTATAAAGTTTGTAATCCTGTGTATTTTGTATCCTTGTAATTAGGCGCATGATACTGTATGATTAGTTGCATTTTATAATGTGCATTTAGCATTGATTTTCCCTGCTGTTTATCTGTAGCAGAATAGACCTGCTGTCCAAGAAGTTTTTTTTTTTTTGCGCTTTACCATCATACAGTAAAACACTGACGTAGTGATGGATGTATGCAGTTACTACCAGTTATAAATGGTGATGTTTGGCTCATCAGAGCCGGATCTTGTAAAGGTGTAAACAGGGCCAAGGTCTTAAACAAGTTCAGGTGCTAATGGAGAAAAATTAGTTCAACATGCACAAACACTTGCAATGTGTGATGTATGATCATCATTAAACATACTCATGCTCATGTATAATTACATTTAAATGATGAGGCCAATGACTATATAGACCTGTCATTCTTTGAGAAAAAATATCCAAGTGTCAATCGATATCTGTAAATAGTCTTATCAGTCAATGGATGAAGGCAATTGTATTAACCAAAACAAATGTTTACACAGATTAAAATTAATTTCTCTTAACGATGATCCTGGCATCTAAAATGGACCCACAGATGAAATATGGAGTTCTTGGAAGGGCTGATCAAACTGTCCTAAAGTCTGGCATGATAAATCTGCAGTAAGGAACATTAGCTCTGCAAAACATATTGCATTTACATCAGGAGCTGCTGCATGATAAATTAATTCAGAGCAGCTGAGAGCAAGTTGGAGTTCCAATAGAAAAAGCTCTATATGTTATTTGCTTTTACCTTTTTGAATTTGGCAAGAATGCTTAAAATAAGGTTGGATGCAAGCATTCAATATACTGAGATACTGTGGAATTCAAAGAGTGAAATTAAGTTTATATTTTCTTATGGTGTGCACCAAAGTTTTTTAGTTGGAGGGATGTCAGAAAGAACTAGATATTTAGATTTTCTGAAGAAAATGTGAGTGGTGCACTCCCATGCAAAACTTGCTGCCACAAAGTTGGGGTGGTGGTTGCCAGGGCATTGTTATGCGGTTGCTAGAGTGTTCTGGGTTGTTGATAAGTGGTTGCTTGGGGGTTCTGGGTTGTTGCTTATTGGAACAAAACAAATGAACCCACTTCTATGTTCCAGGTCCCTCCTTCAGTGTAAGATGATTGTTTATTTTTATCGTAAGTAATTAGCAGCTCAGGACAAGATTTACAGTAAAGATGAATAGTTTGCTTAAGGGGTTTTAAAAGGGATTCTTGCCTTAGCAAACACCACATACAATTACTGCAATTCAAAACAGTTAGAATTCATACATAATATAGAACTATGTTTTTGTCTACCGTGGTCTGCAATGCAATATAAATAAATAAGTAAATAAAACAACAATAGCAATAAATCTGACTTTGACTTTTAATTTAATGCCTCATTTATCTGGTGATCTGTTTATCTGAACAATATTGGCATGGGATGACTGTATCAAAAAAACATACAGTTAAAAATATACAACTGTCTCCTGTATGAATTTTCAGCATGGACTTTACTGGCTTGAGAATGACTGTGCAGAGATTTTTGGGAGCTTCATTTCCCTCCTCAGGAATAACACCATACATCTTCAAGAGAAAGAGAAACAAATAGTATAAAAAGGGGCAAACAAGTTTGCAGTTGTAATGAATCACAACTGCTATATGTGTTAAATTTGACATAGGATTTTGGTATAAATCTTTACTCTGAAACATCCATGTGACAAAATTCACCATGGAAGATTTTCCAAATTTTTCAGATTGCCACCTCTTTGCTACAGAAATTCAAAATGTGTAGGTAGGTGTACCAATTTCCATCTGTGTAGTAAAATTATACATCCATTTGTTGTGTTTAAATATACATGACACTCCAAATTAGGTAACACTTTATTTTGATGGTCCCCCTACAGATATTCAACTGACTATAAGTGACTTATCAGCTGACTAGCTATAGCTTGTTTCAACAAACATTCAGTAGACTTACAGTAGCCTGTATATAGATCTTTATTAATGTCCTACTTACATTATTTTATAGAACACCAGTTCATTAAAAATGTTGGACAAAACAACAACTTCTGTACATTTATATTTCTTTTACGTACAGTCTATGTGCTGGTTGCAGTGTGGTGCTGCTATTCCTGTGTGTTATTATCAGTATTTGTATTCACCATCAGTGGATAGTCTGTTTCAAAAAAGGAGACATGTAGTAGTCTGTTAACTGTATTCCTCAGATGTTCACTTTATATTGATGGTCCCTTGGAAACTATAGATGAACAGATGTTAATACCTTAATTTAGGAAATTCATATGCAACAAACAATCAGTAGAGCATTTCCAGAAAACCTTAGTGTAACTAAAGTGAAATAATAAAATGAGCAGGTAGGCAAAGAAATGGAAGTAGGTAATTAATAAAGATCTAAATACAGGCTACTGAAAGTCTACAGAATGTTTGTTGAAACATTGTTTACTAGCTATAGCAAGTGAGTTGATAAGTCACTTATAGTTAGTTTAATATCTATAAGGAGACCATCAAAATGATTAGCATCTTTGTACAGTTAAACACTCAGTACAGTTCAATCAAACCTCACAAGAAACCTTTCAGGTGCATATTGTAAAGCACAATATTCATACTCAGTGACACAATCAAATACACTGAACAGGGGCAGACTGGCCATCGGGAGAACCGGAACTTTTCCCGGTAGGACGGTCTCGAAACGGGACAGAATGTGCCGCAATAAGCTGAAATGGACCGCTGCGTTATGCAAAACGGCGCCATTAAGCCCCTCCATTTTCAAAGCTAATTCATATGCTTTAGAAATACGGCTATATTAATATGGTCATGACAATCATGGGCAGACTAGGGGTGAAAAATGGCCCTCGACTTTCAGGCCCAGAGAGGCCCACTACACCATAACACACCTGACCATTGATTTAATAATTTCATCTAAATTTTAATTTATTTGTTGGAAAAAGTCAAAGTCAAATCCCTTTATTGTCACTTAACTATATACATAAGTGCAACAGTGGGTGAAAATCTTGGGTGCAGTTCCAAGCAACATAGCAGTATGACAATTACAATAAACATCTGATTTACACAGTTTACACATCTGTTACACATCACAATATACACCTAAAAATATACAATATACAGTATACACAAAATAAGGTGGCTGGTATCTCTGATGATCCTCCAAGCTTTTTTTCACACACCACCTGGTATAGATGTCCTGGAGGGATGGAAGCTCACCTCTGATGATGTGTCTGGCTGTTTGCACCACCCTTTGCAGGACTTTGCGGTTGAGGGTGATGCTGTTGCCTACAATAAACCTACAACTTATCAGCTTGGGCGAGTGTACAAGCAAATGTAGAGTTTCATAACTGAACTATGGATCATTCTGTAACATCACGCCAGCAGAGGGAGCCCTCTCCCGAGTACTGACTGTGTGCCGCTCCCTCTGCTTCATTGTTTACTTACTGTTTTAATGATATTTAAGCATGGCCTGTCTAACAGGCCATCGCGAAGTATTGCCAGTTTACCTGCCTTACCGAGCGTTTTTTCCATTGCCATTGTCTTGATTACTTGTGTATGACCTTTTGCCTGCCTTTATCACTCTTGCTTGTTTTGGAATTACCCCTTTGCTTTGCTGCCACGGATTTGACTGCTACTTTGTATTGAACCACTGCCTGCTTTAACGATTACGATATCTGCCTGCCGATTCTAACCAGTTTGCTGTAGATTATTAATAAACATCTGCACATGGATTCTGCCTCAGCGTCCGCATCTTTACAGAATACTTCGCCACCGATGACTCCAGCAGAAGTTTCTAATCTACAGAAGGCATTCGCTTACCAAAATGACATTCTCAAGGAGTATCAAGAACAGCTGAGTAAACTACAGGCTACTAACGCCTATCTCACTCAATACCTCCATTCATTGCCGCCACCCATGCCTAAGAAGGTAAGCTTTGCTTTTCCTGATAAATTTGACGGCTCAGCAGAGCATTGTAAAGGATTTCTACGACAGGTAGAAATCTTTTTCAAACATCAAAAGGATGATTTCGAGTCAGATGAGAAAAGATGCGCTTTTCTAATGACTCTTCTGACTGGAAAAGCTATTGATTGGGCCGCAGCTGTCTGGGAGACTGACCGTTTGATTCAAACTTCGTCTGCATATTTCATCCAACAGATTAGAGAAGTATTTGAATACCCAGCAGGGGGTATGGATATCTCTACTCAACTCGTGCAACTAAATCAAGGTCGACGATCCGCCGCTGAATACGCTATTGAGTTCAGGACGATCGCAGCTCAGAGTGGTTGGAATGACGTTGCACTCAAGGCCATGTTCCAACGAAGTTTGAATATTGAATTACAGGCAGAACTCGCTTGCAAGGGTGAAAATTGTTCTTTTTCTGAGTTCGTGACTCTTGCTATCAAAATCGATAACCTCATGCGTAACTGCCCCGCTAAGTCCAGGACACCCTCTATGAGAATCGCTTCAATTAATCCACCTGCTCAAACGTCCCATCCATTTATATCCACTACTCAACCTGGCCCAGAACCCATGCAGTTAGGAGTCACAAAACTCTCTAGGGAGGAGAAATCTTGACGCTGGACTAATAATTTATGTTTCTACTGTGGAAATCCAGGCCATGTCAATGCTGTGTGTCCACTCAAAACCCAGAAAGTTACCAAATCTACTAGCCGGGTGAGTGTTGACCATTTCCCTCCTCTTTCAACCAAATTTTTCACTATCAAAGTCAAGATTACTTCTAAAAATCACTCCACTGATTTCACAGCACTGGTCGACTCCGGATCAGCACTTAATTTGATTCATCAAAACATTGTCAGCAAATTCAACATCCCCACACAACCTTGTGACCCACCTCTCAAAATCAACGCCATAGACAATAAACCTATTGGAGAAGGCATCAAACAACAAACCTTGCCCGTAAGACTTCAAGTTGGACTTTTTCATTCTGAAATCATCTCTTTTTATGTGATTGATTCCCCCCGCCATGAAATCATCCTAGGCCATCCGTGGTTATCAGTTCACGATCCAGTCATCTCTTGGCGGCTCGGTGAGATCACACAATGGTCATCCTTCTGTAATACACAGTGTATCAATGCCTCTGTAACCAAGTCATGTTTAACCACGAGCATTGAAAGTCCAGATTCTAAGCCAGTCGTTATTCCCTCTTGTTACCATGAATACCAAGAAATTTTCAGCAAGACCAAAGCTACACTTCTCCCACCACATCGTCCCTGGGATTATGCTATTGATCTCCTGCCGAATGCCATGCCCCCCAAAAGTAAGATTTATCCTCTATCACATCCAGAAACGCAGGCCATGGAGGAATACATAGAAGAGGCGCTCAGTTCAGGTTTCATTCGTCCCTCCACTTCTCCAGCAGCTGCAGGCTTTTTCTTCTTGGAAAAGAAAGATGGAGGACTCCGGCCATGTATTGATTACAGAGGTTTGAACAATGTCACTGTCAAATTTAGTTATCCCTTACCTTTAGTACCCTCAGCTCTTGAATAACTCCGTGAAGCAACCATATACACCAAGCTAGACCTCAGGAGCGCATATAACCTTATCAGAATTAGAGAAGGGGACGAGTGGAAAACAGCTTTTCTGACCTCTAGGGGGCACTATGCCAGGTCATGCCATACGGACTTGCCAACGCACCAGCAGTCTTTCAGTCATTCATCAACGAAATCTTCCGGGACATCCCAAACAAGTACGTAATTGCTTACATCGATGATATCCTCATTTATTCCAAGTCTGAATTAGAACATCAAGATCATGTCAAGTCTGTGCTCTCTAGACTTCTTGCAAACCAACTCTATGTAAAGGCAGACAAATGCGAGTTCCATGTCAACCAAACTTCGTTCTTGGGGTACAACATCAGCCAACAGGGTGTTGAAATAGATAACTCTAAGGTTACAGCAGTCACTGAATGGCCCCAACCCACCACAGTCAAGGAACTACAGCGCTTTCTTGGATTTGCCAACTTCTACCGACGCTTCATCCGCAATTACAGCACTATTGCTGCCCCCTTAACATCTCTGCTGAAGGGTAAACCCTCAAAATTAAAGTGGACTGAAAATGCCACACAAGCCTTCTCCAAACTTAAGTCCAGTTTCACAACAGCACCCATCCTCAAGCATCCAGATCCCAGTTTACCATTTGTCGTAGAGGTAGATGCCTCGGACAATGGAATTGGAGCTGTACTCTCCCAACGTCATGGACAACCAGGCAAGCTATATACCTGTGCTTACTTTTCTAGGAAACTCACGGACGCAGAACGTAACTATGATGTCGGCAATAAGGAACTCTTATCCATGAAGGCTGCAATTGAAGAATGGAGACACTGGTTGGAGGGTTCTACCCATCCTTTCATGATTATCACTGACCATAAAAACCTAGAGTACGTCAAGAGTGCTAAGAGACTAAATCCTCGGCAAGCACGTTGGTCCCTATTCTTCACCAGATTCCAGTTCACTGTAACATACAGACCAGGAAGTAAAAATAGCAAGGCAGATGCCTTATCCAGATTACATAGCAATCTCCAGACAGAATCCATGCCCGAACTTATACTACCACCCTCAATAATCGTTGCACCGGTCACGTGGGATCTGATGGAGGAAATTCAACGGGGGCAACAGAGAGAACCCACACCACCCAATTGTCCCGCCAATAAACAATATGTTCCGGTGAACCTTCGTGCTAGAGTCATCCAATGGGTCCATACTTCACTCAGCTCAGGTCATCCAGGTATCTCACGAACACTCAACCTCACACAAAATTCATTTTGGTGACCATCAATAGTTAAGGATGTAACCAATTTTGTCAAGTCCTGCTCAGTATGTGCTCAGTCCAAAACTCCTAAACACTTACCCTCTGGTCTGCTACAGCCTCTGCCCATCCCACAACGACCTTGGTCTCATCTGTCCATTGATTTTGTCACAGATTTACCTCCGTCAACCGGATTCACGACAATCTTAGTTATCATTGACCGTTTTTCTAAATCCTGCCGTTTAGTACCCTTGAAGGGCCTCCCCACAGCCATGGAAACAGCTCTTGCACTCTTTCAACATGTCTTCAGAGTCTTTGGCATCCCTGAGGATATTGTTTCTGATAGAGGAACTCAATTCACTTCTCAAGTTTGGAAAGCCTTTTGCAAGCAGCTGGACATCAACGTCAGCCTGACCTCAGGATATCACCCTCAGTCCAAAGGTCAAGTGGAGAGGCTGAATCAGGAAATTGGCCGGTATCTTCGGTCTTACTGCAGTCGTGAACAGCATCGCTGGGCAGAGTTTCTACCATGGGCAGAATATGCCCAAAATTCCTTAAAACACTCCTCCACTGGTGTCACCCCATTCCAATGCGTGCTTGGTTATCAACCTCCTATGTTCCCGTGGTCAGGTGAACCTTCTACTGTACCTGCTATCGATGACTGGATTCGTCGTAGTGAGAGGGTGTGGAACTCCGCTCATGTACACCTGCAAAGAGCTGTCAGGAATCAGGAAGTTCAAGCCAATAGACGACGTCGTCCACACCCTCCCTACCAAATTGGACAAAGGGTCTGGCTCTCCACACGGGATCTCAAGTTGCGGCTACCAAGCAGGAAATTAAGTCCAAGGTACGTAGGCCCATTCAAAATTCTAAGACAGATTAACGAAGTCACGTATCAATTGGAACTTCCTATTAATTATCGTGTCTCTCCTTCCTTCCATGTTTCCCTCCTCAAACCGGTCCACCTGGGGGCTGACCCCAACACTGAGAGTCAGGAACCACCTCCACCGCTGGACATTGATGGGTCCCCTGCTTACGCGGTTAGGGAGTTATTGGACTCGAGAAGGAGAGGTGGTCAGCTCCAGTATTTGGTGGACTGGGAGGGGTACGGCCCTGAGGAGAGGTCTTGGGTAGCCGCCCATGATATCTTGGACCCGACTCTTATCAGGGACTTCCATCGAGCCAGACCCGATCGTCCAGCACCGCGGCCACGGGGACGCCCTCGTCGAGCGCCAGGAGTCGCTCCTGGGGGGGGGGGGATTCTGTAACGTCACGCCAGCAGAGGGAGCCCTCTCCCGAGTACTGACTGTGTGCCGCTCCCTCTGCTTCATTGTTTACTTACTGTTTTAATGATATTTAAGCATGGCCTGTCTAACAGGCCATCGCGAAGTATTGCCAGTTTACCTGCCTTACCGAGCGTTTTTTCCATTGCCATTGTCTTGATTACTTGTGTATGACCTTTTGCCTGCCTTTATCACTCTTGCTTGTTTTGGAATTACCCCTTTGCTTTGCTGCCACGGATTTGACTGCTACTTTGTATTGAACCACTGCCTGCTTTAACGATTACGATATCTGCCTGCCGATTCTAACCAGTTTGCTGTAGATTATTAATAAACATCTGCACATGGATTCTGCCTCAGCGTCCGCATCTTTACACATTCATTTTCCCATCTCTGAAAAAAAGATTGAAGATTGCCTTCTTTTGGTGATATATCAGTAAGCTGAAATTATTGAACAGAACATGGCGTAAAAACTTTATTTTGGCATTTGTCACAAGCAATGTTGATTGTTTGGCTGATTTGTTTACTCCACAGAAGTGTTGTTTGGAATTTTGGATCAGATATTAACTAGCGCAAGGAAACAAATCAAAGACCTGGGGAAGACAAAAAATACAGCAGCAAGTCAAAATAATTAGTTGTTTTTAATATGTGAACTAGCAAAACGCCTCTGTAATGAGAAATGGGTGTAAATGTTGTGTAATGATGGTATAGAGCTGCCAAGCCACTAGACAAATGCTTGTTAGGAGACAATGATGACATTATCACCCAAAGGCAGAGTTTTTATCTGAGTGCTAATGAACCTCTAACTTATGACCTGCCGAAAAACAAGTTATTTGCAATTTGATAAAGAAAGCTTGTCAGCTGTCCTTAAGGAATACTACCCCTTGTCAAGGGGGCTGATTGTCTGTAGGTATTAGCATGACTTATGATTGATTGATTAGGAACATGGCTATTAATTAGGAACCAGACACAGAAGATGCGTAGGCACCAGAATTCTACAAGATCTGTCAGAGTGATTGTTATTATTCTGTTTCTGTTTGGGAGCCAGTGGTAGCCAATAAAACCATATGGTAAAAAATGTGTGACATTAACCACAAAGATTAGGGAAGCTATGAACTTTTTGACCAAATATTTGATACATTTTGGGATCAGATTTTCAAACCATCTGGTCTCTCCTACAGTTCACATATTTATTACCTATTTTTTTTGTGTGTGTGTGTGTAGAACTTTTGAATCGTTCGAAAAAATAGAAACATTTGTTTTTTTATTATGTCTGACAAAATGATCTACCATTATTTGTCCTTTTGTCCAGGCTCACATGATCTTCAGTCCAACCATCACAAAAGTTACAAGGTTGCAAATTTGGTTTTTAAAATCAATTCCAAGTTAGGCCCTAACAAAGCTGATTGTAATCATCCCAATCAGGAAGTGAGGCTGCATCTTACCAATTCTTTGGCATTCTGAATTTAATCTTGGTAGCCTATTTGTCACTGGAATCATACCCACGATACCTGTGCACTTTCAGCATGATCACATGGAAAATTAACATGTTGCTTATGAAAGTTCATGTACCCTGAATTCAACCACTTTCTACAGAATTAGTGACAAGCTCCATCCCCCACACATCAGATATTATTACATCAGTTCTAATGTGTTTACCTTTACCTCAATCGCGACTGATAGTGTGTTCCACAAGTAACCTCCGAGACATGGTTCTGGTTCAATGTAAACCAGAAAGTAATTGCATTCACATAAACAATAGTGAGTGTGATTCAGAGGTTGTGTTTTCACTCTAAAATCACATTGTACTCAGCTGATGGTTAGGTTTAGGGTTGGCATTTGTGTTAGGGGGTAGAGTTAATAAAATACGCTTTCTTGTTCACTGTATTACATCAGAAAATTAAGCTTGCATGCGCCCATACATTCAACAAAACTTCTGTTTGGCAACTATGGGGAGCAGTGATTTGAATTTTGGTGTGCTCACAAGCACCCCTTTGCACTGTCAATGTGCCCTTTGGCTGAGCTCGCATTAGTGCGGGCTCCACAGTGGCCTTCTACCCAACAGTCCAAACTGCTGATCCTCTTGACCAATCACAGCAGACTCAGACCTGGAGTAAAAAATCATGGCAGATGAGGCAATGACAATTGTGGATTAAATATTGATTTTAATATTCCTTTTTTACTGATTGTCAATGACTGATCACTTGCTTTTCTTGTGTATATAGTATTACATTTTAGTCTGATATGCATAACTGGTTCAAAACTTGGGTTAATTTAGTTTTCCAGAGATATGGTTTAACTCATATTAGCCCACTTTATATAGAATAGTTTTTCTTGGGGAAGTTTAACATTCATAAAAATAAATATGATAACACTAAACCTTTGTTGTTGGTATTAAAAAGAGGATTTTTAGAATTATTATTTCAAAAAGTCTAAAAGATTCCAAAACAGCAGAGAAAACTTTCCTGCACATTGTTGTAGCTTGTAATATTGCTTATATGTACTGATATTGCAATGTTCAGTCTACAGTAATATTTGTACATGAAGAAGTGTGGCTGTGCATATTAATATAATGATTTTTGCAATTTACAGTAAGAGACGTGTGTTCTTTCTATACAATTCACTGTGTTCTAAGCACCTGCATGTAACCATCCATGAGTCCGAATAAAGTTTATTTTTTTGTTCTCTAAATATTTAAAACGATGGGATATTTTAAAATGTGTTGTGGTTAAATGTGTACATTGTTGCTTAGAGGTTCTTGATTAAAATGTCTAATGCTTTATTATCAGTGTGTTGCTTGGATTTATTTTATAAAAATAAATATCCAAGAGTTAGTTTAAAGTGTGTTCCTTTACCCTATCTATCAATATTACGACTTTTCCAATAATAATTTGTAAAACGGCATGTAATAGGAAAACCATAATGTATAAAACTGCGCCATCTGATTGAAGTCTTGAAAGCTGTCCCAAATGCACACCTTTATAAATAATTCACCCTCATGTACTTGCTGACTAGCTCCCCATCTGTCTGCACTCACTTGACCTGACACTTGGGTGCCATTTGGGAAAGGGCCATACTGTCATTGAATTCAACTGTCATTGAATTTTGGTTTGGTGACGTGACAGGTTTGTTGGTGTATTGTATTACTGCTTGTTCTTAAGAGAGAGTTCACTTAAAGTTACTGTATTTCTCTTGAAATCTAAATAGAGAACAAAATATTAAAGTGATTTGTGAAGTACATGTGGTAAACTTCTTTCGCAAAGTGGATTTTATCAAGATTGTCATCTGTTTATATTCTGATTTGACAGCAGATTTCCTCTTAATTTGAAGTAATTATGCTTAATTTGTCTGTTTTAGCCATGCCAAACAAGCTGTAAAGAAATTATACATGAGCATATATGTGCATATGCTCTTTCAAAATATACAGTAAATAAATATCATCCCACATTGTGACAGGCCAGCATACAGAATATGCACTGATCCTTTAAGGCAGATAGTCTTGCACTGGCCCTTTAAGACAGCCACCCAATATAGGTCAAACAGGAAGCAGTCAATCTGGCAAGTGAGGACCAAAGAAAGTGTGATCATCAAACTCTTCAGCAGTCCAGTTCCAGTCTATTGCCACTTAGAAGGGAATACCAACAGCAAGCATAATTTCTTGAGGAGTGGGTTTGAATGTTTTTATTTAATTAGATTTTTCTTTCTTCACTGCTTGTTTGGTTCTGGAACTTTGTGAAGGTTTATTCCCATTTGAGAGGTGCAGGTGTGGGCTTGATGTGTGTTGAAGGAGGGTTACTAAATGCTTCCTCTATAATGCAAAAATCTGCCAATAACATCCTTAATTTGAATCTCTTTTGCATTGAAAAGTTTCTGAAACATTCTGTTAATATATCTTGTTATTGACCTATCGACTGATCTTGTGAAGAGTTATTTCATGTCTGTTTCCAAGGTTTTTTGTTGCGTCTGGATTTTAGTTAGTTGGAAAATTAAAAAAATAAATGTTTTTTTTAATTAATAGGTTTAACCTGAATATAAAGTATTCTTACTACTTTGAGTAGTTCTAACCAAACAGCTCCTACTACAACATAGCATTACCCTAAAATTCATAGCCCACAAGAGAATTGATGTGCAAATTCAAATAATATCAGAAAAGCCCATATATGTTTTGTATTTTGTATGTTTATCTAATTGATATGTTCTGCTGAATACATAAATGTAAATTTTAAAAGCGGTCACTTTCCAACAACACATTCTCAATCCCAAGGAGTCAAAAACTGACATTTGTGCAAGAACCCAGTGCATCAATCTACAGATGCAAAAAGCACCCTGTGGCATCAGTTTCCGACTTATCCGGCAAGTGCGTTCTCTATAACGGAAAACGTTTGACGTCAATTGACTGACTCTATGGGGATCAGAATGTTAGCACTGTTTAATTATACGCTGGGGTACAATTTTGTCATCGTGACATATGATGGGGAAATGATTTTCATTTAATTTGAAATCAGCAACTTTTATTCACAGTGATTAATATTTAATCTGTTGTTTATCTGTCTATTTAATCTGTCTGTACACATCCTGCACAGCTGAAGTGAGCCATTTCATTCCGGGTGTATTCCAAGTCTTGCAATCATTTTATGTGAAAAACAAACTTAAATGTACATTTTTAGTCACCAATCACGGTCACTCTGTGTCTACCTTAACACGTCCTCCACACGTTTTGTTCTAACATGTTAAAAAATGGCTGCCTTAAGCGTAATGACATGGGTTTTCGTCTCAGCGATTTTGCCATGCTCGCGTGTCTTGTGACCAGTTGTATCTCATGTTCCTTTGTATTCATTTTTTTTGAATGAGACGTGCTGGTAGAATTAGGATGACATTGCCTTTATGGAGGGGAAATATTTACATAGATTAAAACATTCAGTTTCACTCTGCTACTCACACAATGCCATCGCATAGTTTGGAATATTATTATAGTGCATTGTTAAAAATAAATGATCGTGAATATACATTATCTGCTTGTTACATCTTTTCTATTGTTGAGAACTGGTTGGGTTTAGGCATAAATGTGCAGTTAGGCTTAAAAATATCTATAAAATAGTGCAATGCAGGGGTGGCTCTAGGGTCAGTGGACATCCGGCGCTTAGCCCACAGACATCCATGTATGCATCATAATACACGGGATGCACTTTAAAAAGTCTTTCAATATTGTTTGTTAAAGAATACAAAACAAAATTAGTTGGATTGAAAACATTTCAGATCTACCAACTGCTTTATTCCACCACTGTAGAAAATCATACGCAATCCTCCTTAATAATGCTGCTCTACGCTATTATAATTTTTAATCAAACTCATTGATCACATAGGCTATATGTTAAAAACCTACAAAACACCAAGTTGTTATTCCTATTAGGAACCTGCGTACAGAACTAATTCTATCCAAAGGTTCTATCATATTCATCAACAGAAATGCATAATCAAAAAGTGAGAAAAAGTGAGACTTTCCAAGATGTTAGGGGCCAGATGTGGAGATTGCAGAGGTCTGGGTGTGGGTGCCAGAGGGTGCCCCATCCCTGAGAAAGGAGGTCCTTCCTCAGGGGAATTTGCCAGGGAGGTGCTGTCACGAGGAACGTGAGATCCGAGAACCAGGTCAGAGTGGGCCAGTAAGGAGCCATTAAGTTAACCTGTTCCCCGTCCTCCCTGACCTTGCACAGCACCAGTACAAGAAGTCTCACTGGGGGAAATACGTACTTACGCAGCCCCCGCGGGCAGCTGTGTGCCAGTGTGTCTGTGCCAAGAGGGGCCTCCGTTAGGGAGTACCAGAGCAGGCAGTGGGAGTTGTCTTGGGAGGCAAAGAGATAGATCTGTGCCCTACTGAAGCGGTCCCAGATCAGCTGGACCACCTGGGGGTGGAGCCTCTACTCTCTGCTGAGCGTGACCTGTTGTGACAGCGCGTTCGCCGTCGAGTTGCGGTCGCCCGGGATGTGAGTGGCGAGCAGCGGCCTGAGCCTCGGCTGATTCCAAAGGAGAAGATGGCAGGCGAGTTGTGACATGTGACTGGAGCGTACACAGCCTTGGCGATTTATGTATGCTACCGTGGCGGTGCTGCCTGAACGGATCAAGGCTCTGGCTCAGACTGGGTGAGTGGACCCAAAGGTGGAGCCCAGGCGAGTTATCAGCATCAGATACTGCTGTGACGCTCTCCGATGCAGCTACAAAATCGCCATCCAATTCTGGGGGCTTGAAGGAGAATGCTGGCTGGCAGCGAAGTGAGCCGCACTCATCCCGAGCTCAGACGGAAGCAAGCAAGCGTGCTGGGGGGGTGGGTGGTTCATGGGGTTTTACCCGGCGAAACCGAGCCTGTCGTCATCCCCGAATCGCATTCAATGCCAGCCGGGTCATCCTCAATCCCGTGGGAAGAAGGAACGATGCGGGGGGTGGCTGAAGTGGCTTTCGAGAAAAAAGAAAGCAGCGACCGCAATGTTGACATGGCTATGTTCTCGCACTGAGAACATAAACCATTCTTAAAACTCTGCCTGCGTGTGTTCGCTAATAATTTTTGGCCTCAGTGGTTGCACTTTGGAAATTAAATCAGTCATTTGTGATCAGAGTTTGTGTGATTCGTGAAAATGTTAAATCTACCAATACCAGCTGCGTGGCAAATGGGTCCTATTAGAGCAGACACGATAACAATGATTCCTGAAATATGCTATTCATGCCATATACTTTATGTTGGCTACACCTCCAAAACACATTTAGAACAGTTCAATTTCTTGTACAAATAAAATTCACATTGGCCTACTTATTAACATGACAAAACAAAACTGTTATTACATTTTTAATAAATTGTACACTGTAATGGGAGAGTTTGTCACGTTGTTCGATTTCTATGACTGCTGTCACTCACTGCTGGTTTACACTGTTTGAGATCTGCAATTCGACGTGTGCACAGTGATGCTCCGCACAATGTTCTGCACTCCCACGAATTCTCTCATTAAAAATAAAGCTGTCTAATCAGCATAATCAATTATTTACACCGCGTCAGTGCCTTGATTAGAACAGGATCGTTTTAGTTTTGTCTTGTTGCTCATTTGCAGTGTATTTAACATCTACGTTCAAAGCGAGCGGTGCAATATGCATTCCATCCATCCATCTTCATCCGCTTATCCGAAGTCGGGTCGCGGGTCAGCAGCTCAAGCAGGGGGCCCCAAAATTCCCTATCCCAGGCCACATTAACCAGCTCTGACTGGGGGACCCTGAAGCGTTCCCAGGCCAGTGTGGAAAACTAATCTCTCCACCTAGTCCTGGGTCTTCCCCGAGGCCTCCTCCCAGCTGGACGTGCCTGAAACACCTCCCTAGGGAGGCGCCCAGGGGGCATCCTTACCAGATGCCCAAACTACCTCAACTGACTCCTTTCGACGCAAAGGAGCAGCGGCTCTACTCCGAGCTCCTCACGGATGACTGAGCTCCTCACCCTATCTCTAAGGGAGAAGCGTGCCACCTTTCTGAGGAAGCCCATTTCGGCAGCTTGTACTCGCGACCTAGTTCTTTCAGCCATGACCCAGCCTTCATAACCATAGTTGAGGGTAGGAACAAAATTGACCGGTAGATGGAGAGCTTTGCCTTCCGACTCAGCTCTCTTTTCGTGACAACGGTGCAATTAGAGCGAGTGCAATACCGCCCCCGCTGCCCCGATTCTCCGGCCAACTTCCCGCTCCATTGTCCCCTCACTCATGAACAAGACCCCGAGGTACTTGAACTCATTCACTTGGGGCAATACCTCCTTCCCTACCCGGAGTACGCACTCCATCGGTTTGAATCAATGAATCTAAAATAATTGCAAAGTGCTTTTCGCTCTTGTTCTACAGCTTATTTTCGAGTGTCAGGTGATGTTTCTTCAGTATTAATTTTCCTCTTCCACCACGAACAGAGGTGGAACATAAAACATTTGTGTCAGTTGTAATTACAGATAGGACGGAGGACAAATCTATGCGGTTCTGATTAGCCATAGCCGTTTCATTGCTCAACAGACATGTTATTATTTGGTTTGAATACTCAACCTCTGCAAAAATACATTGTAAATAGAAACAGAGCAGACTTAAATTGAACGCTGTAATCGTCAGTTTCCAATTGGTAGCCAACAGTGTATTCTGCACAAATCCAAGTTTCACAGAATTTTTTTTTTTTTAGAAAAAGCAGAGGCTCGCTGATGACGGTCACGTTTTTTCCAGGAAGATAATAGCTAGCAGCGCTACTACAAATAAATGCTTCGTAACTAAAAAGGTTTGACTATCTTCCACAAGCGACAAAATTGACCAAAAAAGTTAAAGTTAAAGATATTTAGCTAAAAGTGTACATATTATTGCTAGCTAATGTTTATTTAGCAAGTTTTACAGAAATGTGCTTACAAATAGAGGCTAGCTGTCTGTCCGATGAACGCAGACGGTCATGTCATTTTTTCCAGAAATAACTAGCATTACTCGTAAAAATAAATGCTTTGTAACTAAAACGTTTTGACTTTCAATAGATAATATTAACATCACATGTTAATTAACGTGTCTTACCTTAAAAGATCACCTCAGTTTACAATTTGAAGAAGCAAGTCCAACACTGGAGTAAATCTCCCGGGATATCCTCTCTGTCTCCGCCCAGGCAAATGAAGGATGTGATACATTTATTATTCACGCCCAGTAACCCCTTAACCAATCATGTGCCTTTAGCTTATTTTGTCATGGGTATCTGCCAGTTTTCAGAAATAAAATCGGTGATTGGATGGCGAAGAATCTGAGACAGGAACCATGGGAATAATTCTTCCAAAATTTGAATGCTCAGGCTGGAATAGGTTAAAGGTTCTAATCCGTTCATATAAAACTATATGTTTTAATTAATGAAGATTGCATCCGCAACTCAGTTAATGTATTTATTGAGTGGGGACACAATTTTTGTATTTTGTTTATGGGATTCGACTGCAAAAGACCTCAACCAACTCATGAACTCAGACCCCGCCCATTCAGGACTCAGACTCAGAACTGTTGGGAATCATTCAACAATGGAGCTTTGATGCCTTCTATTGGACATTTCTTTAATTGCCAGTCAGAGATTTAACAGCAGTTGATTAGACATGTATTTTTACATTTCATTGATATTTTTACTATATTTGATTTATATAAAATTTAATAAATGTTTATTAACATTAAACTTTAAAATTCATTTATACCAAATACCTCAAAACATGTGAATATGCATGTAACGAGGGTTCTTGATAAGGCAGGGGAAAAGAAGGACACGTTGACAGCTCTCTCTCACTCAGGTAAGGGTTTCTTTAATCGGCACACAGCAGTGCACACAACTTTACATAAAACAGAAAGAACTTATAATCAACACAAAACAGTTTAACTCTGAGATCACGTCAACACTGGACTGACATATGTGGAGCTCTTGACTGGCGGTGTTGTGGCTCTTTTTATGCCGCTCTCCCCGTGCTCACTGAAATTAGAGACAGGTGTTAGACATAATTTAGCTCAGGTGCAAGCGCCCTTACCGCTTTTCCCTCTCCGGACGGGCGCTTGACCACGCCCCCGCCGCCACATACCCCCACCGCCCGACTCATGCCGGGGCGTCATCCGGCCTGCCCACCACTCCCCCCCCCATTTCTGGAAAGGAAGTCAGCAACAGCCATCTGCACCCCCGGTCTGTGGACCACCTCGAACTTAAAAGGCTGGAGAGCCAGATACCAACGGGTGATCCGGGCGTTAGTATCCTTCATGCGGTGGAGCCACTGCAGTGGGGCATGATCCGAGCAGAGAGTGAAGGCCCACCCCAGCAGGTAGTAGCGGAGTGTGAGGACCGCCCACTTGATGGCCAGACAATCCTTTTCCACGGTGCTGTACTTTGTTTCCCTCAAGGAGAGTTTTCTACTGATGTACAGCACCGGGCGCTCCTCCCCCTCCACCACCTGCGAGAGTACGGCCCCCAGCCCCTTGTCTGAAGCATCCGTCTGTAATAAGAAAGGGAGAGAGAAGTTAGGTGAATACAAGAGTGGCCCCCCACAGAGTGCGGCTTTAACTTGTGTGAACGCCTGTTGGCACTGCTCCGACCACTGGACCGGATCTGGAGCCCCCTTTTTAGTGAGGTCAGTCAGCGGACTGGTGACATCTGAATAATTAGGGATGAATCTTCTATAATAGCCAGCCAGCCCCAGGAACTGCCTCACCCCCTTTTTGGTCTTGGGCCTAGGGCAAGTCACAATCGCCGCGGTCTTATCAATTTGGGGACGCACCTGGCCATGACCCAAGTGGAACCCCAGATACCGCACCTCCACACGCCCAATCGCGCACTTCTTAGGGTTTGCAGTGAGCCCCGCCCGCCGCAGCGACTTCAGGACCGCCCTCAGATGTTGCATATGCCGCTGCCAGTCATTACTATAGATAATAATATCATCCAAGTAGGCAGCGGCGTAAGCAGAGTGTGGGCGGAGGACCCGGTCCATTAGACGCTGGAACGTGGCTGGGGCCCCGAACAAACCGAACGGAAGTGTCACGAATTGGTGTAATCCGAACGGCGTAGTGAAGGCTGTTTTTTATCGGGAGATTGGTGTCAAGGGGATCTGCCAATAACCGTTCGTCAAATCTAGGGTCGAATAAAAGCGAGCAGTACCTAACCGATCGAGCAGTTCATCAACCCGGGGCATTGGGTACGCGTCAAATTTAGACACCGCGTTGACTCTTCTGTAGTCCACACAGAACCGCACCGACCCGTCACTCTTGGGAACAAGAACAACCGGGCTGGACCAGTCGCTGTGGGACTCTTCTATTACCCCCATATCAAGCATGGGATCCAATTCGTCCCAAACAATTTTCTTTTTGTGCTCGGGAAGGCGATAAGGGCGGCTACGAACGGCCACCCCCGGCTCGGTCTCGATGTGTCCTTCCTCCCAGCCCTCCCGTAAAACATCTAGGATGCTACGTGGGCGTCGCCCATACAGCAGCTCAAACGGAGAGAAGCCGGTTGAGGCTTGCGGGACCTCTCGCACTGCAAACAACAGGGGATCGAGCCACCTGTCCCAATTTTTATAGCATCCTCGTGTACGAACTTACGAATCATGTTTTTGAGGGTTTTGTTAAAACGTTCCACTAGGCCATCTGTCTGCGGATGATACACGCTAGTGCGAATCGATTTAATGCCCAACAGATCATAGAGTTCGCGAAGTGTACGTGACATAAATGTTGTGCCTTGATCGGTGAGGATTTCCTTTGGAATCCCCACCCGGGAGATTATTTTGAAGAGTGCCGCAGCAACACTACGTGCTGAGATGTTGCTTAGAGGCACTGCTTCCGGATATCGCGTTGCGTAATCCACTAGGACTAACACAAAACGATGTCCACGTGCTGTCCGCTCTAATGGCCCGACGAGGTCCATTCCAATTCTTTCGAAGGGGACCTTGATCAACGGAAGAGGGCGCAATGGCGCTTTTGGGGTGGCCGGTGGGTTTACCAGCTGGCATTCGCGGCACGCCGCACACCACCTGCGGATGTCACCGCTAATGCCCGGCCAATAAAACAGGCTATTATACGGAGAAGTGTTTTCCTTTCCCCTAGATGACCCGCCATGGGATTATAATGAGCCGCCTGGAATAACATTTCCCGGCGGCTCCATGGAATCAAAAGCTGTGTTACATTTTCTTTAGTCTGAGTGTCCTGCGTCACTCTATACAGCCGGTCATTTATAATTGCAAAATAGGGGTATGCGAGAGCGATGTCTGCCTGAAGACGCTGACCGCTGATCGTTTTCACCTGATCGAAGGCATGCTTAAGGGTTTCGTCCCACGACTGCTCCAAAGGGAAATCCTCGTCAGGGAATTCCCTGCGAAGAGGAGGGGCGGAAGCCTCGCCCCTCCCCTCGTCATCCCCATTTGGAGCAGCCGAGGACGGCCCCGGCTCCGCCTCCCCTGCCAAAGCATCGCACGTCGCACATCTCCCTATTTTAGTGCAGGACCCATCCTCACAAATATTCCCTAATAGTTTCTTAAATGCAGGCCAATCAGTCCCCAAAATCAGAGGATGGGTGAGGCGGGAACTAACCGCTGCCTCCACTCTATGTTTTTTCCCTTGAAATTTGATCAGCACAGTCACCAACGGATAGTTGTGAACATCCCCATGCACACACCTCACCTTCACCCGTTTTGCTGTGCTCAAAGCCCCGGGTTGAACCAAGCATTGATGGATGGTGGTCTGATTACAACCGGTATCCAGCAAAGCTTGGTGTGTACCCCCCTGGATTCTTACCGGAATCCGGTACGCTCCAGCCCGATCGGGGGCAGCATGCGGGGGATCGGAGACCCGAACCACCGTCCCCACCTCCATCATCGGACACTGATCGCGGAAGTGGCCCGGGTCTCCGCACCTCCAACAGGCCGGCCCAGACGCCACCCCCGTACCTGCGTCGGCGGACGCCCCCACCTGAGGGGGAGAGCGGCTGAATGTTGCGGAGGGGGGGTGAGCTGATGTGGAAGGCCTCTGCCAGGATCCTCGCCTGCGTGGGGCAGGAACGGACCCTGGAGAGAAGACAGAGCGAGAGGGGGGCGGGGGATGGGAGAGAGTAGAAAAAAACACAGGGGGAGGGGGGAGAGAGAGAGAGAGAGAGGGCTCGTCCGCCCTGGGTATCGCTGCCATGTGGTCCTCCGCGAGCTGAACGGCCGCCTCCAGCGACGCCGGGCGGTGCACCCCACTCCGCCGTTCTCTTGGGCAATCGTTGGATGAACTGTTCCAGTACCACCTGATCGATAAGTCCCTCGACGTCACGGTCCCCCACTAGCAGCCTCTTCCGGCAGGCATCACGGAGCCGCTGGGTGAACGCGAACAGGCGGTCGGCTTTCTCCAGCTTCAGGGCCCGGAAGAGTTGACGATGTTCCTCGGGACTCCGAACAACCCGTTGCATGATGGCCCTCCTCAAGTCAGTGTAGGCCAGGAGGTTCGTTGCGGGCAGTTGTTGAGCCGCGAGTTGGGCTTCCCCGGACAAAAGAGGAACAAGGTGGGCTGCCCATTGATCGCGCGGCCAGCCCCAAATTTCAGCAGTCCGCTCGAACAAGTCCAAGAATGCCTCTGGATCGTCCGTTGCCCCCATCTTCTGTAACGTGGGCGGGGGCAGCGGGGAACGATTGTCCGGGGTCGCGGCTGTGGCGGGAGCGACCTCCTGGCTGAGCAGGCTCCGGAAGGCGTGTCGGTCCTCTGCTTGAGCCCGCATGATTTCAAAGAAGCGCTGATCTTGGTCCTCTCGGAGCTCAAGCAGGGACTGATGGTGGCTCTGATGTAATGCTGCGAGGGACTGGAGGACTTCGGCCAGCTGGGAGGAATCTACGGGACGACCTTCCATGTTTCGGATTCCCGGGTTTTGGGCACCAGTGTAACGAGGGTTCTTGATAAGGCAGGGAAAAAGAAGGACACGTTGACAGCTCTCTCTCACTCAGGTAAGGGTTTCTTTAATCGGTACACAGCAGTGCACACAACTTTACATAAAACAGAAAGAACTTATAATCAACACAAAACAGTTTAACTCTGAGATCACGTCAACACTGGACTGACGTATGTGGAGCTCTTGACTGGCGGTGTTGTTGCTCTTTTTATGCCGCTCTCCCCGTGCTCACTGAAATTAGAGACAGGTGTTAGACATAATTTAGCTCAGGTGCAAGCGCCCTTACCGCTTTTCCCTCTCCGGACGGGCGCTTGACCACGCCCCCGCCGCCACAATGGACAAAAAGGAATCATGACATTTAATGCAATGCCAACAATATTTAAGATATCAAGAAACCCTTCAAAATTTAAAATGTGCAATACTTTGACATTAATCTGTATATTTTTGTAGCAATTCAGGCGAACATAATAGGGATTTTTCAACGTCTGTTACTTCCGCCAGTTGGTGGCGCTACGACAGTGACCCACAATAGTCACATCAATGTGATCAGACAGCATGGACTAACATTTGGCTCAATATTGTTGTTTTTTTGAGTCATTTCCTTATTCCATCTTTTGACTTTATTTTGTTGCTTCGCCATGGCAACACCGTTCGCTATATAAAAAATCCCTTCGCAATTTAGCATCGTCAATGTCTTGGCATGATGTCGCCCACATTTGGTACCTGTAACGTTAAATCTTGGGTGGAGTATTTAAAATTCCTCAGCATGCCTTTTTCAAACAATCCAAAATGGCTATCTTCCTTTTTGGCAGAGGCTATGACTGTCAGCAGAAAGTTGTCCGGCTTGATGAGATCTACACTCACCTAAAGGATTATTAGGAACACCTGTTCAATTTCTCATTAATGCAATGATCTAATCAACCAATCACATGGTAGTTGCTTCAATGCATTTAGGGGTGTGGTCCTGGTCAAGACAATCTCCTGAACTCCAAACTGAATGTCAGAATGGGAAAGAAAGGTGATTTAAGCAATTTTGAGCGTGGCATTGTTGTTGGTGCCAGACGGGCCGGTCTGAGTATTTCACAATCTGCTCAGTTACTGGGATTTTCACTCACAACCATTTCTAGGGTTTACAAAGAATGGTGTGAAAAGGGAAAAACATCCAGTATGCGGCAGTCCTGTGGGCAAAAATGCCTTGTTGATGCTAGAGGTCAGAGGAGAATGGGCCGACTGATTCAAGCTGATAGAAGAGCAACTTTGACTGAAATAACCACTCGTTACAACCGAGGTATGCAGCAAAGCATTTGTGAAGCCACAACACGCACAACCTTGAGGCGGATGGGCTACAACAGCAGAAGACCCCACCGGGTACCACTCATCTCCACTACAAATAGGAAAAAGAGGCTACAATTTGCAAGAGCTCACCAAAATTGGACAGTTGAAGACTGGAAAAATGTTGCCTGGTCTGATGAGTCTCGATTTCTGTTGAGACATTCAGATGGTAGAGTCAGAATTTGGCGTAAACAGAATGAGAACATGGATCCATCATGCCTTGTTACCACTGTGCAGGCTGGTGGTGGTGGTGTAATGGTGTGGGGGATGTTTTCTTGGCACACTTTAAGCCCCTTAGTGCCAATCGTTTAAATGCCACGGCCTACCTGAGCATTGTTTCTGACCATGTCCATCTCTTTATGGCTACTTCCAGCAAGATAATGCACCATGTCACAAAGCTCGAATCATTTCAAATTGGTTTCTTGAACATGACAATGAGTTCACTGTACTAAAATGGCCCCCACAGTCACCAGATCTCAACCCAATAGAGCATCTTTGGGATGTGGTGGAACGGGAGCTTCGTGCCCTGGATGTGCATCCCACAAATCTCCATCAACTGCAAGATGCTATCCTATCAATATGGGCCAACATTTCTAAAGAATGCTTTCAGCACCTTGTTGAATCAATGCCACGTAGAATTAAGGCAGTTCTGAAGGTGAAAGGGGGTCAAACACAGTATTAGTATGGTGTTCCTAATAATCCTTTTGGTGAGTGTATATGTGTACAAATTTTTGTGACTGTACCTCAAAACAGAAGCACTTTCTGCGCCCCCCACCTGTAAATCTGCCACACCTTAATGGCCAGCAACTCTAATGTGCGTGCAAACTTTCAAGAGTCTTCACGCATGTTATGTACCCCAAAAGTACTGAAAACCTTGAAAAAAAGAATTAATCCTTAGAAGAACAATAGGGCTCCACAATTTCAGTGCTTGTGCCCTAATAAGGGCGATTAGCCGAATAGAATTCGATTTCTATAGGTGAAATCCCCCAATTTTTTTTATATATATATATATATATATATATATATACAATGCCGAAGTCCTGCAATCTGGCAACCTTGAACGCGTGAGGTCTCTGTCCAGCGCGAAAAAAGATGCCGGTTTTCTGAAAACAGGTATGTTGGAGTTTAGCCATGCATTGATTTGTCCTTCCTAATGTTCACATGAAACTTATGCCAAATACATTTGAAAATAAGTTTTCAAATGTTTCACACACTTTCAAACATGGTCAAGTATTAGATTGGGGTAGAAAAAGATTTGTGTCTGCAGTGTGTAAGCGATCTAGAAAAAACCTTTTTCAGGATCATAACGTGGATTCTTTTCATGAAATTAATCATAAAATACAATTACAGAGGGTAACGTGCATATTATGGCCATGTGTCCTAAGGGTCATTGAAGTGACTAATTTTTGTCCTGATCTATCAAATTAAAAATACATAAAAATGCAATTCACAAAGCCATTATAGAACACACCTCTTGTATTATGAACATTTTTCAACTGTTTTTTTCAACAATATGTTTAAATTCATATTAATATGTGGTGATGTGTCAGGGACAGTAAAAAAAAAAAAAAAAAGTCAGTCTCATTAAAATCTGAAATTCCAGAAAAAAGAAATGTTGGTAAGACTAGGGCAGAGCAATATTTTATTGTTATTTCTTAAAAATGAAACGGTGAAACAAAATATTAACAAAATAAAATATTATTATTATTATTTTAAAATGCTTTTGCCCACAAAATCAAAATCTTTGGGTGTAACCAACATGTAGATAGCCATTTTGTTGTTTATGTTGACCATAAAAACACATAAAACACAGTAAAATTGTGTTTTGTCTTTAGTTTGTGAGATATACACTTGTACTGAGACTATTTAGTATAGACGGGCCACTTCTTTTAAAATGAATTGGAGAAATTGAAACGCCCTGCATTCAACGGATGTAGAAAGGAAGATGTTAAAAAAACATCTGATATTTATTTTGACATGTTTATGAAAAGGCACATTTTATTCATGTGGTGTAACCCTGAGACTTTCATTCAGTATGGCTTAAAAATAGCAGCTGAAAATGCTTATATGTGTATGTACCTGAGGGAAATGTCAAAAGTTTCCTCAGCCAATGAAGTATTTGTCCTTCAGGAGAAACTAGGCTTGCAAATCATGTCAAAACTCTAGATGACTGGGGTAGTATCTACCTGCCAACAGTTTCAGAGCTGCAACACAGACCCACATTGTTTTGTGGAATTATATACCTTTATATCTGACACCTGGGATAAGAGCCCTCGCTATGCAACACTCTCATGTGTACCTCGTTTATTCACCCTGCTTACAGTGTATTTAGGACACTAAAGCTAAGCTAACACTCAAACCTCAAGCTAACCTTAATTTCAAAGCTCTAGCTCAAGAAGACCAACTCAATGAAGTGATAGTTTTATAGCTATATGTTTTAGACAACTCTTCTGAGTCTGTATAGTGGACATGAGTGGTTAAACCCAACCAAGACAAGCATTTTTGAAAAACACACTCTGACGGGTATTTGTAACCGCCCATGAATGTTCTGAAAAATACAATTTGGTTTTATTGATTTGTCTCTGCATGCTCTCAATTGTGACTGTAATTTTGCCAAATACGATCTTTTGTTGATCCCGGGATAACCTTCCTATCAAAAAATATATAGTCCTAACCCTTAACTAACCATTAAAATCAGAGGGAAATGATAAGCTGAAAATTTTTTGTTCAAGCCCCAACCCTGCTGGAAAATCTGATTGGTTGATGTTGTTCCAGGAACAACATTCTTAGGTTACTGAATGTGTTCCAAAAAACACATCCTACATGGCAAAACCTCAGTCACCTTCTTTAAATAGATAAAATACAGCCCTGTAATACAGTAGTATGATGGATTCCTCCATTGCGTAAATTCTCAAAAAATCGTTTTAGCATGTAGTTTTTGCTATTCATAAAATTTCCAATTCAAGAAGTTCCATTCTTTTCCATCTCTTTCTAAACCTCCCAAAGTAAATAACCACTACCATTCAAAATTTTCCTGGGTTCCCAAACTTTTGATGCCATTGGACAGTCATACATCATAGACTATAGGCAAAGGCAACAATGCTGTTTCTTGGAAAGTCTTTGTTGACTATCTTGTCTCTGTAACATAAAATCCATGGTCAGCCACTTGATGAATAATGGCAACATGACCTGATTTGACTCAAGTATTAGATGATCATGAGTTTAATATTAGTTTTCTTAAAGTAAACGTGAAACAAAGTTGGCTATCCATTATACTTCAGTAATTGGACACATTTCTGTGTGGATATGCAATGGGGGAAAAATGTACAGTTGGACAAGATTTTTGTTTGGAACATAAAAAGTTGGGTGTTCTGTACTAAAGTGGATCCAATTTGTTAGGGCAAGGGTTGAAAAGTTAGATTGTTTTGTGATGTCATCAGAAAAGGAAAGTCTTTGTCAGAGGCAAACAGAGTTAACATTTATACATATATTATTCAGATACTTTTTGAATCAACTTTTTGAAAAATAATGGATCGCTTTATATCCTCTTAAGTCAAACATACAGAAGTAACCTGGCATCCATTTTAGGAACTTCTTGAAATGTCCAGATAGCATATATTTAAAATGAATCTTATCTTTTGTGCCTTACACTTAGTGTTAATAACTTGCTGATTTATTTGGTGGTTTTCTTGTCAATTGTTACCGTTTCCTTATGAGTCACTTGTGCACGTCTAAGCTTATATATTCTCTTTATGTACAGACATAAAGCAAATGTGCAATCAGTGCTATACATGTGGCCTGTCTGCAGATGAACAAAGGGTCAGGGCTGTATTGTAGTAATGGGCATTTAATGGCAAGACCTCGGCTTTAAAGCCACATACCTTTTTCTAGATGAAGTGTGGAGAGCTAGATGAATGCAGTGTAATAACTCCCAGTGCCAATGGATGGCTGCTTTGATTGATAGGGCAAAGCAAGTCCTTGATGGGTGAGGCAAAGAGAGCTGTAAATCTGTAGCTATGTTTGACATTCTGAGAAATACTGCCCTGTTATTAATATACTTGACCCTTTGTTAAGGAGTGGTCCCTCTAAAATGATGCCTGCTTGTTGAATGTTAAGAGTGTCTCTTCACACTATCAAAACATTGTGCTGTTTGTTTGAGCATCCAGACAAGGTTAACACAGCAAAATTGACTCAACCAATAGCATGAGTTTGGGGCGGGGCTATCCAATTGCCCTATCAATGAAAGAAGATGGGAGTGTTTCGGAAAACTGTTTTAAAACAATAATTTTTGCAATTCTGTTGGTGACGCTAGAGGAAAAGAAATGACACACTTCACCTCTAACACATTGAAAAAGATTGCACAGTGTATTGATACACAGAAATATACACCTCTGGGACCGTGATGGCTTTATTGTGGAGTTTGAGGGGTGGGGTTTGAAAACAGGCTGGCAATTGAGCTATCAGGTTGATTCATTCTCGCTGACATCATCCCAGTTTTCATTTGGCTTCTTGTCAAAATCGAGTTGTGTCATGGCCCCAGCTCCAGTCAGATTCTAACGGAGAGCAGAAATATATTTGGCTCAAGTGGGTCATCTGTCTGTTCAGAGGGAATTTCACATGAGCTTGTAAAATGAATGGATTCTGCTCTTTCTATTTCTCCCTCTCTTTTCTCTCTCTTTCATACTCTCATATAAGCATGCACAAAAGTCTGATGCCATATACTTTCATTTGTAACTAGCATGGAACTGTCTAAAGAGAATAATTTATAATAAACACTTATAGGATGTCAGAGGCACAGCCTGATCATTATCGAATGATAGAATAAGGTCATGTAGGGAAATAGAGGTTTTTCGGAGGAAAAAAAAAGAGTAATTGTATTTTAACAAAGTATTCTTTTTATCCTGACTCAAAAGCTTCAGACAGATGAAGCCAAGAGCACCATATCATTATGAAATGTGCTTCTCTACAGAGCTTGATTTTCATTTCAATACAAAAAGAAACTTTTCACATGCATTCAAAAATGTTTTAGTCTGAAAAAAAGCTACAGGCTAAAAATAATAAATTTTTCAATAGTCTGAAAAAATTAATTAGCTCTCAGTGTAGTAAGTGTTTCACATATCCAGGGGCCTCATGTATAAAACTCTGCTTAGATTTCTCCCAAAAAGTGTGCATAAGCACAAAAGTCAGATTTTGCGTATGCAAAAAAATTTAAAATAAAAAAATAATCAGATTCATAAAACCATACATACGCCTGAAACCTGTGCATAGTTCCATTAATAAATCAACTAGCGGAAGCACGTGATTCATTCCGCACCCCGTCTCCTCCCCAAAATTACCACATATGGAGTCTACAACGCCTGTTTTTACTATGCATATTCTCATCTGCATACAATTACAATATGCTCTTCACTATCCAGACACGTGAATGATGCGTTAACGGTACGAGAAACTGTATTATAACAGATAAGACTGTTAATGTCGCATGTGCCAAAAGGTTTGATACTGCAAAATGGATAAACATTATGTATTAAGATATTAACTTGTTTTCAAAAAATATATCTTGGCATAATGTTTTTATCCTTGCAGACATAAATCTAACCAAGGCAATTTTGCTTCTCAGAAAACTTTTGAATTCGTTTTAAGGGAATTTTTATTGAGAAGTTAAATATTTAATACTGGAAACAAACTGAAAAATATTGAAATGATTTGTGCAGCATTGTCTACAATACTTTTTCTGATGAGACTTGTCTCTCCAATGATCCATTCGACTACTGAATGTGGCCAGGAGTGCCTGTCTTATAACTACTGTCCGTTTTACTAAGCCATTTCAAGTCAGTCAGTGTAAAGTGCGCATCACATCACAAATAATCTTTATCCAAAGGCTGTACTTATCTCAGTACATGATTGTAATTGAACAGAAAATATCTCTAATTAAGAAATCTTCACTGTCATTTTTAGATACTGTATGTTTGTTCTCTATGATGACACGGAAAGTTCTCCAAACCCAGCATATCCCAAACCAATATTTCCCTTTTAGATCTTATATTGGAATGCCTTTTTAATTAGTTACAAATAATATAGGCTTCTATTGTCTTAACGATTACTTCTGTTTCAAGTGCTTAACTACGTAGTTATTTTTATTTTTTATTATTTATTCTAAATGTGAATTAAATGAAAATCGGATTTTATAATCAGTCTGTTCAGTTCATCATTTGTCCAGCTGGAGTCGCCAATTCACACACACCAGTAGAAGAGTGCGTGCGCACAGTCAAGAGTGTCCGGACAGTGTGCACATATTGTTTTTTAAACCACGATATATGTTCGTGGGAAATTGCTTATGCACATTTCAATGCCCATTTTGTGCGTACGCAACGCTTATACATCAGCCCCCTGGTCATTTGGATTTCCTGCATGTTGGCATGAAATACAGTGTGAAGAGAGTGTCTTAGAGAATCTGTGTTCCCTTTACAAAAAGCTTCACTATGATGCTGCGCTTTTGCTAAGCGCTTTGGGAACAATCCTAGTTGTGAATGAGCTGTGAATATGTGTGTAACACGTCAATGAACATTGACCGGAATTTATAGCCTCGGCTGATGTAGTCATTAGACGCACCTGTGGCCAGGCTATAAATGGATGCGTCACCAGGTGTCGTCAGATCCTCTTTTTTCAGAGCGATTCTGTGTGTGTGTTTTACAAACCCTGTCAAAACTTTCTTTCCTCTGCTAGGAATTAGAATTTGTGAGGCAGTGTGAAGTGAACCTTTTCTCCTTTCTGTTCTGTCTAGGAAAAAAAAAAAAAAAAAAAATTAATAAATATATATATATATATATATATATATATATATATATATATATATATATATATATATATATATATATATATATATATACAGTGTGTGTGTATATATATATATATATATATATATATATATATACACACACTCACCTAAAGGATTTTTCTCATTAATGCAATTATCTAATCAACCAATCACATGGCAGTTGCTTCAATGCATTTAGGGGTGTGGTCCTGGTCAAGACAATCTCCTGAACTCCAAACTGAATGTCAGAATTGGAAAGAAAGGTGATTTAAGCAATTTTGAGCGTGGCATGGTTGTTGGTGCCAGACGGGCTGGTCTGAGTATTTCACAATCTGCTCAGTTACTGGGATTTTCACGCACAACCATTTCTAGGGTTTACAAAGAATGGTGTGAAAAGGGGAAAAACATCCAGTATGCAGCAGTCCTGTGGGCGAAAATGCCTTGTGGATGCTAGAGGTCAGAGGAGAATGGGCCGACTGATTCAAGCTGATAGAAGAGCAACTTTGACTGAAATAACCACTCATTACAACCGAGGTATGCAGCAAAGCATTTGTGAAGCCACAACACGCACAACCTTGAGGCGGATGGGCTACAACAGCAGAAGACCCCACCGGGTACCACTCATCTCCACTACAAATAGGAAAAAGAGGCTACAATTTGCAAGAGCTCACCAAAATTGGACAGTTGAAGACTGGAAAAATGTTCCCTGGTCTGATGAGTCTCGATTTCTGTTGAGACATTCAGATGGTAGAGTCAGAATTTGGCGTAAACAGAATGAGAACATGGATCCATCATGCCTTGTTACCACTGTGCAGGCTGCTGGTGGTGGTGTAATGGTGTGGGGGATGTTTTCTTGGCACACTTTAGGCCCCTTAGTGCCAATTGGGCATCGTTTAAATGCCACGGCCTACCTGAGCATTGTTTCTGACCATGTCCATCCCTTTATGGCCACCATGTACCCATCCTCTGATGGCTACTTCCAGCAGGATAATGCACCATGTCACAAAGCTCGAATCATTTCAAATTGGTTTCTTGAACATGACAATGAGTTCACTGTACTAAAATGGCCCCCACAGTCACCAGATCTCAACCCAATAGAGCATCTTTGGGATGTGGTGGAACGGGAGCTTCGTGCCCTGGATGTGCATCCCACACATCTCCATCAACTGCAAGATGCTATCCTATCAATATGGGCCAACATTTCTAAAGAATGCTTTCAGCACCTTGTTGAATCAATGCCACGTAGAATTAAGGCAGTTCTGAAGGCGAAAGGGGGTCAAACACAGTATTAGTATGGTGTTCCTAATAATCCTTTAGGTGAGTGTATATATATATATATATATATATAATTTTAATTTTTTTTTTTAAAAGAAAGAGAGAATGACTGAAAGCCATAAATGATGTGTGTTCCTCTGTTTTTGCTCTAAAGCTGAAGATGACATGCATCAGTTTTGCTCTGTTTGGGTGGGGCTCTCGTATGGATCTGGCTGAGGAGCGAGAGACGAGTTCATCCCTTTCGCTCGCTCTCTCCTCAGATACAGCTGATCCTCGTAAGCCTGAAGCGCGCCTCAGCGCCTCTTCGGTTCACGAGGACACTGAACCTTTGTAAATTCCTCGCATAATAATAAAGCGGCTGTGGAATTAAGAGACAAATGCAAGCATTACGATCTGCTTTCGGGCAAAATGCTTCGCGCTCGCCTCGCTTACTTCCGGGAGTCAACGCCCACATTTCATTCATGGGGCTCTCGCATGGATCTGTCTGAGGAGCGAGAGACGGGTTTATCCCTTTCCCTCGCTCTCTCCCCAGACCCAGCTGGTCCTTCCCGTGATCTTGAAGCGCGTTTCGGCGCCTCTTCGGTTCAAGAGGGGGGCGGGGCGCTGAACCTCATGTCACGCACAATAATAAAGTGGCTGAGAAATTACTTAAGGTGATTACGTGAGATGTGGCCAGACTACAGCTAGACTGGCCACGCGAACAAGAGACCCTCCCCCAAACGCTCCAAACTAGAAGACAAATTTCTGTCTGGTGGCCAAAATGATTAAATAAATAAAAGAGGGAATGGAACTCTATATCAGTCCCTTCCTTTCTTCTGTGACCTTCATAACAAGTATTTTCTTTATGGAGGAAATTTATACTTCCCGTGTCTTCGTGCCCTCGACGTTGGTGTATTCAACTATCGTGGGTGCTGAAGCTTGGGGTATTCGGTGATGCAGCCGGTAGAAGAGACACCTGCAGGTTTTCTCTCACCTGGCCTCATCGCTAAAGAGACCTACTCTCCCCACAAAGCTGTGCAGAACCACCTCCACGCTTGTGGGGAAAGCTTATCAGGCAGCAGGTCAGGCTGGTGTTGCCCTGCACACTATGGCAGTGTTAAAAGCGCACTAGGCTAAATCTGTTGAAGGACCTGAGTGTGGGCACCTCACTCAGGGGGAGGGGCCGTCGGCTGCCCAGCCCCGCCCAGTCCTTCTAGGCGGGAGGCTCTAAAACAAAACGTGGCGAGTCGTGCTCCCCCTCGTAAAGACTGGGGTCCAGTTCGTCACCCTCAGCAGCCCCCAATGCAAGACCTCAGGGGCGTGATTTCTAAGAGAAAGAAACCCTGATGGTCTTGTACCCAGCCTTGTGGGGGTAGTTCCCCTCGGGACGGGGCGCGTGTATCATCCACTTCGGCCCTCCCGATACCCTCACGAAACCTCTTCACTCCCGCCGCCTTTGGTGTTTCAGGTGATAGAGGCTTCCAACAAAGAGTTGGGTGTACCGTTGCTTCCTGCCTTGATCCAGGACGCGGAACACTCGACATCCCCTCAACAGGAAGTGTCAGAAATAATACCCATCTCATAGAACCTGGCAGCGTGGAAGCTTCTGCCAGGTATTTCTATGTGGGTTCTAGAAACTGTAGAAAGAGGCTACAGAATTAAATTTGCTCGCCGTCCTCCCCGTTTCAACGGCGTGGTTCCCACTACCGTGAAACCGGGACAGGCATGTCTACTGTGGAAAGAACTGCAAAATTTCTTGGTCAAAGGGGCCATAGAACATGTTCCCCTTCCAGAGAAAGAGTCGGGCTATTAGAGCAGATACTACCTGGTTCCCAAGAAGGGTGGGGGGTTGCGTCCGATTCTAGATCTTCGAGGCTTGAACCGCTCTGTGTTCAAGTCCTAGATGTTGACTATCAAGACGATCGTGTCACAAGCCCAACATCACGTTTGGCTAGTCACCATCCATCTCATGGACGCATATCTTCATATAGAGCCACAGCACAGGAAGTTCCTGAGGTTCGCTTTCGGGGGCGAAGCCTTCCAGAATCGGGTTCTTCCATTTGGCCTAGCCCAATTAACCCACACATTCAGGAAATGCATGGATGCAGCACTGGCTCCTCTTGACTGAGGGATATCGTCTTGACTCATCTGGGGGTTATATGGAATTCAGTCACAATGCAGGCACAATCGTCTCCAGCACGAATTGTTTACATTCAGAACACCCTGAGCAAGGTCAGGCTTGGTCGAGGTTGCACTGCTCATCAGTATCATTGAATACTAGGTCTCATAGCATTGGTGTCCGCGGTGATCCCTTCGGACCTTATGCACATGAGACCGCTTCAGCTGTGGCTAGAAGCCAGGGGGTTTTATCTGAGGGCCAGTCCCCTAAGGCAAATAAGGGTTATGCACCACGTGCTTCGTTCCCTTTCTATGTGGTTCAGACCCCAGTTCTTACCTTGGGTCCCACTCTAGGTGTTTCTTGTCATCGCAGGCTGCTAACGACAGACGCCTCCCTGACGGGCTGGATAGCGGCCTTAAGTGGTCGCCCGGCTTAAAAGGATAGGAGGGTCGTCAGTTTGGTTGTCACAGTAACTGTCTCGAGCTGATGGCTGTATTTCTGGCCCTGAAATACTTCCTCCTGAGGCTGCCATCTTGGTGCGGGTGGGCAATACAGTGGTAACATCTTACGTAAACCATCGGGGGGATCCACGTTCACGTCAGCTGAATTTCTGGCACGTTGGATCCTCCTTGGGGCCCAGGGCAGCTCCTGTCACTCAGGACAGTTTCATCCCTGGATGCCCGTGTGTGTGGGAGCAGATTTACTCTGAGGTAGTGAACAAATCTGGGTGAGATTTCACAGGGCAGAAGAGGACCTCTTCGCCTCTATGATAGCGCAATGTCTCCTCTACTTCTCCCTAAGTCATCCAGCCCCCTTGGGTCTGGACTTAAAGGCACATACATGACCCTGAATGCGTCTGTATGCGTTTTTGTCCCCCGGTTTTTCTGCTCCCGGGAGTCTTGGCAAGGTTCGCCAGCAAGGGTCTTGCCTCCTCCTAATGGTGCTGCGCTGGCCGAACAGGATATGTTTCTCGAATACCTCTCCTCGACGGCTCGCCTTGGGCGATTCCGAACAGGGAGGACCTTCTCATCACTGGCCCGAATTGTGAAACCTTTCATGCTTGGCCCCAAAGGGGTCTTTCTCTTGAGGTTATCGAGACCATTTCAAGTGCTAGGGCTCCCTCCACTTGGAACTGATCTGGGTAGGACCTCTTCACCTCTGTTGATAGTGCAATGTCTCCTCTACTTCTCCCCGAGTTGCCCAGTTTCCCCCCTAAGTTCATATTACAGAACCAGCTAACTGCCAGTTTGCTTCAGTTCTGGATTTTCTGTAGAAAGAACTGTCAGCGGGCACTTGCCTCGCCACTGACAGGTTCTATGTGGCCTCCACTGTGGTTTGCCATGCCTTGGTGGGTGGGGTGCCCCCTAAGAGGCATCCTTGTTAGGACCTCTTCATAGACCTCTAGAGTCAGCATTTGGTAGACTTCTGACTCTCAAGATGGTTTTTCTTATGGCAATCACGTCTCTAAAGAGTCTTGGGTACCTACAGGCTCTGTCTCTTTTGCCGGCCTGTTTAGAGTTTGCCCCAGATATGACCAAAAGCATTCTTTGCACCCTCACCCTAACTACCTGCCCAAGGTACCTTTCATGACCCATGGCCAGTTATTTTCTAAGCCTTCTGCTCCCTGCTGTTTGTAATGACGGAGCAGCTAAGACTTCTCAGACTTTGTCCAGTCTGTACCCTTCAGACTTATGTCCACCACTTTTGCTAGTGGCGTAAAGTCAGGGCAGCAATTATTCACTTGGAAGCCATGACCGGGGCGGTCACCTCCTGGAAGAATATGTCACTTTGGGTGAGAGACATTATTGCCCGGGCCTACGAGGCGCGTGGTCAAGCTTCGCCAGTAGGTTTTAGGGCGCATTCTACCAGAGGGCTCTCCTCCTCTAAAGCCTTGGCTAGAGGTCTCCCTCTGCAGCAAGTTTGTGATGCGGCCGGCTGGTCCTCTCCGCACACATTCATCTGGTTTTATGGTCATGTTACTAGATGTTCATGCTACCCCAGGCTCCTGTGCCCTTGGGTCGACATCTACGCTCATGTCTAAGCAAGTTTGTGATGCGGCAGGCTGGTCCTCTCCGCACACATTCATCTGGTTTTATGGTCATGTTACTGGATGTTCCTGCTACCCCGGGCTCTTATGCCCTTGGGTCGACATCTACGCTTATGTCTAAGCAAGTTTGTGATGCGGCAGGCTGGTCCTCTCCGCACACATTCTCAGATCTTATGGCTTAAATCTTTCATGCCTGGTCAAGTTTGTGATGCAGCGGGCTGGTCCTCTCCGCACACATTCATAAAATTTTATGGGTTAGATGTTTTGCTACTCCGGACACTTGCGTCCTTGAGTCGACATCTCAAGCTCATGTCTGAGGCCTCTTGCGTTCTTGTGAGCACACTTCACAACCATAGGGGTCCGGACAGCCCCAGTGCGGCGGCGTGGGTATTGCGTTCCCAAAGCATCATAGTGAAGCTTTTTGTAAAGGTAATGTCTCGGGTTACATGTGTAACCCTTGTTCCCTGAAAAAAGTGGAACGGGATGCTGCGCTTCTTTGCCGCACTGGGACGTCCCAGGATTGCTCTTCAAAAAGAAGTATCTGACGACACCTGGTGACGCATCCATTTATAGCCTGGCCACAGGTGCGTCTAATGACTACATCAGCCGAGGCTATAAATTCCAGGCAGTGTTCATTGACGTGTTACACACATATTCACAGCTTGTTCACAACTAGGATTGTTCCCTAAGCACTTAGCAAAAGCGCAGCATCTCGTTCCAATTTTTCAGGGAAAAAAGGGTTACACATCTTACCCGAGACGTTATCAGTAACACTGATTTATATAGTTGCAGACAAAATATTACTGCAGCCATGCTAGTTTCAGATTACATTTTCACTGCAGAAACAGAATGGTATATTTATGTGTCTTGCAGAATTTTACTAATGTTTCGACAGAATTGCTTTGGATCCTTGCTAAATAGTCCAACAATGTGTGAGTAACGGGTAAATAAAGCTTGAACAATTTATCATACTCCAATTTTTGTCAAGCATGTAACATTCAATTTCACTAAGGTTTAAAAAAAATAATAAAAAAATAATTGTAATTGTATAGCTACAGAATTTCTTATAAAAATATCCGTCAGCAATGTGGTGAACATTTTGTTTTGCTGTGTGTCAAAAATCTGTCTTAAATCTCTTAATTGTTTTAATAGTTTTGACAGTATACTACTATCAAACTTAGCTTAGAGAAATATTGTATAGCTAATCATTTTAATTTTAAATGTATTCTCTGTATAACAAGGAACAACAGGCATAACTAGTCAAATTGAACTGAGAAACATGAAGATATGCGTCTTATTCACACAACTTTGTTTTGAATTTGAAATTCAAAACTCAATTTGTTTTTTTTTTTTAAATTGAAGCTCAAATTAAAAAATTTAAATAAAATATAAAATCCTTAAATTCCAAATGAAATTCCAATTGAATATCCTGTGAGGCCACAAGGGAGCCAACTCTTAAGTTCTGAATTTTGCCCAACTCAGATATTAAAATTAATATATTCTTTAGTCTCATCTAATATAAAAGACAAGAAACAATAAGTCGGATGAGGTGAACTGAGGCCATAACATTCCACTCTTACTGTTTTTAAAGCATACATCACTCTGGAAGACAGAGCTATAACAATGTACACATGGTGGGTTGTAAAGAAACAACACAGGATATAAACATATCTTATTGGGGTTTTATTCTGATGTCTTTTGAAAAAAAAATGAGAGAGAGAGAGAGAGAGAGAGAGAGAGAGAGAGAGAGAGAGAAAGAAAGAAAGATGAAAGAGTGTGTGCTCACTGTACGACAGGTGAGGTTGAAACAGAGGTGCACTTTCTCCTTTACTGCCCAAAATGTAAAGATACAAGGGACATTTATATAGATAAATTAACAAACAGCATAGACAAATTTATAACCATGAAAGAACAAGAACAAATTTATATAATACTTGGAGAGGGACACACAGCAGCACTGGCTGCAAGATACGTTTTAACGTGTCACAGCCTAAGAGACAGTGGGTGAATGTTTTATGTGTTTTATCCCCTGTGTGCCACCCAATGTTCACCACAGTGACCCTTAGTTTGTGTGTGTATATTAATTTATGTGTCAGTGCTCTTCACTTTTTTTAAACACTGTGGCCTTCAGCAGTTCTGAACCTGTTTTGTATTTATTTTTATTATTTATTTTTATATTTGTTAAACTAAATGTAATTATAGATTAAGGTGTAGTTCTTTTTTTACACAGCCTCTGCTTTGGCAATATTGTACTGTTTACATTCATGCCAATAAAGCCCCATTTGAGAGAGCGAGAGAGCGAGCAGTCGATGAGGCCGTATACAAAAAATAAATAAATATGAGGTACAAAAATGAAATATGGAAATGGAAGCTTTAGCATAAGTTCTGCCAGGAAGACTTAATTGTTACGTCACTCATTACCTTCTCATCTATCCAATCGCGCTCTAACGCTTGTGGTATAAAAGATGGGTACTTACACATGTCTGAGTTTGCCCACCCTCCCCACCACCAAGATGATTTCTTCCCTTCCATCCTCCCCACCACCACCAGGATGGTCCCTTCCCATACCTCCCTGGGGGTCGGCTGTGCCCCTGCCTCCATCGCCAGGCAGGAAATGCAGAGTCCGGACCCCCGGATTGCGAGCTACGGACGGGGCCTACGCCAAAGAAATTTAGCATTATATTGTTTGACGAGCTGTCAATAAATGGTTAATTGTTTCAGCTTTATTCTCCCGAGTCTTTCTGGTAGAACTGAAATATGGCAGAGGCTAATGTCAAAAGAAAACTTCAACACGGCTTTAGCCTACCCATATGCTTCAGCATACAGCATCTTAATACATGCTTATATCATTCACAGTAGTTTATGCATTTAAGTACTTGCTCAAAACACTCAAAGCATCTTATGCATTAAACACATGCTTAAATCACTTGCAGTATTTTACTTATATTAACCAGGCTTTAATGACATGTATAGCTGTTTAAAACAATATAATTCTCAATACACATGCTCTCATAACATATGTTTTCGCATATAACATATAACACTTTAACATATTACACTTATTCACTAAACTGGAGAACATACTTGGCTATAAATAATTAAATAAGACATAATTCATTCTAAATTTACTGCATATACCCAGTTCTCCCATGTATAGAAAAAGTCCATATGCATCTTTTGGAAATGATCAATAACAATCACTCAATTTTGTGAACACATTTAATGCAATTAGTCAACATTTTATGTAGTATTTTATATTTACCCAAAGAATTATCAACCAATGAACAAAATGTTTCCAACATGAATGAGTGCTGGAATGCATGTGTCACAAAAATCTGGTGTTGCAAAACTCCGTTCTTTAAAGGGGCCATGAAATATATGACTAGAGTTAAATTACATTAAATTTCTCCACTTGGCTACATTCACCCCTGCTAAAAGTCCTTGTCCCCGATGACTCAATGCATATTTTTCATTTCTTTAACAGCTTCCCTAAAGAACACAGTACCCAGGCTTGTTAACACCTGCGAGAAGACTTCAGGACTAAGTGAAACAGCATTGCATGCTGATTTTGGCTCATTAAATGAGTTTGAGTGTATACCAGCATTGGCTCTTTTAGTTCTTGGTGCTGGTACAGGCTTTTTAATCTCTGTTTAAGACACTCTAGGAACTGTGCCAGTGTCAAGCTCAACTCTCTCTGGACCAGACACATTAGGAGCTGTGTCATTTATAGACTCAACTCTCTGGTATCAAAGCTTGTTGTTCAATGTTCCCTGAAATCAGAACAGGTTTACCTATAAGGGCTTCAGCTGCTGAAAGAGGGATTTCAGGGTTCACATTCTCTGTATCTTGCAGACTATGATATGTGACATCTAACATAACAAAATCAGGATCAGATTCCACAAATTCAACCTGCTCAGAAACAGATTCTCCCCTCGATTGTAGTGTTGAGGGAGAATGGGTCAAAGGTGCAAGTCTCTCAGCTGCCTTGTTCTGTGTATTCCCTGGCTTTTTCACGAGCTTCTCTCAATCTGTCTTTGTGAATCACTAACCAATCATGTTTTCTGTCCACAGTTTGCTCTTGATCTAGCAGTGCAAATACTGGAAGATGTGGGTTGACACCAAACAGCAAGTAATGTAGTAAGTATCCAGTGGTTGCATGTGGTGTTACATTATATTCATAAGCCTTATGCTTCTTTAAACCATAGATTTTACATAGCACTTTAAAGATTTCTGCCCTGATCAGAATGCAATCGTTCAGGCACACCATATTTCATGAACCACTCTTTCAGAAGGATTTTAGCAGTGTTATCAGTCCTCTGATCCTTGGTTGGAAACACCTGTGTGAACTTTGTAAACATCAGTCACAATTAACACTTTCTCATGGACATCAGAGGCAGGTTCAAGCACAGTAAAATCTACTGCCACTACTTCAAGGGGCCTTGAAATAAGAAATTGCTTCATAGGAGGATTTATCCTTGGCTGTGGCACCTTGGTTAAGATTCACCTTTGACACTTTTTGATCCATTGCTCCACATCATTAAAAATGCCAACCCAGAAGTACAGTTACCTCAACAGGTTTAGTGTGCGCTGAATGCCCTGGTGCCCATACTGTCATGAAAAATTTCAAAGACCTGTTCTTTTAGACATGAGGGTAAGAGCAGCTGTTGACATTCACCACAATGTTGATCATTCACAATGCCATAAAGCAAACCATCCAGCTCTCAAAACACACTTCCACTGCTTTATCAGTGACAGCACTGATTTTTAAAGACCAGATCTCTCACGAGTGGTTGGCTTTTATTTACGTTCTCAAAAGGTTCTGAAAGAACTGAGATTCGGATCTTTCATTTGAAAATCCTTCAGTACAGCTGTTGTACTACCCGGCAAAGCAGACGTACTTCCTTGAGGGTTACTGCCTTCCTCTACTCCACAATCTAAAGTACAATCTATCTAACCCTACAGCACTTTTCAATAGCCATCACTAAGCCAGGCTCTCAGGCTGTTCCTTTGTTTATTATATTGCAGATGGCAATACAGTAATAATATTCTGTATCATCAGGAGTGGCAGGCTCCCCTGGTGATGGCTGTTTAGAGAGGGCATTAGCAGATGCATTATGCTGTCCTTGGTGGTATTTTACCTCAAAATCAAAGATGGCTAATTGAGTGACCCATCTTTGCTCAATTGCACTGAGCTTAGTAGATGCCACAGAGGTTTGTTATCTGTGATGAAAACAAACTTGGAACCCAGCAGATTTTTCAGTAATGGCTTACTTCAGGGCAGTTGCTCAAGTTTCATGCTGCTGTAAATTCTGTCATTCTGTTCCAATTTACAAAGACTGGCATAAGCTATGACACTCCAACACTCACCCTGCTGCTTATATAAGAGTGCCCATGACTTCACTACTCGAATCAATTTCCATTGTGAAAGGAAGATTGAAATCTGCATGCCCTAACACGGGAGCAGACGTAAGCATCACCTTCAGCAGCTCAAATGCTGATTGGCACTCTGCTGACAACTGAGTACTAAACACTCTCTTTGTGGAGCCAAAATGCTTGATAGAAAAATCCTTAATTAACTTTCTGTAGGAACAACAGGTGCCAAAGAATGAGCATAACTTCTTAACATTACTGGGAATTTCCCATTACTTGACCACTTCAACTTTACCTGGATCAGTACCAATACCTTGAGCTGAGATCTGATGACCTAAAAAAATTACTTCTTGCTGCACTAAATTACACTTCGGACTTAACTTTGAGACCTGTTTCTTTTAGACTGTTGAAGACTACTTCCAGTCTCTAAGTGCTCAGGGAAAGTTTGAGAGGACACTAGTATATCATCAGGGTACACTAGCATGAACTGAAAAATTATTCACATTTGGAAGCCTGCATAAGACATTGAAACATCGAAGGTCCATTGCAAACCCCAAAGGGCATCAGAGAATATTCAAGATCCCAAATGGAGTTGTAAATGCAGTCTTATGCCTTATGTATTGCTCATGGACAGCAACCTGATAATATCCACTAGCTAAATCAATGGAAGAAAAGAAGTTTGCTCCTTGTAGTGCATCAAAGTTTTCATCTATCCTAGGCAGAGTAAACACATCTCACTTGGTCAATGAGTTCAGCTGCATGCAATCAAAACAAAGCCTGAGACCGCAATCAGTTTTTCTAACTAGCACGATAGGTAGCATACGCACTAGTGCATTCTTGAATCACTCCTTTCTTAATGAGTTTGGTGAAATGTTCTCTGACTTCCCTATTGTGACGATTTCGGGACGAACCCGCACCTTTAATTACAAACACATGAATGAAATGAGGTTGACCAATCAGGAGACAGACAAAGGATGACGCAGAGGTTATGAAATGGAAGCGGTAAGGAAATAGACGGAGTGGCGGTAAACGTAAAGGCAGCAGGACAGACAGTTACGGCTGGGGTTACTCTTCGTCCACTGCATGGGTCTTTTGCCTGTTACTAAGGATCTGCGTGGAAGTGAACATTACGGGTGAAGCTGGTTGAGTCCGGTCATCTACGTGGTGAACCTGCAGCGCACGCTGTTTCGAGTTGGTCAACAGAGGGAACGAGCCAAAGGGGATTTTCATCGCGTTTCTTTGGAACATTCAGACACCAGCTGCAGCGCGTTGACTGTTCCTAAAGCTTGCTTACCTCAGGTACTCGCTCCAAACTCCAGCCTAAAGTCTTCCATTGTGGCGTTGTGCATTCACGTCCGTGAAAGACATACATAACGACACACACACACACACGCACATGAGCGTTTACAAACATTCACCCAAACTCATTCAAGACACGCTCAGAGCGAGCGCTTTTGTTTTGTTCCTTTTTTTTTTGTATGATTATTTTTTGAGTGTGACGATTTGCATGTAATAAGTGCGATATCTTGCGCTATATTTTGCATTTTATATTGGGTGTGAAATGGACTTTTTGGAATCATGGACTATTGATTAATGCAAGCCTACACCATCCGACCTCCATCCATTGTGATCTGTTAAGGTATGGGGAAATGTTATTTTTTTTGTTGTTTTGTTAAAGACGAATATAAATATTTACACTGAATCTCTTTTTTTTGTGGAAGGTTTTTTGCATACCTCTAGTTTTTGTGTAACTGGTGGCTTATGAGCTATCCTGGTTTAAATCATTATGTGTGGTAGATTTAATTCTACCTGGCGCCCAAATTAATTAATTTCAAATTTAAAAATCCTTTTGCAAGGGCGTGCCACCGTTACACTATACTGAGTAGGTGTGATACGCCTATAAGGCTGAGCCACCGGTACATAATCCATAACATGAATCCCCTGTTGCACTTTGTCTGTAAAACTGAGGTCTTCATCCTCGAGAGCAAAAATTTCAGAGTACTTCATAAACAACTCAGCTCTGCCTGCTGTTCAGGAGTACCACCAATGTGTAGCTTGTTGAGAAACTCTTTAGAGCTGTCCTACTATAACTGACTGTCTTTTGTGTTTACACTGATCTCTTTGATATCAGCAGAAATTCTCTGTAATCTCACCTGACATGTCTCTTTGGACTTCACACTCTCGACACCAGACAGAGTACCATGTCTGGTTCTGGCTTGTCACCAGATATCTTCGGGGGAGAGGTTCACAACCTGTACAGGAAACAACAGTTTCTCTGAGAGAGGGAACAACAATCAGACCTCCAGGCAAGGGTGTTATTGCTGATTCTAACAGAAAGTCTCATGAACCATAATTTAACACACTCTTTGCTCCCTTGACCATTACCATTGTAATTGATTAAGCAGGTATGTGTACCATGTCTTTTCCAGCTACTCGGACTATGCTTCACTTTTCTAAACTGTTGGCACTCTACATCTGCTGAAATGCCTCCCAATCAGACTGCAACTCTCCACCTAGGATAATATCAAACTCTGCACGAACAAGTTGTCTACATCTGCTAATGATGTTCATGCAAATGAGGGCTGGTACAGCAAAATAGTTTTGTGAGACTCTGACTACTACAAAACCACATTTGGCCATGGTTTCAAACTCCAACTCAAGATAACCTAGGTAAGGTATGTCTTAACTGTTGGCAGCTGTAATCTTCAGCCAACCTACTGTGGACAGCATAACTTCATCTCCACCAGACAGGTGTTCCCTGAAGAAACTGTCACAAATAGTACTGACTTGGCTTCCTGTATCAAGTAAACAAGTGGCCTTTATTCCATAGTGGTATAGTGGTTGGTCACAATAAGAATTGATATTGGCTGAGCCTATGGACTGCGCTCACATTGCCTGGATCACAGCAAGCAAGGGTGCAAGGTTTCTCTGCTGCACAGACAATGTAGCTTTCTCTGTGACAGTCTGTATGCTTTTCTTCACACACCGCTTGTGTCCTACACCAAAACATATTGGCTGGCCGTCATCTGTAAACCTTGGCTGCATCTTGGGTTTACTATGAAACATAGGTTCTGAATTAGTAGACTGCAAAATGAGTTTCTCGACAGCTTGTGTTAGCTCTCCTATAGGTATTCCTTGTTCTGCTACAATATTTAAAACTTCTTCAAGAGTAGAAGGGTTTTTCTCAGGTATACAAATAACAGTGCACTGAACTTCTGCTATCTCAAACACAACACTTCTGTTGCCAAATTCACATTTGATATTGCATTTGATGATTGTTTCAGGATAGAACTCCGAATTTGAGACAAAGCATGAGAATAAGCATGAAGATCCTCAGCTTCCATTTGTTTATGGCTATAGAATGTTTGTAATAACTGAGACACACTGCGCTTTTCTCAAAAAGCTTCTCTCAGGTACACAAAGAGGTCACATGATTGCTTAGGTTCATTCCCCATCTGTAATCTGACCTCTTCTAAGGCTGTTCCCTTTAAGAGGGAGAGTATGAGGTCTTGCTGGTCTTCTGTGGTCTGATTTCGAGCATGTAGTTGTAACAAATGTCTGTTTCCAATGAGGGAGATGCTGAGTTCTTCAGAAGTAGGTACTTTACTGGCCACACAAAATGTTTACAACAAAAATCATAACATGAACTGAACAAAAACTCTTGTCTCTTTGCATCAGCCAACACTAGATTGGTGTGTGTTAGTCTCTCGTCTGGTGATTCTGTGTCTGATCTTATGCCACTCTCCCCATGCTCACTTAAATTAGAGACAGGTGTTGGACATAATTTGGCTCATGTGCAAGCGCCCTTACTGCTCTCTCTCCCCGGATGGACACTTGACCACACCCCCGCTGCCACATACCCCCACCGCCCAACTAAGGCCGGGACGTCATCCGGCCTGCCTATCACTCCCCCCACATTTCTGGAAAGGAAGTCATCGACAGCCATCTGCACCCCCGGTCTGTGGACCACCTCGAATTTAAAGGGCTGGAGAGCCAGATACCAACGGGTGATCCGGGCATTGGTATCCGTCATGCGGTGAAGCCATTGGAGTGGGGCGTGATCCGAGCAGAGAGTGAAGGCCCGCCCCAGCAGGTAGTAATGGAGGGTGAGGACCGCCCACTTGATGGCCTGACACTCCTTTTCTATGGTGCTGTACTTTGTCTTCCTTAAGGAGAGCTTCCTGCTGATGTACAGCACTGGGCGCTCCTCCCCTTCCACCACCTGCGAGAGTATGGCCCCCAGTCCTCTGTCTGAAGCATCCGTCTGCAATAGAAAGGGGAGAGAGAAGTTAGGTGCATGTAAAAGCGGCCCCTCACAAAGTGCGGCTTTAACCTGCATGAACGCCCGTTGGCACTGACCATTGGACCGGGTCTGGAGCCCCCTTTTTAGTGAGGTCAGTCAGCGGGCTGGTGACGTACGAATAATTAGGCACAAATCTCCTATAATAGCCAGCCAGCCCCAGGAACTGCCTCACCCCCTTTTTGGTCTTGGGTCTTGGGCAGGTCGCAATCGCCACGGTCTTGTCAATTTTGGGTCCATGACCCAAGTGGAACCCCAGATACCGTACCTCCACAAGCCCAATCGCACACTTCTTGGGGTTTGCCGTGAGCCCCGCCCGCCGCAGCGACTTCAGGACCACCCTCAGATATTGTTTGTGCTGCTGCCAATCATTACTATAGATGATAATGTCATCTAAGTAGGCAGCGGCATAAGCCCAATATGGCTGGAGGATACGGTCCATGAGCTGTTGAAACGTCGCCGGGGCCCCAAACAAACCGAACGGAAGCGTCACAAATTTGTGCAATCCAAACTGCGTGTTGAAGGCTGTTTTTTGCGGGAAATTGGTGTCAAGGTGATCTGCCAATAACCCTTTGTTAAATCCAATGTTGAATAAAAGTGAGCCGTACCTAACCGATCGAGTAACTCATCAACATGGGGCATCGGGTACGCGTTGACTTTCCTATAAGCCACACAAAACCGAACAGACCCGTCACTCTTGGGAACAACAACGACCGGGCTGGACCAATCACTGTGAGATTCTTCTATTACGTCCATATCAAGCATCGCATCCAATTCCTCCCGAACTATTTTGTTTTTGTGTTCGAGTAGGCGATAGGTCCGGCTACATACCACCACTCCCGGCTCGGTCTCGATATGGTGTTGGATGAGGTTCGTACAACCCGGTAGAGGGGAAAACACATCTGCAAACTCTTTTTGCAACTCAGCAACCTCTGCAAGTTGGTACGGTGAGAGGTGGTCTCTGAAAATGGGTGTTATGATGGTAGCTTTTGTTTACCTCCAGTCCGATCTCCACCCTCTCCGGGACTACCGTAGCCAATATTACAGGGGCCACCTCCCTCCACAATTTCAGTAGATTGAGATGGTAAATCTGTCGCGCGCCCCTTCTATTGGTTCGTTTTACCTCATAATCGAGATCACCCACTCGCCGTGTGACCTCAAAGGGTGACCAATTGGCGAGTAATTTAGAACTCAATGTTGGGAGTAATACAAGCACTTTATCACCCGGTGCAAATTCCCTGAGCTGAGTACCCCTGTCATACAGCTGGCATTGTCGTTCTTGAGCTCGGAGCAAATTCTCCTGTGTTAGTTTTTCCCAAAGTGTGGCGTTTTGCTCTGAGAGCAAGGACGTATTGAATTTCGTTCTTACTGTCTGAAGGCCCCTCCTCCCAGGCTTCAAATATAACATCCAATACACTGCGCGGGCGCCGCCCATATAGCAGCTCAAACGGAGAGAAGCCAGTAGAGGCTTGTGCGACCTCTCAAACTGCAAATAACCATTTATCCCAGTTTCTCGCATCCTCGTGGACAAATTTACGAATCATATTCAGGGTCTTATTAAATCGCTCCACCAGGCCATCTGTCTGCGGATGGTACACGCTAGTGCGAATCGATTTAATGCCCAGTAATTCGCAAAGTTCGCAAAGTGTTCATGACATAAATGTTGTGGCCTGATCGGTGAGGATTTCTTTCGGAATCCCCACCCAGGAGATTAGTTTGAAGAGTGCCCCCACAACACTACGTGCTGAGATATTGCTCAGAGGCACTGCTTCCGGATATAGCGTTGCATAATCCACCTGGAATAATACAAAGTGATGTCCGCGTGCTGTCCGCTCTAATGGCCCGACGAGGTCCATTCCAATCCTCTCAAAGGGAACCTCGATTAGTGGAAGGGGGCGCAATGGCGCTTTTGGGGTGGCTGGTGGGTTTACCAGCTGACATTCACGGCATGCCGCACACCACCTGCGGACGGGCGATTAGATGGAGTAGTGTCTTTCTTTCCCCTAGGTGACCTGCCATGGGCTTATAATGAGCGTACAAGGCGTGCTTGAGGGTATCGTCTCGTGACTGCTCCAGAGGGAAATCCCCTTCGGGGAAAGCCCTGAGGAGGGGAGGGGCTGCCACCTCCCCCTTACTCGCATCATCCCGAGATGGAGCAGACATAGACAGCCCCGGCTCTGCCTCCCCCGCCAGAGAATCGCACATAACACATCCCTTTGCCTTCATGCAGGACCTATCCGCACATATTCCCCCTAATATTTTCCTGAACCCAGGCCAATTAGTTCCCAAAATCAGCGGATGGGTGAGGCGGGAGCTATCCGCGGCCTCCACTCTATGCTTTGAACCGCGAAATTTAATTGTCAGAATCACCACAGAGTATTTGTGAATATCCCCATGCACACATTTCACCTTCACCACTTTGTGCGAATCCAATGCCCCGTGTTGAACCAAGCGTTGGTGGATAGTGATTTGATTACAACCGGTGTCCACCAATGCTTGGTAAGTACCCCCCTTGATTCTTACCGGAATCCGGTACACACCAGCTCGATCGGGGGCAGCCTGTGGAGCCTCGGGGATCCGGACCACCGTCACTCAACACTCAATTTTAACATATAACTCTTGTGAACACATATTTAAAGCAATTTAACAAAAATGTTTGTAGAATTTTAGATTTACCCAAAGAATTATCAATCCATAAACAAAACCAGGCGCTCTCTTGGAAAATGATCCACACTTATATAGCACCTTTTTTAACCTTAGAGGTTACCAAAGCGCTTTACACTGTGTCCCATTCACACACCAATGATGTGCCATTGGGAGCAACTTGGGTTCAATGTCTTGCCCAAGGACACTTCGGCATGTGCAGTCAGACCCGCTCTACCACCTGAGCCACTCTTGCATAATGCATGCTCTCACTTCTCCAACACGAGAGAGTGTCTCAGGTGTCGCAAAATTCTGGTCCTTATAGGGACCACATCCAATTTATGATGAGTTAAATTACATACAATTTCTCCACTTGTACACTACACATGTAAGGGGATTTTCTAACTTACCTTTCAGAAAGAAATTAAGTTTCTTACAAAAGCTGCTATGATGAAGAACATGTCTGGCAGGGTATCTCAGAGTAGTGCATCTGTTTCCTTAAAAAAGTGGACTTGGAAACACAAGTGAGAAAACAAAACTCATTTGGTTTGATTTCATGGAGTATTTCTCAGTAGCTGACTTGAGTCTTCATAAAGCCCAAACTTTGAAAATGGCCATCATCAGTCACTAAGCAATCTGATATGTATCTCTGAGGCAGAGAGGATGATGGGATGAGGTACTTTGCATATTGAGAGTATTTTGACACTCAAAATGGAAATGCAATACTTGTAATTTTCTTCAAAGGTTTTCTTCATACATTCACCCCTGCACGGACACATAGTGAAGTGGATGCAGCATTATGGTTAGTTTGACCATCTTAGTTTTAGCTCCATAATATTTAATTTACTTCACATGAATCACACCTCGCAGATGTAACATTTAATATGCAATATAAAATGTTAACATATGACTAAAATAACGGGGACCTTAGAACTGCCCCTCTGTTTTCAGTATAATGTAGCAGTAGTACTGCTACATTTCTGTAGCGTACTACCCATTTCTGCTCTGGATTCAAGACGATTATGACAGACTGTAGGGCCTATGTTGCAGTTAAAAGCATAACCATAGAGATTTGTTGATGAGATTCAGTCTAACACCAGCACAGTTCTCCTGTGTTCATGTGTTTTAGAGTCATGTAAATGACAAGGCAAGCATAAGAATGACAATTCAGGCTGCATGCTTGTTTGACTCAGACAGGACAGAGATTACATTAATTAAATTTTCATATGGGAGGATTTTTCTGGTTCTCGCAAATCACATCACTTGATCATTTTTAGAAATAACTTGGCTGAAACACCAGATAGGACAAACACAAATGCAGTTTCTCCCAACATCCATTTAGCTTTAATATCGGCATTAGCTAAGCAACACTTTGCAGCCTAGTCTCAACAAGAACCGCCCATTTATCAAGTATTGGCGTAGTGGGCTAAAGCACATTATTGTTAATCAGTTAATCAGAAAGACCCTGGTTCGATCCCCACAGCACCACCATTGTGTCCTTGAGCTAGGCACTTAACTCCAGGTTGCTCCAGGGGTATTGTCCCTGTAATAAGTGCACTCTAAGTACCTTTGGATAAAAGCATCTGCCAAATGCATAAAATGTAAAAAAAAAAACAATTGTACAGGAAGAGATGGTCTGACTTAAATGTACAGCAAACAATTACAGTTCGTTTTAATTGTACATGCCATTTAGGTGTGGGTAAATTTGAAATAAATTCTGCAATAATAGATTTGTTTCTTCCCATACCGATCTAAATGTGTACACCGTGACTCCCCAAATTTGTGTTGCTGTTGGCCAATCTGATTGGAGCTTGCAATTTTCTCTGTCGGGTTTTGTGTGCAATACCAAATGGACAGTGAATGTTTTCTAAGGCTGTGCAAGTCATACTGTAAGTAGTTATTTAGCAGACACAACTTACAGTGCACTTATTATATGGACAAAACATCTATTTAACCAGAGGTTAGGTGCCTTGCTCAGAGGGACAATGGTATACATTAGCTCATTGCTCAAACTGGCAGCAACCTTCTTATTACCAGTTATATCAACCTCACTTTTCTTTTTGTCACATATTATGCTACCAAAGAAATTTATCTTGACTTTGTTTGCAAGTCTTTCTGTTTGAGTCCATATGTCATTCCTGAATGAAGAATCAATGTGCCAAAGTGTTGCTGAATGCTATTGCCATGATCAGGTATCTATTTATCAGGCAGAAATAATGTATTGACACAAATGCCTTCATAAGGATGCAAAATAAGAATGTGCTAGACTGTTCCATGCAGTGGAAGACCACAGACATTTAAAAGGGGTTATTAATCTTCACTATGTGCTCAACCTTGTTCTGAATGTTGCAGGAATAAGCCAAAGTGAAGTTCAATGCAAGACAAAGGTGGCTTGATACCATGCCCCAAATTCTGTTTAAAACATTTGTGACTTTCATTTGCTCAATAAATAAATTGCTTTTGTGTTTACAAAATTCACCTGGATAGGCAATCAGAACACAAGGAAATATCAATAACTAAAGTCAAGATCTCATACACTTCAAACATTAGGATAAGCAGGATTTCTCTCGGGTGAGCTTTAACAAATAATTTCAAGAAGGTAAATATAATGAAATGTCAAATTAAAAGGTAATAATGATATAATACAATTCTTTAAAAATCTATAAAATTGTCATAATTTACAGATTTTCTTTAACCCTCAGAGACCTATGTGTTGATATTGATATATTTTCTTTTTTTCTCTCCTTCAAAGTGTTTTAGGAAGCCATTAGTTACATGTCATAAATTAAACTTAAGGTTCCTAAGCTACAAGCTACTCATAACTTAAAAGTAGTTCTGATTACTTGTATCAGTAGTTCTGATCTGTAATCAAGTTCTGATTACAGGATAACACAATAATGTCTAGAAATGTCGTTAAAGAGTCCATATAAATATAGCTTTAGGCTGAAGACAGTTATATATTTACAATATCATCTTAAACAATTAATAAGATCTTTATTGCTTTTGTGCCACAGTAAAACTGTCCTGATTCAGAACAATTATTCAAGTTATGACATTAAATCAAAAATATGACTAAAGTTCAGGCATGAAACGCTACATAGCGCAAGCTTATAGGTTCTTTAAACTTATTGTCTCACTCACCCACATGTGATATATTAAGCTAACAAACTGTAAGCTCATAGGTTATTTGGCATCTAAAGTTCAGATTGCTCAGTTTTGCAGATAAGCAGGTCTCACTGCAGCATGTTGAGATTTTTCTCTAAAACCCTCATCTTCCCCAGCTCCATGTCTTGTTTTTGTCTAATTGTGCAGCAGCATGCCCACATACTTAACTCAGGTTGACTGTGTACTGTATATTTTAGCAGCAACAAAGCAGACCAACCACAACAAATAATTCGATAAATTGATTAAAATTAGATATTTTTATATTTTGTGTTGAAAGATGTAAGATGTTAGGCACAATAGTAGTAAATACGATGAAAGATGGAGGGTATATAATTCGAGCAGTTAGCCAGCAGCAGCAAGGGCTCTGGACAATATGGAAAAGTTCATCTAATAGAGTTTTAGGATGGGCTGACCTGTGGAAGACACCCCAAGCCATGCTAAGTTTTCTAATAAGATCCACCTTTGACACTCTTCCAAGCCCTGGAAATTTGTCTCTGTGGTATGGTAAAGAGGAGAGTTGTCCACTCTCCAAGGCTTCAAGAGCAAATCTGCAGCACATGTTGGCTGGGTACAAGACCACCTTGGCACAAGGACGGTTCAGGTGGTGGCATAACGTCTCGGTTTACTTGACTGTAACCCCTGATACCTGAAAAAGCGGGCTGATTTAGCATTTTGGGAATAGTTTTAGGAATAACCAGCTGTGAATATATGTGCAAAACGTCAAAGAAATTGACTATAATTTATAGCATCTGCTGGTGACATCATCAGGATGCGCCAGTACAGGGGCTATAAATAGATGCACCACAGGTGCATTGTCAGGTATTTTGTCTGAAGAGCAGTCTTGGGGCATCCTCAGTGCAGCAATGAAGCATTTGGTTCCACTTTTTCAGGGATCAGGGGTTACAGCCAAGTAACCCGAGACGTTCCCCATCAAAAGCTGCACTTTGATGCTGCGCTGATTTAGCGCTTTGGGAACAAGAATACCCACGTCGCCGCACTGCGGATGTCTGGACCACTTACAGTTGTGTAGTTGTGTTCACAAGAGTGTGAAAGGTCTCAGACATGAGCTTGTGATGTTGACTCAAGGATATAAGAGCCTGAAGAGGCATGAACATCAACTATAAAATCTTATGAATATGTGCGGAGAGGACCAGCCTGCCTCATTACAAACATGCTGCAGAGGGACACCTCTAGACAAGGCTTTAGAGGAGGCGACCCCTCTGGTAGAGTGAGCCCTGATCCCTACTGGCGAAACTTGAGCGTGCCTCTTAGGCCAGGGCAATAAAATCCCTCACCCAAAGCGACATTGTCTGCTTGGTGGCGGCCACCCCCTTGCCCCCATGACAAACGAATAGTTGCCGTGACTTACGCCACTGGCTAGTGCGGTGGATGTAAGCCTGAAGGGCACGGACTGGACACAGTCTGTGAAGTCTTTCCTGATCCAGCGTTGTGACCGGATGTACGGCCAAGAAAGGAACCTTAGGCTGGTAGTCAGGATGAGGGTGCAATATCGCTTTAGCCATTCCTGGGGCAATATCTAAGCAGGGTGGCAAGACAGACAGAGCCTGCAAATCCCCAATTCTTTTTAGAGAGGTAACCGCCATAAGTAAAACCATCTTGAGAGTCAGAGGCTACCTCTAGAGGTTCAAAGGGGGTCTCAACCAGACCCTCAAGGACTAAGTCCCATGAAGGGATCCTGGTCCTAGCAGGAGGTCTTAATCGCATGGCTCCATGAACGAAGCGAGCGAGCAGAGGATGTTTCGCCAATAGCATCCCATCAATCAAGGAATGGCAAGCCGACAGAGTGGCCACATAAACCCTGAGAGTGGTGGGGCATGTGCCTGCTGATAATTGTTCCTGCAGAAAATGCAGAACTGAAGCAATCTGGCAGTTAACTGGAGATCTGCATTATGTGCACTGCACCATCTTTCAAAGACACCCCATTTATTGGCATAACTTCTTCTAGTAGAGGGAGCCCTAGCACTTAAAATGGTCTCGATAACTTCAAGTGAAAGCCCAGTGTCCCTCAGTTGGTACCCTTCAGGGGCCAAACATGAAGGTTCCACAACTCGGGCCGGGGATGAAATATTGTCCCCTGCGCCTGAGACGCCCAATCGCCCAAGGCGAGCCGTCGAGGAGAGACATTATCTCTGTGAACCATACCGTGTTTGGCCAACGTGGCGCATTAGTAAGAGTCAGGACCCTTGCTGGTGAACTCTGGCCAAGACTCCCGGGAGCAGAGAAACTGGAGGAAACGCATACAGGCACATTCTGGGCCACGTATGTGTCATTGCGTCCAAACCCAGGGGGGCTGGGTGACTCAGAGAGAAGTAGAGGGGACATTGTGCTGTTTGTTGGGAGACGAAGAGGTTCACTTCTGCTCTGTAAAATCTCAACCATATTTGTTCCACTTCCTCGGAGTGGAGTTTCCACTCCCCCGCTAGTATTTTCTGTCTGGACTGTAAATCTGCTCCCACATTCAGTCATTCAGGGATATAAACTGCTTTGATTGATAGGAGCTTGCCCTGGCCCAAAAGGAGAATCTGCCATGCCAGATTGTTCAGCTGGCTTGACCTTAGACCTCCTTGATGGTTTTTGTAAGAGACTACCGCTGTGTTGTTCACCTGCACCAAGACATGGCAGCCTCTCATCCTGAAGTACTTCAGGGCCAGAAATACAGCCATCAAGTCGAGACAGTTGATGTGCCAATCGAGCTGATGACCCTCCCATTCCCCTTGAGCTTGACGACCACTTAAGACCGCTCAACCCAGCCCGTCAGGGAGGCATCTGTCATTAGAATCTTCCGACGGCATGACGCACCTAGAGTGGGACCCAAAGTGAGGAACCAGGGTCTGAACCACATAGAAAGGGTACGTAGCATGCGCCACGTAACCCTTATCAGCCTTAGGGGACTGACCCTTGGATGAAATCCCCTGGCTTTGAGCCACAACTAAAACAGTCTCATGTGCAAAATGCCCAAAGGGATCACCAAGGATGCAGATGCCATGAGACCTAGTATTCGTTGATACTGATGAACAGTGCAACCTTGGCCTAGCCTGACTTGCTCATGGTGTTCTGAATGGACTCGATTTGAGCGGGAGACAATTGTGCCGCATTATGATCGAATTCCATACAATCCCCAAATAGGTAGTTTTCTGAGTGGGAGAGAGGATGCTTTTCTTGACATTGAGCCTCAAACCCAGAGAAACCAGATGAGCTAAGATGATATCCCTGTGCTGTAATACCAGTTCTTCTAGTATCAGCCAGTCGTCTATATAATTCAGAATGTGGATGCCCCAGAGTTGCAAAGGAGCCAGTGCTGCATCTATGCACTTCGTGAATGTGCAGAGTGATAAGGCTAGGCTGAATGGAAGAACCCGAATTGGAAAGCTTCGCCCCCGAAAGCGAACCTCAGGAACTTCCAGTGTTGTGGCAGAATTTCGATATGAAAATATGCATCCCTGAGATCGATTGTGACCAACCAATCGTGATGTTGGATTTGAGACAGCCATCTTGAAGGTTAGCATCTAGAACTTGAACGCCTGACCGAGCGATTCAAGCCTTGAAGGTCTAAAGTCGGACGCAACCTCCCCCATCCTTCTTTGGAACCAGGAAGTATCTGCTGTAGTAACCTGACTCTCTCTCTCTGAGGGGGAACATGTTCTATGGCCCCTTTGTCCAAGAGATTTTGCAGTTCTTTCCACAGTAGACATACTTATTCCGGTTTCCGCCGTTGAAACACTGAGGACGTCGAATGAATTGAGCTCTGTAGCCTTTTCCTACTGTTCTCAGGACCCACATAGAAACACCAGGCAGTAGCTTCTATGCTGCCAGGTTCTCTGAGATGGGTATCAATATTGACACTTCCTGTTGATGGGATGTCGAGTGTTCTGTGTCCTGGACTATGGCACGAAGCAACAGAACACCCAACATTTAGCTGGAAACCGCTAACTCCCGAAACACCAGAGGCGGCAGGAATGGAGAGGTTTTTTGGGCTATCAGGAAGGTGCAGGTGAATGTCTCACACGACCCGTCCCAAGGGGGGGCTACCCCCACAAGGCTGGGAACAAGACCATCAGGACTTTCTCTTCCTGGAGATAATGGTCCTAAGGTCTTGCTTTTGGGGCTGCTGACAGCGACAAGCCAGTCCCCAGTTTCTACCTGGGGGAGCGTGATTCACCATGCTCTGTTTTTGAGCCTCCCTTCTAGAAGGACCGGGGTGGGGCTGGGTGGACTGCGGCCCCTCCCCCTGAGTGCTGTGAGGAAGGAATTGCCCGGAGGCTTCCTCGTGACTTTTGGGTGATGACTGTGTATACAGAGTTACCGAACAAGCCAGAAGGTGAAATCGGGGAAAAGGAAGGAAGACTTTGTCCTTGTCTCTGATGCCCGACAGGTTCAGCCATAAGTGCCTCTCCATGCTGACTAAAGCAGCCATAGACCGGCCAATGGTGTGAGCCGTCTGTTTGGTTGCCCGGAGAGACAGATCCATGGCTCGACAAAGCTCTGAAAACGCCTGCTCGTCGACCGTACTGCCCGGACTCAGGTCCTTCAACAGGTTAGCCTGGTATGCCTGCAACACTGCCATAGTGTTCAGGGCAGCACCAGCCTGACCTGCTTCCTGATAAGCTTTCCCCACAAGCGTAGAGGTGGTCCTGCACGACTTTGTGTGGAGAGTGGGTCTCTTTAGAGATGATGCTGAACCAGATGAGAGAGAACCCACAAGTGTCTCTTCTACCCGCGACATCATGGAATACCCCTGTGCCTCAGCACCCACGATAGTCGAATATGTCGATGTCGAAGGCCGAAGACAAGGGAAGTATAAGGTGTCCTCCATGAACGAGAAAGCTCGTCATGGAGGTCATCAAAGAAAGTAAGGGACTGATGTAGCATTCCCTTCCTTTGGCCACCAGACAGAAATCTGTCTTCCAACTTGGAGCATTTTGGGGTCTCTTGTTCGTGTGGATGGTCTAGCTGTAGTCTGGCCACCGCCCGAGTAACTACCTCAAGCAATTCCTCAGCCGCTTTATTATCATGCGAGGAAAGCACAGAGGTGTGTTCAAGATCACGAGAAGGACCGGCTGGATATGGGGAGAGAGCGAGCAATAGGGAAGAACCCGTCTCTCGTTCCTCGGCCAGATCCATACAAGAGCCCCACGATGGAAGCATGGGTGCTGACTCTCGGAAGTAAGCAAGACGAGTGCAAAGAATTTTGACTGAAAGCAGATCGCAATGCCGCAGTTTTTTTTTTAAAGGTTTCTTCGCACTGCCTAACAAATTCTAACACCTAACAGAGGAAAATAGAATGTTTTTGACAGGGTTGAGAAGCACAACACCCACAGAATGGTCTGAAGACTAAAGACCTGATGATGCACCTGTTGCGCATCTATTTATAGCCCCTCTACCGGTGCATCCTGATGATGTCACCGGTGGAGGCTACAAATTCTAGTCAATTTCACAGCTGGTCACTCCTAAAGACGTTCCCAAAGCGCTAAATCAGTGCAGCGTCAAAGTGTAGCTTTTGATAGGGAACAGTTTCTGCGCAAGCTGGCAGTGATCCTAAAGGTGTATATAATAAAGGCCAATGAAGGTCATCATGCCAATTGGGTGGCATGGAGAAGTCCCTGACTGCTGCCCCACCACCAGGAGAAGTTCTGGGATTAATGAGGCAAAACATCCATTTTAGGTGGCTCCCAGTTTATGATCCCATTACTGGACAACTGAAGGCACTGGTGGAGGTGCAGCAGGCAGTAATGCTCAGCAGGTGTGAATCTAAGCAATGATTTTTTGAATTTAAAAAGTAATAACCATGGCTGAGATGCATAGTGTATAGCAGGATTATAAATAAGGTGTAGCTCATAGTTTAACATAATTATAAGCCTTGCTTAATTGCTTTCTCTGATGACGGTATCTTTTATCAGCATGGCTTGTGTATTTAGAGTTAATAATGAGGGGACGCTTATAACCGGCACAGCATAATAAATGGAAAATGATATTTCTATAGTTCAAATAATAATTAAACTCTATAGCGATGGTTTAGTTCTAAGTTAAAATATTATTTAAACCAATACATTTTGTGATATTTGTGTACACATGATTCATCGATTAAATGCTTTTGACCTCCAAACGCTACTATAGAGGTTCAGGTGAGCATATGTTTGATTACTTCCTCAACTGTATTGCTGCATGCATAATGCAATGTGACAATGGAGCATTTTTTTGTAAATTTGCTACTCATTAGAAAAAAGTACCATGTTACCAGTGTTGGGAGGGTCACTTTTTAAAAGTATTCCACTACAGATTACAGAATTTTTACAGTCATTTGTAATGTACTCCATTAGATTTCTCAAGGTCAATAATGTATTCTAAATACTTTGGATTACTTCTTCAGCACTGGTAGATTTTTTTCACTTGTTTTGACTATAAAAATATGCCAATACAGTAAGACAAAATACACATGTTAAAAATGCATTCTCTGAAAAACCTAAATATCTGCAGTGTTGTTTCTTAAACAAGATACATCAAATTGATCTTGTTTTAAGGATATTTTGATATTTTAACAAGAAAACAATAAAAAATTATTATCAAGAATGTTTTTTAACCTAATATGGGTATAACCTAAAATGTGCATGTAAAATGGCTAGAAATATAATTTTAGCTTAGCATAAAGCTGACAATTTACACAAGGTTTATTTCTATTTCATCTGCTCCAAACTTTCTTCAAACTTACTTATCTGTCTGCTCATATGAATGTAACGCATCATAAGAAAGTTTCACCGCTGTTCAAATGCTCTTTGGATTGCATCATTTATATTTATAAATGTTTTACATCTGAAAGGGCTAAATATTAAATTAAACAAATTACAATAAAATGCTAATAAACTCTTCAGTAGTCAAAATACTTTTTGAATGTAACTGTATTTTAACTACCAATTATTTAAATTGTTACTGTAGTGGAATACAGTTACTTCTATTTTGTATTTTAAATGCGTAATTCCGTTGCATGTATTCCGTTACTCCCCAACCCTGAGTGTTACTAGAAAAGCTACGCTATTGTGGAAATAGCTGAACTACTGTCACTAAAAAGTAGTAAGTACCCTTTCTAAACGTTATTGGTGTTGCTACTTTTAGTTAGTAACTATCCAACACTGATCCTAGGTTATTCCTATTCATCACTGACCATTATGTATTAAATCTTAAAATGCAAGTTTAGAGGCCTATAGTTGCTCTGACCTTTTTAAAGAATCTTTCCTGTATGCTGGAAGGCTGAAACTTCAGTGTGTATTTTAGAGCTCCTATCTTACACTCTCAAAAATTTCATTAGACTATGTTGAAAATCATTCAGAAATCCAGTTTATTGTTAAGTTTATATTTTGGGATGTGACATTTTCCCATCACTAATCAATTGAGAAAAACATCTTAGAGGTCAAATATTTACCTGGAAACTTTTTTCAATTATATTCTAAAAAGTAATGTCAGAAATCTGTGACTTTGGCATGCTAGGAGTTTCAAATCCTAAATAATTTCCAACCAAAATTGTTTTAACTATACAACATACATTTCAGAATGTAAGATGAATGTTGTATGCCATTTTAACCCATATCTCCTAAGAGTATTATTTAATTGCTTCAAACATCTTTTGCAATTTTGCTTCAGTTGGTGTCAGTGGGTTAAATTTTACAAAACATCTACTAAAATAAACATCTATATGTTCAAACCTTTGACACATAAGATGTAAGGTTTTTCCAAATATAGCTTGATTAATTCATATTGTTTTTATAACTCATACACATGTGTTCTCTCTATTGTATGTAAATGAATGTCAGAATAACTGTAAAATGTTTTGCCTTCACGGTGTTTGCAGTTTCTTAGTGCAAGCTGTCATGCACTAGAGGTGCCCCATCCCTTGTACTAATTACCGGGGTTGCAGTGAGAGCTAACTTGATCGAATCCATTTTGCATGCAATCTACAGGCCAAAACGGTTAATCATCTCATGTCATCCCGCAAATGCCCGGGAGGTATTCAAAAACATGAAACACTCAGGAGGGCTAAGCGCACTCAAAGCATCACATCTGAAATGACTGAACTGCAATGATGAATAATACATCCAATGAGTTGTGCAATCCTGAATATTATGGCAGAATAAAACAATAAGGTCACACATACAAACTTGCAGCCATCCTGTGAGAATAGGGAGCTCTGATGATTATCGGTTTGTGGGTCTTCAGGGATTACCACTCTGAGATCTCACAGCTTGAGCATCATCATTGAGATCAGCATAAGCTTGACAGCTTATTTCAGACACTTAAAGTCCATCACTATTCCGCTGTTTCTTAATTTTCTGTTTCGATTAAATTATGTGGAGAAGAACAGCTAATGAGTGTTGGAGTGGAGTCAGATTATATTGTGTATTTGCACAGGAGTGAGATTTAAAATAACTACCACTATGACTCAAGCATGCTAACTTGACTGCTAGAGCCAAGTGGCAAGCACACACTGCAAGAGAGAAGGTCACTGCCCTGTGCACATTTAAAGATGCTGGGAATTAACTAAAAAATAATTGTGCCAGGATAATATAAATCAATTATGCATTGCACTGGATGAGAGGAAATATGCTAGTTTTGTTTGTTTTTCTCCATGATCGATAGACTATGCAAACAAACATTTCTTTTAAATACAATTCTATTCACATGATAATAACAGTGCAATACATTTGTAAATAAGGCACAACCAGTTTGAAATTTGTTATTGCTTCTATGACTAGTCACAAAATATCTGACAAGTGTACGCACCAGAAGAATGCCAGTGATGTGCTGCAAGTTTTGTCTTTTTGTTGCAAGCTAGTCTATAAACATGAATGGGAAACAACTTCAGTCTTGAAGAGTGAGCTTGGATTTAAAAGCCAGGTTTCCCACTCATGGGAAAAGAGACATTTTATTCTCAAATTGTCTGCTGTGACAGCTTACAAGTTGTAATAGACAAACCAGCTTTGCTCCGTTATGTTTGATTTTTCATTAAGTGAATCTGCTGAAGGGAAGCCTACTTACAGAATGAAAGGTGACTGACTACAAAAACTTGTTTTTGTCTTAATCTGCATGTCAAGAGACTCAAGAATTCCCTATTATTATTTTGGAAATTGTTTGTTACCTGTGGGGCAAATTAAGACTGTGCAAACACTATGGGAAAGGTTAGTGTTTTATACAAGTGCCCTGGATTGTTATCTATTTAAAATTTGAATAGTGTTTCATGAGTTAATATGCATTTACCTTGACAGCCTGACAGGTCTTGATGAATACGCCATTGGCCTGTCACACATTTCAGCCTGTGAGGAGCAGAACTCTTGACCTGTAAAAGCTCAGGGATACAAAACATCAATGTTGCAGAGAGTTCAAAATGCTGAGTCAAGAGCAACCGTCTTGATAATTGGCGTCTCAGCTTACACTGGCAAACCACAGCTGCACAGAGTACTGTCCAAGGACTTTCTAGACATAAAAGATAGGATTACTGTGTGTGAGTGTTAGGAGAATGTTTCTGTGCTCTAAATGATTTTAAAGTAAAACATATTTTTTATTTTTCATTTTTATCAATCATTCTACACAGTATATAAAAAACATGTTGAAACGTTACATTTCCCCGAATTTTACTATTTTGCGCTTTTCGTCTACCCAGATTTTACACAGAATTCCCTGTTATTATAAATGAATAAAAAGTGTTCAAATCAATGTGTGTGTGTGTGTGTGTGTATGTGTGTGTATATATATATATATATATATATATATATATATATATATATATATATATATATATATATATATATATATACTGTATATATATATATATATATATATATATATATATATATACTGTATATATATATATATATATATATATATATATATACTGTATACATACACATGTATATATACACGTTAACTTGCCAACGCGATTGTCACTCACGCATACTGCTGCTGACTGTAAGTGGTGCTTACAGTCAGCAGCATATTTATATAATAAATATAAGAATAAAAATTTAATTTAATTGATCTTTTTCCAACCAGAAGAGATCGTTTGTAGCTTCAAATATCTGATCACCATCTATATATATATATATTTAAAAAATGTGTTCAAATGTGTTCTAAAGAAGAAAGACTAAAATGGTATGATGGTGAGTAAATGATGAGAGAATTTTAATTTTGGGGTGAACTAATCCCTTAAAGGTGCATTCAGTATTTTCGAGCCAATTTAAAAAGTTTTGCACATCAACGAATGAATTGTGTTTTTGTGAAGTTTGATCCGAACGGTTTACACTCACATAAGATGAAGACTGTACTCATAATACTTTTCTATAAAAAAGTGTTTTATACGGGTCAGCCCTTCAATCTGTTTTGCCATGTTGAAATCAATTAGCAAGAATCCTCATGCTAATTGGCTGCCGTCTGTGTAGATAAATACACTTGGCTATGCTTAGAACATTGATGTTTGGTGACATGAAGAGGGAAAAGAATCAGAATGAGCTTTATTTCCAAGTATTCTGGAGATTTTGTAAGGACTGTATTTTGTGCTGGAGCAGGTGGATTTGTATACGCACTGGTATGTCGGCAAGAACAAGTTGACTCAGTTAAACCAAAGTTTGAAGTTTACTGATGATTCAGTTTGAATGGTAACCGTGAGTGGTAACAGTGAGTGGTCTGAAATATCAAATAATAACAATCAAATATTAGATTACAAATAAACCAATAACATTAATATAGGCAATAAGCCAGGTTACATTATTAAAGTTGTTGCAGTACTTAGTTTGTCCACAAGATGGCATTAAGAGCTCGGGCATGGCATTAGATATGAAAGTGCCCTTTTAACATGTCCTTATAGGAAGTAATATACAAATTATATACAGATAAAGAAACTTCATGTAACGTAATATACAAATATAAGCGGATAACAATATAAATCACCATCCAGAGATATTACTCACACTATAATGGTACCTACTCAGGCATTAGTTCTACTTATCGTAAATAGTGAACTTTGGCGGTAAGGCGCTAACGCGGATTGCCGCAATGGAAACCCAATAAGCTTGTGGTACATCAATAAAGAACACAAATCTACTTTCAAACATCAGAAAAGTCACAGGATAATAGGAGATAAACAGCTTACATTCTGGTCATTAACTCGCTCACATAAGTCTACTACCAAAGGAAAAAGGAGATATAAATTCTGCATGAGCATTCATAGTTCGTCTCTTGCTGACTGCGTGGCACTGACTAACATCATTCAGTAAGCAGCACTCTGATTGGATGAATCCTTCTTAACACTGCCGCCCCCAAATATGCTAGGCATATTTGTCCTATGTAGGATTAATCAGTCTAAGGGGGCTCAGATAGGTTCCTCTTGATCTGATAATGAGGGAAGGGGGATCAGGCGGAAGACAGGCCAGGTGTAGGTCTTATCCTTAACCTGAATCTCGGCAGCTCTGATATGGCCATCAGAACCTGGGAAAGTCTTCACAACTTTGCCTACCAACCACAATGCTCGTGGTAGCTGTGGATCAATGAGCATTGCCACGGTTCCGGTAGAAATGTCACATGTATCTGTGTGCCACTTATTGCGGGTCTGTAGTGTAGGCAGGTAGTGACGAATGAAACTTAACCAGAACAGATAGGCCAGAACTTGACTCTGCCTCCATCTCCGTCTGCCCATGAGTTCAGAAGCAGGATAAACTACAATGGGTAGTGAGCTGTCTGGCTGCCCCATAAGCAGATAATTTGGTGTAACGGGGTCAAGGTCGGCTACATTACTGGAAATATAACCAAGGGGCTTGCTATTAAGCATTCCTTCCACTTCGATGAGTACTGTTTGAAGAACTTCCTCCATTACAACTTGGGAGCTGACTGTGACCCGGAGGGCAGTCTTAATTTCTCTTTCCCACGCACCTCCAAAGTGTGGGGCTCCAGGCGGGTTAAAATAGAAAGAAATTTTCTGTTTAGCTAAATGTAGCTGGATTTGGGGAGTGAGCAATGTAAAGGCTTCTTGCAACTCTCTTTGTCCTCCATGGAAATTAGTACCCTGGTCTGAATATAACTCAGAAGGTGTACCGCGGCGGGCTACAAATCTCCTCAAGGCCATCAGAAAGGAATCAGTATCAATGGATGTGAGGAGGTCTAGGTGAACGCTTCGCGTTGTGAGACACTTAAAAATTATTAAAAAATTATTCCCCACCTCTCCCCACATCGTCTTCCAATCTTGACTTGGAATGGTCCGAAACAGTCCATGCCTGTACTGTAGAATGGGGGTTTGAGCAGTCTGAGTCGAGCTGGTGGTAGATCTGCCATTTTGGGAATAACTGGTTTGTTCTTCCATTTTTGACAGTCTTTGCACAAATGTTGTTGTTTACATATAGCTTCTCGCCCTCTCAGTATCCAAAGGTTTTTCCTTATCTCTCCAAAGACTCTTTCAGGTCCTGGATGGCAGAGTTTACTATCATAGTCTTGGATCAGTAACTTGGTAACCCAGTGATGTGGGTCAAGGACTACAGGGTATATCACTGACAGCTCTAGTCCTTCAGCTCGACGTAAACGACCACCAACTCTTATAAGCTGACAAGAGTCGTCAAATTCTGGGGCAAGAGTAAGTAGTCGACTAGTGGAAGACACAGTTTTCCAGATGAATACAAACTGCTAAAAGCTGGTAAATCTATCAATTTGAGATTTCTGCAGGATATGCCATTCTGCAGTTTGGTAGTCCACTGCTGATGGTGGTCCTGTATCTTTTAGCCCCTGAACTGTGGCCTCTACTAACTCAGTCCAGGTGTTGTGTGTGGTAGGGTGAGGGATGTCAGGAACAACCACTTCCGTCAGAAATCCACAGAAGATTCCTTTGCTCTGCTCTGTTTTGATTTCCGGTAGTTGTATGGGAGGACAGACAGGCCATACTGACTCAAACTCAAGGAGGAACGATGGTCCTTGGCTCCATCTGTTGGGCACTGATAGCTGCGAAAGAGTTTTACCTCGGGTGAGGTCATCTGCTGGATTTCTGCTGGAATCCACATATCGCCAGGAACATTCTGTAGTCAGCTCCTGAATTTCAGCTATCCTGGTACAAACAAACACCTTGAATCGGTATGATTCAGATTTGAGCCAGGCTAGAACAGTGGTGGAATCGGTCCATAGTGTCACTGTATTTATCTTGAGGGTGAGCTCAGTATTCAAGAGTGTAGCTAATTGGGCACCATTCAGAGCAGCACACAGCTCTAGTCGAGGAATTGTCATACGTTGTTTTGGGGCAACCTTGGACCTTGCTAGTACAAAGGCTAATTGAATATGACCACTGTCATCCTCAGTACGTAGGTAGGCGACAGATCCATAAGCTTGCTCGAAAGCGTTGCAAAAGATGTGAATCTGTCTGGTGTTGTGGGAATGATTAATGTCTAAAGATGTGAAACAGCGGGGAAGTGAAATACTTGCTACCATAAGGAGTTCCGCTTCCCATTCTCTCCAGGATCTCAAAATGTCCTCAGGTAGATTTGGGTCATCCCAGTCTCGTTGCTTGTCCCATAATCTCTGAACTAAAATCTTGGCTCGTGTGTTGAAGGGGAGTATTAAACCTAGGGGGTCGTACTGGGTTGCAAGTACCTTGTAAACGTGTCGAAGGGTACATGGTCCAGACATGACAGGACAAGTTTTATACCCAAGGAGGTCTGGTTTGCAGTACCACCTCAAAGCTAGTGCAGATTCTTCAGCACCGGTACGATCTTGAGATAGCCACAATTCGTTACTGCTTGATCTCGCTTCTGTTGGTAAATGGTCCACCACACTGGGATCATTACTTGCCCACTGGCGAAGTTCGAACCCACCACTGGCAAAAAGGGTGCAGAGTCTGTCTACAATCTGCTTTGCCTCTTGAGATTATGGTAGGCTCTTCAAACAATTGTCCACATAGAAATTCCTTTCTACTGTGGTTCTGATATTGTCATCAGGAGTGCTATGATCTGTAACATGTCGCTGGACTGCATAAATGGCACAACACGGACTACAAGTAGTGCCAAAGTGTAGCACTTGCCATTCGTAAATGTCTGGTGGTTTAGATCTGTCCATGTCTCGCCATACAAAACAAAGAAGATGTCTGTCTTCTGGGAGGAGACGAACTTGATGGAACATCCCTTTAATATCCCCACTTATAGCCACTGGATGTTCGCGAAAGCGCAGGAATACACCTAACAATGATGAGCCCAAGGCTGGTCCTGGCAGCAAATAGTTATTCAGGTTATGGCCTTCAAAGTCAAATGAACAGTTAAAAACCACACGGTTCTTACAGTTGTGCTGCACAAGGTGGTGAGGGATGAACCATGACTCATTTTGTGAATTAACTGTTTCAGGTGGGAGTTTGACAACGTAGCCTGAGGTCTCTAATTTCTTTATCTCTTGTTGGTAGGCTGCTGCTTTACTGGGGTCTTTCTCCAGGCGTTTCTCTGTGTTCCTCAGGTTAGGAAGTACTGCCTCCATAGGAGCATGAAGTATGGGCATATCCTTCTTACGCATGAGTGGAGTGGCATAGCGACTTACGCCATCAATCAGTACTCTGACAGTCTGTGACTGGAGCAAGTCAAGAGCTTCTTGGTCCTGCTTAGACCGAGTGACAGATTTCTCATTTATGTTAGGAATCATGTCTGCTTGCCAGAGTCTCTCAACATTCTGGAACAACTCTGTCATCGAGGGGTTAACAGCAATGTGCAGACACTGTTGAGATTTCACATTATCTCCAAAGATTCTTGCTGGGCCTTGTAAAGACCAACCCAGTCTTGTCTTGACAGCTGCCAGACCTCCAGGTGGACCGAGACGTACTGGTTCAATTGGAGTGATAAGGTGAGGATGATCTGCTCCAATCAGTAACAGGGGACATGCTTTGTGAATAGGCTGTAATGGTAAGCCTTTCAAATGCCGGTATCATCGCTGAAGGTCTGCAACAGGGTAGGAATGTTCAGCTAAGCTAAGTAGTTCTGCTGTGAAGGCTCCCGTTCTGTTGTAACTCCTGCCAGGCTGGGATGGAGTTGAAATCTGAAAGGACACTGAGGTACCGCAAAGCTTAGTGATATCTTGCCTTATAGTCCTCAAGGCTAAGTCCTCTGCCTGGCCTGTAAATCCCAGCCTCCGAGCTGCCGCCGGTAACAGCATAGTCCGTTCAGAACCATCATCAAGCACAGCGTAAGTATCTAGGTTCTGTCCCTTATGCTTCAGAATGACTCTGACCACTTTCAGAAGGACGCTGCTGACTCCTTGAGGGTGGTCTAGGTATAGCATTTTGCTAGTTGAACTGACTAAACAGGTCCCTTCTTTCACTGGCTTAAAGTTGACCTCATGGAGGATTTGCAGGTGCTTTCCATTACACAGATGGCAGAGTTTCTTGAGAGTACACTGTGCAGCTCTATGGTTGCGTCCACACCTCCAGCATCTGTTATTAGTCTTAATCCAGTCGATCACTTGGTCTTTGGTTAAGGACTGGAATGTGGCACATTGACTCAGGTAATGTTCTTTACTGTCACAGTATGGGCAGAAGGCAATGCTTCTGCCTTGACTTTTGGTTGGCCCTGGTGGTATTGAGGAAGATGATTTGTTTGAGCCATGAAGGATTGTAGTCTGTCTGACCTTGGCTTTAGTTTCCTTATGTTGATCCACTCTGGAACGGTCTCTATCTTTCTGAGGCTTATATCCACCAAAGCTCTCTGGATCTTGGAACCAAGATTCGAAATTAAGCCATTTAGCTAGATCAAGAAGCGTGTACACTGAGCCAGGTTCATAACTCATGCGCCTGCGGAAGGAGGGAGTTTGGTCTGGAGGGAGTTTGGACAAGAGTCGAGCCACATGGGATCCACAATGCAATTCAATGTCTCCTTCTGTTCCTAATGTCTTAAGGAATCCTACTAAGGCTTGTATCTGTAGAGCGAAGCGTTCAAAGCCTACAGTAGGCCTACATTCACTAGGCTCTCGACGGGTAAAATCTCCTGTCTTGCAGTGTTAGTCTGGATCCGTGAGAAATTAGCTGGTGCTACATGCGGCTGACTAGAGCAAGGAAGAGGGGGTGTGTAGATAATAGAAGCTCTCCTTACTGTTGTTGGCTGCCTTGTGTCCCGCGTAATTCTGTGAGTGTCAACAGTGCCTGAGGAAATCTGAGCAGCCACATTATCTGGAACAATGGCATTTGTATAAGGCTGTATTGGAGGAGCATGCGGTGCATAGCTGACTGTATCTGCATAAGGATCTATATTCTTAGATGTAGAAAGGCGGCATGGTGCCGGAACTGGAAAGGCTCTAGAAGCCGGTGTAGGCCCCGGAGACTCTGACTGTCTGCTTGCAACTCTAGGCAAAGGAACTGGAGGGGTTAATACTTGGAACTGTGAATTAGGCTTAGGAGTTGACTTCTGGCTTTGCGACAGGTTTATCAACATCTCCTGCATACTTATCTGGATCTCTATAAGTTGGCTGATCTCTTCCCTCATGGATAGCTGAGTAGTATGGAGATGTCTATTCTCTTGTTCCAGATCATGCACTGTGCTTTGGACATCAGGAGGTAAAGAACGTCCATACCGGTGAGGGCTGCGTTCATCTCCCTCACTCCAACGATCTGTGGTAAGGTACCAGGGCTCTAAAGCCAATCGTGGTGATTCTAATGAATCAGGTGATCCAATAACCCCTTCTCTTTGATCATGATAAGAAATAGATGTCTGTAGATGGGCCATAGGAATATCTCTGTCCTCATCATCCTGTTGAAAGTCATCTGACCCATGTGGTCACGGTGTTGACTGAGGCAGAAGGAAATTAGCTCTAAGCAGCCCAGTATACTGTAATTCGTAATCTTGTAAGTAGGCTGGTTGACGAACTATATGTCTAGGGTGTGCTCCTTTAACTTGTTACTCTGCATTCTGGTCCTCTGACATCATTAGTCCAGTGTAGACACAGTATCTGGCTTGAAGGACCAAATATTCTGGAGATTTTGTAAGGACTGTATTTTGTGCTGGAGAAGGTGGATTTGTATCCGCACTGGTATGTCGGCAAGAACAAGTTGACTCAGTTGAACCAGAGTTTGAAGTTTACTGATGATTAAGTTTGAATGGTAACAGTGAGTGGTAACAGTGAGTGGTCTGAAATATCAAATGATAACAATCAAATATTAGATTACAAATAAACCAATAACATTAATATAGGCAATAAGCCAGGTTACATTATTAAAGTTGTTGCAGTACTTAGTTTGTCCACAAGATGGCATTAAGAGCTCGGGCATGGCATTAGATATGAAAGTGCCCTTTTAACATGTCCTTATAGGCAGTAATGACAGATAAAGAAACTTCACGTAACGTAATATACAAATATAAGCGGATAACAATATAAATCACCATCCAGAGATATTACACTATAATGGTACCTACTCAGGCATTAGTTCTACTTATCGTAAATAGTGAACTTTGGCGGTAAGGCGCTAACGCGGATTGCCGCGATGGAAACCCAATAAGCTTGTGGTACATCAATAAAGAACACAAATCTACTTTCAAACATCGGAAAGGTCACAGGATAATAGGAGATAAACAACTTACATTCTGGTCATTAACTCGCTCACATAAGTCTACTACCAAAGGAAAAAGGAGATATAAATTCTGCATGAGCATTCATAGTTCATCTCTTACTGACTGCGTGGCACTGACTAATGTCATTCAGTAAGCAGCACTCTGATTGGATGAATCCTTCTTAACACCAAGTATGCTAACACAAAGAATTTGTCATGGTGACAGAACACAATGGAACATACTTATTTATCGTGCTTAAAGGGTTAGTTCACCCAAACATTTGAATTATCTCATCATTTACTCACCCTCAAGCCATACTTGGTGTATATGACTTTATTCTTTGAGCTAAACACAATCGGAGTTATATTAAAAAATATCCTGGCTTTTCCAAGCTTTATAATGGGAGCGAATGGTCTCTTAGATTTTGAAGCCCAAAAAAGTGCATCCATCAATCAAAAAAGCAATCCATACGTCTCCAGGGGGTTATGTCCGCGCGTTCACAAGAGAGTCGAGTTCCGGCATATGATGTAGGTGTAACGTAGGCTCCGGTGAGATTTGACGAACGTGGAAGTGCAGAGGATAGAACAAAACAAATGCCGGTCATGAATTAGAAGACAACAACTTTTTAAAGAAAAATTTCGATATAAGAGAAGAGGAGATTGAGTTTTTTTGCCTAGCCCTATTTGTTTGAACTGAAGTACACCAACCAGGAACTCTGGGAGATGGTGGAGGCTACAGCAGTGGCACAAACAAAAGAATCAGGTAGACGGAGAGTACGGGAGACGTGGTGGTGCTAATGCAGGAAATGCGAGATAATGCAAAGAGAGGCTGAGAGTGTTTGCTGCCATGAATGGATGACTGGATTGACTGGATAGATGCACGAACGCACCATTTTAAGACTAATACAAATATACAGTATAGCTAATGTTGGAAAAAATTACACTTACCAGAATAGTTATATTAAACTTCTGTCTAGTTCTGTTAAAGCTGTTTAAGTTATAAAGCTGTCTCATATGTGAATTTCTCCTTTAAGTGGTATAATATAATCACTAGGAGGAGCTCTAAGCATATTTTGTATTCTGGTAGTTTTTTCACGGAAGAAGAGTTGTACATGTTGTTGAATACGAAGTAAAGTGTGACACATTTTGTTCATGTGCGTTATATTGAAAAATGAGTACTCCAAGTCTTTATTGAAATTCCAATAGGTTATGGGCCCAGAACTAGAACGCTACAGTGACGCTGCTGAAAGGCTTGTTGAGAGATATTGACCAACTGTGAATAAAAAATGAGCTCGGATTCTAAGACGGTGATGATTGGTTTCATCAAACTATCCTACGTGGAAAGTGCAATGTCGGATGGCATTGATGAGAGACGGACTATGGCACTTGGTAAATGGTACAGAGGATGCTCCACGATCTGATCCAAGTAAGTTAGCAAGTTATATGGCTAAAAGAGATCGTGCACTGGCTACCATTGTACTGTCAATAGAACCGTCTTTGCTCTATTTGATTGGAGAGCCGGAAGATCCTATTGTCGTGTGGAAAAAATTGTTGGATCAGTTTCAGAAGAAAACTTGGGCAAATAAGCTAGCACTGAGGCGTAAACTGTACTCGTTGAAATTGAAAGACGGAGACTCGGTTCAAGAGCACATTAAGGTGTTGACTGAAACGTTTGATGCACTGTCAGTTGTGGGAGATCACATCGACGAGGAAGATCGTGTGGTGCACCTGCTAGCCAGTTTACCCGACTCGTTCAACGTGTTAGTCACGGCACTTGAAGCAAGTGTGGATGTACCTAAAATGGAGGTTGTCACGGAACGATTGCTGCATGAAGAACGTAAACTGAGAGAATGCGATGTTGAAAACACCAGCAACAATGATAAAGCTCTGACTGGAAAACAGTTTGTGAGAGGAAAAGGCCCAAAGTGTCACTACTGCAGAAGGTATGGACATATCAAGCGTGACTGCAGAGAGTTCAACAAATCTGTTGCAAGCACAGTCTTCAACAAAGAGAGTAAGAAGGTGGGCTATAAACACAACGCAATCAAGGCACAAGTGAAAAAACAAGACAGTGATTCAGATAGTGAGAGTGTTGGACTAATGGTGAGTCATGCACTATCATCAAGTTCTGAGGAAAGAATGGATAGCTGGATTGTAGATTCAGGAGCAACCTGTCATATGTGCAATGACAAGAAACAGTTTGTTGAGTTTAAAAGCCTGGAACCCTCACAAGAAGTAACACTTGGAGATGGTTACTCTGTTGAAGCAACAGGACGTGGAGTTGTGCGGCTAAAGATGATATTGTCTGATGATAAGACAAAAAAATGCAAGCTGAATGATGTTTTGTATGTACCACAATTGTCATACAACTTACTCAGTGTGTCCAAGGTAACTCAGTCTGGAAAAAAAGTCAAGTTCACAGAGAACAGATGCTGCATCACGGATGATAGTCAAAAACTGATTGCTACTGCAACAAAAAATGGCAGTCTCTATTATGTGAGCTGTAAAGAAAGTGATCACATGCATGTAACAAAAACTGTGAATTTGCATAAAGATACCAAGGAACAAATCTGGCACCGACATTATGGTCATCTAGGTGTACAAAATCTGAAGAAGCTGTGTAATGAGTGTCTAGTTGATGGCTTTGATTTTGATGTGTCAAAAGACATAGACTTTTGTGATTCATGTGCTGAAGGAAAGCATCATCGCAGCAAGTTTAAAATCAGTGATAGCAAAAGAGCTGTTGAACCACTTGGCTTAGTGCACAGTGATGTATGTGGGAAAATGAATGCAAAATCCTTGAGTGGGGCTGAATATTTTCTGACATTCATTGATGAGAATACTCACTATGTATGGGTGTATGTTCTGAAGCGGAAAGATTAAGTTTTTCAGAAGTTCCTTGAATGGAAAGCCATGGCAGAAAAATCTACTGGAAGACAACTGAAAGTCTTACGCACAGATAATGGAGGAGAATATACCTCATCTGAGTTTAAAAACTTCCTGAAGAAAGGAGGAGTTCGACATGAGCTCACAGTACCGAAGACTCCTGAGCAAAATGGAGTAGCTGAACGAATGAACAAAACACTGACGGAGACAGTGAGATCAATGTTAGCTGATGCAAAGCTACCTCAGAAATTCTGGGCGGAAGCACTGTCAACAGCTGTGTATCTGAGAAACAGAAGCCCAACAAAAGCAGTGAAAGGGATGACTCCTTTTGAAGCCTGGAAGGGTGAGAAACCAAAGGTTGATCATCTACGTGTATTTGGATGCACTGTATATGCACACATACCCAAAGATGAACGGAAGAAACTAGATCCCAAAGCAAAGAAATGTATCTTTCTGGGCTATGGAACAGAAACTAAAGGGTATCGTCTCTATGATACAAAACTTGCAAAGGTGTTCTACAGTCGAGACGTGCTATTCAATGAGTCTGATCATGCAATTGAGAAGGAGTCTGATGAAAATGAGGAAGACACTGTGAAACGGTATGTGGAATTTGACTGTCAAGAATCTTACAGTGAGGGCTGAGAAGAACAAGAGATTCAAAGATCAGCAAGAGTGAGAAAACCACCTGACAATTATGGAGAGTGGGTAACACTCACTAATAACAAGACAACTGAACCCAAAACTGTAAAAGATGTTTTCAGTAGTCCAGACAAGGAGAAATGGAAGGAAGCTATGAAGAAAGAGATGGAATCTTTGTATGCAAACGATGTGTGGAACCTGGTAGAACTACCAAAAGATCGAAAAGCAGTGGGCAGTAAATGGGTGTTCAAAGTCAAGGTTGATGCTGATGGATCATTTGAGAGACACAAAGCACGTCTAGTAGCACAAGGTTTTTCACAAAAGTTTGGGTCAGACTATGACGAAACATTTAGTCCAGTAGTCAGATTTGAGTCAATTAGGACAATAATTGCTCTAGCTGCACAGCATGGACTAAAACTACATCAGATAGATGTCAAGACAGCTTTCCTGAATGGAGAACTAAAGGAAGAAGTCTACATGCAACAACCTGAAGGTTTTGTTGTCAAAGAAAAAGAACATCTAGTGTGCAAACTAAATCGCAGCATCTATGGATTGAAACAATCACCAAGATGTTGGAACATCGTCCTAGATGAAAAGCTGAAAAAGATTGGGTTTGTCCAAACTACAGCTGATCCCTGCATTTACACTGCAGCAACTGGTGAGATGTTCATTATTGCTGTGTATGTTGATGACATTCTCCTGGCTGGACGCAATGATAAATGGATGATGGAGGTGAAGAAAATGCTTTCAAAACACTTTGAGATAAAGGACATGGGTGAGCTAACTCATTTTCTTGGAGTGAAAATTGTCCAAAAACCAGAAACTGGAGAAATCTGGATAGGTCAGACAACATATGCAAAAAATGTGTTGGAGAAATTCGGAATGGAAAATTCAAAGCCAGTAAGCACACCAGTAGACATGAACTCGAAGCTTGTCAAGCTCTCTGATGACAAAGAAGGACTGGATTCAACACAATTTCAGTCTGCTGTTGGTAGTCTGCTTTATTTGTCAACAAGAACAAGACCAGACATTGCTTATGCTGTAAACAATGTTGCAAGATTCTGTGCTAAACCCACAAAGCATCATTGGATGGCTGTCAAATGAATCATGAGATATCTGAATGGCACTCTGAATCTAGGTCTGCTGTATAGTAAGGACAAGCCAAAGGAATGCATTGGATTTTCAGATGCAGATTGGGCTGGACACCAAGATGATCGCAAATCTGTGTCAGGGTACATTTTTCAAATCAGCGGAGCAGCTGTGAGTTGGAGAAGCAAGAAACAGACATGTGTAGCTCTCTCCACTGCTGAAGCTGAGTACATGGCGTTGGCAAGTGCAACACAAGAAGCAGAAACAGGACCAATGTTGATGTTTGAAGATAATCAGTCTGCTATCTGCATGGCAAAGAACCCTCAATTTCATGGACGTGCCAAACACATTGACATCAAGTACCACTTCATTCGAGAGAAAATTGCAAGTGGAGTCATAGACTTGAAATACTGCAACACTGAAGATATGGTTGCTGACATATTCACTAAAGGACTGAGTGAAGAAAAGTTCACAAAGCTGAGACAGATGACTGGAGTGAAAACAGTTAATTAATCATTCTGTTTGCGAGTGAGAAGGAGTGTTGGAAAAAATTACACTCTTACCAGAATAGTTATATTAAACTTCTGTCTAGTTCTGTTAAAGCTGTTTAAGTTATAAAGCTGTCTCATATGTGAATTTCTCCTTTAAGTGGTATAATATAATCACTAGGAGGAGCTCTAAGCATATTTTGTATTCTGGTAGTTTTTTCACGGAAGAAGAGTTGTACATGTTGTTGAATACGAAGTAAAGTGTGACGCATTTTGTTCATGTGCGTTATATTGAAAAATGAGTACTCCAAGTCTTTATTGAAATTCCAATAGCTAAAACAACTTCTTTTCTCCAGTTACCTTTGCTGTAAACAATGTGCGATTCCGCATTCACCAGAGCTTACGCTAGTCATTAGTTACTTATTCATTAATTTAGTGCGATGTAGCTTGGCACATCGATTGTTATGGGTTTTGAGTAAACCATGACATTGGTTGCTTGGAAATAAAATTAGTTCTTCAAATACAGTATTCATGGACATGATAAATTTGATCATCAAAAACAATTCTAATCTTTCCTTTACCATAACATTCTGTATAGATAGATAATTGAGATTTATTTTAGGCTGAGCAGCACTCTAATAAAGTTAATAACTGTCTTGAGAAATAACATGAAACATAGACAGTATCCAAAGATTATTGATATGAGGTACAATAATAATCTATGCTTAAAATAGAAGAATGTTCACTTGATTTCTGACGTTTGTTTTTAGGCAAAGCAATTATATTATTAGTAATAAATAACTTTAGAAATGACCTCAAATGCTGACATTTTCCAGATTCAAATGATTTTCCAAAGCTGATGGGGCAGCAGAGACAATCATGCTTATCCACGTCGAAAGATGGCAGTATAGTGTCTAAAATCACTGTAACATTGGTACTTAAAATACACAAAGAAGAGCAATGCTAACACTAGCTAGTGAACTACTGAATGCCCTTAAGGGTTATAAAGTGGTTAATTAATGGCTAGGGCTGGGTTTACTGATAATGTTGCAACTGAAGCTTTTATGATCATTTCAACTAACATCACTTGTTTTTTTTAAGGTGAAGTAATGCCGGTTTCCCAAAACAACATGTAAATCGCTTGTTATGAAGTAGAACGTAAGTGTTTCATTACAGTAGCTGTCTGGTCCAAAGGTGCTGATCACTACTGTCAATATGTCCAGGAGTTTGACTTATCAACAAAAATAATGTTGAAATACTGAAAAGCATGAAAATTGTATCTAACCTTATTGAGGTGCTGAAAGTTAGTAACTATTACTGAATTTAATAATAACAATAAAAAAGTAATGCAAGAAATGCATGTAATATGAATGCATGTGATATGCATCATAATAAGGTGCTCCCACTATCCTTAAGTTTTGTTTCATTAGCTGGAAACTGAACAGATGCAAACAGAACAGGATTAAAATTATGGATATCGGTACTGAACTACACATAGACTTAAATATTAATAGGTCATCTGGTTAGAGTTCTAGGCACTGTCACTTGCAGTCTTACTGCCATTATGCAGCATGCAGTTTGTGACTGCCATGTAAACAGACTATAGGGTTTCCACTGTGGATGGTACCTGGTACTTTTTTTAGTACCACATCGGTTGAGGTTCCAAGCAAGCCGAGCAAATACTAAATGTGATGTCAAACCCTGCAGATCACTGATTGTTCAGAGAGAATCGTCACTACCAGCATCACTGGATTTGCGACACGAGATCCGCTTGTTTTAAATTTAGCTACAGTGATAACAGTATCATTTGTTCACATGACTTTCGAATTGTAAAAAAGAAATGGCTGTGCGCAAAACCGCGATGTGTTCAATAAACGAGGTGCAGACATTCCTCTCGTTAGCGACAAACGAAATGACATGAAACGTGAAACTCTTTCAGGAAGTGTCTCAGCTGTTGGCCATACACGGCTACCACCGGACCTACCACCAGTGTAGGGAAAAGTAAAAAACAAAACAAAATAAAAGGGACTACAGAACCATCAAGGACCGCAACTTCCAGAGTGGTTCAAACAGAAGAAAGTAGAAGTGGTTTGACCAAATGGACGCTATCTATGGCAATAGACTGGTGAGCAATGGGAGGGAGAGTTCCCTGAACTCGGCCACGGTGTTGTTGGAGTCCACGATGGAGAATGGTACGTTTTGTTATGTTAACTCTATTTTCTGCTTGAAAGCTTCACTTTATTTAGTTGACCGCTAGTGTGGCTAGCGGTCATGTTATTGTTTATTGTTTTGTGTCAAGTTTAAGATGATATCACGGCAGTAGAGGCTTTGCAACTATGACGATCACCCTATAATCCCACCCACGTTGAGGCGGCACTAAACAGCAGTGGAAAAGCAAGCTCAGAAAAGTAAAGCGAGTCGAGTTGAACCGTAACGTGCAGTGGAAAATTGCCATTAGAACCATCCATAGGAATGACATGTCTTTAGACCTATTTCCTTATTAACCTTATTTCAATGGTTTTACCCCCCCCCCCCCCCCCCCCCCCCCCCAACACTTTTTAGCCCCTGAAACCATGTACAATGGCTTTCCACATACATTTATAGTATTTAATAAATTTCCTTTTAAATGTCCTTTTGTCTCTGATATACTGTAAAAGATGCGAGAAAGACATTTTTAAATTGCACTTAATGAACTTCAGAGCTCTCATTAATTTTCAAACGTGTTTTCGTACACACAGTAGAGATTTAGTACTACTTAAGTGTTACTTGAGCCCAAGTAAATGACAAATGCATTACAAGTCTTTGATGTGCAGTTATATATAAAAACAGTGATTTTCATGCAATACTTGCCAAATATTTTAACTTGCATGTTATACAGTAAATACTTAATAAATACACTTATTCATAATCATAATCATTATTAATCGAAACATAAAATGCCCTAATTCATGGGCATTGATATCTTATTGCTGCAGAAATAGATTTTTGTATTAAGAATAAAATGAGAAGTTATGTCATTTTGCTACAGTTTTTGTTTACATTGATGTCAAAAGAATGGTCCTCCTCACAATGGTGTCCAAAATTGCCTAGTCCTAGTAACCTTTGCAGAGTTCTAATATAGTAGGTTCTCTGCAAAAACACTTTTAGGTCTTCATAATCAATCACAGTATGCATCATATAATAAAGCATCATAACCCTCAAAACATACTGAACTTCACTTTCATTGGTTTCTAACGTGGCAATAAGAGTGTCCACTATAGAGTACATTAGGTACATTTTAATTGGTTCAAACTGATGAATAAGTGTTATGCATTTATAAGATATGATGTAAAATGTCTCACTATTTTGTGGATATTGAATGAAAGTTTCACTTTTTATGCCGTTCATGTTAAAACTGCAAAGCTGTATAATGCATTTGTAAATGACTTAATTGTAAATAATTAACCCCTTTATAAACTCTTAACAAGGAAGCATTAATGTAAAGTGTTAACCCAAAATATGCTACAAATGGTGGCAGCGCACCCTGATAGGTATTTTCTGCATGACAAGATGTGGTACCAATGTTTTTAACACATTTACAGTGGTAATACATTTCGACAGGTTATTTTCTACTTGTTAATGGTGTGCTTCTAATCTGTTAATCCTCTGGTATGTCATCCTGATCAGGTAGGTCAGATGTACAAAACACAGGCCTTGCCCATATTTCCAATATAGCTTTTTACGGCTCTTTTAGTCATTCTCATATTACTTGTTCTTTACTTGCCTGAAGGTCAAACTCAAACCTTAAAATACATTTCAGCAGCTCTTACATTAACAGAATAAGTCATGCTTCAGTTTGAGGGTGAACCAGCAACATCTAAGTGTGTTCCTCTTTTCCGATCTGCATCCCTCTCCTTCTCCCTTCATTCCCCACTGTGAAAACAGGTCAATAAATGTCAAAGCTCACTTCCCTTCTAAGTCCTTCCATCCCCCTATTCTAGTTGCATGGCTTCCATGACCCTGGTGCGAGCTAATGAGTCATGGTAATGAAAGCAGACAGAGTGCAGAAGCATTAGCCTACCACTAATAAAGACTGACGGCATGGCTTTGCACTCATTGCCTTCAAAACCTCTTCTCTATTCCCAAAATCACCCTCTTATTTTCTACATGCTAAAAGGGGCAGAGAGAGGAGATGCAAAGCCGTACTTTTGAGAAGTGCCTTAAGGAAATGCACCGATGCGCCTGGTTAATCCAAAAGGCAGTGAGGCAGCAGTGTAGTGTTGATTTCACACATACTGTATGCAGTGGTGCATTTTTAATTTAAAAAAGTAAAAAAAAAGTGTAAAAACAACTACTTCTGTATCAGAAATATTGGGGAGAGTGGGGCTTGTTGTCACATAGAGGAAATGTCACAAGGGCTATGTCAGTAACCATAGTTTTGAATTCACACCTAAATTACACAAATGTGTATTTTTTTCTTCTCTCTAGAAGTGTTTTCAAAAAATGAGTTCAAAATCCACTGATATTTAGAATATTTTTTTTGTGAATTATATCTTCCAAACTAAAATTTTCTTTTCTTTTTTTTCTGGACAATAACCATGGACATGTTTAATAGCCTTTTTATAGTCAAAACTTTAAAGAATGTATCTATACAGAAATTGACTTTCAAAAATAAACCTACCATAAGAAGTATTTACTAAAGTGTGCAAATGCAACCCTCTGCAATAGTTGTTTGTTTGTTAGAACTCTTCTGTAGACAAAGATGCTTTCTCTTCTATTTCTTGTGTTTCAGACACAGTTACCACTACACACAGAGGTATCTTCAAATGTTGAAGACATGGTTTTGTGCCCCCTGTGAACCTCATTCATGCATTTAGATATTTACTGCGGGATTGTTGCTAAGAAATATCTAATACAGTTGAACTAAGAGCACATTACTTGCAGTAACTTCACTAAATTTGGTAGGTTTTAGTGTTGTCATGATACCAAATTTCAGTAGTCTGTACTGATACCAGTGAAATTTCACGGTTCTTAATACCAATTTTGATACCATCACAAAAATATGATACTATGGTAATGTGCTTTTGAACACACTCCACTGTTTCAATGTAATTAATAAATTAAAAGAAATGCATGTTTCCTTCACGTGTTTCTCAATTAAGTATGCATTGCTTAAGTGTTTTTAAGTAGTGTCGTACTGAAATAAGTTTTTATTTTTTCCCATATCATTTTCTTGTTTTTTAGGGTCTTTTTTAGGTCTTTTAAAGTTCAATTTAATTTCATCATAAAAATAGTATCTAATCAAATTAATTCTTAACTAGTTAAATAGAACAATTACATTACAACATACCAGTTAATTTTTTACAAACTTTTATTCAGTACTGCATCACTCTTACTTGTGATAAATAGATTATTTTTGTATTGTTTATTATTATTATTTATTACTATTTTTTTTATTATTAATATTACTAGAGTGAACTATACAGTTGTAATATATTTCTGTTGCAATTTCTTTAATTTCTGACTTTTATTTTGAATCCTGCCTTTATTTTACTTAGACGTGCAGTTTTGACTGAAGGATCAGTTCTCCGGATGAACAGTTTGCTACATGGCCCAATGTGATCCACTTCACAGTGGATTAGTGCTCTGCTTTGTAATCTCATGCAACACAAATTATTATCAATGTCTGCAGTGTCCACTGTATGAACAGTCGGCTTCACAGATTCATTTAAAGCACACAGCTCATGCAGACTAAGCATGTAGCCTTTCACAGTTTAATAGTCACACTAGGACATATAGTACATAGCAATGCTGTGGCAACAATCCACCAAAACATTTGAAATACTGTATGCATCCTGTATTCTCCAATTTTTACATTTTGCTCATCACTATGCTGACTCAACAAGTGCCATGACCTATCAGACATTTTTCTATTAGCTCTAGTGTGTATACCTTACCTTGTGACACAGCCAGAAGTGCATTGCGTCAGCAACGTGGTAGGCCCAGGTTTCGGATCCTTCATTGAAACCAGAAAGTAATCACATTTGCATAATCAGTGACAAGTGCGATTCAGAGGTTGGATTTTTTCCTCTGACATTACATTTTTACTACACTGATGGTACGGTTTAGGTTTGGAGATTGGGGGTACAGTTTATAACATTTGCATTCCTCTTCACAGTAATACAGCCTGTAGAACTGAAAACAACTCTCTTTACAACTAAATTTCAGTGCCCCTCCATGGACATTTCACCTAAAAAACAGTTTTTCAAATTTTGGTAAACACAGACTGATTTTAGCTAAAGAAAAGTTTACCTACTCTTTCCTATCATGTGCTAGATTTGACCTTCCATTTCCAGTGTGACAATTTCATTGAAAGTAGTAAAAACTTAGATCTCTCATTCTTTCTTTTTTTTCCTTGATTGAACTGATTAAAGTTCTCAATTGTTGGAGCCTTAAACATCCTGGTTACTTCTGTAACCTCTGTTCCCTGATGGAGGGAACGAGACGTTGTGTTGATGTAGTGACACTAGGGGTCATTCTTGAGAGCCCGAGACACCTCTGATCTTTGAAAAAAGACCAATGGAATTGGTGAGTGGTATTTACATGCCCCTCCCCCGGGCATACGGGTATGTGCCGTATACCGTTCATTCAGGTTTTGAACTGAGGAGCTGAGATTAAGGTCCTGGACATTTCAGTGGGTAGTTCAGCATTGTGGCAGGAGGGACACAACGTCTCATTCCCTCCATCAGGGAACGGAGGTTACGGAAGTAACAAGGCTCTTTTCTCTTTTTTTTTTCTTTTTCTCCACAGAAAAAGAGAGAATTCGCTAACCAACCGGGACGTCAGTGTCCAGGTCGGGGGGGGGGGGGGGGAGGGAGGTGTCCCTCCCAAGGGGAAGACATCGCGGAGACCACACCCCACCCAGAGAGAGGTGGGGGGTATTAAGTGGAAATATGTCACATGGTCTTGAAGTATGTCATGTGGAGAAGGCCCATGGTAGGTCCTGCCCAATGGGGAGGAGGCTCTAAGAGCATGGAGACTGGGGCAGAGGGGCCTCTGGAGGACACAATTTGCCAACAGGGAAATGTTTTTCAGCTGAATATACTTTGCAAGGAGTTGCCCATGGGGAACCAGTGCATGCGGAGCATCTGTCCTAATACGGGGCATAGTTAGCATAAGCTCTACTGACTCTAAGGGCTCGAAGGGAGCCCCTCGCAGGCCTTGCAGGACTACGGAGAGGTCCTATGAGGGAACGAGGCATGGCCTGGAGGGATTCAACCTCCTGGCGCCTCTCAGGAACCTGATAATCTGGTCGTCTTTCCCTAAGGACTTGCCGTCCACTGTATCATGGCAAGCTACGTACACCTTCAAGGTGGAGGGGGACAGCTGTCCCTCCAACCTCTCCTGCAGAAAGGAAAGCACTGAGCCAACTACACATCTCTGGGGGTCTTCGTGTCAGGAAGAACACCACTTAGTGAACTGACACCACTTCAAGGCATACAGGCGTCTCATAGAGGGGGCCCGAGCCTGAGTGATGGTGTCTACCACGGTAGGTGGTAGGCCACCAAGGTCTTCCGCTTCCCGTCCAGGGGCCAGACATTGAGGTTCCAGAGGTCTGGTTGTGGGTGCCAGATGGTGCCCCGTCCCTGAGAAAGAAGGTCCTTCCTCAGGGGAATTTGCCAGGGAGGGGCTGACGCGAGTAGCATGAGGTCTGATAACCAAGTCTGGGTGGGCCTGTAGGGAGCCACTATGATGACCTGCTCCTTGTCCTCCGTGTCCGTTGCATACAGCGTCCCAGCCTGTCTTGGAGACATAGGTTGTAACCACAATGCGCCTGGAGTCCAGTTCTAGGGGAACCCCTACCCGTAGAAATATGAGGTTGTTCCAAGGGCTGAAGGGCAGCGACAGATTGGCATGGTGTCCCGCGGCACCATGCCCATCTCGTGACTCGAGTCCTGAGCCAGTGCTGAAGCAGTCTCATATGCATCAACCCGAGCGGTGTGGCCACTGCTGAGGATGCCATATGCCCCAGGAGCCTCTGAAATTGTTTCAGTGAGAACGCGGTCTTCTGTCTGAATGCATTAAAACAGGTCAGCATCGACTGGGCACGCTTGTTCATGAGATGCGCCATCATCGAGACCGAGTCCAACTCCAATCGAGAAAAGAGATGCTCTGAACCGGGAGGAGCTTGCTCTTTTCCCAGTTGACCCGAAGCCCTAGCCGGCTGAGGTGCTCGAGCACTAGGTTCCTGTGTGCACACAACACGTCTCGAGAGTAAGCTAAGATTAGCCAGTCATCAAGGTAGTTGAGAATGCTAATGCCCACTTCCCTTAACAGGGCAAGGGCAGCCTCTGCGACCTTGGTGAAGACGCGAGGGTACAAGGACAGGCCGAAAGGGACGAATTTGTTCTGGTATGCCTGATCCTCGAATGCAAACCACAGTAAGGGTCTGTGTTGAGGTAGAATCAAGACGTGGAAGTACGTGTCCTTCAGGTCTACTGCCACAAACCAATCTTGATGTCGGACACTTGCTAGAATGCGCCTTATCGTCGGCATCTTGAATGGGAGTCTGTGTAAAGCCTGGTTCAGAACTCGTCAGTCCAAGATTAGCCACAACCCACCTCCTTTTTTTGGTAAAATGAAATAGGGGCTGTAAAACCCCCTCTTCATTTCTGCTGGAGGAACAGGCTCTATCACATGCTTCCGCAGAAGGGTGACGTTTTCAGCACGCAAGGTGGCGGCGTTCTCACACTTCACCATGGTGAAGTGGATGCCGGTAAACCTGGGCGGGCACCTGGCATGCTGAATCGTGTAGCGATTCAGTCATCGCAACGAGCCATGTGTCCAAGCTCTGGGCGAGGGGCACCAGTCTCTCGGACGTACCGGCGGGTGGGGCCTTGCGGTGGGGTGGAGCCAGTGAGGCCACATTGGCGGGGTTTTAGCCCTATTGCGGTACTGTGTCAATAGACATCGAAGCACTTACCTACCTCCTCATACTCACCGGCAGATCAGTCAAAGAAGGGGGAGGTGCTGGACCTGCCAAAGAGAGATAGAACACGGTGGTTGGGGTGATGGCTGAACACACCGGTTATGAAACTGCTCTTTTGTTGAATGTTTGGGTACTGCAGCTACTGGAGTATGCGGCAAAACAAAATGAAAATGAAACAAACGATTCTCCTCCCGGCCCTCCACCAGGGGATGGAGTGGTCTGCTTAACAGCTCCAAGGCAGTGGATCCTCACATCCCTGGGTCGCCCGTCTCGGGGCGCTTTGACGTTTTCTTCCTAGCGGGCAGCCATGAGATGGGTTGCGTCTGCTTCCTGCGGGGGGTTCGACACCAGGGTGGGGTAGCAGGGGCCACAGGGAGATGCCCTCGGCGATGAGCAGATGGGGTGCGGGATCTTCAGCCGTGCCGGGGCAGGATGTGCTGAATAGCGTCTGTCTGCTGCTTCACCGCTGAGAACTGCTGGGAAAAGTATCCGACGGTGTCATCAAATTGGCCAGCCAGGGAGAAAAGCGTGTCTTGTTGGCCTCGCGCATCTCGATCAGGTTAAGCCACAGATGGCGCTCCTGGACTAACAAAGTTAAATGTATTAAGCTGTCTGTTTTTTAGTACTTTCTTAAGTTTATTTATACATTTATATTAGGGGAGCAAGGAACTGCAATTAAAGAATTCTGTTCCTGGCATTGTTAAAGCATATAGTACATACTCGATATGATATGCTGCAGCTCAAAAAAAGTGAGATCCTCTGAGTGCTTGTTCCATATGTATAAAACTGTTTTCACTATATCTAGTTGATCATGTCTGCCATCATATCAGCCCAATGATAAAAGACTAATTTACGGCAAATAAATGTACATCTTACATTATTCATGAACTTATGTAGTAGTAGTACTAGTAGTATTTTTTTTATTTAACCCACACACACACACACACATATATATATATATATATATATATATATATATATATATATATATATATATATATATATATATATATATGTCACTTAGAAGAGGCTAGAAAATTAATATGAATCCATCAATATTCTAGATTAAAATGATAAAATTTCATTTTAAATTATGCAGTTCTATTGTAATTTTGATACATTTGAATGATTGATTTGAAGACATTTACATACTTTTGTACAATAAACAATTTTAGTACCGTGTTGGGTCTTCACTTGTAAATCTGACTCTGCCATGGCCATATTAAGGTAATCTGGGCCTCCTGACTTTATATTGCTCTGGGCCCCTTTCCTATTAAAAAATACAGCTTAGTATTTGTTGTGGGGCCCAATGTACCTTTTGGGCAACTTAGAATCATTAACATCTTTCACTTCACTAGCTATGGCCCTGGCCACTGCGTAGTGGATAAATTGTACAATTCAATTATTTTTTTAAGAACTTATGTAGTTGCTGTAACCAATATTTAACCAGGTTCAAAAAAAGATTTAAAAACTCAATTCATTCTCAGTGACCTGTAAATTGTATAATGATCTGTATATGATAGTGAATATTTAAAGCCATTTTTAGTTCATTTAATGTCACAGCTTGATATAGAGTACAGTGGGGATAAACAATGTACTGTATGCCAGTCCTGCTGGGGTCCATATGGTCTATCACCACGGTTCTCACATTTCATCACACCCATGAGATGGATCTGAACATGGGCTGACTGTTTACCAGTCATTCTTCATTAAAAATGATGAGGGCCAGCAGAACAGGTACCCAAGGCTGTGGCCCCTCAAACATTTATTGTCTATTACACTGTTGCTCAGTTTTGACAATATTTCATGATTTTTTTCATCTGTCATGTTACTATAGTGTAAAAGGACATTTGTTGTCCCACAAACCTGAGTGGCTGAGAGATTTATGGATTGTCATTCAAGGTTGGAAGTCAGTAAATCACTGAGCTATAGAGATAGTTGCCTCTGACTGGACCCTGAGAAGGGAAGATGTGGGTTTGATTCATATTTAACCATTTGTCTGCCTGAAGTATTTGATGCTCACCTAGAAAATTAATGCAGGTCTCTTGTATTAATCTTTATTCCTCTTAATTTTTGAATATCTATTGAGAAAAAAAAATATTTTTGATAAGTGTCTCTAACCATATGATTATAACGCATGACCTCCCAAGATGCCAAGTCAAATCTGTATTGACATTATTTCAAATACCTCTAAAATCTTATTATTTAAAGAAATTGCCCCACCACCCCCCAAAAAAAATTCTGTCATCATTTAATCACCCTCACGTGCACATCCAGTGTTGTTGTTTCCATATCTATCTCCTGATGTATAGCATCAATTACATGTTCTTCTAGCAGTTCTTCCTGATAGCAACAGCTTAATAGTAAGTGTTTCCACCTTGTGGACCTACTAACTAGTTCAAATAATTCAAGGTGCACATGTAGTGTACATGGTTAGAAAATCAGGCAGCACCACTGATATATAAAAATTGATCACTGTTGCAATTGCTGCCAGCAGGAGATGAAGCCACAGGAAGTGTTCGAGCAGCAATCTTGGTGTGCCCCAACAGCCATAGAGCATCAAAGACTGACAGCTATTTCACCATCTCTGACCTCTGGATGCGAAAGTCCCATTTCACCCTCTAGTGACAATCATGATTAATGTTTAATTTGCTTGTTATGGATTATATTCCTTATGAGGGAGAAGATGTTTGCGGATCGCAAAACTTTCACCTGTTCTGGTGTACAGCTTATCAGTGCACCACAACGATCATCAAGGGATGTGGCAAAACTGTCCCCACTGGGGCACCGTATGCAATGGGCACGCCACCGCCGGCCCTTTATCTGGTCCGCGACTGCATTGGCACATCAACTGCCTCGAGTTTCTGCAGTATTCCTTGCCCTGCCGAGGCTTTTGCCATTGATATGGGGCAAGCACGTGTGGTCCGGACAGACAACGCGACAGTTGCGTACATTGACCGCTAAAGCTGCCTACGCTCATGTCAAATGTCGCAACTCGCCCACTGTCTCCTCCTCCAGAGTAAGCAGTGTCTCAAGTCATTGCGAGCCACTCATATCCTGGGTAACCTCAACATCACAGTGGATGTGCTATCGCAACAGGTAATGCTCAGGGAAGAGTGGAGACTCCACCATCAGGTGGTCCAGCTGATTTGGAGACGATTTGGTCATGCACAGGTGGACCTGTTCGCTTCCCGGCAATCCTCCCACTGCCCGCTCTCGTATTCTCTGATCGAGGCTCCCCTTGGCACAGACTCGCTGGCACACATCTGGCACCTGGGCTTCCGCAAATATGCTAGTGCGCCTATTTGCTCAGAGTTGTGCAAGGTCAGGGAGGACCAAGAGCAGGTCATCCTAGTAGCACCTTATTGGCCCACCCATCTGGCACCCAGAACCAGACCTCTGGAATCTCCATGTCTGGCCCTTGGATGGGACATGGAAGACTTAAGTGGCCTACCACCAGCAGTGGTAGACAAGATCACTCAGGCCAGTGCTCCCCCGATGAGGTGCCTGTATGACCTGAAGTGGTGTCTGTTTGCTAAACAATGTTCTTCCCGACGCGAAGACCCGCGAAGTCAGATCAGTGCTTTCCTTTCTGCAGGAGAGGCTGGTGGGGTGGCTGTCCCCCTCCACATTGAACTTGTATCTTATCGGCACATCATGATGTAGAAGACGGTATGTATTCAGGGAGACACGACTTGATCGTCTGGTTCCTGAGAGGTGCGAGGAACTCAAACCCCCCCAGACCATACCTTGCACCCTTATTCCCTTGTGGGACCTCTCTGTGGTCTTTCAGGGCCTACAGGGAGCTCAATTTGAGCCCCTAGAGTCAACTGAGTTAAAGGCGCTCTCCTTGAAGACTGCCCTCCTGATGGCATTTAACTCCATCAAGAGGTAGGGGACTTGCAGGCATTCTCTGTCAGCGAACCGTGCCTGGAGTTCGGTCCAGATTACTCTTATGTCATCCTGAGACCCTGACCGGGCTATGTGCCCAAGGTTCCCACGACTCTGTTCAGGGATCAGTTGGTGAACCTGCAAGTGCTGCCCCAGGAGGAGGCAGACCCAGCCTTGGCGTTGCTGTGTCCAGTGCATGCTTTACACATCTACTTGGATCGCACACAGAGCTTTACAAGCTCAGAGAAGCTCTTTGTCTGCTTTGGTGGTTTCTTCTGCTATGGCATATCACGCCCAGGATGTGCCACCCCCCTGCAGGGCTGCGCACCCATTTTACCAGGGGCCTCATGGGCTCTGACCAACAGCACCTCTTTAGTAGACATCTGCAGAACAGCGGGCTGGGAAACAGCTAAAACCTTTGTGAGGTTCTACAACCTCCTGGTTGAGCTGGTTTCGTCCAGTGAGTTTTCGGGTTCAAACAGTTAAGTCTCGGTACAGAAGGTCGGGTGTACCGTTTGCATATAGTGCCTTTCCCCTCCCTTGAGGTGAAGATGTGTGCTCCTTCTCCCAGTCGCATTCACAAAAGTGTGGACCCTGGATGTCCTTCCTCCCCCTTCGGGTAGGATCTACAATGAGACTCTTACACATGACATGCTTCCGACCAGACTCGGTAAGACAATGTGACATATTCCCACTCTAAAGCCCTCCCTACCCTCCAGGTGGGGTGTGGTCTCTGCAGTGTCCTCCTCACCCCCCCCCCCCCCCCCCCGACGTGGACCTTATATGGACCCCAGCTGAACTATTTAATTCCTTTTGGGGAGAAAAAAGAGAAGCGCCCACGGCTTGGTTAGCCGCTCCTTATTTTTCTAGCAGTCGACTTGTCCACCAGGTGCAGGGGACCATTTGATGCCTACGAGTGAGTTTGGGGTAGTTACCTGATGGCCTGGTGTGCTGGCTACGAGGCATACAGAGCTCTGCCCATCTCGCACCGCCAGTCCACGTAACATAGTTCAGTAGTTGTGCCATTTTCCATAGGGACCCCTAGTGTCACTACATCGACACAACGGCGAGTGAGTGACAGAAGGGGAATGTAATGGTTACTAATGTAACCTTCATTCCCTAATGGAGGGAATGAGACGTTGTGTCCCTGCTGCCATAACACTAAACTACCCACTGAAATGGCCGGGACCTTGTCTCGGCTCCTTAGTGCAAAACCTGAATGAGTGGTTGCATTCCAGCTCCTTATATACACTTATGTCCGGGGGAGTGGCATGCAAATTCCACTCGTGAATTTTCATTGGCCTTTTCTCAAAGATCAGCGATGTCTGGGGCTCCCAGGAGCGAACCCTAGTGTCACTATATCGACACAACGTCTTGTTCCCTCCATCAGGGAATGGAGGTTACGTTAGTAACCATAACGTTTTGCGACACCTGCTTTCTGGCATTCTCTTGTTTTAGAAACGTGGGAACATGGACTGCGCAAGAGAGCTCCCGGTTTTGTCCATCGTTTGAGAATTCTTGGGATGTATATGAATTGTATGTGTGGAGTTTGACCACATTTTGGTGCACATACAAGGACTGTTTTTTTTATATTTCATTTTCGTATTTAGTTTAATTTCCTTTTTTTATGGCCCCATTATAGCCCCATTTTTTTAACAGACAGCCATCAGATTAAAACCCCTAAATATATTTTTGTATCATTTGGTGATTATTTTAACCCACCAGCTACAGCTTTAATATTTTCTTGTTTTAGGTTGACAACTCGTCCTTTTCTTCTGAGGTTTCTTATGTCAGACCATGATTTCTAAATCACCTAAAATGTCCAGGATTTACCAGTTTTCATATTGAAGTTCTCTCTGTAGTCATACATAGATACAGTACATGTCATACATTCTGTGTGCGTTTGCCAGTTAAACCTAACATAGCAGTATAACCATCTTGGTTTTGCTTGTTTCCTTTCTCCCTGCACTCGATATTGTGTGATGGTGAAAGGGAGAGAGAGATAAGCACTTTCAGGCAAGAGAGTGTGAGAAAAAGTCACTTTTTAATTAAAACATTTACAGTACGTGAAACAAGTAACTTTAAACGAACACTTCGATGTTTGCAATAAATATTTCTGAAAATGTATGCTTCCCTGTCTATCGCTCACATCGACGTTGTATCGAAGAAGCGACACTAGGGGTCTCTCTTGAGCGCCGAATATGCCTCTGATCTAAAAAAAAAGGCCAATGAGAAGTTGACAGACAGCATTTGCATACCCAGCACACAGACATACGGGTATAAAAGCAGGGAAATACGTCGAGTTCATTCAGAAATTTTCTTCTGAGCCGATGGTCATGTATGCAGCCAGCTGCGAGTCACACGCCTGTTCCTGCTTCTGTTTCTCTGACGCTCTGCCTGCTGTTGGATTTATGACGCACTTCAGCTGCTTTTCTCCTTCTCTGCACGGCAGTGCAGCTTGCCCCTTGCTGCTTCGACAGCGCAGAAAGCTTAAAATAGTTTATTGTAAAAGAGTGATTTTCTCTATAAAAGAGTATTTTCCTCTAAAAGAGCTTTACACAGCAGCGTTGAACATCCTTTTCAGGACGCATATTTATAAAGATGCCATTCCGCCCCTGTGTAGTTCCTAGATGCGGTAGCGTGCTCTCCGCTTCAGATGGCCACAGATGTTGTCTTGTGTGTCTGTGCAGCGATCACACAGATGCAGCGTTTGTGGATGGTTCATGCTCTCACTGCGAGGGCATGACCATGGCAACGTTGCGGTCGCGGCTCCCTTTCAATAGAAAGCACACCACTCCAGCTGCCCCCTGCATTGCTCCTTCTTCCCACGGGATTGAGGATGATGCGGCTGGCACTGGAGGCGATATGTGGACGGCAGCGGGTGCAGCTCCGCCGGGTACGCCCCCTCGGACCACCCACCCCCAGCACGCTCGTTGACTCCCGTCCGTGCTCGAGGCAACAGCGGCTTGCCTCATGGCCAGCCTGCCTATCCTCTAGAGCTCGAGGTAGATGAGCTCGCCATTGCATCGGAGAGTGCTGCATCTGACGCTGATGACTCCCCTTGTCTGCTGCCTTTGGGCCAGCACGCCCAGGCTGAGACTGATGCGCAGATGAGCGACATGCTTTCCCGGGCCACCGCCAGCGTGGGGCTGGACTGGAACCCTCTGTCCTCCCCACAGCCATCGCAGTTGGATGACTGGTTCCTGGGGTCTGTGCCACTCACAGCCTCGCCCCTCGCGATTGGGTTGGGGCGCCGTGTGCAATGGGCACACTGTGGTGGGTCAGTGCTCTTATTTCTGCAAGAGAGGCTGGAGGGGAGGTTGTCCCCTTCCTCCCAGAAGGTGTATGTCACCGCTATCATGGCCCACCACGACGCAGTAGACGGCAAGTCTTTGGGTAAGCATGACTTAATCATCAGGTTCCTAAGAGGCGCCCGGAGGTTGAACCCCTCCCGGCCAAGCCTGTTCCCCTCCTGGGATCTCTCAGTGGTCCTCGTGGGCCTCCAGAGACCCCCCTTCGAGCCGCTAGAATCAGTTGGACTCAGGGCCCTCTCTATAAAGATGGCCCTCCTGCTCACCTCCATCAAGAGGGTAGGGGACCTGCAAGCGTTTTCTGTTAGTGACACCTGCCTGGAGTTCGGTCCGGCAGACACATATGTTATCCTAAGACCACGACCGGGCTACGTGCCCAAGGTTCCTACCACGCCCTTCAGAGACCAGGTAGTGAACCTGCAAGTGCTGCCCCAGGAGGAGGCAGACCCAGCCCCTTCGTTGCTGTGTCCGGTACGTGCTTTGTGTACCTACTTGGAACGCACACAGAGCTTCAGATGCTCTGAGCAGCTCTTTGTCTGCTTTGGTGGACAGCAGAAAGGGAATGCTGTCTCCAAATAGAGGCTGTCCCACTGGGTGGTGGATACCATTGGCCTATCACACCCAGGCCGTGCCCCCACCCCCCCCCTTGCGGATTCAAGCACACTCAACAAGGATACTCCTGCATCCTCGTGGGCCTCCCTAGCAGACATATGTAGAGCAGCGGGTTGGGCAACACCTAATACCTTTGCAAGATTTTACAATCTCAGGGTTGAGTCAGTATCATCCCGTGTTTTCTCAGGTCCGAGCCGGTAGAACTCAGTAACATGCTGACGGACTGGCCAGGTGGATCGCTTGCACCTGGTTCCCTTTCCCTTGGCCGAGGTAGAACTGTGCACTTTCTCTCCCAGGAGATCCCACCCACCCGGGTCCCTGGATGATTTCTCCCTAGCCCTTTGGGTCCGCAGTTCAGCGGAGGAACTTGTCGACCCAGTCCACTGTGGGTACTCTATCTACCCTGTACTGGAATAGTTGCCCCACAGGTCAGGACTCCTACATGGACTCCCCCTGTGTGTATTTTCCACGGTACGGTCACCTTACAAAGTGGACCTGCGTCTCCCTTAGGCAGTCCCAGCTGCCCTCCAGTCGCTATGTTGTAGCAACTCCCCCCTCCTTGAGGCTGGATCTAGCACTGCACCACATTCCACATGTTGCCTAAAAACCCATGTGATGTATTCGCCACCTTTACCTCCCCCTTTCGGGCAGGTGTGGACTCCGCAGGGTCTTTTCCCCCTGAAACAATAGGAAATTGGGTAAGACCCCGGCCCCGGCTGTTCTTGCTCTATGCAGAGAAACATAGAGAGAAAAGAGGCCCAGCCAGGCTTGGCCCATTCCCAGGTTGGCAAGTGTCACCTTGTTCCCCTGTCTAGGGTAACCAGAAGGATTCCGACTACTTTTTTGGGGCATTGGGGAAGGGTACGCGCAGTCTGACACAGCTGGTCACTTGTGCACATAAATTACCTGCCTGCTCCTGTGTCAGCATTACACGTACACGGCTCAGTGCATGGCATAATTTAAATTGGACCCCCAGTGTCGCTTCTTCGACACAACGCCGAAGTGAGTGACAGACGGGGAATGTCTAGGTTACGTATGAAACCTCCGTTCCCTGATGAGGGAACGAGACATTGTACTGTTGTGGCCGGACCATTTACGACTCCTCAGAAAAATCCTGAATGAACTTGACGTATTTCCCTGCTTTTATACCCGTATATCCGGGGGCGGGGTATGCAAATACTGTCTGCCAACTATGGACGAATATATATTTTTTATTTTTTTTTTTTTTTTTTTTTGTTCCCGGGTTTCGGCACCAGTGTAACAGGATTTAGCTTCTTCAAAGAGGAGGAAGGACGCGGAAACGGGGTGGAACACAAAGGTAAGGCTTTTTAATCTCTCCAAAGTAAAATTACAGAACTGAACAAAAAGGTCCTTATAATGAACACAGACTTTTCGAATATAAGCTCTTCTGGACTTTAGCTTGCCAACACTAGACTGGCGCTCTCTCTCTCTCGACTGGAGGCACTGGTGCTCTTTTTATGCCGCTCTCCCCATACTCACTGAAATTAGAGACAGGTGTTAGACATAATTTAGCTCAGGTGCAAGCGCCCTTACCGCTTTCTCCCTTCGGACGGGCGCTTGACCACGCCCCCACTGCCACAATCTCATTCCCTCCATCAGGGAACGGAGGTTACATACGTAACCTAGACGTTCTATCTTACCTCAGTTTCAGTGAACTTGTTTGTATTCAGCTGATCTGTTTGCAGTTATAGTTTGTTAGAGGTATACTGTTTGATATAAATATGCATAACTTGCTTGGGCTTTCTAGGAATATAAAAAATGACCGACTTTAAATAAATAAAAAATTTGTAGGACATTTGCGTTTTAGGGATGCACTGGCAGATTTAAGAAATAAATATCAGTGATTAAATGCTCAATGTTTACTCACTGACACATTGGAATGTTCTGGGCATAGCAATATGGCGGCGCAGTGGCTTCCAAAATATGTTGTCATCAGCAATCCAGTTCTATATACAGTATAAATCAGTGAGACGCACATGTTCAGTCCTTGCACTCTGCTGATGATGAAATTTGCATCATGCATCCTATCCACAAACTCTTAGAATTTGTGTCTAATCTAAGGAAGCACAGGGCTTTAGGACAGTCAGAACAATTGCAGAAGTTCTAATAGGCATGAATTACTGATATCTTCTTATTTCTGCTGATATTTCTTATCATGAAGAATAATATATTTTTATATCAACCAGCTATAAGTTTTATTATCCATTTATGACATTTATAAAGTTGGAGTCATACAATTACTTTCCTGACACAAACAAACTCACACCAAAAAAGAAAAAAAAAAAGAAATAGAAAAAAAAGTGAAATTAGATGACACTGCTACTCTAGTTGTTTGCTCTGTATTTATCAGCTCTGATTGATGACAAAGCTAAGGATAGGAAAGAGGGAATTAAGTATTGAAGAGCACATGCTGTCTCTATAAATGCATTGTGTCGTGCTGGTAAGAAAACACTGAAAACACACAATGGAAATGATTGTTTCTTCATGCAAATTAGAACAGTGAAGAGTTTCAAGATTCATTACATTCTCACATTGTATATGTAGTGTTTTAAAGTATTTGAAGTTACACTTAAAAATGTATGATTTGTTGCATTAGATCATAGTGGCGTTTTCTGAAACAAAACACCCCACAAGAAGTTTGATAAAACAACACAATGTTCCAAATGAAGACAAAAAACTGTTTGACGCGTTCTGCTTGCTGTTACGTTATGGAACATGTTCCTAGCTAATGTGATGAAATGGAAGCTTTAGCATAAGTTCTGCCAGGAAGACTCAATTGTTACGTCACTCATTACCTTCTCATCTATCCAATCGCGTTCTAACACTTGTGGTATAAAAGATGGGTACTTACACATGTCTGAGTTCGCAGATGCTGACTCTTTCGTTCACCTCCACCCTCCCCACCACCAAGATGATTTCTTCCCTTCCATCCTCCCCCACCACCACCAGTATGGTCCCTTCCCATACCTCCCTGGGGGTCGGCTGCGCCCCTGCCTCCTTCGCCAGGCAGGAAATGCAGAGTCCGGACCCCCGGATTGCGAGCTACGGACGGGGCCTACGCCAAAGAACTTTATCATTATATTGTTTGACGAGATGTCAATAAATGGTTAATTGTTTCAGCTTTATTCTCCTGAGTCTTTCTGGTAGAACTACAACTGTGGTTATTCTGCTAGGATACCTGTGCAAACTTGTGGGAAACTGACTTCATACATCTACCCAAAAAAAACCTTTGGGGGCAGTTGGTTAAAATTTGTTGCAAATATGGCTCAGAGAATTTAGTTCAGAGAAAATATTTAGCGTCATTTTTTGCAGATGACACTTTATTTGATATTTTGTATCTAATGCAATGACATTCATGCATTTTTAAGTGTGACTACATTGTCCAAATGCTTTTTGGGGGAACCAGAGTAAGGTCAAACTCTGTTGTACTTTTTGTTGTTGTTAAATTTGTATTTATGTCTTTTTAAAAGCAAAGATCAACACAAATAAATCTCTGTATTGCTTTATAAAGCACCTGGATGTTTACTTACCACTGTGTGACAATAAGTTACCTGAGCTGCATAGTGTTTGTCTAATTTGCAGCACATAGACCTTGAAGTGATTTAGTATTTGTTAATTTATTTTTCCATAAAGTGAGAGACAGTTGTCTTGGGTTTTGGACTTGGCTTTCCTCCAGCTGCGTGTCCTTCCCTTGCCATCCATACTGGAGCTCAGGATGCTCTGGCAGGCACGGAAATGATTTGAATGTTAATGAAATATGTCATCGTGAGTTGTCTCAGTAATTAATTGTTCACATCACATATTTGAAAGGCCACCATGAAGCAGTCACAGTTGCACTGCAGCGTGTTGCCTGCCTCAGAAAAGAGCTCCACTTTGAGGCTGGGATCACGTTGCTACTGAAGACTGAATATTAATCTCAACAGACATTGCTGTGTGAAGATAATAAAAAGCAGCACAGGCAGTTTTTGAATATCCTCAATAGAGGTGGACAGGAGCAGTATCTTTTGTTTTGTTGTCTACACCATAATTTCACCAAATCCCTTCAAATCACCACCTCCATTTTATATAATATAAAATATACAGTGCGGGCCACTGCCATTCGTGCCAAGCTCCATTTCACAGGTGTAATGTCCACGGAGGGGTGCCAAAAGCGAGTTGTGAAGTGAATTGTTTTCAGCTGTACAGGCTGTAATTCAGTGAAGAGGACTGCATGTTTTATAAACCATACCCCCAAACCTAAACCTAAATCTAACTGTCAGGGGAGTAAAAATTTAATGTTAGAGAGAAAAAATACAACCTCAGAATCATGCTTGTCACTTATTAAGCAAAAAAAAATTTCTGCTTGGTTTCATTGTGGGATCTGAACCTAGGTCTCCCACGCTGCTGATACAATGCACTGCATTGTCTCACAACAAGGGAAGCTTCCCTCTATATTGCAAGTAAATCACTTGTAAATGTGTGTAAACATTTTGTGCTATGCGACTAAAATATATCTGTTATTAGTCACTGTCTATTAAATATTCAGATTTTATTCGACAGAGATTGATTTGTGTAGTGGTGAAAAATAACTTGCTGAATCAAAAGCTGCTGATCAAAAAGCTGGATTCATCCTCGTCTCATCACATTATGCAGGTAAAAGTTTCCTTATGCTTCGTTCCGTGTATTGTGTCTCCAAAGACAAGGGACACCCTCACTTTGTTATTTGCAGTCAGTTGGTGATCAAAAAGACAAAAAGAAACATTAATGCTAATCGTACATTGCACGGATGAGGGAAAAAACAACCATGCAACTTCCCTCTCGTTAAGGTGTGCGAGAGATTTTTTATGCCGAGATAACAACCTCTGTGTGCTTAGCATAGTAGAGTTTAATGGTCACCTAGTAAGCATAATAAATATGTGAATACATAAAGGCACGATGATACATTATTAAATATCTTAACTTCAGAAAACACTGTAAATATTAAAGAATTTGACAAATAGGCTTGTGAAGTATCTATACAAGGGTTTGGTATTAAAAAAAAAAAATGTTTTTTTGCATAATAGTTCTGATATAGTAACACTTAATTATTTTTATATATAATTATTATTAAATAATTGTTATATGTGTAATTCTATTTTCATAATAGGTTCCAATCTTTACATTGTTAAAAATGTGTATGAAATTTCAAATAGTTACAACAGATATTATTAATTTCATGACAAACGCAGGCTGATGTAGGGACATATAGCACGATTGTGAGTGTGATATTGCTTATAAATAACAGTTCAATGAACAAGTACATTTTAAAAAATTAAAAAAAACTGAGTACGGTCATAAAAACGCATTTGTGCATGGAACTACTTTCTTACGCGACGAATTAGAATCTGCTGTTAATGGTTCAAAATGTCTCGGTTACGTATGTAACCTCCATTCCCTGATGGAGGGAACGAGACGTTGTGTCAAAGAAGCGACACTAGGGGTCTCTCTTGAGCGCCGAAAGATGCCTCTGATCTATGAAAAAAGGACAATGAGAGTTGGCGAACAGTATTTGTATACCCCGCCCCCGGACATACGGGTATAAAGGCGAGGGAAATATGCTCGTTCATTCAGGATTTTTCTGAGGAGCCGGGAGTGTTCTGGGCACCTCAGCGGCTCAGCTCAGAGACATGGCCGGGAAGACACGACGTCTTGTTCCCTCCATCAGGGAACGGAGATTAAATACGTAACCGAGACGTTCCCCGTCTGTCGCTCACTTCGATGCTCAATTCCTATTCTTTCAGGGGGAAAAGACCCTGCGGAGGCCACACCCACCTGAAAGGGGAGGTAGAGGTGGCAAAATACATCACATGGCCTTTTTGGTCACATGTGGGAAAAATGGCGAGGTGGTAGGTCCAACCTCGAGGAGGGGAGGGCTGCTACAACACGGCGACCGGAGGGCAGCAAAGGACTGCCTAAGGGAGATGTGGGTCAGCTCGTAAGGTGACCGAACCGCGGAAGTACACACAGGAGGAGTCCGTGTAGGAGGTCTAACCTGTGGAGCACCTATTCCAGTAGGGGTAGCCTGAGGTACCTGTAGTGGACTGGGCCAGCAAGTTCCTCTGCTGAACTGTTGCGGACCCAAAAGGGCTAGGGTGGAATCGACCAGGAGCCTAAAAGGGTCTCCTGGGAAGAAGGCGCTCTGTTTTACCTCGACAGAGGGAAAGGGCGCTGGACGCAAGCGATTTACCCATTCAGACCGTCGACGTGTACCGAGTTCTACGGACTCGGACCTGAGAAAACACGATATTCTGAAGGGCGTGGTAGGAACTTTGGGCACATAGCCCGGTCAAGGTCTTAGGATCACATATGTGTCTGACGGACCGAAATCCAGGCAAGTGTCGTTAGTGGAGAACGCTTGCAGGTCCCCGACCCTCTTGATGGAAGCGAGCGTGATCAGCAGGGCCGTCTTTTTAAAGAGAGGGCCCTGAGCCAACTGATTCTAGCGGCTAGGAGGGGGATCTCTGAAGACTGGCGAGGACCACCGAGAGATCCCAGGAGGGGAACAGGTTTGGCCAGGAGGGATTTAGCCTCTGGGCACCTCTTAGGTACCTGACGATTAAGTCGTGCTTACCCAGAGACTTGCCGTCTACTGGGTCGTGGTGAGCTGCACTAGCGGCGACATACACCTTCAAGGTGGAAGGGGACAGCCTCCCCTCCAACCCTTCCTGTAGGAACAGGAGCACTGACCTAACTGCACACCTCTGTGGGTCTTCTGCCCAGGAAGAACATCAATTCACGAACAGACGCCATTTCAGGGCGTAGAGTTGCCTGGTAGAAGGGGCTCTGGCATGTTTGATCGTGGCTACGACCGTGGGTGGTAGACCAGCTAGATCTTCCGCAGATGTGGAGGTTCCAAAGGTCTGGATGCGGATGCCAGAGCGTGCCCCATCCCTGAGAAAGAAGGTCTTTCCTCAGGTGAATTCACCAGGGAGGGGCTGTAGCGAAGAGTACGAGGTCCGAGAACCGGGCCTGGGTGGGCCACAAGAGTGACTTGATCCTCGTCCTCCCTGACCTTGCACAGCACCTGTGCAAGAAGGCTCACTGGGGGAAATGCATGCTTGCACAGCCCCACTGGCCAGCTGTGCACCAGTGCATCTGCCATGAGGGGAGCCTCTGAGCGGGCCTCCACTCTCCGCCAGGCAAGCGTTGAGGATATCACATTGAGGTTGCCAGGGATGTGAGTGGCACGCAGCGGCTTGAGTCCAATGGAGGAGACGACGAGCGAGTTGTGACACGTGGCGGGAGCGTACGCCGCCTTGGCGATTTATGTACGCCACCGCAGTGGTGCTGTCCTTTTACCTGACCAGGATATGTTTGTCTCGATCTAACGGGAGAAACTTCCGCAGGGCCAGAAGGACGGTCAACAACTCGAGGCAGTTGATGTGCCAACGCAGCTGGGCCCCTTTCCAACGGCCTGCGGCTGCATGCCCGTAGCATACGGCGCCCCAACCCGATCTGGAGGCGTCGGTCGTGACCAGGACGCGTCGGGACACCTGCTGTAAGGGTACTCCAGCCTGTAAGAAACAGAGGTCTGTCCAGGGTTTGGATGTTTGGCGGCAGGTGGGAGTGATTGTCACACGGTGCGTGCCGCGGCGCCATGCTCGTCTCGGGACTCGAGTCTGAAGCCAGTGCTGAAGGCGTGTCCACCGCAGAGGATGCCATATGCCCCAGGAGCCTCTGGGAAAGTTTTAAGGGGACCGTTGTGCCCGGCCTGAAAGCGGCGAGGCACCTCAACACTGACTGCGCACGCTCGTTGAGGAGACGTGCAACCATTGAGACTGAGTCAAACTCCATGCTGAGAAAAGAGATGCTCTGAACTGGATTAAGCTTACTCTTTTCCCAGTTGACCTGAAGCCCCAAACAGCTGAGGTGCTTGAGCACCAGGTCTCTGTGAGTGCATAGGTAATTGAGTATGCGGATCCCGGCTTCTCGGAGCGGTGCAAGAGCTGCCTCTGCGACTTCCGTGAAGACACGAGGGGACAGAGACATGCCGAAGGGGAGGACTTGTACTGATAAGCCTGGTCATTTAACGCGAGCCGCAGAAGGGGTGGTGTAGAGGCAAAATTGAGACGTGGGAGTACGCGTCCGTCACATCTACCGCTGCAGACCAATCTAGATGCCGGATGCAGGTTAAGCGTGAGCATTTTGAACGGGAGTTTGTGCAACGCTTGGTTGAGAACTCGCAAGTCCAAGGTCGTAAGTGTAGAGGGGCGTCGAAGTGAGCGACAGACAGGGAACAAATGATGCCTCCAAGCCTAGAAATAGCATAACGGCTTGTGCTGTTTCTAACAAGTTATTAGATAAACAAGGATAGACGGATGGATGTGTGTGTGTGTGTGTGTGTGTGTGTGAGAGAGAGAGAGAGAGAGATGGAGATGTGCGATCACCTGTTGCCACACGCAATCAGAGATGCTTACAGCTTTCTGAAGGTTAGTTTCTCAGTGGAATATAGACATCCAAGCGGGGTATTCCTCTCTATTTCGGGGTGACCGGTGTACAAATGTCATTCACTATAGAAACAGCGATGTCCTCCGCCATTTTAAACAGTATGTATCCAATGTGGAAACTCAGTACTGTTCTATGTAAACAATGACCAACGGATTCACTTTACATCACCAACTGGCTCATATTACACACAAAAATGATCTTTTGCCACCACCTGCTGGCTAACATATGTAATTTCAAGATATGTAATTTTCAAGATGTTTCGCCATCTTGAACATATGTGTTCAAGATGGCGCCGAGTATGGCTGCTGCGTCTCGAGCTCCGTCAAAACACTGCAGTTTATTGTTTGTTTTGTTTACAGTTCTGTGTTTTTTTGTCTTGGATGTTGTCTGCCTTATTGTGTACGACAGACAAACGCTTTTGGACATTGGTTCGGCAATCACACACCGAAAACCGGACTTCACATTCCTCAATGCCGACCCGCGGTTTACAAACACGCCAGCGGAGCCCTTTGTTTGGGCTGCCTGGCCGCGGAAACGCAGAAGGAAAAGAGGAAAAAGAGCCGGTGTTCTCATCAGATTAAGACGTCGCGCAAATCGCCCCCCGCTACCCAGTATACTACTGGCAAATGTTCAGTCTCTGGACAACAAGCTCTGCGAGCTGAGAGCGCGGATCTCCTTCCAACGAGAGACGAGAGATTGCTGTGTTATCTGTCTTACGGAAACCTGGATGTCCGCGGAGATTCCAGACTCGGCCATCGAACCCACGGGTTTCTCCGTGCACTGAGCGGACAGAGCGAAAGACCTCTCAGGTAAAAGCAGAGGTGGAAGTGTATGTTTTATGATCAACAAATCATGGTGTGATCAGAGGAATGTACATTTTATCAGGTCTTTCTGCTCTCCTGATTTGGAATTTCTCATGCTTCTGTGTCGACCATTCTGGCTACCGAGGGAATTCACAGCGGTCATTATCACAGCTGTGTACATCCCCCCACAAGCCGACACAGACCGGGCACTTAGGGAACTGTATGGCAGTATAAGTGAGCAGGAAACCGCGCACCCTGAGGCTGCGTTCATTGTTGCCGGGGACTTCAACAAAGCCAACTTCAAAACAATAGCACCAAAATACCACCAACATATCAGCTTCAACACACGAGGGGACCGGGTTTTGGATCATTGCTATTCTCCTTTCCGGGATGGCTACAAATCCATCCCCCGCCCACCATTTGGCAAATCCGACCACTCTTCCGTTCTGCTTCTGCCCGCTTACAGGCAGAAACTGAAACGGGAACCACTCGCCCTCAGAATGATCCAGTGCTGGTCGGACCAATCAGACTCTGCGCTACAGGACTGTTTTGATCACGCGGACTGGGATATGTTCCGGTCTGCCTCCGATGACGACATCGAGGTTTACGCTGATAGCATAACGTGTTTCATCAGGAAGTGCGTAGAGGACGTTGTTCTGACGAAAACTATACGGATCTACCCCAACCAGAAACCCTGGGTTAACAGTGATGTTCGCGCGGTACTTACTGCGCGGACCACCGCTTTTAATTCCGGGAACGCGGAGGAGCGTAAACATGCCAGTTATGCCCTCCGTAACACCATCAGTACAGCCAAACGCCAGTACAGGCACAAAATTGAAGGACAGTTCAACACCACTGACTCTAGAAGTATGTGGCAGGGAATTAACACCATCACGGACTATAAACAGAATAAAAACTCTGCCATGAACACCGTTGCCTCTCTCCCGGGCGAGCTTAATACTTTTTATGCTCGTTTCGAGGATAACAACAACACCGCCCTCGCGGAGAGAGCACTCGCGGCCGATACTACAGATGATGGTTCACTCTCCGTCTCTGTTGCGGATGTAACCCGATCCTTTCGACGGGTGAACATTCGCAAAGCCGCTGGTCCAGACGGCATTCCGGGCCGCGTCATCAGAGCATGCGCGAACCAACTGGCTGGTGTTTTTACGGACATTTTCAACCTGTCCCTCTCCCTGTCTGTAGTCCCCACATGCTTCAAAACATCAACCATTGTGCCTGTACCGAAGCAAGCCAAAATCACTTGCTTAAATGACTGGCGTCCTGTTGCCCTCACCCCCATCATCAGCAAATGCTTTTGAGAGGCTGATCAGAGATCACATCTGCTCTGTTCTGCCCACCTCTTTGGACCCATTGCAGTTTGCCTACCGTAACAACCGCTCCACTGATGATGCTATTGCATCTACAATACACACTGCTCTATCCCACCTGGAAAAAAGGAACACGTATGTGAGAATGCTGTTTGTAGACTACAGCTCAGCATTTAACACCATAATGCCCTCCAAGCTTGATGAGAAACTCCGGGCTCTGGGCTTAAACAGCTCGCTGTGCAGCTGGATCCTGGATTTCCTGTCAGGCAGACGTCAGGTGGTTAGAATGGGCAGGAACATCTCCTCATCACTGACCCTCAACACTGGAGCCCCGCAGGGCTGTGTTCTCAGCCTACTGCTGTATTCCCTTTACACACATGACTGTGTGGCGACACATAGCTCCAATGCCATCATTAAGTTTGCTGACGATACGACGGTTGTAGGTCTGATCACTGACAATGATGAAACAGCCTACAGAGAGGAGGTGCACACTCTGACACGCTGGTGTCAGGAGCACAACCTCTCCCTCAACGTCAGTAAAACCAAGGAGCTTGTGGTGGACTTCAGGAAGAAAGACAGAGAACACAGCCCCATCACCATTAATGGAGCACTGGTGGAGAGAGTCAGCAGCTTCAAGTTCCTCAGTGTCCACATTACTGAGGAACTCACATGGTCCGTCCACACTGAGGCTGTTCTGAAGAAGGCTCACCAGCGCCTCTTCTTCCTGAGACGGCTGAGGAAGTTTGGAATGAACCAACACATCCTCACACGGTTCAACACTAGTACAGTTGAGAGCATCCTGACTGGCTGCATCACCGCCTGGTACGGCAATAGCACCGCCCACAACCGCAAAGACCTGCAAAGGGTGGTGCGAACGGCCAGAAACATCATCGGAGGTGAGCTTCCCTCCCTCCAGGATATATATAACAGACGGTGTGTGAATAAAGCTCGGAGGATTATCAAAGACTCCAGCCACCCGAGTCATGGGCTGCTCTCACTGCTTCCATCAGGCAGGCGGTATCGCAGCATCAGGACCCGCACCACCCGACTACATGACAGCTTCTTCCCACAAGCAATAAGACTTTTGAACACATGATCTCTCACGATCTACAATCAGCACTGCACTTTATTAATCCTCATTCTGTCAATATATTCTCGCTCCCAATTCAGTTAGTGTATATATATATTTATACCCTTATCTAGTGTATGTGTATTCTACATTGTGTGTATTGTGTACATTTGATATGTAAATTGTTGTGTAGGTATGTGTACATTTGTTATGTAAATTGTGTTGTGTAAATGTTGTTATTGTAAAGTGGTTTATGTCTCGTCACTGTCATTACTGCAATGTTGCTCGGAACTGCACACAAGAATTTCACCTGCTGTTGCACTCGTGTACACAGTAGTGTGACAATAAAGTGATTTGATTTGATTTGATTTGAATTTCAAAAATAAAGACAGTAACTCCTATATATCCTAACACATATGGACTATGCTTAAACTTTAGTTTAGAACAGCACGAACACAAGCAGAGTGATACACACAGTGACACGTCTGAGTGCTGATGCTGTCGTCCAATCAGATTCAAGGACTGGAAATAACTGTGGTATATATGTCAGTGGTGAATTCTCAGGGCCAGCAAAGCCTTCTGTGCAAACAAGCCAAATAAATAAAAAAATGTCATCCTTTCATTCTCAATCAACTTTTTGCATAGGTATTTTTAATTGCATTCCACTCTTAAATATTCTACAAAAATTCTAAAATAGAGGGTTGGGAAGGTAAACATGCAGCCACAGATGCAAAACAGTTTGATTTACATGGTGCTTGTTGGTGAGTCAGCACAATGTGGCCAATATAGGGTACTTGAACTGACGGAAACAACGTACTTCGCAAGTAATCATGGTGTCTACTTCTATATTGCATTTTTCAAATATAATACAAAATATGTCATTAGGGCTACATACTATATTGTGAAAATTGAGTGCAAATTTATTTAAATAATTTATCAAGAATTTTTTAATATTTGGTATGTCCCTCTTTTACTCTAATGACAACATTAACTCAACAAGTTTGTGTAAAACCTGATATTTGTTATCCAGCATGATTTGAGAAAGTTCCAAAGTGCGTCTTGTGGGCTTCAATGGAAGCAAGGAAATCTGACCTTTTGTCAAATAAATTTAACAATGGTTAATGTCACAATTGTGCTTTACTTTTAATTAGTGACATAGAAATATTGCAGATACTATTTCTAATTAGTCTTATGTTTATTTTTAAATTTTTTTTTTACATCTTCAGAAAACTTTTATTATTTTTAGATTTAAATAATAAAATATATGTGTGTGTGTGTGTGTGTGTGTGTGTGTGTGTATACAAACAATACCATAGAAGACATAATTACAAAAAGAACTGTGGCAGTACCGTGGTATTGTGATGATATCAGATGGTAAGACTATGGCATTTTGATCTATAGCTTGTCACTGAATGACTACCATATAGGGCTACCATATTTACATAGTTCAGTATGCCATGGTATAACCATTGTGCCATGTCTAAAAAAAAAACACTGTAATGCCATGATACCTTTCTGTAACTTTTTGTTCGTGCAGCAAAACAAAACAAAAAGTAGAAACTAAATTTTCATTCCTAAGATCTCATTTCAAAGTTTCAAAGGAACATCTCAAAACTTTCAGTCAGATAAAGAGTTTGTTCTTATCAAGTTACAGGCCTCAGGAAAACTGTCTTATGTACCTAAATGAAAATTACTGGAGCTCAGTATGTGGAGGAGACAGTAGTTAAGTAGTAGAGCTCTTAAGTATGATGGAAACATTATTTAAGAGCGGTAACTACCTCTATCATTACTGGTGCTAGCAAATCCCTTCAGTCTTTGAATAGTCTTAAAGGGCAGCAATATCAGTTTGTGACTGTATGTGCACTTTAGGTTTAAAGGCAATCAATAGCACTCAATGAAAACACAATTACATGGCTGTGGCCAAGATGAAGGAGCCAACCTGTTTAGAAGCCTGTGCAAGGTAATACTAAATCGATATTCATTCTCAAATGAAACAGTTTTTAAATGTTAGGCCTTCTGATGCATTTGGTTGATAGCAAAATAAATGTTCTGTAATGACATGGGCTGCAACAAATATATATATATATATATATATATATATATATATATATATATATATATATATATTTTTTTTTTTTTTAAGGGATAGTTTGCCCAAAAATGTTAATTATCTCATCATTTACTCACCCTCATGCCATCCCTGTCATTTCCTCATCATTTAACATTAAGAGCCAGCAGAGACTTCGCACACATAATGATGGAAAATGAAAGGAAGCATTTATGGGACATGAAAAAATACAGCATGTGTTCTGTATGTGTTTCTGGACTTCATGTCACCTCATCAAGAAAAAGAGTTCACATCATGTTAAATTGAATTTTGAAGAGTTAAATTTGTATACTAATCACAAGTATTGTGCGGTGGCATATTCTCAGGGCCAGCAAAGCGCTGGCCAAACATGCCAAATAAATAAATATATTTCATCATTTCATTCTCAATCACTTTTTTGCATAGGTATTTATAATCGCTTTCCACTCTTAATTCATTTACAAACAAATAGAGAAAAACTAAAAGTTTATCCAGTCAGAATTTATTTCTTGATGCTTACAAGCGAAATCACATGCCCAGAGCCAAGCTCATTAGCCGAACCAGCGTGTGAGTTTGAGCTCCACACCATCAGGCCTTCAGAATTTTTAACTCAAGAATTTCAGAACTCAACAGTGCAAATGAATGGGCAACTAAAGTCAGATTGTCAGATTCATCAGTCAATCAGATTTATTTATTTGTTCTGGTGTGATCTTTTGGATATGTCCCAGTTGAGGCGTTCTAGCTGGCCTTGAGTGACACAATCACGCTTTAAGTTACTTAATTTGAAAGCGAAGAGCACGAGATCTTGCTGATTAGTTGACTGTCATTACTGCAGCTATCACCATTGAGAAAGAGATCCTTATGGATTTAAAAACATGAGATGTTCTGCATAGCCATGTGATTGATTCATTTATTAATCATGAAAGGAGGAAGTAAATTAGTAAGTGCTTTTTGCATTGTTATAGCAACATCAGAAGTTTTCTAAGTGTAAATAAGGCTGCTTGAGCATTCAGTGTTGGATCAAGTTTAGAAAAGTAGTGCTGAATTCCATTCAACTCAGAAAGTTGGATTTTACAACTTCCTACTAGGAAAAGTGCAATGGAATGCATCTTGAAGTCAGAATTACAACTTGTAGGCTCGTGCTGAAATTCTCATCTCTGATTTCACTGAGATGCAGGTCCATGATGTCACACAAACATGTTGACACTCAGGGAGATCTACAAAGTAAGTGATAAACATTTCCTTTATTAAGTAATATCGATAAAATTTATATTAAAGCTTGTTTAACAAACACCTGCAGAAACAGGTGTATAAAACATTATAATCTCTTTTGATAATCGTACACCTGAAGCACAAATGGTAGCGCTACAGCATTGTTTATCAGCTGGGTTGCTAGGAGACATCTCTAATGAGAGTCAAACCCATGCTAAGCTAATGGGAGCATTGCAGTTCCGAATATTGGGGAACGGAATGCATTTATGTTCTGAGATATCAAGTAGGAATATCCCTCATCTAACTTGTATGCAATGCAGCATAACAGTGTACCCTGACGAAACAAAATTTATTGCAAGCAATATTTAAATCGCAAATATTATTAGATAGACTTTTCCAGGTATTATATACCTCCTTGTTAGATTCATATGAAAAATTATGATTTTTGAATGTCTGTTTGGGAGAAGTTCATTTCACAAAACAGTCATTTTGCACTTAAAATTAAGCTTGCTTGAGCATTAAGTGTCGTTTCAAGTTCTGGCTTTCGTGCATTGATATGTTTTTAAAATGTAAATTTGTATTATTAGTTAGCTGCAACATAATGTACTGTATGATGCCCAAAGGCATAGGGTGCGTTATTCATTGTGAAACTGTGTTTTCTTAATGGCATGAATCAAACTGAATGCCTAGAATTTTAATGCACGGCCCGCAACTGCTATTGTGTGCTCTTATTAACAATGCTGATTTTTTTAATGATTCAGGACATTCTACGCAAGCCTGCTTTACATTTATTAAATCGAAAGCTGAAAGCAATCTTTGCCTGCATGTAAATAAGAGTGCATCACATGAACCCATTTAAAGAAATAGCAGCTTGACTCTCTCTTCACATATGGAAATGTCCTGATTTGGCAATGATTGAAGTATTTCTATTCTGCCATGCTGACAAAGATAAAAATGCAATTAAGGACTACTGTAAGGAGTCAGAATTAAATGTAGTTTATGCTGTTTACAAAAGTACCAATTTTTTAAGAATCGATTGGAAGAATATATATGTATACCTTTTTCTTTTAACTAGATTAAAAAGCAGAATCTTAGCTCCTGAATATTCAATATTCCCACATTTAAAATTATATCTTTAATCTGAAAAAATGTCTCAAGACTCTTTTTGTGTAAAAAAGAGGATGTGGATATTGCTCTATAACATAAATAAATAAATGTATTAATGAAAGAGCTGGGTTCCATTTTTAATATGTGAAATAAAATTAATCTACTTTTTTCACATTTCAGCTTTACGCTAGTCATCAAAATCACTTGTTCATGAAATACCAAAATATGTGTCCAGTTTACTGATGAAAAAAATAATAACATTGTAATTTTAGCTACAGAGCTCATTTTCAAGCTGTGGCTAGTTAACATGCTATGGCATTAACAAATGTTTTGCTTTGTTGCTGTAACTTACATACACATAAATACTAATGATAGCATTCTAATGACCTGGAACATTTTAATGACAGACTGTTTGAGAGTTTCAAAGACAAAACATTTCTAAAATTTATTTTAGTTAGCATCATTAAAGGGATAGTTCACCCAAAAATGACAACTGTCATCTTACTCACCCCATGTTGTTCCGAACCCTTCTTTCTACTTTACTACTAACATGAGGTCACATTTTTTAAAGAATATTGAGGCTGTTCTTTTTTCCATGCAATAAAAGTGAATGGTAACTCCAACTTCAACTTCACAACTTTTGTGCTCCACTCAAGAAAGTCCTACAATGTTGGAACTATGTGCAGTGAGTAAATGATGACAGAATTTTCATTTTTTGGTGAACAATTCCTTTAATGTAGTCTTGTTTGGGGTATTATGTGCAGTAGTAAAATACGTGGAGGCTTAGACACATTCTATGTGCATTATGGTGCCATTTGTTCGTGATCTGTGAGCAATTTTACTGTTTCTTTAATAATAATGCAGGCTTTGGTTTGGACTTGGTTTGTAATTTTCGTAAAGGAATTATATAGGAGAACAAGTCCTCCAGAGTGTCTTTGAATGGACTTTTCCACTTTAATTTACCATCGTCCTCTAGCTCAATCCTTGCTGGAGAATGAATGGCAGTAATTACAGATGTCTTAACATTTTCATCTTCGTAATAATGTTACATTACATTGTAAGTGATGTTGAATAAACTGTTCAAACACTTTTAGGCTTCCCAACATGCATTGACACACTGGATCTATCAACTTAAGGATTCAGTAAGCCATTAGGGTTGCTTTCTTAATCTATTACAATGCGATTCAAGCTTTGCTAAGAGAGTATTATTGAAGGATTGGGCAGGTATAAACTACATCTCACCTGACAGAAAACCTGCAGCTTGTGTCTTAGTTGAACAAAGGATAGAAAATGGGCACAAAAAACTTAATTACCACTGTTTTCGATGTAAAAAATAAATAAATAGATTTGACATAATAAGAGGACCTCAGGGTAAAAATTAAATAAAAATGTAATATTCCTTTAATTAACTTATTAGCACAATGGTAAGTTTATAGTACCAGTCAAGCACCGATCAATCAAATATATTAGCTCACTTGAAAGAACACAATTTCTCCTGTTCTCTTGTGGAAACACCTACACAGTATCTTGCTCATTTCCTGATTGCAATTAATTGATCCCAGCATTCCGTGTTGTCATGGCAACATAACTACAGTATGCAGGACCACTGGTATCATGGAAGTGGAAATAATAGTATACTATAGAGAATAAAAAGTTTCAATATTTTATTTAACCAGAGTTATCACACAATGAATTCAGAAACAACAGATAAAAAGTCTACCCGAGAGGTGGGTAGGATGGTGTCCGGAGGGGCAGTGGAGGTGTTGATTTCAAAATATCAAGACAGGGTATCGGGCTTGATGTTTTTAGAACCCGGATGACATGGCAGAATTGATGATACAATTGGCAGACAGAATTTGCATGCCCCGACCCAGATATATGGGTTTAAAGGGAAGCGGGGCAGCGTCTGTCAGTCAAAAAAATTTCTTTAGAGCCGAACGGATGCGCAACAGCAAAGTTGAGGGTCAGGGCACCACTCCATCCGCCAGGTGGATGCTGCACACTGGTGGTGGTTGAGGAGAGTCCCCTGTTCACCATGTTAAGCGCTTTGAGTGTAGTGTCAGAAAAGCACTATACAAATGTAACATTCATTCATTCAGTTGCACTTCTATGTTCTGTGATATGGTCATTAAGGGGGTGGGATGTATCCCCAACATAGACATGGGAACAGAATTATATAAATAACATCTATTTTAACAATACTTTTTACTTTGGAAAGTTCTAGTTACTATTTATGAATGCCAACTTTGGAGGACTGAATTATCTCTGAATTGGTAGTGCTACCAAAATTAGTTTTCTTGACATTCATGTCATTGAGATGGGTATATATTCTTCCTTATATACAAAACCCACAGATAGAATTACTCTGCTGCATAGTTCCCTGTCACTCACTCAGCATTGTGTTGATGTAGTGACAATAGAGGTTCACTCTTGAGAGCCCCAATTACCTTTGCTTATTCAGAAAAGGTCAATAAAAATTGGCAAGTGAAATTTGTATGCCGCTCTCCGCCCTGGACATACCGGTATAAAAGGAGATGCAGTACACCACTCATTCAGACTTGAATCCTTCTAGGCCACACCTGATTCCCTCTTTGGATCTCTCTGTGGTCCTACCAGTCCCACAGAGCCCCCTTTGAGCAGGCCAATCTCAGCACTTTGTCACTGAAGATGGCTCTCCTTGTGGCGCTCACTTCTATCAGGAGGGTTGGGGACCTGTTTGCGCTCTCTGACACCAGCAAATGCCTGGAGTTCAGGCCAGCACACTCTCACCACCACTCCCTTTCGGGATCCGGTGGTGAACCTGCAAGTGCTCCCTTCAGAGGAGGAAGACCCGGCCTTGTTGTTGCTGTATCCAGTTTGCGGCCTGCGTATCTATCTGGACCGCACACAGAGCTTTAGACACTTGGAGCAGCTTTTTCTCTGTTTTGGAGGGCAGCAGAAGGGGTAAGCTGTCTCCAAACAGGGGCTGGAACATTGGATTGTGGATACCATTTATTTGTCTTACAAATCACAAGACCTGCCGTGTCACTTGGGAGTCTGGGCGCATTCCACTAGAGGTGTTGCATCCTCCTGGGCACTGGCGAGAGGCGCCTCTCTAACAGTCATATGCAGAGCAATGAGTTGGGTTATACCCAATACTTTTGCAAGGTTCTACAACCTGCGCATAGAACCGGTTTCGACCTGAGTGATACAGAGAATCAATAGGTATGCCGGGCAGCTGGTCTGGTGTATCCTTTCCCCTTTCAAGGTGATAATGTGTGCTATCTTGTCCACAACAGTTCCCCACAATTGGTGAACACTGGATGCCTGGGCCTTTTATTTTAAAAAATAAAATAAAAATAATATTTTTTTTAAAGAATAATAATTGCATAATAATAATAATAATAATAATAATAATAGTAATAATAATAATAATTATTATTATAATTAGACTATTATTACGAAAAGGTATATGCAAGACATAAATTATTAAAGGCCTAACTAGAAATGTAAGAGTAACACTTAAAAATGGCCATTTCATTTAGTTTTGATTTTAGGTTTAAGCCTCACCCACACCCGCTTCTATCTGAATACAGAGACAGATACAGATCATTTTGCCATCTGAACAGATACAGATAAAATACAGATAATGGCTTCACTGCACACCCTAGTTTGAAGATTACTTGAAGTACTGTATGGAAAAAGATAATCTCAGAAAGAAAACATCAATCAATTTTATCCATAATATCTGTTTTCTTGGAATTAAGCATTAACTGTTTTCAAGCACAGACACGCAGGTCATAAATCACTAAATCTATCATGCACTTAAAACTTAATCCTTCTGAACAGTCCTCACTCTTTTTTTGATGAGGAGGAGGGCGTGTCCGGGCCCTGATGGTGCATGCCTGGCGCGGAGTTGCCCCAATCAGCAGCAGAGAGAAATAAGGAGCAGCCGGGGATGCCAGAGAGAGAGAGAGAGAGAGAGAGAGATGCACGCAGCCGCTGTGTGTGCATCAGTGTGTGTTTTGGTTGTGCTGAAAAGCAGTTTTACGTTATGCTTGTGTTATTAAAGACTTTTTGGATGACCCGGTTCCCACTTCCTCCTTTCCGATGAACAAGAGGATTGTCTTCCATACAAGTTTTATGGTATTCAAAGTCGCCACTTCTCTCTGTTTGGCTTCATGATGTTTTTCCTTCTATGTTGTTTCACAGAACATTATTATAGTGGGATAAATTTGGGGCACTCTGGGATTGTTTTTGTCAACTTCACCAGATGATGCATCAATAATAAAAAAATATTTACTCAGGATGTTGATGTGGTGAAGTGGAAATTCTCCATGCAGGAAAAAACATGCAAACTTGCTTACATATTTAAATTGTAGAACTAAACCAAATACGCCACCCTGGGAATTTACCCAGGGAAATGATAACCCATAAAGGACACACAGGTTCGTTACCAAAAGAGGCAGAGTGACTTTGGCACCAGAAAAAAAAATAGATTTCTTTATTGTAATGAACAAAAATAAATAGATAAAACATGTGGTTGACTGGTAGAAAAGATGTTACTGCGCAAGATAAATGTTCACAATTTAGTCCTCACAGAACAAAAGTGTAAGAAAACAAACAAAAACAAAAAGACTTCACAGCCTGAGGCTTACTGGTTGCAGGGAAGGCTAGTTGAGAGCTTATCTGATCCTCTAAAATGCACTCACCCAAATACACACACACACACGCACACACACACACCTTTAGGACCTTCAACTCCTAAAAAGAAAGAAAAAAAAAACTTTATCCAATGGATATGCAAGAAACCACACTAATGTGAAATATATACAGTAGACACATGCTTTAGCACAAAGCTTCAAGATGGTGTGGAAGCTATGCCGCAGAATATGTGGGGCACATCACAACATTGGCATTACACAGCATCGAGAGGAACTACAACAACAAAAACAAACAAACAAAATCAGAAGCAAAACATCAACGCCATCCATTAATGGGAACTTCGGACAAGATAAGCACTCAAAACCCCGTAGCCTGGGAGGAGAGAACACCCTCAGACATGCGAGTCAACTGGAGCATGTCACTGAAAACCACAATACATGGTTTCTCAAAATATAATCAACAGCAGACTGTTATCCGCATGTAAATGAAACGAGCGAACTGGAGAAGATAACTCATTAGTCATCACACAGCAAAGACATACAGCAGCAGATCCAACACTAACCCAGCTTATGCAAAACGGGAGATGAGTGATGACAAAACAGGGGCAGTATTCACAATGACGCATACCCAAAGTGATGCAGTCCAGCCCCAGAACAGGCAGCCACACGACTGGTTACACACGCACAGGTGACATGCCTGAGACTTTTTATACACATGGGTGCTGATTAGTTGATCATAATCAGTCACATGATGGGTGTGACAAATCATTACAAATCAATTTACAAGGAGGTGACAGCCTATATTGCTACATACAGTAATCTTTATTTTGTTCTAGTTTGATGAAGGTCTCTTGTCAGATATAATTGCACCTCTGAGATGCTGCCTATGAGACTGGTAAAAATGTGCTGTAAACACTAAGCTACAATGAATTTGAAACCATACAATGGATAGTTGTCAATAGTCAATAGTGTCATTGGTAAAGGGGGCAAGCACTTTCGTAGCAAGACACACCTAACAACGCTCTTTAACTGTGACTTTATGTGTGCAAATAGCATTATTGCTTAATAAAACAAGGTTGAATACATTTCCTTATAACTTATAAGAACTCTATTTCAAAATACATAAAAATGTGTAAACAACACTTTTAGAAGGTTTGAGGCATGAATTTACTATAAGCCCTGTTGTCACGAAAGTGTTCTCTCTGTTAAGGATTCTTTGATAAATGTGCTCTTACACCACAGGGGCATCCAATTAATTCCCTTAATGAGATCAGACAGTAATAATGGCAGTGGAGCCTGAAACATAAAAAGTAATTTTGGCCCTTATTAAGGCTAATGGTTTAACCTTAGCCATGCATGCTAGTTAATTACCAAAGGGAACACTAACAATAAATAGGCAGTCAAGCCGCACACTCACAGAATTTGCGGGATACTTAGGAATTTTACTTAATAACAAAATAAGTTAAAATATGCCTGATTTTGGTTATAGGGTTACATATTGATCTTCTAAACTTCTAAAGGGATTATTCAAAAATATTCTGGTGAAATAGTCCCATTGCTTTATAATAAAACAATTTCCCACAGTGTTTTTGGTCAAGTAGTTTTATATTTTGCACCCCTCTGTAAAAAGCATCTGCCACAAGGCACGGCTCTTTGCACCCCAATAGTCTGGTGAAACCACAAAAATATGCGTCAAATTAAACAATGGGCATCACTGCAGTGTCGTGGAGTGTAAAGACAGTGTAGAGAATCTGCCTTTTATCCCACTTTTCCCCCATCTGATTTCCTGTTTCCACTCATTATTTCCTTTAATGCTATTTAAAATAATAGATAAAATGTATATAAATGTTGATTTCATCACAGTGATTTGGTCACAGTGAATGTTGTGTAGTACAGTACAGAAGTGTTTGATCCATAGCTGGGGTATGTCAGTAGCACACGTTCCCTCCTGCGGCTCTGCATTGCTTGTGTGATTGCATCACTGTATTACTAATACTATAGAAACCAAGATTTTTTTGGCAGAAACTATAGTTACCACCAGACTTCAGACAGTAAGGCCCCAGACTTTCCAACAAGTTGGAAAAGACTTCTCATTGGTTTCTTAGCAACCTCTCAAATCCCCCATCCTAAGGTTTGTCCTAAGACCAGAGGTGAGAAGGACCATACAAAATTTTCATGCCCTCTCGAAGCAGCATTAACTTACCATGTAGAAAAAACTGAAACAGAAGCCACAAAGACAAATCTTTACACTCAAACTATTACATCTAACATGGACACCAACTGCAACACATCCACTCCATGTTTGTTCTAAAGTTGTAAAACTGTTTATGTAAATTAAGTTATTCAATTACCACAATAGTTCACACAAACTGAACTATGGTGTGTATAAATGCATGCGTAATATGTAATCTTTCAATATCATGTTTGGTCTCTTCATTGTAAGAAAAATGCTAAGATTTTTTTGAAGAGATTTGGAAAGGAAACAATACTTAAATAAAATAGTAAAGACACTGTTCTAACACTGTTTTAAAATATGTAAATATTTCACAGAGTAGGAAGGATGGGCCACTCTTTGTGTTTCACCTCTGATCTTAACACCCAATCAGATCACTGATTCAGGAAGGTGCCAGACTGAAATCTCCTCCTCATCAGGAAGGTATAAAACTATCCTCCGGATGACCACACCTTTGGCCTGAGTCCCCATCTAGAGGGTCGTTAACAGGATACACTTATATAACACTTCTCTGTTCTGAGTCCCTGGATGTTCAGGAGCAATAACAGAATAATAATAAACATTCTGAATGTCTGGCCTGAGTGGTAGGACATGTAACAGAATACAAACCATCCAATGTGCAAAGTCTCCACTTCACAGAGAGAGAGGATAACAGATCACCCAACGTTCTCAGTGTTCTTCTGAGAGACAGTAGAAGATCAACCAAGTACCAAGTTTCACTACAAGAGACTATTGCAATGGCAAGTTTGTAATCCCTATACCAGAGATATAACTATAGCGACAAGGATTAGCTCTGGCGAGCAAACCTTCTCTTCATGATTCGTGAAACTGTGTGTTGCAGATGATAACTCTTGAACTGACATAAGGGCTGTACAGGTATATCTGCATGTTCCAGATTGCAAGAACCTTTACCGATTGTAAGATTGGTGCTTACAGGAGATCAGCATTCCTCATCTGCTTCATGTCCAAGAATGTTGAAATGGAATCTAGCTCTTTCCCCACTGTAATGTGGCCCTTAGACCCAGTGGAAGACGACACCATCACCGAACTCATCGATCGATCAAGGAGAATGTAAATATCACTACTTAACCTCTGTAAGGACTCCACAAATGACAGCGGCCAACAGGTTCCTTTAACTCAAGTGAGTGGTCTTTTATTTGCGCTTTCACACTAGATGACAGCTTCAGTTTAACACATACAGCTTCAGTTTAACACATACGGTTTCAGCTTTACAAAATAATCTCATATTCACTGAATTCTCTCTCATCCAGACTCGCTCTCCCTGTGTTCACTGTAGTCAGAAACAGGTGTTAGGCATAATTTAGCTCAGGTGTAAGTGCCCTTACCGCTCCTCTCTCCAGGCGGACACTTGACCACGCCCCCGCTGCCACAACCTCTTTCTTACACCAGAGACATCTGGCATTAGTGTAAACTTTTAGTTTATGATTTTCTAATGTTCTTTAGATTACATAAACTGTGAATCAAATTTTTTGCAAATAATCTTTGTGTTATTTGTTTAATTAGGAATATGGTTTTCACCGTATTAATTAACAGAGAAAAAGCAATTTATCTTTCATAAGATAATAGTCATATTTTGCCATTGCTACATCCGGTTCAACCACTTAATTATTTCCATTCTATGCACTTTATTTACATATTCATATACTTTTTGCATATTTGTACAATTTTGTAGGTTTTGTTAGTTAGTCTTGTTTATCTTTTTGTAAATAAAACTCATTTTATTGCAACTGTGTATTCCTTGTGTTGATGAAACAGAAGAGCTTAGGCTGCTCTCGAATCCTTCAGATTATTCAGATGACCAACTCCCTTCAATTTACATATTTTTAATTTATTGAATTGTCCATTTGGATATTTTTTTTATACTGTTAAGCTGAAAATCCTTAGCTGGTGCCCCAAGGATGGAGGGAGAGTGCCATCTTATATTAATAATCACAAACACATACACCTTATGTGAAGTGTGATCAAAATTCATCACATAATTTGGTGTCTTATGTGAGGCCCAGTTCATTTCAGTTGGTGCCAGGGTGTATGTTCTCACTACATATGTGCACCAGAGTGCAATTAGTATCTACCATTATTTGCACCTGGGTTGAGATGCAAATAATATCTGCCACTATTTGCAATGGGGTGTAAATAGCATATACCATTATTTGCACCAGGGTGCAAATGGCATCTGCCTTTATATTTACTGTGTGAGTTGATACCCAGTGGGTGAATATAAGTTGCTGTTTTTTTTTTTTTTCATTTTAAAGAAGAGCACAAACAACTTCAGAGATTACCATCATTAGCCAGCACTTTCCACAAATATGGTACAAAATATAGCCTGAAATTCTTAAATAAATTATATTTTGTAACAACACTAAAAACAAATGTTTAGTAAAACAATGTGCTTAATATGTTGATCATCATCCTCAGGAGGTTAAACAACATATTAAAGAGTGTTTATTTAACATATTAATTTGGTGTAGATAATTATATAAAAAATAATGTGCTAAAATGCATTAACAAAATGAATCATGACCCCTCACCATGGACAGCAGGGGACAGTCAGTGCAGCTCTAGCTACTGGTACCGCACAGTTGAATAGACAGTAAACCGTCAGCTGGATGAAGAACAATAGAATGCAGGGGTCTCGAGACCACTACATTTAACTTGACACGCATCCTAAAAACGTTTATGGCATGAGATGATGAAATGAGACACAACCACATTAAGATGCTCCAATATATATATATATATATATATATATATATATATAAATATAAATCTTTTTTCTTTGCTCCCTATTTGGAATACCCAATTTCCAATGCGCTCCAAGTCCTCATGGTGGCGTTGTGACTCACTTCAAAATGTGCTTAATAAAACTAGCTATTGAAATTTCAAACAAAATACTTTTCATGACATAGTAATAGTAATATTTCATGATAATAGTTATATCTATGAGAGATTGTCTATCAACATTATCTAACAGATGTAATTCTTCTACAAAAAAAATACAAAAAAATAACAAATAACAAAATATAAGGTGGATTTGTGCAATATTTGTATTTGTATTTAATTTTTTTTAAAGAAAAGTATTGGGACACCAAAGCGGACAGAATGCCAGGATAGATGTGCTGACTTTTAAGTGCATGTTCCTAAAATAAGCACAGCATTGACAAACAGGCATGACTGTAAAGATATGAAAGCAGGTAGAAGTGTTTGCAGTTGCTTGATCTAGAAGCAATGAAAAACAAACCAAAATAACCTCAATGTGATTGCTATATAATGTTAGAGTTGCGATTAAATTGGGTTTTGAGAACTCTGGTCTTAAATCAAAAGCAAAGTTTCAAAGTATGGCGCTTCGTCACATGCTCCAAAGTTCTTATTCCATATCCCATCTATTTTTATGTTGGTCTATGACTCATTTTTTCTTCTTCCATATTATGGCAAAAGAAGTCCTTTCTTTTGTTATTGCTCCAGATAGAACCGAACATATATATATAACATATATATATATATTTTTTTTTTTTGCTGCTGTCCAAATAACAAATCCTATGTCTGCACATTCCAGATCTTGAGCATTATTATAACTTAAAATGCTTATTTTGAGAAGAAAACACACTGTGAATTATCGAGAAAATTATGATTAATTATATTTAGCCCATTAATGTGTTCACTGAGTTGAATGATATTGACTTTGACTAATTTAATCTTGTTTTGTAAGAAATCTTATAATCTACTTCTTGTGAATGCAGCATTAATATTTGTAGTAAATGTTTTTGTCAACGAAATTCGTTTAATGAAAATAAAGAGGTGCCATTATTCCTGGACAATTTTTCCATTATAATGTTATATTGTTTCCTTCCTTTTTCATTCATTACTACAATGACTAAACAGGTTTCAGATAAGAGATGTTGATATTGCACAGATTAAAGCTAAACTGATTTATTTTAAATTATTTGTTTCTCTCATTTCCGTTGCATCACAAGCTAATGATACCTTATGATAAACAACATCAGTTAATGCTCTGTATGCCAGGCTAACTCTGCCAGAAACTTAACTGACTCCAATCTAACATTATAAACAAAGGAGTGTTGTCTGGCATAGAGCATTCTGAAATCCAGATCTCAGGAAATGCTAAAGATTTATACTTTGTGTTAAAGTTTGAGTGACTCAATGTTTCTAAGCAATGCCCTTGTCACTCATACAGAAAACACTTGGTGCTATCCTCTATAATTCTAATCTCTGTCGCACTGCAGCTTCCAGTTGGCCTTTACCTCTCTCTGAGGCTTGATTAGCCTGATTAGGGGCCAGGTGTGCGGCCCCACCCTCCACCCTGCCACAATATAAATATAGCTGTTATGTCTCATTGGAGGATAATTATTTAATATGAAAACAGGTCATTCTGACTGTGCAGCACATTTACAGCACAATTTTTTTTACTTACAGAGTTAAAAACTGGAATGACCCAGACAACATTCCATGCTATTTTATATGTAGCAGTCATGTGTCTTGTGCTCTCAGAACTGTCAAAATGATGTAACTCAGACATGTATGTGACACAACATGATTTGACAGAATTCTGTAGGCTGATTTCATGAGCACATATAGGACTGTCCTTCAAATCCAATCACAGATAGGGCTGTATGAGTTAACTGTCTGAAATGTGTATCCTTACTCTCAAATGTAATGTGACATAGGATGGCGTTATAACGCTGGTGCTTTAAACTTATTAAAAATTAAACCTCAGTTGATTTGTCTGTTTAATATTCAGTGCCGCATAGACTAAATGATGTACACAACTTTGAATTCAAATGACATGGTTTTGGGAGCTTCCATCAAAGCAGAACACACAATCGTTTGTTTTCTTTTAATAATATTCCTGACTGTTCTGGTTTCAATTACACCAAGTTCTGGTTAGTTAGACAAACTATAGCTATTCTGTAGATATTACTTTCTTTTGCACTTAAATGAAGCAACTTATAAGGCCGCATTTAATTACTCTTTCACAGAAAAATCAATTCTAGAAGGCATTGCGACTAGTGGTGTCTCTACATTAGGGACAGGCGAGGCTGCAACCTTCCAAATGTGGTGCTTTTGGTGCAAAATGTGTTGTATAAACATACACTTATTTTTTTTTTTTAAATTATGTCATTTTTGTGTCTTAAACTTGTTTTATGTTCATTATTCAAGACAATGGTAGATATTATTTTGAGAATTTAGATAATTATTAAGATATTTTGCATTAAAGGCATTATTTTTGTTCTCATTTGTTATGTGTGGGGCTATCCCATCATGGTACATGTTAAAGGGATAGTTCACCCAAAAATGAAAATCCTCTCATTATTTTCTCACCCTCATGATATCAGGTGTGTATGACTTTCTTTCTTCACCAGAAAACATTTGAAGAAAAATAGAACAATTTCTTAAAATGCAAGTGAATGACGATTTCTCTTTTGAAGGTCCACAAATCACAGACAATCAGCATTAGCGTCATAGATACGACTCCAGCTGTTAAATTAATGTCTTCTAAAGCGAAATAATCGCTTTTGGTTCGAAAGATTAATATTTAAGAACCTTTTAGCTATAATCCAATGCTTCAGGAGAGGGTGGAGTCCAAGTGGTCTCTCGTGTGATGTATTCGCATTGCCATGGATACCCAGGTAATCTCACATTCTCCATTTGGTTGAGACATCCAGGATAAGCAAAACAAATGCACCATTGTGAGTAAATAAACAGATAATAACAGATATAAACCAAAATTAACCAAGCTACTGTACAGCGTGACTCCTTCTCACTTGTAAACAGCGCTGCTCTTCTGGCTGTGACACACTTGCGTCAGTTCTCGCGTGTTTCAAATGCCAATTTGATTACGTCACACACACATACAGCTGCCGAATGGAAGCATGACTTAGAGTTCAAAAAAGTTTTTCGTCTTTTTCGCACCAAAGGCAATCATACCGCTTTAGAAGACATTAATTTAACAGCTGGTGTCATAACAGCCGAGATCCCTCTCTCGGGTCTGGCCTTGACGTGGCGAGGGGGCTTGCGTGTTCCAGTGACCCTGGAGAACGATACCGTCGGGAGCTCGCTCCTGGTAGGGTCACACTAGGTGGGCCGGTCTCCAGGGTAGGTTCCAGACAAACAAAGACCCCAGCATGTCGGTATGCTGTGAGGTGGCAGCCCCACCAACCAACTATCCTGCGGAGGGCTAACAACCCACCCAGGAGAAACTCCTTTGTTATGAAACTGATTAGAGAAAGTAGCCGGACTGCCCAACACGATAACGGACCCCAGCCTGCCCCCGACCAACGAGCACGGATCAACCTTTGTCGCAGGACCCAAGTCGCCACATGGAATGTCCAGACACTCCTTCGCTCCGGAGCTGCCACCTTGCTGTCCCGAGAGCTCTGCTGCTATAACATCTCCTTGGCAGGGCTCCACGAAGTTCGATGGCATGGCAATGGTGAAACAACAGCAGGCAACCATTGCTATTTCTGGAGTGGCCCGAGAGACGGACAGGCCTTTATGGCGTGGCACTTGCCATTCCAAAGTCCCTCATCAACTGGACACCTCTGAGTGACAGATTACTGTCGGCCCGCTTTTTCCATCAACATGGAAAGATGACAGTAATCGTTGCTTATGCCCCCACCGATGTTGCTGATGAGGAAGCAAAGGATACCTTCTTTGACCAACTCCATCAGGCTGTTGGCCAAGTTTCACCACATGACATCACTATCATCCTTACCGATGCCAACGCCACTCTGTCTAGCAGAGTGATCGGTCCACAGGCTCACCTGTCGGCACAACCTTTGCTGACAGGTCTACAAACGACAATGGTAACTGCCTTCTCCTTCTCTGCCACCACAACAACCTCTGCGTTGCTGATACCTGGTTTCCCCGGAAGCTTATCCATCACTGGACATGGTACAGCCCAGATGGCAGAACCAAGAAAGCGCTGGACCATATCCTCATCTCACAACGCTGGAAGCCGTTTGTCACCAACTGCCGTGTGTACCGAGGAGCAGAGCTTGGCAACACAGACCATCGCTTGCTGGTGGCCCAGCTCAAGTTAAAGCTGCGAGCCAACCAGTACACCAAGATTCAGCCTCGCCTGGACTCCTCCCTACTCAGTGATCCAAACATTACCACAGACTTTAGTTGTGCCATCCGCCGCACCTTTGATAACCTGGCTATTGACAAGGTGAATGACTGGCAGACCTTCAAGGAAAGTATCATCCAGTCAGCCCACAAAGTCTTCAGATGCTTTCGACCTTCCCCAAAAAGCCCTGGATATCAGAGAGAACATTCAACATCATCGACTGGCGGTGGGAGGCCCGGCTCCGAGGTGACATGACGGAGTATCGGCGACTGAATCGCCAGCGCAATGTGGCTATAGCCGAGGATAGGGAGACGTTTTGGCAAGCAGAAGCTAAACACCTAGAGTCCGCGGCCAATAACGATAATATGAGCCGTGTCTTTAATCTGCTGCACCAAGCCCGTAATGGCCCACGCATCAAGACAGCCATGGTGAAAGACTCCGATTGGCAATCTTATAGCAACTGAAGCAAACTGCCTCGAACGCTGGAAAGAGCACTTCAGCCTCCTTCTGCAGCATGGTACCTCCCCTGCTGACACCGCCATCTTATCGGCTGTTAATGCTGCAGCCCTTAGTGCTGTCTGCAATACAGACCCTGTCACACCTGAGGAAGTCAGAGCCGCTCTGGAAAAAAATAACAACAGGAAAGCCCCCGGCATCTGTGCAATAACCACTGAGATGTTAAAATCCGGGGGTGAAGCCATTTTCGAGTGGATTACCCACATATTTAATGAGGTGTGGGAGACAGAGAGGCTTCCCAGCTACTGGACCAGAGGAGTCATCTTGCCGTTCTGGAAACGTAAAGGTGACAGGCTAGTCTGTGGCAACCACAGAGGCATTACCCTTCTTTCCATCCCCGGCAAGCTCTTTACCAGGATCTTGCTCACCCGTGCTCTCCCAGCCATCAGAAGCAGCCGCCGTCCCCAGCAGGCTGGCTTCATGCCTAACCGCTCCACAACAGACCAAATCTCAGCTGTTCGCTTGCTGATAGAGAAGACCTATGAATTCCGTAAAGATCACCATCTTTACATCGGGTTCATAGATCTGAAGGCTGCCTTTGACACCATTTGCCACACTTCACTATGGAGTATCCTACATGCCCTTGGAGCACCACCCAAGATCGTTGCCCTGTTCAAGCTGTTTTATAGCAACGCTCAGAGCTGTGTTCGTATCAACGGCAGAGACTCAGACTGGTTTTCCATCTCCAGTGGCGTCCGCCAGGGCTGCGTGGCGGCTCCTGACCTCTTCAACTGCATCATCTGATCATCTGATGTCTAGGGTTTGTGTGCGGGTCCCCAGAGTATCCTTCGGCAGTTACCACCTGACTGACCTGGAGTACGCTGACGACACCATCCTATTCAGCACGTCCCTCAGCCAGCTGAGAGACACTCTGGGCATATACAGTGAAGAGGCCGAGAAGCTTGGACTTCAGGTGAGCTGGACTAAAACCAAGTTCATGTATGTCGGTGACGGACCACATCCAACTTCCCTGCGGTTTGGCAATGATAGAGCCTGTCAACAACCTTGTGTATCTGGGATCCTTAGTGACAGACAATGGGGACCTAAAACCAGAGATTACTCGCAGAAGAGCCCTGGCAGCGTCAGCTCTGCAGTCTCTCTGGAAACCACTCTGGCGGTACCAGACCATCTCACGCAAGACGAAGCTCCGGATTTACAACTCAGCAGTACTCTCCATCCTGCTTTATGGCTTGGAGACTTGGCCCCTAAATAAGACACTGGCTGCAAGATTAGATGGCTTTGATAGTAGGGCCCTCAGGACCATCGAGAACATCAGGTGGCCCCAGCGGGTTTCCAACCAAGTGCTCAGAGCCCGCACGTGCCAGCCTAGAGCATCCTGCCTGGCTGCGCAGCGTCGCACCTGCTGGCTCGGCCATGTCATCCGTCTCCCTCCTGACCACCCGACGAGAGCCATTATTCAGCTTGATCCGAGAGCCGCAGGCTGGAGACGACCACGAGGTAAACCCCGCACTCGATGGCTTGACGTCCTTGCGGGCGACCTCCAACAACAAGGAGTTGCTGTGGAGGATGCAGAGCAGCTGGCACAAGACCGTCAGCATTGGAAACAACTAGTTCATCTGGTCGGCTCAACGCATAGGGATGGGGTGCCCCCACACCCATTGCAAGAGCTAAAATGAATGAATGAATGTCATATGGATGAAGTTTATGTTGACTGATTTTTGGACCTTCAAAAGAGAAATCTAAATTTTTGAGTGAACTATCCCTTTAATCAAGGAAAATATGAAGAATATCTTGGACATGTGCAACGGTATTCAGTGATAGCCTGAGGGAAAAGTTTGGTTTGACCCTTCGCCAATCAAAAGCTTTGTTTATTTGTAAGGCAAGCTGACATGGCACTCTGAAGTTAGTCCTGATTAGTTCTAATGGTATGAGCTTACAATAACTGTAAAATATCCAGAGTCTTGTTTTGGTTAATTTTGTTATGCTGTTCATGATAGTTAGTGAGATAATATGCACAGCCTTTGAAGATTTGCCCATCTTTTTTGCTTTCACGGTCACATTAGCTTTTTGATGTGTATTTTTTAGTGGTGTTTTGTGCTGAGATTAAATTATTAGGAATGTTTGTGTTGTTTGTGCATCATATTCAAATCTGTCACTCTGACGGACTAAGTTGTAAAATTTCTGTCATGATCTATTTTTATCCATCATACTTGTTTTCATTTTGTAATTTCTATGGCAACATTCATTATAATGGTATATACATTATAGTGGATAGACTTACATGACTGATGATTTTTTTCTCCTCAAGCACGAGTCTGGTGAAACCAGCCCTTACAAAAAATCGAGAGTTGATGCAAACTTGCTGCAAACTTGCTGCAAACTTGCCTCAAACTCTTCCTTGTTACCAAAGGTTTGCTGAAGGTTCACCACTACCGGTGAAGAGCTGCACACTTCTGGCAAACATTTGCAATGAATAGCAAGCTCATTTGCATGTGAAAATAATTAGTGGCGAATTTGCGCCAAGTTTACCAAAACCTGTCTGTCCTGTCAGTCAACTGCTGCTCTAAAAGAGAAACAGTTTAGCAGAGATGGATATATATATATATATATATATATATATTTAGATATATATTTTTATATACCCTTATCTAGTGTATGTGTGTTCTACATTGTGTGCATTGTGTACATTTGATATGTAAATTGTTGTGTAATTATGTGTACATTTGTTATGTAAATTGTGTTGTGTAAATATGTTGTTTATTGTAAAGTGGTTTATGTCTCATCACTGTCATTACTGCAATGTTGCTCGGAACTGCACACAAGACTTTCACCTACTGTTGCACTCATGTACACAGTAGTGTGACAATAAAGTGATTTGATTTGAACTAGCCTGAAAAAATAGGGTTTTTTAACATGATCTGAGCTAAAGAAGCAGAATTGGTTTATGATAACCATCGTTGTCAGATTTTATTGCTGATTTTAAATATGTTATTTGATGGTAATCTTGACCAACCAATTTGGAGATTGTGGTCTTTACCCATACAAGTAGAGAGGAGCTGTACTTTTATGCCACTTGTTTACATAGAAAATAGATGCCCAGCATTACTCAGGAACATTCCAAAGATTACTGCCAAGTGGACTGACTTACCTTTATTAAACTTTGCTGGTTGCATGCAGCTTTGAAAGAAAATAACCGTCCACTGGACAATTTACATAGTGCATACATGCACAAGTTTACAGAACTTTTACAGTGTTCCTGATATCAACATAAAGTGTCACAGATTAAAAGCACACTCATCTATGAAGCTCAGTTAATACAGGTACTCCACTAAAATACCTGACAATTCTGCTCTTAAAGTAATGCTTGTGCTTAGGTTAAATGCAAGTATAGTTGACAGAAACGATGCTGCACTTTAAAGATATACTTTTTGTGCTTTATTATCCTGCAGTAACACACTGATGTAGTGACTGAGGTATGCCATCATGAAATCAGAGACCCTCTCCTCGAAATCCGAAAACAATTGGTCAAAAGAGATGCATAGTATCAGGTGTAAATGGCGATGGGACCTGTTAATATGTATCTTAACGCATCTTAATGCCATTGAATAAACATGGCACACACAGAAGTCAAAGCTGATGCCCTACATTAAAATTATTTTCTTGTTTCTTTTTTATCTGTCAAAAAGCATTTGGAATTATCCGTTAATGTTTAAAAAAATCGGTAAATGACAGATAGTTTTCAGTAAAAGCAAAACCTGATCATGCTGGGTTGAGATTGTTTGTGCCCCACCAGAACTAATTAGCCTAAAATGCAACTGATTATGACAAGCCCAGTGAAAAAATGTATCCAAGATTGAAGGCAAGAAAAATGTTGATTTAAATAAACATATTTTTAAAAAAAATTATTCAGTTATGTAATGTATTGAAAAAAGAGAGACGCCAGTATTCAGCTTCATTTCATTCATGCAGTGTTTTATTTCACACTGGCTTTATTGTTTTAATTTTTGACATATCAAAACTTATATATGATAAAAATAAAATAATATGATAAAATATAGCAATCCATAATCATACAGATTAATTGAACAATTTATTATTTATATATTACGATGACATTTTTTTGATGTTTTTTTAATATATATTCTTTGCTTCACTAATTCACTCTGGTGATATTATTGTTAACTCTGCACAAAGACTGCACACAGTGGAAATGATTCAAATATACGGTTATCACATGTATGTATTCATCTAATAATCAGTGGTTCCATCTGACCTTCCCGCCACAATCACTCAACCTTCCTGCTCCCCCGAATTCTAATCACCCTCACCTGCCTCCATTCACCGTGTCAATCAGCTCCTCTATATAGCTCTCCACTCTCCCTTCATCTGGTATCATCTCAGTATGCAGACTCACTTACCTTCTACTTACCTGACTCTTCAGATGCCATTCCAGTGTACTCCCTCGACAATTCCTTCTCAACAATATTCTGAAGTTTATTCCAAGTCTCCTCATCTGCGTCTCCTTCCCTTAGTGTGATTCTCAAGTAATACTTCAACCTGCAAATACAATAACCACCATCAAGAACTGATGTCTGTTCCTGACTTGATCTGCTCATTCTTCACTCAGCTGCTAATTGCACCTGCATTTGGGTTCACCACCACTTTCTGTCACAGGATACCAGACTATCTATTACACCATGAACCCAACAGGTCCAGACCCTATCCTGGAGTTTGTTGACACACTCTGTTGAGCATTAACCACCTTACCTAACCCATCTGCTCCACCGATCTCGACCAACACGTCCACAATTTCTTCACCTGTCTATTCTGCCAGTCCCTTGGTTAATCCAGCACCATATTCCGGATCTGCGGACAGCTGCGGCGGCCTGTATTGATTGCCGTTCCTTCAACAAAATAACCTCATTCGAATCTGGAGAGGAGAGGAATGGAAGACCACCTTTGTAACTCCAACCGGCCACTACGAGTACTGGGTGATGCCGTATGGCCTGTTCAATGCACCCTACATGTTCAAGGCCTTCGAGAATGAGGTGTTTCGCAAGTACCTCCATCGATTCATCCTCGTCTACATCAACGATATTCTGGTGTACTGCTAGTACGAGACAGACCATCCTCAACACGTCATGCTAGTGCTGGAAAAGCTGAGGGAATACCACCTATACATCAAGGCTGAGAAGTCTTCTTTTCATCAGTCATCCCTCCAGTTCCTAGGTTGCAACATCAGCCCTGAGGGTATCCAGATGGATGAGGGGAAGGTAGATGTTTTGTGATCCTGGCCCATTCCTACTACCATCAAGGAACTCCAGCACTTCTTGGGTTTCGCCCTATTCTATTGCCGCTTCATCAGTAATTACAGCTCTTTCACAGCTCCATTAACATCCCTTCTCCAATCCAAACCCAAGTCTCTGACCTGGAACTCCAAGGCTTCCTACGCCATACAAGATCTGAAGGAGGCCTTCACCACGGCTCCACTTCTCATCCACCCCGATCCTAGCAGACCATTTGTGGTGGAAGTGGACGCCTCTACAAATGGTTTAGGAGTCATCATTTCTCAGCAGCAGGGTACTTGACTACCAACCTCCTCTTTTCCCTGGTCCGGAGAACCATCTGACATCCCAGCAGTCAACCATTGGTTTAGAGAAAGCAAGAGGGTCTGGGACTTAGCCCACCATCATCTGTAGAGGGCTGTGCACTGCCAGAAGATCCTTGCCAATGCCCGGAAATCATCTACTCCCATTTACCAGCCTGGGCAGAAGGTTTTGCTCTCCATGAAGGACATCCAGCTGTGTCTTCCATGCAAAAAGCCCCCGTTACATTGGTCCCTTCACTATCACTAAATAAATGTACCCCCCCCCCCCCCACATCCTGGAAGACAGACCCGTCTACCCAGTTCATGACATCCTGGACTCCCGACGCCACAGGGGTTGCCTCGAGTACCTCATAGACTGAGAAGGCTATGGTCCAGAGGAAAGATCATGGGTACCCCGCGACAACATCCTGGACCCGACCCTACTATTCAACTTCCACGACACTCACAATGCCACAGCGATGGGAAGCTTGTCCCTCAGGAGCAGTCCGTGGGTGGGTGGGGTAATGTCATGGATCCACCTGACCTTCCAGCCACAAACACTCAACCTTCCAGCTCTCCCGAAAACAAATCACCCTCACCTGCCTCCAATCACCGTGTCAATCAGATCTTCTATATAACTCTCCACTCTTCCTTCTTTGTCTGGTATCATCTCAGTATGCAGACTCACTTACCTTCTTCATACCTGACTCTATTCCAGCATACTCCCTCAACGATACCTCTCCAATGATATACCGAAGGTTATTCTAAGTCTCCTCTCCTGCGTCTCCTTCCCTTAGTGTTATTCTCCAGCCCAAGTAATACTTTAGCCTGCAAATACAATAACCACCATCAAGTACTGTTATCTGTTCCTGAATCGATCTGCTCATTCTTCCCTCACTTGGTAATTGCTGTCTGTGTTTGTGTTTTTTCCAATAAATACCTGCATTTGGGTTCACCACCATCTTCGAGTCTGGGTTGCTGACACAAGTGGATGTTATTCATAACTTTAGTACTGACAGTTGCATGAGGGTGCTACACGCATATGTCATCTCTTCGTGGCGCTCAGAAATGCTGCCGAGTTTAGATGGGAGAGTATTGAGTATGGAAAAAAAATAAAAATATTTACATTTATGTATGCTTGTACAAATGTTTTTGTTCTTGTTGGCAGTTTTTATCAGTATTCATATTTTAATCATTGTGAAAATATTGGCTATAGTAACAGGTTAAACATGACAAACTGAATGAAGATTTATTGTATATACCATTTTATAAGAATAACAAATATTATTATTGTTGTGATTATGATTATTATTATCCTACATGTAAGATAAAAGTTAATATTTGACAATGTTGTTTCTGCATCATCTCCACCGCTCTCTCTGACGCTCCATGTCTGAATTCTCTCACTCATTTTGTTCACACCTTGCATGATATAGGGCACTCACAAACATCCACTGGTGAATCCATACAGTGAATGAGTGAACAATTGAGTGATTTCGGACACAGATTTAGTATTTTTAATTTTATTCTAAAATACAGGGAGGGAATTTCAGTCATTAAAATAAACACTGTCATCAGACACTGTCAACAGTTACCAAAGCTTAAATTATATCATATGTGTCAGGAAAAGGTGCATACGTTTGAAATGAATGAAATAATGCAGATCCAAGCTTTCAAAATGTGATAAAGACATACTATTGGCTGCTTATAACATAATTGCATTGCATATTTTGGTTTACAGGGTTTCATTCTAAATGTAATTACATCAATCATCAATGATTGATTACATCAATCATTCTAAATGTAAATCACCTTAAATAGATTTAGCATACCATATGTATCTTTAATTTACAGTTTTCTGTCCATTAAATGCAAAACACAGTAACTGCACCAACACTGAAATTAATTCTGGTGTGAGCTGGTCTTTTAGTAGGGTGAGATGATAAGTTTGTCTCCATAACTTATAAGACATAACAGAGGATGTAGTAGTTCAACCTAACCCAGGCATTTATGGTCCACTGCCATCATTGAATCTGCCCTCGTCCATTACTGGTATATGGTATGGTTTGACCACAGCATGTTAACTGAGCTGACAGTGTGCTCTCAGCTGAGAAAAGCATCAACAACATTCTGTCCCCCCTCCAGGATTTTTATGAGTCGATCTCCAGGAAGAGGCAGAAAAGATCATCAGCAAACCCCTCACACCCTGCCTACAGCATCTTTTTGTTGTATTTTATGTTCCAGAGGTTAGTAAGTAGTCTTCATTAATACTGCACCACTGAAAGAGAACATTGAACTACCACAGTATAATGTACATGCATCTGCTGTGTAACCCTGATTGCAGATTTTTATTGTTGAAAGCCTGTAGGAAATAAAGATTATATCTCTTTATTATTGCAATTGTTTCTAAACGGTAACCATTAAAAATTAGAGAAGATTTAGAATTTTGCTTAATTCTCCTATTTTTCAGACAACTTTGCTCATGAAAGACACCAATTATCCACAAGGTTTACAAAGCGGATCTCAAGAATGTCACAGTGTGTGTACAGATTTACAAAAAGTCAAAGGTATGCAATTAAAACTATGGATTTCAGTATGAATCTAATAATTTCTGACCATTCTTTGGCAAACAATTCTGAGGTTTACTATTTAGCACTTTAATCTTACAACGTTTGACTTCTATTCAGAGAAACATCTAATACACTGGAAAGCCATTTAGTAGACATTTGATATGCAGTATAATACCATTTTTAGGTCCTTTGAACATGTTATCTGTTATCCAATTGGCTCGCATAATCTGGGGCCCAACCTGAAAGATCCTTTGACATGAAATCTGCTAGTCAGTGAATTTGCGTATTCTGTCTTTGTCTAACATTTAAATTGCCTCAGTTTTTTGCAGGTATGATGGTTTCACTGCAGCACGCTAAGTAACTTTTCTCTCTGAAACCCTCCTCCTCCCCAGCATCAACTGGCTATATGTCTAGATATGCTTCAAGGGGCTTGTGCGTATGTCTAATTGTGACGCAGCAGCATCATGTCTTAAACACAACAGTGTAAGCAGATCTAGTCCGACAAGACCAAACCTACCAACTTATCATATCCTTATATTAAACCTTAAATTTATTCTGGAAGTTGTCATGACTGAACTTGGGGTTATGTGCCTTGTTAACTCAGAAGACTTAAGGCTAATCGGTGAACAACAACTTACAATCTGCTGTTTCACTCATGATTTGTGTAAGAAGAAATCAAATTCATATGACATATTATAACATACAAATAATATAATTGATGTTTCCTTGAATGCATGATTATGAGAAGCTGGATGAGAGTTCACAGTAACATGGAAGAGATTGTTTTAAATGTCACGTCTAGACACGTCAGGAAACAATTTTGGGAACAAAATGAGGGTTTGTAATTAATATCACAATAATAGCAGAAAGTATCTTCATGTGAAAAAAAAGGAAAATCAAAGTATACTGTGTACTGTATTTAAGAGACTGAGGAAACATTATTAAATTAGTGTCTTTGAAAGAAAATCTACAGGCCTTTCTCAATCCACATATGTAGCTGTCAATTAGCAGACACTTTTTATTCAAAGCAAGGGTTAACTGCCATACTCAAGGACACAGTTGAGAGCATTAACTCTCACAGCGATCTCAGTAACTCTCTAATTTATTCTTCTTGGTATTGAACCATTTTCTCTGGTAGCAGCCCAAGATCAAAAGGCTACCGCCTCACATGGAACATGCACACAGAGTGTATAACCAGTTAATTTTGATTATCAATCAGCCTGTCACTATGAAATATGAATGATAAAGACTCAATCAGTTTCCCACACTGCATCTGCAGGGAACCTTATCAAGGAGGCACAGACCCCTCTGTTAAACCCCAGCAGAAATGTTGTGCATTTAATTTCTGGGCAGTGAGTTAGCAGAGGGTGATTACAGAATGTGTCGTGCATGTTTGTTTAATGGCTGAAATCATAATTAATGCTTTAATGAAGCATTTATTATACATGTGTCATGGTGGAGCTGTCAGAGAGAGCTATTATTTTCTGATATTTGTTTGTGCTGTGCCGAATCACTAGAGGGGGTAGTTTGGCCTCACTCATGTGGTAGACCTGTGTGTGACAGGCTCTAATGGGGCTTTTCCACTGCACAGTACAGCTCGACTCGACTATGCTCGCTTTTTAGGATTTTCCACTGTGGATTGTACCTGATACTTTTTTTAGTACCACCTCAGTCGAGGTTCCAAGCAAGCCGAGCCAATATTAAATGGCTCGTCAAAACCCTGCAGATCACTGATTGGTCAGAGAGAACCGTCACTACCAGCGTCACTGGATTTGCAACACGGCACATCAACCCGCAAGTTTTAATGTTAGTAACAGCGATAGCAGTATCATTTGTTCATGCAACTTTGGAATTGTAAAAAGATATGGCTGTGCGCAAAACCACGCCATGGTCAATAAAGAAGTTGCAGACGTTCCTCTCATTAGCAACGAACGAAACGATGCGAAACTAAAAAGTCTTTCAGCAAGTGTCTTAGCTGTTGGCTGCACGTGGCTACCACCGGACCTACCAACAGAGTAGGGAAAAGTAAACATTTTTTTTAAAGTGACTACAGAACCATCAAGGACCACAACAGCCGAAGTGGTTCAAACAGAAGAAAGTGGAAGTGGTTTGACCAAATGGACACTATCTATGGCAATATACCGGCAAGCAATGGGAGGGAGAGTGCCCTGGAATTGGCCTCGGTGTTGTTGGGGTCCATGATGGAGGATGGAACATTTTGTTAGGTTAACTATATATTCTGCTTGAAAGCTTCATTTTATTTAGTTGACCAGCTACTGTAAAGCTTGCTTCTAAAACAGCCAGGCCAGTTTAACTGTTACCCAATGCAGCAACTGATTTATGCAGCACAATGAGCTAGTAGCTAACATCTAGCGGTCGTGTTATTTTTTATGGTCAGTTATGTTTGTGTCGTGTTTAAGATGATGTCACAGCAGTAGAGGTGGCACAACAATAACGATCAGTCTATAATCCCTTCCTCATTGAGGCAGCACTAAACTGCAGTGGAAAACCAAGCTCAGAAAAGTAGAGCGAGCAGAGTCGAGTCAAGATGAACCGTAACGTGCAGTGGAAAAGTGCCATAAATCAGTCAGTGATGAAGCTCTGGGGATGATTCCAAATAATCAAGGGAAACAGCAGTAAGCAGCATAAGGTTTGTATCAGGAGAAAATCATACAGGATGCCTTGTTCCAATTCCCAAAATAACCCTTCAAATAAAAACAATGTGCAAATTCCACTGATGTAAGTATGGTAACACATACATACAGGGGATGGCTTTGCACCATGACTGCAGTAACATTACTAAAAACACAATCTAATTTGGCTAGATAATGCAAGATATAAGCCATCTGATTTCTCACAAGCTAAGGCTGATGGCAGTGAGTCAAGCTAAATAACTTGGCCTTTTGCATCACCTACAGTAGAAGCCTATTGTGCCATTGATAGCTGAAAGCAGCTTGAAATATGAAAAGTCCATACTACTACTGTTTGCCCATATGTAGTCAAATGAGAATGCTGAGAAGCTGCCCCTATACAGTATGTCGCTAAACCCACCCATTCACCCCAAAGAAATGTAGTTATAGGATGAAAAGGTCTGTTTTTTTTATGAAGACATATTTGTGTAGGTACAAGCTGTACTTTAATTGCTTTAACTTAAACATTTCACATAGTTGCACTTCAAATGGATTAATATCCATTTATGTAACATTATCTGTCATCTATAAAACATGATAATTAGCTTTTTTTCTGATGCATTCTCATTTCACTTTGTTTCAGTCATCTAACAAGCTGATATACATTTTATACCTTGGCTTGAGTTTTCGTTTTGTTGGGGAATACAGTTATATCCAGTAAAGAGAACAGTATGAACAATGATTACCAAGATTCAAAGTTGAAGTTTCAATCAGTTAAGAGAAACTTTACTTCATATTTCCATAGGCTAAATTCAGAAACAGAAAATTAGTTGAGGATCTAACCTCAAACTAATTGGATTACTAAAACAACAGTAATTATAGGCAAATGCAAATTAATTGGCATAATTTTTACAAGTACATTGTTCTGATGGGTGAAGTATACAGATATATAGTAAACTATACAAACATAGTTAACTATTTCTCTATGCAAAAGCTGTTATTTAGAGACATAACATTGATTATTCTGGACGACTAAGTCTCAATGGGTTAGCAGACAAAAGAAAAAGGTAAAAGTAAATCCAACAGGACTCTTCTGGTGCCAGAGGATGACTGACAGACATCCAATCAACTAGCTCCCATCACTCCAACAATTCCTGTAATTGATTTATATAAAGACTATAGGTTAAATAGAGAAAAAACTACAAAAAAGACTGCATCTTAAGAGAAATAAGAGACTGTATCTTCTTAACGCTGCATGCCATCAAGACCCTGGCTAAATGTTTTCCTTCTCTGCTAGATCAAAACATAGAGATTGCCAGCCTGATCTCATTAATATACGTACATAGCTATTTGAATGTTAATATTTGTAACATTTAAATGTACATGCTTGTACGTTTGGATAAACACTAAAACGTACAATATGGACGTTTGAAATCATCTTAATGTTTTTTTAATTTTTGTTACATATTTACAGCTTTAGAATTAAAATGTAAATAAGATAAAATATTTACAAAACCATTACAACTATATTTGAATACACGAATCGGATATGAATATATTTGTACATTTTTACTGTTTTATAGATATTTTTGATCCCTTAACCCTACCACAACCTCTAAACATAACTACATTTCACTATATAAAATCATATAACAAATAGATTAAGTTACAGTTTATTTATATTTTACAGCTGCTAATCCCACACCTTAAACCTAACCATAACCATTTATTAAGAATATAAAACACATAAAAGGAAAATAAATTTAATCACAATAATTTATTCATACAAATTTCAAATTCAGTACAAACGTCACCAAAGTGCGATGCGCTGAATCTGATGTGCTCCCAGACGGCATTCAATAGCATTGTGTGAGGTGGAGAGTAGAATTTAAATTATTAATCACTGTAAAACTTCTCCTGATGCACTCCATAATCATAAACCAAAGGATAAACAATAAGTATATATTTTTCACAGCCTTCTTTTCTCATATTTACCAAGTGTAAAAATCATTTTGGCCACCACTGTAGCTAACAAATGCATGGATTAATTTTATTATTGTTCTATGGTGTTTTTTGTGGTTTATTTTGTGTTTGGGCATATTCTAAAAACTCCTTTTGTGTCCCATGGCAAAAAAAGTTAATTAATTAAATGCTTAATAAATAATTAAACAATTACAGAGCTGTAATTAATTTTAACATTTTAAAGTTTAGTCTTGGTTAAAGTGAAATAATTCTTTAAAATGTTGAATAGGGCTGCATAAATCACACAGAACTGAATGAAACCATTAAAATGTCATAATATAATGTCAAATGCATTTACAAAATATGATGGCATTTAACTAATCTCATTGATTATAAATTAAATGTAACTAACTGATTAATTCTGTGAACTATTCAATATTAATCAATTCAAAAAGTACATGTAAACATTTGTACATTTCTATAGGTGTTAATATATAAAATTAGGACCTTTAGATGCTGTCAATACGTCAATATTGTATGTTTCAGTGTCTATGCAAACGTAAGATAATGTACGTTTGCTAGAACCAAACTTTAAGTAAGAATACATTCAAATTCTCATGAGATCACGTTGTGATTGCACATGCACAGTTTAAAGGCATGTAGACTAAAAAGGGTAAAAGTGTGAAGCAATTTCTTGTGAATGCATTCAACTCATCAATAGGTCAAAGAGACAGGCATAACCCCACCCCCCTTCAGTTCATGTATGTTGTAGAGCTAAAATGTATAATTTTCGTGCTCATGAAAATGGGGGCAGAAGATGATCTGGAGGAATTCCTGGACTTGTTTGAGAGAACGGCAGAGATCAGGAAGTGACCACGTGCCCAGTGGGTGGTCAGACTCATTTCACTGTTGTCCAGGGAAGCTCAACTCACGTCGCAACATATGCAGACAGAAAATCTTTTGATGTATGACGATCTGAAGAAGTCCATCCTGCAGTGGGTTGGCCACAGCCCCGAACAACACCGGCAAAAGTTTTGCTCCTTAAAGCTTGACGTGTGGGGCTGCCCATTTGCCTTCACTCAATAGTTACATCTGTCAAAAATGACTGCTGTCTGAGGACCACAGTGCTGAGGAAGTTGTCGAGCTGGAGCAGTTTATCATGGCTTGACATACAAACTAAAGGTTTAATGTGAAACTCAAAAAACAAACACATAGGATGACGGACATGTCCGTGAACGATCTCTCTCCTGGACTGCAGTTTCTGAGGCTCTTTTATGCCGCTCTCCCCGTACTCACTGAAATTAGAGACAGGTGTTAGATATAATTTAGCTCAGGTGCAAGCGCCCTTACCGCTTTCTCTCCCCTGACGGGCGCTTGACCACGCCCCTGCTGCCACAGTCTCATTATAATCCAATGGCAGGACAATGGGGTCAGGAAAACAAACTGAACCGCATAATGTCATGTTTATATTGGCCAGGCATTTGTGACGATGTTTGCCATGTTGTGTGCGGCGTGCCACAAATGTCAGTTGGTGAACCCACTGGCCACCCCAAAAGCTCTCTATCACTCTATCACTAATCGAGGTTCCTTTAGAGAGAATTGGCATGGACCTTGTCGGGCCATTAGAATGGACAGCACGCGGGCATTGTTTTGCATTATTTCTGGTGGATTATGCAATGCAATACCCGGAAGCAGTGCCTCTGTGTAACATTTCAGCACTTAGTTATGTGGAGGTACTCTTCAGTATTATCTCCCAAGTGGGGATTCTGAAAGAAATACTCACAGATCAGGGCACGACGTTCATGTTACATACACTATGCGAACTATACAAATTGTTGGGTATTAAATAGATTTGCACCAGTAATTACCACCCACAGACAGATGGGTTGGTGGAATGGTTTAATAAAACCCTGAAAAATATGATTTGTAAGTTCAATCACGAGGACGCTAGAAACTTTGATAAGTGGATCGAACCACTGTTATTTGCAGTTTGAGAGGTCCCACAAGCTAATATACCAATTTGTGACACTTCCGTTGTTTTTTTCTGGCCCTGGCTACATTCCAGTTCTCATGGACAGAGTCCTCAGAGCACACTCGGCATACGCCGCTGTCTATCTAGATGACATCATCATTTACAGCAATGATTTGCAGCGGCTTGCATCGGAGGGTTGTCCTAAGATTGCTGAGATGAGCGCGACTTATGACAAACCCAAAGAAGTGTGCAATTAGATGGGTGGAGGTATGTTATTTGGGCTTTCACTTAGGTCATGGACAGGTACGTACCCAAATTGATAAGCCTGCATCGATTGCGGCCTGCCTGAAACGCATGACCAAAAAGGAGATGAGACAGTTCCTTGTGCTGGCTGGCTATTATAGAAGGTTTGTGCCTAATTATTCAGCCACCAGTAGCCCGCTGACTGATCTCTATAAAAAAGGGAGTGCCAGATCCATTCCAGTGGATGGGGCAGTGTCAACAGGCGTTTATACAGGTGAAAGCTGCACTTTTAGATTCACCTGATTTCTCTCTCCCTTTCGTTTTACAGATGGACACTTCAGACAGAGGTTGGTGGCAGTACTCTCACAGGTGGTGGAGGGGGAGGAACAGCCAGTGCTGTACATTAGTCGCAATCAATCTCTGAGGGAGTCTAAGTACAGCACCATTGAAAAAGAGTGTCTTGCAATCAATTGGGCCATCCTTACACTCTGAAACTACCTGTTGGGGTGTGCCTTCATCCTCTGTATTGATCACACCCTCTCCAATTGCTCCACAGCTTGAAAGATTCCAATGTGCGGATCATCCGGTGGGATCTGGCTCTTTAGCCATTTAAGTTCGAGGTGGTCCACAGGCCGGGGGTGTAGAATTCCTCTCCTGAAATGCAGGAGAGTGGTGGTCAGGCCAGATGACTCCCCGGCCTAAGTCGGACGGTGGGGGTATGTGGCGGTGGGGGCATGGTTGAGTGTTCGTCCAGAGAGAGAGAAAGGGTACAGGTACAATCCTAAGTGCTATAATGTCTAACACCTGTGTCTGATTGCAGTAAGCACTGGGGAGAGCAATAAAAGGAAAGATCACGACAGAGATGCAGAAAGAGAGACTCAAGCAGAGTTCAGTTCGAGTTCCACTTCCTCCTTCCCACAACGTCAAACCTGTTACAGTGCCTTTCTCCTGCTATCTTCTTCTGGCCGGATCATGCAGTTTAAGCAAGAATCTGTTGCTGAACCACAGGACAGGGGTTTAAGCCAATTAAGTTATTCTATCAATAAATTAGTTACATTCTTCCTTCCTTCTCCATACTGTATGAAGAATGTTGCAAAACAATAGGAAGAGAATTCGGAGGGTGGTTTTAGAAAATCCTGACTTTAGCAAATCATACGTAGTGCAATCTACTCAATGCATCATTCGAATACATTGAGAAACTAAGAAGTACTTTAGAAAGAAAAGGCTTTATGAAGAACTTGAATTTAAATTTGAATTGACACAAACCCATTTGAGGCAATAGGTTTGTGCCAGTAATCATATTTTATTTACAATTGTGTGTTTGTTCATGTGAACATGCACATATGCTCTCTCTAGTGATGCCAAATCTAACTTCATATTGAGAACACAGTATGTTGTAATGATTTATGTTTTATTTGCAGTATGTTCTGCAATATACACCTGTACACAATATACACACCTGTTTTCTTGCTTTTGGTAAGCATCTATAGGTCACTGAACATGAATTGCCTCAACTAGGATGCTGTGCAGGAGAAGGCTCTTTTCACTCAGCACACAATTATACAGAATACTTTAATTCTTTCTAAGATCCTTTCCACAGTTTCAAAACTTTTTCATAATGGAAGTGTATTGGGCTAACAGTCTAAATCACAACTTAATGGACTGGTTGGATCCAGTACAACACATATCAGGCTGGCATAGAGGCACAGTCCTCTAATGAAATTAGGCCCATCTATCAAGTTCACCATAAAAAAAGTAATTTACATCACAGTTATCTTTTGCTGTTGAACTGTTCAGCTGTTCGCCCTTTGTGCAATATTAGATATAATAGATAAATATAGAATTGCATCCTAATTCACATTAATATGATTTTACAAGTAACCTGTAACCTGTATAAAAGATTACCTAACCAATTTCAGTAAGATTTGTTTTAATAAGTTTGTGAAGTCAAAGAAAGAAATTGTTGTGACCGAAACTGCAAGTTCATAGAAATATTTGTCAATTGTAAGTTTCACCAAAGTCCCTTATTAAGGCAAGTAAGGTCACTCAGCGGCCATATTTATAACACCTCCTGGCATCCATTTTCTAGGACAGCTGCTAGTTGAATTAGGAATGACAGAATTTCCAAAACTGTTGATGATGATTATGATCAGATAGCATATTTCAAATCAATAAAATTAATGTCAATCAAAATAATGATAATAATTTAAATATTGTAAGGAATTTGGTACTATAAATTTAGATGGGATCAGTTAAAGTGCCCGCATTCTCACACCAATATATGTAGGGAATTTGGCGCATCATGGGAAGGGGGTCTTACCGTTCCTATTCTTTCAGGGGGAAAAGACCCTGCAGTGGCCACACCCACCTGAAAGGGGAGGTAAAGGTGGCAAAATACATCACATGGCCTCTTCGGTCACATGTGGGAAAGAATGGCGCGGTGGTAGATCCAACCTCGAGGAGGGGGGAGTTGCTACAACACGACGACCGGAGGGCAGCGAAGGACTGCCTAAGGGAGACGCGGGTCAGCTGCGGAAGTACACACAGGAGGAGTCCGCATAGGAGGCAGCCTGGGGTACCCATAGTGGACTGGGTCGGCGAGTTCCTCCTTGGAAGAAGGTGCACTGTTTTACCTCGGCCGAGGGAAAGGGCGCTGGACGCAAGCGATTCACCCGGTCAGACCGTCGATGTGTACCGAGTTCTACGGGCTCGGACCAGAGAAAACATGGGACGAGACTGACTCAACCCTGAGATTGTAAAACCTTGCAAAGGTGCTAGGTGTTGCCCAGCCCGCAGCTCTGCAAATGTCTGCTAGGGAGGTGCCCATAGCCAGTGCCCATGAGGATGCCACACTCCTGGTAGAGTAAGCTCTAACCCGTGGGGGGGGGGTGGCATGGCCTGGGCCAACAGAATGGCGTCCACCACCAAGTGGGACAGCCTCTGTTTGGAGACAGCGTTCCCTTTCTTCTGTCCCCCAAAAGCAGACAAAGAGCTGTTCAGAGCGTCTGAAGCTCTGGGTGCATTCCAGGTAGGTACCGGACACAGCAGTGAGGGGGCTGGGTCTGCCTCCACCCGGGGCAGTGCTTGCAGGTTCACTACCTGATCTTCTGAAGGGCGTGGTAGGAACCTTGGGCACATAGCCCGGTCGAGGTCTTAGGACTGAACTCCAGGCAAGTTTCGTTATAAGAGAACGCTTGCAGGTCCCCGACCCTCTTGATGGAAGCGAGCGTGATCAGCAGGGCCGTCTTTTTAAAGAGAGGGCCCTGAGCCAACTGATTCTAGCAGCTCGGAGGGGGATCTCTGAAGACCGGTGAGGACCACCGAGAGATCCCAGGAGGGGAACAGGTTTGGCCAGGAGGGATTTAGCCTCCGGCACCTCTTAGGATCGTGGTGAGATCATGGTGAGCTGCGATAGCGGCAACATACACCTTCAAGGTGGAAGGGGACAGCCTCCCCTCCAACCTCTCCTGTAGGAACAGGAGCACTGACCTAACTGCGCACCTCTGTGGGTCTTCTGCTCAGGAAGAACACCAATTCACGAACAGACGCCATTTCAGGCGTAGAGTTGCCTGGTAGAAGGGGCTATGGCTTGGTTTATCGTGGCTACGACCATGGGTAGATCTTCCATGTCCTTTCCAGGGACCAGATGTGGAGGTTCCAAAGGTCTGGATGCGGATGCCAGAGCGTGCCCCATCCCTTAGAAAGAAGGTCTTTCCTCAGGGGAATTCGCCAGGGAGGGGCTGTAGCGAGGAGTACAAGGTCTGAGAACCGGGCCCGAGGGTTCCTGCAGAACATCAAGAACAGGACTACCCAAGGTGCAAGTTTTGAAGTGCCTTGGACTGGCATTGGTTGCAGGAAGGGCCTTGGCATGCAGGGCGGAAGCGGTCTGGGACCATTTCACCGCGAGGGTAGTGAGAGCGGAGGAGCGAATAAGCCGCGGCTTTGCTCAACTCGTCATGCACGTCCGAGAAGAAAGGAACCAGGGGGGTGCACATGCCTGCGGGACCAATCAAGTAGCCCAGGAAAGCATAGCGGACCTCCGTGCGTCAGGCACAGGCTGGGCGAGCAGAACCGAAGGTGGTGGCCCAGGCGAGTCATCAGCAGCAGACGCCGCTGTAACGCTCTCCGATGCAGCGGAGATGTCATCCAATTCTGAAGCAAGCAAGCGTGCTGGGGAGGCAGGCAGTTCGAGGGGGTTTACCCGGCGAACAGAGCCCGTCATTGTTCCCAAATCGCCTTCATCGCCCGCAGCGCCTGCGTCAATCCCGTAGGAAGGAGGCGAGGCGCGGGGGGCAGCTGAAGTGGCTTTCTCTCATTACAAAAGAAAGCCGCGCGACCGCAATGTTGCCATGGCTATGTTCTCACACTGAGAACAGGAACCATTCATAAAACGCTGCCTGCGTGTGATCGCAGCCCAGGCACGCAAGGCAGCTTTTATGACCGTGAGAGGTGGGGAGAAATCACAGCATCCAGAAACTACACAGGGGCAGAAATGACATCTTTATAAAGACGCGTCCTGAAAAGGACATTCAATGCCGCTGTGTAATGCTCTTTCAGAGAAATAAACACTTTTACAGAAAAAATCACTCTTTCAATGTAACTCTTTCAATTCTCTGCGCTGTCGAAGCGCCCAGGGGCAAACTGCACTGCCGTGCAGAGAAGGAGAAAGCCGCTGAAGTGCGCCGTAGATCCAACAGCAAACAGAGCGTCAGAGGAACAGAAGCTGTAATCTGGTGTGTGTGACTCGCAGCTGGCTGCATACACGACCATCGGCTCCAAAGAAAATTTCTGAATGAACGAGCGTACAAGCGCAAATACTGTTCGCCAACTCTCATTGGCCTTTTTTCCTAGATCAGAGGCATATTCGGCGCTCAAGAGAGACCCCTAGTGTTGCTTCTTCGCCACAACGTCGAAGTGAGTGACAGACGGGGAACCATTATTACGTAAGAAAATTTATAATGGAATTAGTCGCCTTCGAAAACCATTATAAATTACAAATAACTAGATTTTTTGTCTGAATAAAATTCTCCACCATTAAAATCACAATACAACATCTCGTTGTATCCCCTCACAATTTCTACTCTAAGGAATAAGCTTTAATTATGATTAATTCACTTATTGGAGTAATTTTATTCTCATGGCTTATTGAAAATAAAATTACACATATTTAGGTATGGCTTTGAAGCAAAATCTTTTAAAAACAGGGATGAGATTATTTATCAATATATACCACAGTCAAATTATCTTTGAATACAGACAAACTTTATTGCTATTCTAAACTTAAAACTAATCTAACACGTACGACATGAAACGGGTTGGTGAGTAAAGTGACAGAATGTGAAACAGATTATCAATACAGAGAAAATGAACTTTATACATTGAGTCTGTCGACAATGCCTTAAGAACCATTTATCCTTCATTTAGTCTACATCGATTTGCAATCGGATTACCCAAAGTATTTAACTAACACACCAGCACGTTTAGCTAAAGTGAGGAGATGTACTTGCATCTCATCACATTTCCTCTTGTTGCTTGGCTCTTGGTCAAAAGTTGTTCCGTTGATGTTTGGACCTCTGTTAGATCTGATAGTTATTGTCTGGATGAATGATGAGGTATGCTTTGAAGCGAGGCCTTCAGCACGGAGGACCCGTGACTCCAGTTGGGTGTGTGAACCGTAGAGTAGAGAGTGTGAGGCTTCCTCTGGACTTTGTGAGTTTTCCTTGGACTCTACATGGCACAGAGTATCTGCAAGAAGCAAGTGATACTTAAGCAGAAGAGTGCAGACAAGAGGAGTCTGAGAAGAGAGAAGAGCACGAGGAAAGAGAGAAGAGGTCGAGAGCCGAGAAGAGAGAAGAGAGAGTTCTTCCTGTTTGGAGACATTTGAACTGAAATTGGCCGCATCCCCAAAAGTGTCCTGTGCCAATCAGAAGTGACTTTTCAGAGTCACATGGTTGACTGTTCTTTCCCTTTTCAGAATTGTTTAATGACCCTTTGTTTTGGTGATTCTTCGGACTTCCCGGTCAAAAATAGTGCATGTTTAATCATGAACCTTTTATATTTTGACAACAGTACAAGAGACGACATTACTTGTCATCAACATTCTCTACTTAACCCAGCAAGCATTTGCATACTAAATATGACATTCTTTCATTAATATTATACATTTAGGTAACAAAACATGAAAATACCTGGTTGCAAATCATACTGGATAATTAATTAGTTTTACAACATGGATAATATATTACACATTATGAGAAACCTGATTGTCAGTGTATAATATCCAGTTGGAGCTTGAAGATACCATTCAAGATTAAAGATTATAATCATCGATTTGTAAGTTAGAAATGATTATAAATCATTACACATATTTTAAAAAGATACATCAGACTACAATCATTCATTTGTCAGTTATAAAAGTTACCACAGTTCAAAAACATTTTCAGAATTATCTAGCTAGGCTAAGTATGGTGTAAATTGGGGGTTTAAATGCATTCTGTATATTTTATAGGGTTAACTCAGCAAAGTACTGTGACTTTGTGTGAAATGTTCCTGGATGATGAAATGTCCTTTTTAGCTGCTGTTTGCAGGATAATAAGCACAATGTCTCATGATCTGATGAGTCTTAGTGTAGCAAATTGGTTTATATTGGGGGACAAATCAGCATGTGTTTTGAGTCTTTCTTGGGAACTCCAGGATTGTGTGTTCTGTCTTTTATTGCTTGTTACCTTTGAATTTAGGACCTCTTTGCAGAGAAGATCTCAAGTCATGTGCGATCTAGAAAAGTCTCTTTGTTAGTTTATTGGCCAGATGTGAGACTCGTTGGTGCCTTCTTTTAATTTATGATGTTGAGGAATTCTAGTTCAAAGGTGCATGGATAATCCTACACTATATTGCTGATCACTTACAGTTGAGCTTTTCTAACTTTGTTTTGTATTACTTTACTGTATTCAATTCTGTCTTTTGGACAATAAAACCCACGTGTCTACTTTCAAAAGAGGCTACAATTATAACTTTAGTTCAAAGGGTTAATAAACAGATTTGTGTGGGGTTGTTTTTGTGCTAATTTTATACTGGCCCTACCATTTGCAATATACTCTACCACTGTATTACTATAAAACTGTTTCTAGATTTACCAAAGAACGTGACTGTAGCATTGTGAAACGAGCAAGAGCAAGAGAATAATCCAGTGATTGTGTTAAAAGATGAAAACAATCTTGGTAGAAGATGAGGAGCACTGTCTGACAGCTTCAGCTTCATCAGAATAAACCTCTTCAGCTGTCTCCCCAAATTGATGTAATGGAATGTTTAATGAGCTTTTCCTCTCAAGTGTAAATTCCTGCCTTGTGTGTGTTCACACCTTGAAACTGGGCTGTATGAATAATAACTTATTAGACAAAGGAAATATGCCTGTTTCGAATCAATGCTTTAAAACACTGATGATGTCATAATCTATGCTTATGCATAAAGATGCTAAATAAGAATACTAGATCAAACACACTACTTTTCTAAAATAATTTCTTTCTCTCTCTTTTATTTTTTATTATTATTATTTTTCTCTCTCTATTGCAGTGGTTTCAGCTTGCAGAAATTGACTGAAAGCCTGTAGACAGGATTGCAAAACAAATAGGCTTATAAACTTTATAAAGATAACTCTTACTATATCTTTTGTTTTTGACGTCAAAGGTCATGCATCCAATCAAGCTCTAGGCTATGTAAAATCTGGGTCCTGAACAAAATCAGTTGAGAGTTGCTGTTATAGTGGACAAATACTTTTACATAAATTCTTCTTAATAACATCTTATATCATGAATATGAATGCATATTTAACATATGAAAACAGAGCTGTCAAGCGCTTAACATTTTTAATCAAATTAATTACATGGTGTCTTGATTAATTATTTGTGATTAATCGCATTTAATCGCATATACAAATATTTGTTGAGAAAGCCCCTCATATAACAATAATTCAATATATAATGATGAAATAATTATACATAGTTATCTTTAAATATTTAATATATATATAGATAGATAGATATAAAATAAAAAATATTCAGATAATTAAAATGCATTACATTCTTTAGAATACAATGTATTGTTTACTACCATGTTATTGAAAATAAGCCAATCATTGTTATACAGTTCACAGCAATCCATTTCGCAAGTGAATTTGTCAATCAGATCGAGATTTATTATGAGGACTTATTTAAGGACCCTTCAATGTATACCTGCGTCAGACATGCTTGTGTAGCGTCTGGGGTGCATTGCATTATAAACATAAAATGTTTAGGTCACTGTGTCAAGTTAAATATAGTTTAATACTCATTTTTAAACACATCTTTAGATCCCTTAGTTCGATTTTGTGCTCCTTCAAGTGTTTTGAATGCAAGAACGTAACGCATGTTTGTACCGTTCTGCCTACTGAAGTGTGTGTTCACTGTATAAACTGCGTGTTGCCCACACAGCTGAAATTTCACTTACTGCCCTCTGGAGTAAACAAGTGTTACTACAAGATTGCATTTCTCAGGAATCTTCCTTATTATGGTCTGGGGGCATTGCGATTAATTGCGTAAATTTTTTTAACACGGTAATATTAATTTTTTGTAATATTAATCGCACTGAATTAATGCATTAAAACGACAGCCCTAATAAAAACATTTCAACTCTAGATGACACCACTCTTTTGTATAAATAGTGGATAAATATTGGATAAATGGTGCAAGTGTTAGGAAATGCAGATGGTAAAGACCAGAGAAATGACTGGTGAGTGATGTAGAAATGGTGACTGTCACAGTAGAAATGGTAGCGTATAAATACAGAAGATAGACATACATACAGACAGACAGACAGACAGATAGATGGCCATCATTATTTCTTCTTTTTATATGGTGAGCTCTTATGTCCTGGTGTTACAGCTGTGTTGATTTCTCATGTTGCTCTCATCATCCTCCACAATTGCAACCTGATGACGAACTCGGGGTGCCACCAGATGATGGCATAGACAAGCCATGGGGTTTTCACAAAGCACCACTTCCTGCGGGTCTACATCTCTCACACCTCTAGGGTGTGAGTTCAGACGTGTCCTCTTTCTGCACTTTACAACTGTCCCCATATTCAAATGTGAGTCTGGTAACACATATTGCACTCTAGATGAACCAGGTACATGACACAATTCATTCTTAAAAGAACATGATGCATTATATGTGTTCTAGCCCTTTTGTCAGACTTTCCTTCTTGTCAACAAAAACACAAATATCACTGAATATACAAGTTACTCATTATAATGTGCTCTACTGTGTGAGGGTTGGTGTTATTAGATTTTAATAAATTATCCTGTACCCATTACTATTCATTTGAAAGCTTGAACACATCGTTAGGCTAAACAAAATAAAATAAAATATTATTTAGCAACATGATTCATGTTGTCATTGCAGGTAAACATCATATGTTTTAGTGTCACTACTTTGACACTGTAGCATGCAAAGCTACACATTTCTCATAATTTGAAGTAGTTAAAGTTTATATGTGTGGTCATTTTATGTTCAAATGTTTTTTGTTTTTTTCCTGCTGAATATGCAGAGACAACTATAAGTACAAGCCATTTATAGGTTGATTTCTGTAGTGCTAGACAATTTCTTGGCAATGTATAAGGTGTTGGACTATCTCTTTATCCAACCAATGAAAGACAGGGGGAGTGTTGAGGAAACCTGTTTGAAAATATTTATTAATCTGCCACAGAAACAATAAGGGTCCCCTTGTGGGCGATTGAATTATACATTTACACTAAGTACAATATTAACACAATAAAGCTAAAAAAATAAAACCACCCTGATTCATATAACTGATTCATATAACTGAATAAAAACATAGAAATAAACAATATACAGCATCAGTTAACAAAACATTTATTATGTAAACGCTCCTTTTTTATGAATTCAAACGAAATACAAAAGAATACAATTTGAAAAAAATGTTCTGCTCACTACTGCCATATACTTATGTTGGTGTCTTTGCTAGAAAATAAGTCACAAAAGATCATAGAAAGCCAACAAGATGATGGTGAGATTCGTTTGACAGTTTCATAATCAACTAGTAAAGACCATTACATAAAAACCATGCTCAGAACTAATTACTGTAATTGCTGATTCAAATGCAGCTACAGTAAGTGATGGTTATGTGTGAATCACAACTCACAATTAATTAAATGGCACAAGGCTGACTCTGCCTTTAAAACTACCCTACTATTTTGGCTTATTAATGTTAAATAAATGTAATTTTTAAAAAAATATAGTAATTCTGCCATTAAAAAATTGCACTGAATCAGTGCACTTATTCTAACCTAGAGGCAGAAACTCTGATATTGTATAAAGTTTTATGAAGAGTGAGAGATGAAACAAACATTTGTCTGACAAATGTTTAATGGGATCGATAAGGCTAAGAAAACATGTTATGCTTACAGTAACACATACAATTTCTATACATTCATATCACTCTTTCATTAGCTCCCTAGATGTAATTACAAACATCTCAAGCCTGACACTGCTATAATCGGAATGACTTTCATGACTAGTTACAGCTGCCATCGCCAAATGTTCAGAATGTCAAGGGCATGCATGGGAGGTGAAATAAAAGATGAATGAGATATAAAAGTTTTAATCGAATGTATCAGTGTCTATCAGACTACAAACTATTCCAAATAAAATAAATACATAAATAAAAGTTACCTTTTCCAATCACATTTCTGCCAATCACAAAGTTGTGTTATTTGTCAAGTTTAGTCAGGTTGGCTTTTCTCTCTCCCCAGCATGTCAGTGAAGGGTTATTGAAGGGATGTAGCACTATAGCCAAAAGTATGTGGATAACCAAACACCATACCTATGTGTGCTCCTTGAACAGTTAATTTCAATATATTAATAATAATTACTTACATAAGAAGACGGTCCCTCCTTACAGCGTTCAATCTTCTGATTCACCTAGATGTTGTGGCTGCAGTGATTTGCTCAGTTTTTGATTTGATCAGTTGATTTGATCAGTAAGGTCAGACAGTCCAGTCATGTTCTTCCACACCAATCTCAATAAACCATTTCTCTATGTACCTCGTTTCGTGTATAGTGGCATTGTCATGCTGAAACAAAAAAGGTATGCTCCATTCTGCTATACATGTTTGTCTGAAGAAATTTCATGGCTGTGTGCTTGATTTCATGCAGTAAGTTAGTAATTGGTGTGGCTAATGGCTAAACTCTATAAAAAGGGGTGTCCACATGCTTCTGTTTATGCAGTGTATATTAGAATATAACTTCTTACAAATACAGTGTATACTGTGTAATGCTATTAACTTCAGGCATTTTATGGTTAACATAAGCCACACAACAGTGCAACTGGTTTATTATTGTAAAGTATTAACATTAAATATGTCTGACAGATGCCCCATTGATTTCTGAGTGGTGTGCCAAATTGGGATAGTGCATACATTTTAGATCTTAAGACTTATGATCTTGTAACATTCATATTTAGAGAGTTTAGTTGCAGTGGCCTGTATTTTGCTTTAAATATTATGATTCCATGCAATGTCTCATATAGTACCATATGAAAATTACATCACTTATAAGTTTAAAAATGTATGATCTCACAATGTACCATTATTACCATAAATTATTCAACAGTATATAAATATATGTAAACTGATCCTTGCAACTTGCTCTGTTTTGGATTTTTTTTTTTCAAATCACAGAAAACACACTGGAGACATTAAAGAAAATCAAAATGTATTCAGTGAAGGTATTGTATACTTTGTTTTAGACCATTGTAATACTACTGAATACTGTCTATCATACTGACACAGATCTAAGTGGTGATTGTCACACACTAGCATGTTTTGGGCATGTTACCTTCATTGTACCATTTTGCTCTTTAATAGTACCTTGAAGTACCATGTGAATACATGTAAATACATTGAAACTGAAACTTAGAGACAGGCTGAAGACAAGGACGGACAAAGATGATGATGATGATGATGATGATGATGATGATGATGATGATGTGAGAAACCAAGTGCAGTTTTTATTTACAAAGTGAATAACCAACATAAATTAGTACAAATAGACTAGTGTATATTAGACTAAGACGGATAACCACAAACAAGAACAACATTACACAATCAATACATGACAAAGGACAATGGCAAACATCAGGGCTTACATACATGGACATGGGTAACAAGTTGACAAGACAACCAATGGCAAGATGGAACTAATAAACATAACAAGACAATGAAATATTAACCATTGAGAACAAAATACCTGAAATGACAGAGGAAACAGGAACTAAACTTTCAAAGTAAGAGTCCAAATACACAGACACAATATTTTTTAAGGGCGGCTCCTGAAACCCTAAACAATAAAAAAACTAATTGTCTGGGGAATCAGGAGTGGGCAGGGACCAGGGCAAAGCTGGCAGATGGCCAGGAGGCCAGGGTGGACCAAGAAACATGGCGGAGCTGGTGGAGGGCCCTAAAACCGCGGTGGACCTGGAGACCAGGGCAGAGTCGGCGGTGGGCCCTAAGTCCGGGGTGGACCAGGACACCAGCGCAGAGCCTGCGGAGGGCCTGGAGACCAAGGCGGACCAGGAGACCAGGGCGGAGCCGCTGGAGGCAGAGGCTCAGAGGGCAGTGTTGCTGTAAGCAGAGGCTCAGAGGGTGGAGCCGCTGGAAGCAGAGGCTCAGAATGCAGAGCTGCTGGAGACTATCTTACTGAGGTATTATACCATGTATCATGGTCATTACATGGTACTACCAGGATATGTCAAAAAATCTGGTAGTAACATGGCTCATGTCCAAAAACCATAGTAGTACCATGGTACCATGTCCAACAAAGCATGGCATAGCAATATTCACATTGGTCCCTCATATTGGACTATAGTAGACACAGTACAATGGTACTTGTACAAAAAATGTGGTAATACCAAAATACTTTTTGGTGCTTTTTTTTTAGCAATAGACTCCTGATGTGTGGACAGCATGTGTGGACAGTTTTAAAGGGCAGCATCCATTAGATCATGTTTCTGATCTCTTTGAGGTGATATCTGTGCTTCTGTTTTGTGTGTATTCAGGGGTTTGGGAGAGTTACTCATGCAGTCTCTCCTAGAACATATGAGAATGCACTGAGGGATCAATTAGTTGTCATAAGAGCTTTCATCAGGACCCCAACTCCCATAAAACTATCCAGCATCCCAGTGGGCATGGAGCTGATCAGCTGGGAGTGGCAGTAGCATGTAGGGCAGATATCAAAGAAAACTAAGAAGCTCTGAAACAATCAGCTAGAACATCAGGCTACAAGACAGCAACCCACTCTATGTTCTGTTGTTAGCATGTTATATGAAGAAACTCCAGTTAGAAGTTGTGGATTTTAGGTCTACATATCAATGGGAAGGGGAACATAAAGGAATAAAATTAATTTGTCTTGCTGGGCTGAGGAAGAAAGCTTTAATTAGATTTTATGCCATTTTTACAGCCTAATAATTTTCACTGTATCTAGAGGAATTTTTCACCCTTTCCCTTAAGTTTTTTTTACTCACCTTCATGTTCCAAACATGTATATGTTTCTTTTGTTTCTGTGTAATACAAAAGGGAATCTTTTGTAAAATAATTTTGAATAATGTTCAAACAACTACTTCTCAAGCCATATGATTGGTTTGTCATCTTTAGATGTGTTTTCGTTCATGTTTTGATTTCATGTCTTTTATTTTGAGAAGTTTAGTTCCTGATTCCCAAGTCATGTGATGTTCTATTTTCCCTCCATGTTCATGTGTCTTGTTTTCATTGGTTTATTGTTTCATTAGGTTGTTATCAGTTCTAGTTTGCCATTGGTTTAGTTCAATTGTCTTGGTATCTTGTTTAGTGTTCTGTTCGATCATTGGTTTATGCTCCCCCATGTCATGTATTTAAGCCCTCATGTTTACCATTGTCCTTTGTCTAGTATTGATGTTAGTTTGTGTAGCACTTTTCTAGTTCATGTCAAGTTTATGCCTTGCCTACCATGTTCATGTTTAAGTTTCAAGTTTATGTTATGTTTTATTCATGTTTATAGTTAGGATTTTTGGTTTTCACATTGATTGTTAAACTGCACTTGGGTTCTTCATTTCATCGTCTTCATCATTGCCATTGCCAGCTACAATACATTACAGAATAATAGACAGACACCAATGAACCCAACAGTTCAGCTCCTCAGCCTTCAGCAGGGGTTTCGTCCCCTGTACGAATACGTGGAGGATTTCTGCGTTCTGGCCAGCAAGGTGGGCTTTAATGAGGGCGCCCTCAAGGACATTTATCGGGTGGGACTTAATGAGCCCCTCTCCTCCTTGATGCCTGGTGGTCGTATTCCCCTCAATCTAGCCCAATATATCCACCCCGTCCTGCAGATAATTGGTTCCACGTTTACTGTGGGAGAGGCATGAACCGCCGCCGAACCAGAGTTCCACGACATGGCCGCCGCTGAGCCAGTGTTCCTTGACATGGCTGCCACTAAGCCAGAGTTCCTCGACATGGTCACCGCCAAGCCAGATTTTCACGTCATGGCCGCCAAGCAAGAGTTTCACATCATGGCCGCCAAGCAAGAGTTTCACATCATGGCCACCAAGCCAGAGTTTCACGTCATGGCCACCAAGCCAGAGTTTCACGTCATGGCCGCCAAGCCAGAGTTTCACATCATGGCTGCCAAGCCAGAGTTTCACGCCATGGCCGCCAAGCCAGAGTTTCACGTCATGGCCACCAAGCCAGAGATTCACATCATGGCTGCCAAGCCAGCATCCCACGTCATTGCCAATGAGCCCATGTCTGCCATGGCCAACGAACCAACACCCATATCAACACCCACAGAGGTCAATTCCGAGATTCTGTTCATGCCCACAACCACAGAGGTCAATCCCGAGATTCTGTTCATGCCCACAACCACAGAGGTCAATCCCAAGATTCTGTTCATGACCACAGAGGACACTCCAGCATCTCTGTTCATGACCACGGAGGTCGTTTCCAAGTCTCTGCCCATGTACACGACCATGGAGGTCGTTTCCAAGTCTCTGCCCATGTTCACGACCACAGAGGTCATTTCCGAGTCTCAGTCCTTGCCCCCGACCATAGAGGTCATTCCAGAGTCTATGTCTACACCAGAGTCCACTCCAGGTCATGTCACAGCAATGCCAGAGTCCACTCCAGGCCATGTCACAGCCACGCCAGAGTCTGCTCCAGGCCATGTCACTGCCACGCCTGAGTCTGCTCCAGGCCATGTCACGCCTCAGCCTGCTCCATGCCATGTCACAGCCATGCCTCAGCCTGCTCCATGCCATGTCACATCCACGCCTCATCCTGCCCCATGCCATGTTACAGCCAAGCCCCAGACTGCTCTATTCCATGTCACAGCCAAGCCCCAGACTTCTCCATGCCATGTCACATCCGAACCTCAGTCTGCTCCATGTCATGTCACAGCCAAGCCCCAGACTGCTCCATGGCATAAGTAAGCCTCTACTCCACGGTCCAGGTCCACCTCCGCTCCAAGGTCCAGGCCTGCCTCTGCTCAACAGGGGACCTCCATCCCTACAACTCCACCTTGGTTCTCAGCCCCATTGGCTCCGCCCCTCGAGCCTCTCATGCCGCCCCCAGACTCCGCCTTGATCCCATGCTCCACGCCCTGCGACGTCAAGTTGCCACAGCCCCCACAAACTTATAGTCCTGCCCCAAATATACACAATTGGTTGAGCCAATGTTGCTATTCTATGTTGTGCTGTTAAGGATGTTAAAAAAACAGAATAAATTCAGAGTGGCTGAGGCTGGTAGTGTTGTTAAACGTATTGGCATGTGTTAGATCCAGTTTTTGGGTGAAATGTGGTGGTTCCAAAAGAGAGTATTTTTTTATTATTATTTTAAATGATGTAATAATGTCAGCATGAATGCATATTTTACTAACTATAGCCCTGTGGCACGGTGGAGGACGGGACCGGCGCGTGATTACGTACGCCCGGTCCCGTATTAGGCTAATTAAGCCGTCAAGAGGGATAAAGGCCACTCGCAGACGGCGATCGAGAGAGAGAGCTCAATTACGGACATGTCCGTCCTCTTATGTGTTTGTCTTTTGAGTTTTCCATTAATCCTTTAAGTTATATGTTAAGCCGGTTTCTCGCCTCTTCCTTGCCCGTGACCTTGAACTTCTCCGGGCAGATCGGAGGCAGTCCTCAGCCCCTGGCGGACGGAACGCCCCGCCGCGTTCCCGGGGTGTCGAAGGGGCCTCCCCCCGCCCCTGGCAGCGGTTCTCCCGCTCCAGGCGGTCGGCGGCGAGCCCCTCCCCGCACGCGGTCGGCAGTCTCCAACCCCGCCGCGTTCCAGCGGCTAGTAGGGGACTCCCCCGCCCCTGGCAGCAGCCCTAACCACTCCAGGCGGTCGGCCAGGAGCCCCTCCTCCCCTCGCGGTCGGCGGCTGTCTATGGGCTCCTCCGTCCCCCGGCAGATGGCCGCGGCTGCTCCACTGAGCAGTGGCGAGAACTCCACTACGGCGCATCCCTCTTCCTTCCCGGGTTTTGGCACCAATGTAAAGAAGTTCAAGGTCACGGGCAAGGAAGAGGCGAGAAACCGGCTTAACATATAACTTAAAGGTTTAATGGAAAACTCAAAAGACAAACACATAAGAGGACGGACATGTCCGTAATTGAGCTCTCTCTCTCGATCGCCGCCTGCGAGTGGCCTTTATCCCTCTTGACGGCTTAATTAGCCTAATACGGGACCAGGCGTGCATAATCACGCGCCGGTCCCGCCCTCCACCGTGCCACAAGCCCCTAATCCAAACCCCAACCCTAAATCTAATTGTCAGTGGAGTGAAAATGTAATTTTAGAGCATAAACACAACTTCTGAATCACACTAATTGATCCCCAATCCTTGATTTTCTTCTTTCACATTTGTTCATAAACCTAAATTTTAAACTTTACAAACGTGTGAATATATCTCCGATACTAGTCTTTATAAAAAATAATCAGATTTCTTTGATATCGCTATTTATATCCAACTTTCCGAAACTTTCGCTACTATTCTTAGCCCGCTAGCACTGCACGCGTGGTCTCTCGCCAATCGATCGTCTTACTTACACCTCTACACCTGTATAACTGAAAGCTATAATTCGCCATTATAGCACATCTGCTATAATGGCGAATATAGCGGATGTGTGTCTAACTCTACCTCTGTGTGCAGGTGAAGACACCTTTGAACTGCATTCGGTGCAGTTGGAGCTGGAATCCGTCGAGAGGCAGATCCAGGACCTGCTAGAGAGACAGGCCGAGCTGCGAGATCGGCGGTCCGCGCTTGAAGCATCACGCGCCGATGCTCACAGGTCAGTGGTTCATCATTTTTTGACTCCGTCCTCGTCTACTCCGTGTGTTTCTCTGCACAGGATGCGATCCTCCCTGGCTTCATTCACTCCGGCACCGACACATCACCATGGACCCTGGGTGATTCCACGGCGGAAGACGCGAGCCAGGACCAGACCAAGGACCTCCCCGCCCCTCCCGGCCTTCGAGATCTCCACCCGGAACCGCTTCTCACCTCTTCGCGAGTCGGAGCGCGACGACGCCGTGATCATCGGCGATTCGACCGTCCGTCATGTCCGCGCTATCTCTGGCAAAGGTAAGGTGCGCACTCACTGCTTTCCTGGTGCTCGTGTTCTTGATGTCTCTATGCAGGTTCCCGAGATCCTGAATGGTGACGAGCGCGTCGGAGCTGTCGTGCTGCACGTGGGAACGAACGACACCAGGCTGCGGAAGACGGAGGTACTGAAGGAGGACTACAGGAGCCTGATCGAGACGGTACGCAGCACTTCGCCAGAAACAACGATTGTCGTGTCTGGACCGCTTCCCACGTACCGACTAGGACAAGAAAGGTTCAGTAGATTATTTGCTCTAAATGAATGGTTAATGTCATGGTGTAATGAACAGAGACTGCTCTTTGTTAATAATTGGAATCTGTTTTGGGAGCGACCTAGGCTCTTCCGTCCTGATGGCCTTCACCCCAGCAGAGTCGGAGCGGCTGTTCTGTCGGACAACATCTCCAAGACGCTACACACCATATGACTAGTAAGTCAAAGTCCAAATCACAGTATTTGCTGTCCCAACTTAATTGATATAAGTACCAATGTAGAACATTATATAGAAACTGTGTCTATTCCTCGTTTAGTAAAGCCAAAAAATACATCTACTGTAGGATCTAGGAAAAATCTAATTGTAATTAAACCAGAAAATCTCAATATCAGTGAACAAAAACAATTTCTAAAGCTAGGTCTTCTAAACATTAGATCGCTCACACCTAAGGCGGTTATTGTAAATGAAATGGTCTCAGATAATAGTTTTGATGTATTTTGCCTTACTGAAACCTGGCTTAAACCAAATGATTATTTCGGTCTAAATGAGTCTACTCCGCCAGGATACTGTTATAAACATGAGCCCCGTCTGATTGGTCGTGGCGGCGGTGTTGCAACAATCTATAGAGATATTCTTAATGTTACTCAGAAAATAGGTCACAGGTTTAATTCGTTTGAAGTACTTGTGCTAAATGTTACACTCTCAGATGTAAGAAAAAAATCCCTATTATCTCTAGCCTTGGCTACCGTATATAGACCTCCAGGGCCTTACACTGTTTTCCTAAAAGAGTTTGCAGACTTTCTATCAGATCTATTGGTCAATGTCGATAAAGCAATAATTGTTGGAGATTTTAACATACACGTAGATAACACAAATGATGCGTTAGGGGCTGCGTTTACAGATTTGTTAAACTCCTTCGGGGTCACGCAAAACGTCAGTGGTCCCACTCATCGCCTAAATCATACGCTAGATTTAATTATATCTTATGGAACCAATCCAACCGATATAGATATTATACCGCAAAATGATGATGTCACTGATCACTACATGGTAACTTGCATACTACGTACCACTGAAATCTGTCATATTGCGCCACGTTATCGACCAAGCAGAACAATCCTTCCAACCACTATAGATAGATTCACAAATAGCTTACCTGATCTATCTCAGCTGCTCAGTGAACCCAAACAAACAGATGAACTAGAGGAAATGACTAGCAGTTTGAGCACCATTTTCTCTGGTACATTAGATATTGTTGCACCAATTAGATTAAAAAAGTTTAGAGAAAAAACTAGAGCACCATGGTACAACAGTGCTACGCATGCTATCAAGAGAGAAACTCGTAACTTGGAGCGTAAATGGAAACAAACTAATTTAGTGGTCTTTAGAATCGCATGGAAAGACAGTATGTCACGTTACAAAAAGGCTCTAAAAACAGCCAGGGCTGAGCACCTCCGCAAACTAATAGAAAATAACCAAAATAATCCAAGGTTCTTATTTAACACCGTGGCTAGACTAACAAATAAACAGAGATCACCTGAGCAAAATATTCCTTTACAGTTTAGTAGTAATGATTTTATGAATTTCTTCACTGAGAAAATAGAAAACATCAGAAACACAATTGTAAACACAATTGTTAATGTACAATCTTTAATGGTGTCTTATGATTCAGCCTCAATTATCGCCCCTCAAGAACAACTACACCGCTTTACAACTATAGGACAGGAAGAGCTAAATAAACTTATCATTGCATCTAAACCAACAACATGTTTACTAGATCCAATACCCACTAAACTACTGAAAGAAGTGTTACCTGTAGTGGAAGAGCCTCTTCTCAATATTATTAACTCGTCTTTATTTTTAGGTCATGTTCCAAGAATATTTAAGCTGGCAGTTATAAAACCTCTCATTAAGAAACCACAATTAGATCCAAATAACCTAGCAAATTACAGACCCATCTCAAATCTTCCATTTATGTCTAAAATATTAGAAAAAGTTGTGTCCGCTCAATTGTGCTCTTTCTTGCAAGAAAATGATATCTATGAAAAATTTCAGTCAGGATTCAGACCGCATCATAGCACAGAAACTGCGCTAGTTAAAATTACAAATGATTTACTTTTAGCTTCTGACCAAGGCTGCATCTCAATATTAGTTCTTATTCGATCTTAGCGCTGCGTTCGACACTATAGATCATAAAATACTCTTGGATCGACTACAAAACTACACTGGTGTTCAGGGACAGGCATTAAGCTGGTTTAGATCGTACTTATCAGACCGTTACCATTTTGTCTGTTTAAATGGGGAAAAATCAAAAATAACGTCAGTAGACTATGGAGTGCCACAAGGATCTGTGTTAGGCCCTCTATTATTCTCAATATATATGCTACCACTTGGTAAAATTATAAGAAAACATGGAATTAATTTCCACTGTTATGCTGATGACACTCAATTATATATCTCATCACGACCAGATGAAAACATTAACTTATCTAACTTGACAGAGTGTCTTAAAGATATAAAATGTTGGATGACGCGTAATTTCCTGTTATTAAATTCCGATAAAACGGAGGTATTACTTATTGGTCCAAAAAACTACCCACAAAATCCCTTACAATACAACTTTAATTTAGAAGGATGTCCTGTTACATTATCCACTACAGTAAAAGACCTGGGTGTTATACTAGACCGCAACTTGACTTTCGAAAATCATATTTCATCTGTTACGAGAACAGCCTTTTTCCACCTTAGAAACATTGCTAAGCTACGTAACATGCTATCTGTTTCTGATGCAGAAAAGTTAGTTCATGCATTCATGACCTCGAGACTAGATTACTGTAATGCTTTATTAGCTGGTTGCCCTGCATCCTCAACAAACAAGCTACAGTTAGTCCAAAATGCAGCCGCTAGAGTTCTTACTAGGTCAAGAAAATATGATCATATAACACCGATTTTATCATCTCTACACTGGCTACCAATTAAGTTCCGTATCAATTACAAAGTATTACTACTGACCTATAAAGCCCTAAATGGTTTATCTCCGGTGTATTTAACGGATCTTCTATCGCCATACAATCCATCGCGCTCTTTAAGATCACTAAATTCGAGGCTTCTGGTCATACCTAGGATATCTAAGTCCACTAATGGAGGGAGGGCGTTCTCACATTTAGCTCCTAAACTCTGGAATAGCCTTCCCGATATTGTTCGAGGCTCAGACTCGCTGTCCCAGTTTAAAACTAGATTAAAGACACATCTCTTTAACCAAGCATTCACATAATGCAAACTTTTTATACTACTGCTGAATCAGTTATAATGCATTAATATTATGAACATCAGCTATGCTAATTATTTCCCATCTGCTTTTCTGCTGTTATCTCGGGACGCCAGTCCCGAGGTAAATAGCGTTCGTCAGCTCCAGTTTGTATCCAGCCTCTCACGGAGACTTCAGATGCCCCATCACCATGGACAAGGATCTTAAAATGGGATACATAGACTAATTATTGCCAACAAAAGCCTTCATCAGCCAAACAAGGACAATTGCATCTAAGTGAACTTCTGGAATTTAATCAAGGATGGACTTCAAAGACACTGGTCACTAATCTTGCAGTTCAAACACCTTCACTGTCTAAATACTGACCCTTAGCACTTAATAAGTTTAATAATTTTTTAAATCATGTTTTTTAACTATAAATAATTCTTATTTACATTATTCATGATGTTAGCCAGAGGGGAACTGGCCCCCACAGTGAGTCTGGTTTCTCCCAAGGTTATTTTTCTCCATTAACAATCATCTTTTGGAGTTTTGTGTTCCTTGCCACAGTCGCCTTCGGCTTGCTCACTGGGGTTATTAATACAATTATTATTTAATTATTTTTAAACACGATAAAGAATCATATCTTATCTAATTCCACAACAGGGCTCCAAACAAAAAAAACAAAAAAAAAAAAAAATCAATTAAGGAGCCACTGGCTCCTACAGGGGGAAAACAGGCGCCAAATATTTTAAAATTTTTTTTAACTCCATCCATTCCTTTTCGTCCCGCAGCTCGCTAACAGTGTAGTCTGTGGAGCATTCTTCGCAATTATGTGATCACGTGCATTTTTATGCTTGTTACTGTCACCGTGTTTTCTAACAGTCTCTTTTTTGAAATTGTTAGTTCCTGCAATGAACTCCGTTTTCCCCGCTATTTCTTTGATATAAACTTTTGTTATGTATCTCGGGAAATGTAATGCAAATTTTAAAATCAAAAGGGAGTAAACTTTTACTGTCGCCAATGGCGACCTTGACAGAAATTACACTCACAAATAAATTTATTTGGTCACAAATGCGACCATTTTTAGTCGCAGTTTGGAGCCCTGCACAAGGATGATGATTTATCGACTTTATAGACATTACATTTTTATCGTCTGTTAATGCTGAACTTCTGTAAAGCTGCTTTGAAACGATGTGTGTTGTGAAAGGCGCTATACAAATAAAATTGACTTGACTTGACTTGACTAATTACTGATTATGTGAATGTGATTTCTTCCTGATTCCAACAGGATTAGAACCAATATCTTGAAGGTTACTTGAGCAATACACTATTAGGGACACTATTTTGTCAGAATGGGGTTGATTTCAGGGTTCACAAACATTCATAAGCAATATGTTGATTTCCTGTGTGATCATGTTGAACAAACAGAGAAATGTTTTGATAGCACCACAGTGTACAGTGGGGAATAAACCTACAAATTACTTACGGTTGTCTCAGCATTTTAAGCTGAGACAGGACGAAGGAGATTCATTTGGAAAAATAAAATTACATACCTTTAATTACATAAAAATTATGAGTTTTACTGGAAAGATCTATGCTGAGGACAAGGCAAGAGGAGGTTGATTTAAAAAAAAAAGAAAAAAAAAGATGCTTTTGAAAATGTGTTTATTTTTCAATAATGAATTAAATATATTGACTTCTAAATGTACTGGTATAAAGGTAAAAACTCTTCTGTTTATGGAGAGCCATACAGCTACCCTGGTGTTAAAATAAGATAAGCTAGCATCAATTCAATGCCTTTAGACTTCACATCACTCTGCTGTTTTGCAGTGCAGGCCTTGCTGAAGCCACTGTCAGTCATAAGTATGGGCATGAGAGGTTCACAGAGTAACACATCACAGTGCTCTTCTGCATTCTAAAGAAATGCCCTGACTTCACAGAGACTATTGATCCTGAATAAAGACAGATTAAGATAAATATGTTGAAGCTGATTAAATATTGCTCCCTAGAACTGGAAACATTGAGGAAAAGTTTAATTTGTGCAGGAGATGCGGTACTAAACTTATGACATCAATACATGACAAACTCTTAATATTGTGCCAGATTTACACAGACTACAAATGCAGACATATGCACAACTGAAATGTGTCATAAAATGAATTAAAAAACAGGCTCTTTATACATTTAATATATAATGTGTAGATGCTCTTTACACATTAAATGTATGTATAAAAGCTTCATATTTGTTGCATATTATTCTACAGAATGCATCGTCATTTAACTCCAGGTAGATGTTCTAACATAAGTTAGTGGTTGAAATTCCTGTTTTCACTTTAACACCTCCCCAGTATTAGCTTACAAGCCAAGCCCAGCAGACATAATATACGTTACATTTCCACTGCACAGTTTTCGGAGAGTGATGAATAAACTAGCAACAGCACTGTGATAGGGTTGCAATTCTGTACAGTTGTTTTAAACCAAATTAAAAATGGACATATAGCTAAGTTGGTACATGTGTGCGATTCTAATGACTGTAGCTTTGACAAGTTTCTTTCTTTCTTATAAAGGAGGAAGTGAGGGCCAGGTAAATGTCCAACATAACTTTTATTTGACATACTTTTCAGCATTCTACACAAAATGTTCTGCTTTTCAGCAGCACGTCAAACACAGTCACACACAGCTTTGAGTGTCTCTCTCTCTCTGTGTGTGTCGTGCGCATGTGTGAGTGGTTGCTCAGTGAGCATGGAGAGTGTGTGGTGAGCTCGAGTGTTTTTCTGCCCACTGTGACTTTTTTTCTTATTTGAACTTTGCTATTTCTAAAACGTTTAATCTGCATTGAGTAGATAAAACAATATATTGTTTCACGGGTATGCCGGTGTATCACCAGGGGCATGGTGGCCCAAAGTGTTCACTCGGTTCACTAACACGGCGCCATGTGGTTAAAGTGGTGACCGCTGCAAATGTGGAAGATTGTATCTTGGACATCGGTGAAATTGTTGGGCACAAGAGCATTCTAGCAGCATCAAGGCTGAGCAAGGCAGTTGTTTGTACACTGTAGAGAATGCGAATGTTGTTGTAGAAAGAGGAATTGTGATTCATGGCCTTTTTACAACTGTGCTTCCTCTTTCAACCCCTGCTAAAAAGGTCCTTTTGTCAATGTCCCACCTTTCATCAAAGATGAGGCTTTGATTAAAGAACTGTCACGGTTTGGAAAGTTGGTTGCTCCAGTGAAAAAGATCACAATCGGGAGTAAATCTGACTTGATCAAACATGTGGTGTCTTTCAGGAGATTCATTTATATGATTCTGAGTGAAAGTAGAACAGAACTGAACTTAAATCTGAAAGTCAGATCTGATAATTTTGACTACACTGTCTATGTATCTACTGTCACATTAAAATGTGTTGGTTGTGGTAGAAACGGACATTTGGCTCACGCCTGTCCCGAAAACGAGGGTACACACACAAAACAAGTTAAAGTTGATGAGAAGATAGTACAAAAAAAGTAGAAAGTGCTACTGGTTCATCTGTGTCAGTACCTATGAATCCAGTACAGACTGTCAAGTGCACAATAAACACAGTGCCTTGTGAAAAAATAGTTGAAACTGCTCAAAATTTGATTGAGATCGAAGAAAACATTGATACGGCTGATGATCAAATGAAGTTGAATGTGACCTTGCTTGAAGAAACTACTGTCATGGAAAAACTAATAGACACACAAAAAAGTTCGCTGAACTACTTATCTGATATAGAACCTTTATCAGATAATGCAAATTTGTGTGAGGTAGACATAGATCAAGATGTCTTCAAAACTCCTGTTAAAAGAAAAAAGAAAGACAGGAAGGAAGGAACAAAAAAAGCAAGAAAGGAGCAAAAGAATGATGCAGAAAATGTTGACGGTGAAAGTAAAGTTTCTGACGTTAGTGTTTTAAGTTGTTCACAGAGTGAATGGAAATGTAATGATTATAGTGCTGATGGAATAAAGATGTTTCTAAAATTGACAAAAAAATCAGAGAGGTGTACAGATTGTTGATTTCTTCCCAGACCTGAAATGGCTTGTGGTAAGCACTAGGAGTTTCATGAGCGAAGGTCACTCTCTAGATAAGGAAGTATATCGACTGAAAAAATGAATGTCAAAAATCCAAAATCAGCTGAACAATAATGATGACAAAGTGGTATAATTATTTTATCTTCAACTAGTGTTTCTGTATGTTTTTTTTTCTTCATTTTTTTAATTTCTTCATTACACATGGCGGATATCAGTACTGCATCCTTAAACGTAAACGGAGCTAGGGATGACGTTAATGACAGAAAAAGCATAAACATAGTGATGTCAGTTTCGTAAAACATTTAAAACAATATTATAATTAAGATTCAACTTTATTGTCATTGTGCAGAGTACAGGTACAGAGCCAATGAAATGCAGTTTTTTCACATATCCCAACTAAGCTGGGCTCAGCCATGAAACAGCACCCCTGGAGCAGATAGGGTCAAGGGCCTTACTCAAGGGCCCAACAGTGGTATCTTGACGCTGCTGGGGCTTGAACCCCCAACCTTCCAGTAAGTAACCCAGAGCCTTAACCGCTGAGCTGCCAATGGTCCCTAATTGAGACTTTTTTTTGGACTTTAAATTTGTTACTGTCATGTTTTATTGGGACATCTTGTCAGCCTAGTCACTACTATTTTGCAGCCTTCTGAATGGCCCCAGAAATATTTTTGTCTGACCAATGGAAGAAGGGGGCATGTTTGTGAAACTAATTTGAAAACAAATTTGCAATTCAATTTGGTGATGCGGGCGGCACGGTGGTGCAGTGGTTAGCACTGTCGCCTCACAGCAAGAAGGTCATGGGTTCAAACCCCGGTTGCCCCGGCCTTTCTGTGTGGAGTTTGCATGTTCTCCCCGTGTCTGCGTGGGTTCTCTCCGGGTGCTCCGGCTTCCTCCCACCATCCAAAGACATGCAGGCTAGGTTAATTGGTGTCTCCAAAAATTGCCCTAGGTGTGGATGTGAGTATGAGTGTGTGTCTGTATATGTGTGGCCCTGCGATGGACTGGCGACCTGTCCAGGGTGTACCCCGCCTTTCGCCCAATGTTAGCTGGGATAGGCTCCAGCCCCCCGTGACCCTGTACAGGATAAGCGGTTGAAGATGAATGAATGAATTTGGTGATGCTAGTGTTGCAAAAAATTACATTCATTACTCACTTGGTGTTTAACCCCCTCACTATTTTTCATGAGACAGGAAGAAGAACCCAATCACATAATACAATAGATTTGATATTTTAACAAAAAGCAAAACAGGAACGAAAAGATTCTTGATGGAGGAATGAACTGAAACAAGAAACTACAAAATAGATGACAATCATAAACACAAGATAGACAAAAGCTTAACTTGATCAGGTGAAACACATGAAACAATCTGGCAGAGACATGATGGTAGAAGACACAATATTTAGTAAGGATAACACATGAAGAACAGGTGAAACCAATTAACATGATAAAGACTAAACAAGTACTGGATAAAAGTATGTGGTTGAGGGAAACAAGCAGGTGGAGTTGGGAGAGTATAAGGCAAACACAAGGACAATGCCATGTGCTCAGACTACTGACACACACAAACCAAAACAGAAGGTAGGGCAGTCTAGACAGGATTGTGGCATAACACCCCACTCCACATGCCCGACAGACACCATCGTGCATCCCAAGCAAGCCAAAAGGACCGGGGGCCCTGACCAACCTGAGATCCAGGAAGGGGCATGTGGAACAGACCAGGAGGGACAGGAGGAGCACCATTGACTGAGTAAGAGAGCTGGGTGGTACCTGTGGAGTGATCCATGATGTGATGGGCAGGAAAGACCAGGGCAGGCCCAGCCAGAGAGACTAAGGGAGGTGACATAGGGGAACTCCAGTGAAGGGATGATGTCCAGCATTTTCAGAGCAGGGTCTAGCAGGAGAGACAGGGGAGTAAGACTTGCAGGACGGACAGGTAAGGGAGGCCTGTTGGGAAGGATAGGTGAGCGAGGCCTGGAGGGTTAGAAAGGGGAGCATGGCATGGTGGGATGGACAGGGGAGCGAGGTCTGCCAAGATAGACAGATGAGCTAGGCCTGCCAGGATGGACAGATGAGCAAGGCCAGACGGGACGGACAGGGGGAGAGAGGCATGACAGGATGGACAGAAGAGTGAGGCCTGACAGGATTGACAGGGGAGTGAGGCCTGACGGGATGGACAGGGGAGCGAGGCCTGATGGGATGGACAGAGGAGAGAGGCTTGATGGGACAGACAGTGAAGCGAGGCCTGACAGGACAGATAGGGGAGCCACTGGATGGAATGTACATAGGAGTGAGGCCAGACAGAATGGACAGAGGACTGAGGCCTCATGTAACAGACAGAGGAGTGTGGTCTGCCAGGACAGACAGGAGTTCAAGGCCTGGCAGGACAGAAATTGGGAGTGATGCATGACAGAACAAACAGGGAGTGAGACCTTGTGGGATGGACAGGGGAGCTAGGCCTGCCGGGACAGAAAAGCGAGTCAAGGAGGAAGGGTAATGCCAACAATCACAGTCCAAAGTACAAAAGCCGCAGTAAAGAGTGGATTGACGGTGGCAACAGGGAACAGAAAAAGATTGCCGGCAACATCTGGGGAAGGGATAGACACAGCAGCTGCTGTGAAATTTATTGGTTAGGTGGCCGCTGGAAACGCAACTGACTAGGTGGCTGCTGGGGAAAAGACAGACATAGCAGGAGCTGGGGAAGGGGCTTAAATAGCAGCTGCTGAGGACACGGAAGCTGCTGAGGAAGGGATTGACGTGGAAGCTGCTGGGGGAAAAGACTGGCTATGTAGCCGCTAGGGAAATTTGTAGAATGTCAGCTTCCATTGGTAAGATGGGTATGATGTTGTCTTCCGCTGGTGGGAAGGACTGACCCGGTGGCTATTGAGGAAAATATTGACTCGTGTCCTCTGGCGAAATGGGTAGGATTACGGCAGCTGGGTAAGGAGCTGGCTTGATGGCTGCTGGGGAAGGAACTGGCTCAGTGGCTGCTGGGGAAGGAATTGGCTCATTGGCCATTGTGGAAAGTACAGATTTGATAACCGTTGAGGAAGGAACTGGCTCGGTGGCCACTGTGGAAGGAACTGGCTAGATGGCCACTGAGAAAGGGACTGCTTGATAGCGGCTGGGGAAAGGGATGCCTCCAGGAGAGCTACAGCTGACTTGCGACCTTCCCTGGGAGATGCAGCTAGCACAGGGGTCTCCTGGGAAGCTGCAGAGGACTCTGAGCTTTTCTGGGGGCTTCCACGAGCCCAGGGGCCTCCTGGGAAGCTGCAGCAAACTTAGAACCCTCCTGGTGAGCTGCAGCGGACTCTTGCCTTTTCTGGGAAGCTGCAGTGAGCACCAAAACCTGTGGTCAGTGGCAGACTCAGATGCCTACCGGTGGTCAGTGGCAGATTTAGACAACTCCTTGCAGTCAGGGGCAGACTCAGATGACTCCTCATGGTCAGCAGCAGACTTAGGCTCCTCCTGGCAGTCAGCAAAAGACTCCGGTGCTTCTTGGCGATCAACAGGGGGACTCGGACTCCATCTAGTGATCAGTGGTGGACATGCCTCCTGATAGTTAACAGTGGATTCAGGTGCAGTGTGGCAAGATTGTTCTGTCACAACACAGGAAGTAGGACCCAAATTTTGGAAAAAATAAATGGGCTTTAATTAACAAAAAATAAAAAACAGAAAAAAACAGAAACAAGAAACTACAAAATGTAGGCTCTTGTTGGCAAACATAAACATACACAAGATAGACCGATGTTACAATTGAACAGGCTGAGCACATGAAAGAATCTGGCAGAGACATGTGGGTAGAAGACAAAATATATTGGGATGATAACACATGAGGAAAATTTGGTTGAGGGAAACAAGCAGTCAGAGTTGGGAGAGTGCTTGGCAAACACAAACAAAAACAAAGACATGTGTTCAGACACAACATCTCACACACAAACCAAAATGGACAGAAAATGGAGAGCAGTTCAGACAGGATTGTGACACTATTTGCGCTATGGACATGCACGTTTAATCAAATTTTGTAGCTTGTTAAGGTGCAGAGAGCTATACGTTTTCTAAGCGGTCTGATTAAAGTCAAATTTATACAAAAGAAGAAGCCATTTATGAATGAAGTTAATTAGCCTGAATTAACTGAACAAAACCTGCCAGTACTAGATGCACTGTCATTTTGAAATTTGTTAGTTCAGGAAAATAAATAAGAACATCACATCTCAACCTTTCCGTTGCGGGTTTGAGCACACTCGACGTGTGGCATCCTCGTGGGCACTAATTGGTCATCAACTCTTTTCGACCAGCCGATCTCTCCTTAGTCAAAATTTTCAGGGATGTGCATGAACAGGAAAAATCTCCTTAGCAGACACCTTAGCAGAACAAAAATGTCAGTGGAAACAAAAATCCATAAACTCACAGAAAAGATGGTTTCCAAGCCATATCTAGGGACCAGAATAGACTTGTTTTGACCTGGGCCATTAAGCAACCACCTAGAACACCCTAATACCACATAGCATTGCCCTGGCAACCACCCACAACATCTCGGCACTGTTCCTGCGACAAGCACTTCTCTCATTTCCTAACAAATGTAAACATCTAGTTGTCATCGAAGTCTCACTGATGCTGATTTGTCAGACAAATACAATATAAACACGCATGCTCTCAAGGGAGCAGTTTGGAAATGGAGTGCATGTGGAAGAATACAAAATTAGAAGTAGTTCGTGGTGCATGGAAGGATAGTGTATGTAGCTACAGACAGGCTCTAAAAGCTGCCAGGTCATAGAACTCATAGAAAATAATCACAACAATCCTAGGTGTTTATTCAGTACTGTGGCTAAATTGGTTAGGAATAAAGCCTCAACAGAACCAGATATTAAGTCGCAGCACAAGAGTAATGACTCGTAGTGGGTCTGGTCATGGAATTCCTCCGCTGAATTTGCGGACCAGAGGGCTAGGGAGGAGTCATCCAGGGAGCCGAGTTAGTGGAATCTCCTGGGATAAGAGTGCACAATATTACCTCAGAGGAGAGAAAGGATGCTAGGTGCAAGCGGTACACCTGGTTAGTTGTTACTGCATTACCGAGTTCTACAGGCTCGGACCTGAGAGAACACGGGATGAAACCGACTCAACCCTGAGATTGTAAATCTCGTAAAGGTATTGGGTGTTGCCAAACCCACTGCTCTGCATATATCTGCTAAGGAGGTGCCTTTGGCCAGTGCCCATGAGGATGCCACATATCGAGTGTGCTCAAGCCCGCAAGGGGGAGGGCACAGCCTGGGTGTGATGCCAATGTTATGGCGTCAACCACCCAGTGGGAAAGCCTCTGTTTGGAGACAGCATTCCCTTTCTGTTGTCCACCAAAGCAGACAAAGAGTTGCTCAGAATGTCTAAAGCTCTGCGTGCGGTCCAAATAGATACGCAAAGCACGTACCGGACACAGCAACGAAGGGGCTGAGTCTGCCTCCTCCCAGGGCAGCACTTGCAGGTTCACTACCTGGTCTCTGAAGGGAGTCGTAGGACCCTTGGGCACGTAGCACGATCGCGGTCTTAGGGTGAAGTGAGTGTCTTCCGGACCGAACTCCAGGCAGGTGTCTCTGACAGAGAACACTTGCAGGTCCCCGACCCTCTTGATGGAAGCAAACGCGATCAGGAGGGCCGTCTTCAGGGAGAGGGCCTTGAGCTCAGCTGATTCTAGCGGCTCGAAGGGGGATCTCTGAAGGCCCGAGAGGATCACTGAGAGATCCCAGGTTTGGCTGAGGAGGGTTCAACCTCTGGGCGCCTCTAAGGAACATGATAATCAAGTCGTGATTACCCCAAGATTTGCCGTCTACTGCGTCGAGGTTGGCCACAATAGTGGCAACATACACCTTCAAGGTGGAGGGGGACAGCCTCACCTCCAGCCTCTCCTGCAGAAATGAGAGCACTGACCCGACTGCGCACCTCTGTGGGTCTTCAGACCGGGAGGAACACCAATTCACGAAAAAGTGCCACTTCAGGGCATGAAGTTGCCCAGTAGAGGGAGCTCTGGCTTGGTTTATCGTGTCTACGACAGCAGGTGGTAGGCCACTTAGATCTTCCGCATCTCGTCCGGGGGCCAGACGTGGAGGTTTCATAGGTCTGGGTGCGGATGCCAGTGGGTGCCCCATCCCTGAGAGAGAAGGTCCTTCCTCAGGGGAATTCGCCAGGGAGGGACTGTCGTGAGGAGCACAAGATCCGAGAACCAAGAACGAGAGGGCCAGTGGTGGCCACCAGAATGAGTTGTTCCTCATCCTCCCTGATCTTGCATAGCACATGTGCAAGAAGGCTCACTGGGGGAAATGCGTACTTGCGTAGCCCCCTGGGCCAGCTGTGCGCCAGCGTGTCTGTCCCGAGGGGAGCCTCCGTTCGGGAGTACCAGAGCGGGCAGTGGAAGGTCTCTCAAGAGACAAACAGGTCTACCTGTGCCTTGACGAACCATTCCCAAATCAGCTGGACCGACTGGGGATGGAGCCTCAACTCTCCGCTGGGCGTACCCTGTCGTGACAGCGCGTCCGCTGCCACGTTAAGGCTGCCTGGGATGTGAGTGGCACGCAGCGACTTGAGTTGAGTGACTTGTGTTGAGCTGGCTCCAAAGGAGGAGACGGCGGGCGAGTTGTGACAACCACCTTGGCGATTTATGTACGCTACCATTGTGGTGCTGTCTGATCGGATCAAGACGTGCTTGCCCCGAACTAGCAGGAGGAGTCTCCGGAGGGCAAGAAGTACAGCCAGCAACTCTAGGCAGTTGATGTGCCCATTGCACACAGTGCCCCAACCCTGTTTGGAGGCATCTGTGGTGACCATAACGCATCAGGACACCTGCTGAAAAGGGACTCCTGTCTGTAATAAACAGAGGTCTGTCCAGGGTTTGAAAGTCTGGTGGCAGGCGGGGGGTGATAAACACACGGTGCGTGCCATGGCGCCATGCCCGTCTCGGGACTTGAGTCTGGTGTCAGTGCTGAAGCGGTCTCATATGCATCAACCCCAGCCGCGCGACTGCCGCGGAGGATGCCCTATGCCCCACGAGCCTCTGGAAATGTTTTAGAGGAACCACCGTGCCTGGCCTGAACAAGGTGAGGCATTCCAGCACTGATCTGCTCGCTTGTTGAGTCTAACTCCATGCCGAGAAAAGAGATGTTCTGAACCGGGGCGAGCTTGGTCTTTTCCCAGTTGACCTGAAGCCCTAAGCGGCTGAGGTGTCTGTGAAACTGGTCCCAGTGGACACACAGTAAATCTCGGGTACTGGGCCAGGATGAGCCAGCCAGCAACTCTAGGAAGTTTATGTGCCAGTGCAGCGGGGGCCCTTTCCAAAGGCCCGCAGCTGCATGCCTGTTGCACACGGTGCACCAAGCCTGTTTGGAGGTGTCTGTGGTGACCAGAACACATCAGGTCACCTGCTGTAGAGGAACTCCTGTCCGTAATAAATAGAGGTCTGTCCAGGGTTTGAAAGTCTGGCGGCAGGCGGAGGTGATAAACACACAGTGCGTGCCGTGGCACCATGCCCATCTTGGAACTTGAGTCTGGTGCCAGTACTGAAGCGGTCTCATATGCATCAACCCCAGTGGCGCGACTGCCGCGGAGGATGCCATATGCCCCAGGAGCCTCTGGAAATGTTGGAACCGCCGTGCCTGGCCTGAACAAGTTGAGGCATTCCAGCACTGATCTTCTCGCTTGTTGGTGAGGCGCGCTATTATTGAGACTGAGTCTAACTCCATGCCGAGAAAAGAGCTGTTTTGAACCGGGGCTAGCTTGCTCTTTTCCCAGTTGTCCTGAAGCCCTAAGGTGCCTGAGCAACTGTTCCCTGTGGACACACAGTAACTCTCGGCTGTGGGCCAGGATTAGCCAGTCGTCGAGGTAGTTGAGTATGTGAACGCCTGCTTCCTGTAGAGGGGCAAGGGCTGCCTCTGCGACCTTCATAAAGACGTGAGGGGACAGGGACATGCCGAAGGGGAGGACCTTGTACTGATATGACTGGCCGTCGAACACAAACCGTAGAAAGGGTCGATGTCGAGGCAAGATAGAGACGTGGAAGTACGTGTCCTTCAGGTCTACCGCTGCGAACCAGTCTAGATACAGAACAAAAGTTAAGATGTGTTTTTGCGTGAGCATTTTGAACGGGAGTTTGTGCAAGGCCCGGTTGAAAACTTGCAAGATCGGTTGTAAGCCGCCGCCTTTGTAAGGCTTTAGAAACCCTTCTTCATCTCAGCTGGAGGGCTAGGCTCTATTGCGTCTTTGAGTAAGAGGGTCACGTTTTCCGCACGGAGGGACTTGGCGTCTTTGCCGTGCACCACGGTAAAGCGGACGCCCCTTAAGAAAGAGGAAATTGCTCCTTTATTAAAAATGTGGGTACCGCAGCCTGAAGGGGGTGCGGCAAAGAAAAAAACTGAACTGAGGATTCTCCTCCCAGCCCTCCACCGGGGGACGGGTCTGCTTTCCAGCTCTGGAGCAAACATCTCGATCTCTGGGTCTTCCATCTCAAGAACACTTTGGAGCCTTCCGGGTCCTGGAGGGTGTTCGTGAGACGGGGGCGTGCGCTTCCTGCGGGTTGCTTGACGTTGAGGCTGAGAGCAGGGCACAGGTTGAGGTGGAGCTGTACGATTTCTAGATGCCGCAGGAGGACGCCCTCGGCGGGCAGACAGAGCACGGCCCGTCCTGGTGGCGCAACGGGCCATGATGTGAGAGATGGCCTTCGTCCTCGATGGTGTCACCGAACTGGGAAACAGGGGCATTGAGGATGCATGCCTTGTCCATGTCCCTCATCTCGACCAGGTTCAGCCACAGATGTCGTTCCTGAACCACGAGGGTGGCCATCGCCTGCCCGAGTGTCCACGCTGTGGCCGTGACGGCGAGGTCGGTCACTGAGCGCAGTTCCTGCAACACGTTGGGGTCAGGACTACCCAAGTGCAGATCTTTAAGTGCCTTGGCCTGGTGGACTTACAGGAGGGCCATGGTATACAAGGCGGAAGGGGCCTGTCCGGTGGCGCTGTAGGCTTTGGAGGTCAGTAACAATGTCATTCTACAGACCTTGTAGGGGAGCACTGGACGATCCTGCTAGGTGGCGGTGTTCTCAGGACACAGGTGGATCGCAACCGCTCTGTCCACCTGGGAGACCGCCAAGTACCCGTGGACTGCTCCGCCGTCGAGGGTAGTGAGAGTGAATGAGCAAGTGGGTCGATTACAGGCAGTAAAAGGTGCCCTCCAAGATGTCGTCAGCTCTTCCTGGAAGAAAAGAACGGGGGGTGGGGTGCGCGTGGCGAGCCGCTGTCACCCCGAGCCCGGGCGGAAGTCAACGAGCTTGTCGGGGGGCGGGTGGTTCGTGGGGATGTACTTGGCGAAACCGAGCCCGCTGCCATCCCGAAATCACCTCCAACGTCATCCTCAATCCTGTGGGAAGAAGGAGTGATGCGGGGGGCGGCTGGAGTGGCTTTCCATTTTAGGAAGGAAAGCCGCGACCGCAACATTGACATGGTAAGGTTCTTACAGTGAGAACACGAACCATCCACAAACGCTGCCTCGGTGCGATCGTGGCACAGAGACACGAGGCAGCGCCTGTGACCATCAGTAGGGGAGAGAACTCGTCTGCATCCAGGAACTACACAGAGGCGGAAGGGCATCTTTATAAAGACGCGTCCTGAAAAGGACGTTCTACGCCGCTGTGTATTGCTCTTTTAGAGAATCAAACTCTTTTACAAATATTCTCTTTAAGAAAGTGCTGTTGACCCAGGGTCGCTTCTTTGACACAACGTCAAAGTGAGCAACAGATGGGGAACAGAAATTATCGGGCAGGTTGAACTGCGATGTACCTCACTGATCTCTGCCAGCATCCGTCTAATGATGGACTACAATTTTATATTCTTATAGTCTATCAATTGTCATCAAAAGCCTTCTTCAGCCAATTAACAAGGACAACTGCATCTATGTGAACTTCTGCAGTTAATCCAGGATGGACTTCAAAGACATTAATCATTAATCTTACAGTTCATACAAAATCTATGTTTAAACACTGACCTTTAACACTTACTTAGTTTAATACTAACGTGAATGTGAACTATACATAAGTAATATTTACATTATATTCATGATGTTAGCCAGACGGGAACTGGCCCTCACAGTGAGTCTGGTTTTCTTCCAAGGTTATTGTTCTCATGGAGTTTTGTGTTCCTTGCCACAGTCACTTTCAACTTGCACATCAGGATTATTAATATAATTATTATTTAATTACTTATTTTTAAACACGAACAATCATATATTATCTCATTACACAATGATGATTCATCGACATTATAGACATTACAGTTTTATCTTCTGTTATTGCCCGATCTTCTGTAAAGGTGCTTTGAAATGATGTGTTGTGAAAGATGCTATACAAATAAAATTGACTTGACTTAACTTTACATTTGATAATGTTGATTGGAGAAGTGACACTGATAAGTTTCATTGTCTTGTATGGCTATTAACAAAAAGCACACTTTAGGTTTTACAAAACCGGCAAAAGCAGTGGTTGATTTCATTTCCGCATGGATAAGGTGCTTTCCACCAATCCTGCAGCTGTGTACTTTAGAGTCTTTAAACCACCATCTCTCCAAAGAAGTTCTCAAATCACACACTTTATACACAAGTTGTATACACACTTTGTACATACAGTATGTGCAAATATAAGTATACAGTGGAAACCTTAATGCAGGCTCTTTGGCTTGTGTAGTGTCTTTTGAAATGTACTCACTGCCCTTTGCCCTTTAAGATGCTTTTGAGGAAACTGATCTCTATTGTGGCCCAAAGCATTTTGAAACCAACCATTGAGAGACAAGCATTTAAACATGCGATATAATGTCCAAGATCTGACCTTACTCAAACGTGACCATTTTGTATTCTCTACGATGGTGCCGCAGATGGCGGCCTCGGTAAGGAGCTCTCCAGTTCTTTTGCTGTATTTAGTTGTTTGTCACCAGAAACAAACTGTTAAATATTCTGCAGCAAACACCAGATGATTTTTTACCAGTATTTGATTATTCAGATGTTTTGTTGGACATTTTTGTAAGAGGAGCTGCGGTGCTGTACAAGTACACTAAAATACATAAACGAGGGAAGTGAACTGGTGTGCTAGTCAAACTGTGTCAACACCATGCAGCCAAGCATACATCGAGCAAATCTCTGATCTCTTACTAACCAAATGGACAAAATACTTCTCCTAACCCAGTGGTTCCCAAACTTTTTACAGTGGCGTGCCCCTTCAAACATTCAACATCCTTTTGCATACCCCCTCTCTAACGCATAGATAAAATTCACCCAAGTTAATTTGAAAAATGTTTAACACAATTATCTTTGTAAAACAACTCCCTTATACTGCCCTACAAAACAAAAAGGCAGTAACTGCATTTTTGGTCAAAAATGAGTTATTATCATTTTCATGACATTCAAGGCATCCTTTGTTATGTGATAAAACATTTTATCTCAAATGTGTGTCGTTTTGGAGAAAAATGGTAGTCGTTTGTACAGTAACTGCAAAAAGCCCTGACAGGATAACTTTAAAGTCATTTTTCTCAGTTCTGCACTCTGTGTAGTTACTGCCTTTTTGCTTTGTAGGGCAGTATAGTAAACATGTTATATTAATCATAAACATACTGAATAAATGGCTTACCGATTGAGATGGGAGTGCTAGATATGATATAACTGCATAACATTGCGTCACAATAACAGCGTTCGGTTCTGTGCATGGAATTGCGCATCATTATAGGTATGGCATTGCTGGCCGACTATGAGCATATAAGGTCAAGTATTTGTGCAATTGCACGGTCAGCTCAAGGTGCTTTTTTAAGTCACATTTGACACTGTTAGCAAGGTTGAGCTCATTTGCTGAAAAGACATCATGCAACAATGTAAAAACAGGTCTCTATCATGCGTGCAAATGTGAGTGAAAATGACTGTGTGTAAATGTGGAAAAATATTTGTTGTCACTGAATGTCGGACACCAGTCATCAAAGCTTTTGAAGTCAAAACTCCCTATGCATCTAACCTTAAATACAAATTAAATTTTAAACCGTGAATAAGAAAAATCGTGGACAACTGACATGTGTGAGTCTGGTAAAACAGTGAAGTTTTTTGCTTGCTATCGCTAAGCTACGTCACTTAACAGTGTGCTGGGCTGGTGAAAAAAGATACTTGTGACACACGACGCATGAGTAAATGCATTTTTTAACCACAAAAGATAGGGTTATTTCATTTCGTATTTTTCTGACCTTTATGACACAACCATTTTGGTGTTTCTACACTAGAGGGCACACAACATTTTTGCCAGTGAGAAATATATGAACTGGGTTTGAATGCAAGTTTACACTGATGAAATTAAAAGAACAATAAATCTCAGAATTGTATTCGCATACCCCCATTGTCACCTCATGTACCCCGAGGGGTACGCATACCCCAGTTTGGGAAACACTGTCCTAACCCCATACAAATAAGGACTTTGCTAACTCTGCTGCTCTGTGCTTCATGGAAACCTGGCTGAGTGAATCCATTCTGGACAGCACGTTACATCTGCCAGCTTTCATCTGTTCAGAGCTGACATCTTCACACAGATCCTCAACCTCAACTCAATCACTGGAGCACTGTGAAGTTCCCAGCTGTTTAAAATACTCCACCATCATCCCTGTCCCAAAGAAACCTCAGTCTCATTGTCTCACCAACAAGCGTGCACAGTCGGTGCTGGAATGCCTCGCCACCTTCAGGCCGGGCACAGCGGTCCCCTTAAAACTTTTCCAGAGGCTCCTGGAGCATATGGCATCCTCCACAGCGGTCGCACCACTGGGGTTGATGCATATGAGAACGCTTCAGCACTGGCTTCAGACTCAAGTCCCAAGACGAACATGACGCCACGGCACGCACTGTGTGATGGTCACCCCCGCCTGCCGCCAAACATTCAAACCTTGGACAGACCTCTGCTTTCTGCAGGCATGAGTACCCTTGCAGCTGGTGTCCCGACGCGTCCTGGTCACGACCGACGCCTCCAGATTGGGTTGAGGCGCCGTGTGCAACGGGCACATAGCCGCGGGTCATTGGAAAGGGGCCCCGCTGCGCTGGCACATCAACTGCCTAGAGTTGCTGACAGTTTTCTTTGCCCTGCGGAAGTTTCTCCCATTAGTTTGAGACAAACATGTCCTAATCAGGTCAGACATCACCACCGCGATAACATACATAAATCACCAAGGCGGCATATGCTCCCGCCACATGTCATGACTCGCCCGTCGTCTCAAGTTGCTGCGCGCCACTCACATCCCCGGCAACCAGAATGTGGTAGCGGATGCGCTGTCACGACAATGCTTGCTCGGTGGAGAGTTGAGGCTTCAACCCCAGTCGGTCCAGCTGATTTGGGAACGATCTGGCAAGGCCCAGGTAGACCTGTTTGCCTCCCGAGAGACCTCCCACTGCCCGAGCTGGTATGCCCGAACAGTGGCTCCCCTTGTGGCAGACGCAGTGGCACACAGCTGTCCCTCGGGGCTGAGCAAGTACACATTTCCCCCAGAGAGCCGCCTTGCACAGGTGCTGTGCATGTTCAGGGAGGACGAGGAACAAGTCACCCTTGTGGCTCCCTACTGGCCCACCCGGGCCTGGTTCTTGGACCTCGTACTCCTCGCGACAGCCCCTCTCTGGCTAATTCCCCTGAGGAAAGACCTTCTTTTTCAGGGATGGGGCACACTCTGGCATCCGCACCCAGACCTCTGGAACCTCCACGTCTGGCCCCTGGATGGGACGTGGAAGATCTTCCTGGTCTACCACCTGCCATCGTAGACACAATCAACCAAGCCAGAGCCCCCTCTACCAGGCAACTTTACACCCTGAAGTGGCGCTTGTTCGCAAATTGGTGCTCTTCTCGGGCTGAAGACCCACATAGGTGCACAGTTAGGTCAGTGCTCCTATTTCTGCAGGAGAGACTGGAGGGGAGGCTGTCCCCTTCCACCTTGAAGGTGTAAGTTGCTGCTATCGCGGCCCACCATGACGCAGTAGATGTCAAGACTTTGGGTAAGCACAACTAAATCATCAGGTTCCTAAGAGGTGCCTGGAGGTTAAATCCTTCCCAGCCAGGCCTGTTCCCCTCCTGGACTCTCTCGGTGGTCCTCACCTTCAAAGACCGCAAGAATCAGTTGGACTCAGGGCCCTCTCTCTGAAGATGGCCCTGCTGATCGCGCTCACTTCCATCAAGAGGGTCGGGGACCTGCAAGAGTTCTCTGTCAGTGACACTTGCCTGGAGTTCGGTCCGGCAGACACATATGTGATCCTGAGACCACGACCAGGCCACGTGCCCAGGGTTCCTACCACGCCCTTTAGAGACCAGGTAGTGAACCTGCAAGTGCTGTCCCGGGAGGAGGCAGACCCAGCCCCTTTGTAGCTGTGTCCGGTATGTGCTTTGCGTACTTACTTGGACCGCACGCAGAGCTTTAGACGTTCTGAGCAGCTCTTTGTCTGCTTTGGTGGACAACAGAAAGGAAACGCTATCTCCAAACAGAGGCTTTCCCACTGGGTGGTGGACGCCATTTCTTTGGCCTATCACACCCAGGCTGTGCCCCCCCTTGCGGGTCCAAGCACACTCAACAAGGAGTGTTGCGTCCTTGTGGGCACTGGCCAGAGGAACTTCCCTGACAGACATATGTAGGGCAGCGGGTTGGGCAACACCTAATACCTTTGCAAGATTTTACAATCTCAGGGTTTGAATCAGTTTCGTCCCGTTTTCTCTCAGGTCCAAGCCGGTAGAACTTGGTACACGCTGACGGACTTACCGGGTGGATCGCTTGCACCTAGCGCCCTTTCCCTGGCCGAGGTAAAACTGTGCACTTTCTCTCCCAGGAGATCCCACTCATTCGGATCCCTGGATGACTCCTCCCTAGCCCTTTGGGTCCGCAGTTCAGTGGAGGAACTCGAGAAAACCGATCCACTGCAGATCCTTAATCTACCCTGTACTGGAATAGGTACTCCACAGGTCAGGACTCCTGCTTGGACTCCCCTTGTGTGTATTTTCCACGGTATGGTCCCCTTACGAGTGGTCCTGCATCTCCCTTAGGCAGTCCCAGCTACCCTCCGGGCGCTGTGTTGTAGCTACTCCCCCCTCCTTGAGGCTGGATCTACTACCGCGCCACCTTCCACATGTCACCTAAAAACCCATGTGATGTATTCACAACTCTTACCTCCCCCTTCCTGGGCAGGTGTGGTCTCCGTAGGGTCTTTTCCCCCTGAAAAAATAGGAAACTGGGTAAGACCCCAGCCGTTTCTTGCTCTATGCAGAGAAACATATGCTATGCTAGGCACGGACCATTCCCGGGTTGGCAAGCGTCGCCTTGTTCCCCTGTTTAGGGTAACCAGAAGGATTCCGACAACTTTTATGGGGGATTGGTGAAGGGTACGTGCAGTCTGACACAGCTGGTCACCTTTGCACTTGAAATACCTGCCCACTCCTGTGTCAGCAGACCACGGACACGGCTCAGCGCATGGCGTGATTTAAATTGGACCCCTAGTGTCGCTTCTTTGACACAACGTCGAAGTGAGCGACAGACAGGGAACGTCTAGGTTACGTATGTAACCTGCATTCCCTGATGGAGGGAACGAGACGTTGTGTCCTCCCGGCCATGTCGCTGAGCCGAGCCACTGTTGTGGCCGAACCATTTCCGGCTCCTCGGGACGTATTTCCCCGCTTTTATATCTGCATGTCCTTGGGAGGGGTATGCAAATACTTCTCATTGGCCTTTTTTCATAGATCAGAGGCATATTCTGCACTCAAGTGAGACCAATATTGTCGCTTCTTCGACACAACATCTTCTTCCCTCCATCAGAGAACGGAGGTTACATACGTAACCTCGACGTTTTGTGATCTTACCATTGATTTCAGCCCAGATCTCATTTTCTAACATAATTTGTTCAGATATTAAAATATGCATTAGTCCATTGTTTTATTGTTGGGTTAAATGCCAGAGCAGTTGGATATTTCATGCTGTGATATAAATATGGCTGTTACTATGAATTACAAAATAGCATGAATTCAAAACACAAATCAAATCAACCACCCTGTAACTGTAATTGTAATTCAGAGAAAATGCATCCAAACAGAATCAAAAAGGCAATTATTGTTTTGTCACATTTTTTTTAGATCTGTCAAGAAAAGTGTAAGATTTGAAAAAGCAGCTGTTGTCTCCAGATACAATTCAATTATTCACTATGTCTCCAAATAATATAGATCTCAGTCACAGAAATAAGCAGACAAGTACAGGATGCAGACAAGTGTCCTAGATAACTGTGAATATCATGTTGCAGCGAGCATGTTAATGAGATCTTTTGTACAATGAAACATATGACAGTGATTTGTCAGTGGCCTAATTGTCTTAATCACTACACAATCTTAGTGGCAAAAGTTGCACTTCAGAAATCCCATATTAATTAAAGGGATAGACCAGGAGCCGCTGCTGAGCCATCGGTGAAACCATGTAAACCATGGCCCAAACGAAATCCTCGCCCACCTCAGCACAAACTCAGTGCAGAAGGAACCCGCCACAGACACGTTCCTGAAGAGGAGTCAGGAGTCTGTTCTTCTCAGCCAAGATCAGAAGCGATCTATCTACAGGACTCTGCAGTTGTATGTAAGTGTGTTTATTTCATTGTTTTTATCGTCGTTAGAGTGGTATTCATTGCTAGATCAGGTGCTGTCTGTTTACTGTCTTGAAAGCAGGTCTCTTAAACGTGTGTTTGTGTGTGTGTGCGTGCTATTTTTGCTTTGACTCGTCCCATAGTTTTTGCTGCTAGATTTGTTTTGACTTGTCCCGTAGTATTCGCTGCTAGATTTGTTTTGACCTGTCCCATAGTATTCGCTGAGAGATTTGTTTTGACTTGTCCCGTAGTATTCGCTGCTAGATTTAGGGTTGGTTATCCAGTGTGTGAACAAGTATCGTTGTTTTAGTGTCTGCAAACAGTGCTTCACTTGTTTTAGAGTATTATTTATTGATAAAGTGTTGCATAATTTATTTGCGTTGTACGGAAGTCACGTTTGTTCCCGCACTTGTCACCTCACGCGCCCCTCAGTTTCGGTTTCGGCTGACCATGTGACTAGCTTTGTTGTGCTAAGTAGCATTAAGGCGTGGTTGCTTTTCCCATTTAACGGCTCTTAAAGTGTTTATTTATTGGACTGAATGTTGATGCGGAAGCGGCAGCGGAAGTGGTAGCCCTCGTGTTAAGCCCTCCTCGTGTTAAGCCCTCCTCGTGTGAAGACCTACTTGGGTAAAGACCAGCGAGTCTACCTGTGCGAGTCCACCGAGCAAGGACACCGACAAGGTGCCACTTAAAGCACTTAAGTATTTTATTTTAATTTTTTATTTATTCTCTTTTATTATTCTACTTATACATACATACTAACATGTCTAGCTCACTAATAACACATGCCTTCAAGCACATCCCTGTTATCTGTTGTAGACCATTCACAAGATACAGATGCAAGACCAAATGCAACCCACACAACCTATGGCCACTTTGCACTTCAACTCCTGCTCCACTCTCGTTCTCAGTGGGACTCTGGAACTGCCAGTCTGCTGTGAACAAAGCTGCCTTCATTCCAGCTTCCGCCACACAGTCCACCCTCAGCATCCTGGCACTGACGGAGACATGGATACATCCTGAGGATACAGCAACACCTGCTGCACTCTCCAACAACTTCTCCTTCTCTCACACCCCTCGACATACCGGTAGGGGTGGAGGAACAGGTTTGCTCATTCATAATAACTGGACTTTTTCTCCACAGGCTTCACTATGTAACAATACATCCTTTGAATTCCATGCCATTACTACAATGCAACCCACAAAAATACATGTTGTTGTCATCTATCGCCCTCCAGGTCAGCTGACAAGCTTTCTTGAGGAGTTGGATGTCCTGCTGTCCTCTTTGCCAGAGGATGGTAGGCCACTTGTGGTTCTTGGAGATTTCAACATACACCAAGACAAGCCCCAGGCCACTGAACTGAATACTCTTCTGGCCTCATTTCACTTGGAAAGACTACACACCACAGCAACTCACAGATCGGGCAACCAGCTGGACCTCGTTTTTACACGTAACTGTATTACCTCAAATATTCTTGTTACACCTGTACATGCCTCTGATCATTACTTTGTTCAATTCAACATGATTCTCCCATCCATAGTAAAACCAACTCCACCTTTGGTTTCCTTTCGCCATAACCTCCGTTCCCTCTCACCCTCTCGCCTATTCACTGATGTCTCTGCCTCTCTTCCCACAATAAATGTATTTTCCACGCTCAATCTAAACACTGCCACAGACACACTTAACTCTACTTTAACAACCTGTCTAGACAACATCTGTCCTCTCTCCTCTAGACCAGCACGTACTACACCACCCAGCCCCTGGCTGTCTGATATCATTCGTGAACATCGGACTGATCTCAGGGCAGCTGAGAGGAGATGGCGGAAATCTAAAGATCCAGCCGATCTAGGTAAATATCAACTTCTGCTTGCAACTTTTTCAGATAACGTTAAAGCTGCAAAAACTTCATATTACCAGACCAAGATCAACAGCACCACAGACACTCATAGCTTGTTTAGAACATTTAACACACTTCTCTGCCCTCCCCCTCCACCACCTGACACATCACTTACAGCAGATATCTTCGCCACATTTTTTACTAATAAGGTTACAGCCATCAGCAATACATTCACAGCACCACACCCTGTCAAACACTCAACTCCTGTATGCAATTCTTCTCTCTCTATGTTCTCTCCTTTAACTGACACTGAGGTCTCTAAACTCCTCCTCTCCAACCACCCCACCACCTGTTCTCTTGACCCCATTCCAACACACCTTCTCCAGGCCATCTCTCCATCCATCTTACCTGCACTTACACACATAATTAACACATCTCTTCTTGAAGGCACTTTTCCCACTACATTTAAGCAGGCTAGAGTAACCCCGCTGCTGAAAAAACCTGCACTTAGCCCCACACAGATAGAACACTACAGACCAGTCTCTCTCATCCCATTCATGGAAAAAACACTTGAAAGGGCAGTTTTCAATCAGATCTCTACCTATCTCTCACAGAACAAGCTGCTGGATGACAATCAGTCAGGCTTCAAAAGTGGACACTCCACTGAGACTGCCCTGCTGTCTGTCATGGAGTCGCTGAGACAGGCAAAAGCTGAATCCAGATCATCAGTTCTGATTCTGCTGGACCTTTCTGCATCCTTTGACACAGTCAACCATCAGATCCTACTTTCCACCCTCTCTAAACTGGGCATCACCAGAACTGTGCTTGTCTGGTTCAACTCCTACCTCTCAGGTAGGTCTTTCAAGGTAGCCTGGAGAGGTGAGGTATCCAAGCCACATCAGTTACTTACTGGGGTACCTCAGGGATCAGTGCTTGGGCCACTTCTCTTCTCCATATACACAACGTCATTAGGACCCATCATCCAGTCACATGGTTTCTCTTACCACTGCTATGCTGATGACACGCAACTTTACTTGTCTTTCCAGCCCAACGACACCACAGTGACCACTTGAATCACTGCCTGTCTGGCTGACATCTCAGCCTGGATGAAGGAACACCACCTGCAACTCAACCCAGCCAAGACTGAACTCCTTGTCTTTCCAGCCAACCCTGATGTTGAACACAACATCACTGTGCAGCTGGGTCCAACTACAGTGTCGCCTTCCAAAACGGTCAGAAATCTAGGGGTAACCATTGATGACAAGCTAAATTTCACAGACCACATCTCAAAGACTGCAAGATCATGTAGATTTACACTCTACAATATCAGAAAGATAAGACCTTTCCTCTCTGAACATGCCACACAACTGCTTGTTCAGTCACTTGTCATAACTAGACTGGACTACTGTAACGCTCTCTTTGCAGGCCTTCCTGCATATGCTATTAGACCTCTGCAAATGATCCAGAATGCAGCAGCACGTCTGGTCTTTAATGAACCAAAGAGAGCACATGTTACACCACTCTTTGTCTCTCTCCACTGGCTGCCGGTTCATGCACGTATTAAATTCAAGGCCCTGATGCTGGCATACAGAACAATCACTGGGTCTGCTCCAGCATACCTAAAAACATTTATGCAGAGCTACGTTCCCACCAGAAGCCTGCGGTCGGCTAAGGAATGTCGCCTTGTCATACCAAAACAAAGAGGCACCAAAACACTTTTCCGGACATTCAGTTTTATCATACCACATTGGTGGAATGACCTCCCCAACTCAATCCGTGTAGCTGACTCACTCTCTATCTTCAAAAAACGGCTAAAAACACATCTTTTCCAAGAGTATTTAACCAGTCACTAAAAAAAATTTTTACAATACTTGTTGCACTTAAATCGGTTTTGTATACTATTCTGATGATAGTGAAACTTTGTAGTATGGCACTTTACATACCACTGTCTCTTTAAGATGATTCGTGTATGTTTTTCCTCTTTTGTAAGTCGCTTTGGATAAAAGCATCTGCCAAATGAATAAATGTAAATGTATGTAAAGATCAGGAGAAAACCTGGCTCAACACACATGCTGTACCACTTCTCGTCGAAGTTCGTCGGAATCGGGATGTTGTGTAAAATGTTGTTTATGTATGTTGTTTGATAATAAAGAATGTTTTCAGAATGAAAAAAGAAAATTGCTTGTTGTGACCACATGAGATGCTCATATATTCTCAAAGGATTCAAATTCTCTTCAAGTTTCTCACACCCTACTCACTATGCTCAACCACTTCCCTATGGTGATCAGCGCTCTATCTCATATAAAGAGTGAATCGATGCACCTGCTGTCTCATCACTCAGATGCATTAATTCACAACCTTCTCGCAAAAGACACAATAGAGGTTGTTCCAGACTGCAAAGTGTTCAAAGGGTTTACAGACACTATTTTAATTCCACAAAAATACGGCGGGCCTCTAGATCCTAGATCTGAGACGCTTGAATTGCACACTTGCAAAATGCCCATTCAGAATGTTAACTTATAAACAAATCTTATTGCACATCCACCCACAGGACTAGTTTGCATCAAAAGATCTAAAGGACGCATACTTTCATGTACAAATTGCACCGAATCACAGGCTGTTTTTGAGATTCGCATTCGAGAGAACTGCATATTTATTCAAAGTCCTCTCCTTTGAATTATCTTTAGTTCCACACACTTTCACAAAATTTGTCGATGCGGTGCTCGCCCCATTGAAGATGAAAAACAGGAACATTCTGAATTACCTCGACGATTACGATCAAAAAGACTTGATCATTTGAACTGCATAGGTCTCAATATCATCTGGGCAAAATGCCAACTTTCTCTCAGTCAACAAATCTCCTTTTTGTTGGTTCAACTCGAATCTGTGAGCATGCATGTGCACCTTATGAGCAAGCGAGTTCAAACCATTCATCAGTGTCTGTCACAGTTCAAACTGGGGAAAAGACCACACTTCTGTTGGCTCTGGCCTCAGTTAAATGGGTTGGCGATATACAGCCACTGATGGTTGACAGTTCATATCTGGAATTTGGATGGGGCTTTCAAAAGCCACCATCAAACCCAAAAAAAGGCTATGTGGAGCCTCTCTGGAGGCTCTGGAAAAGATAAGGGGAGGGAGAGGGGCGAGGGAAAGAGTGAGGGGGAGAGACAGAGAGAGACAGAGAGATAAAAACTTGCTCACCGGTCCCCGGACATGCCATGGCCTGGTCCTCAGCCACTCCTCCGCCCTCTGGCGGATGACAGCAACTCCTTTATCCCCTGGCAGATGGCAGCGGAGAGGACTCCACAACAGCGCATCACTCCTCCTTCCCTACCAATGTCACGGGTAAGGATGGGCAAGGAGGAAGCGGGAACCGGCTGAGCTGTCAACGAACCTTTTAATGACATAAATCAACTAAAACACACAGACACACACACACAGCAGACGCATGTGTCTCTCTCTCTCTCTCTAACTGGTGTCTCAGGCACGTCTTTATCTGCCTCCTGCCTGATTAGGACAATTCAGCACCGGATATGCATCCTTATGGCCCTCATCACAGGAACGTCTTCGGTTACTCATGTAACCTTGAATCCCTGAGATGAAGAGCATGCGATGTGTTTTGGTCCTTCAGTCAGGAAATTCTGAAGAAATGTTGATTTCACACCTGCTTATATAGGACAAATGCGTACTTAAAATTGTCCAATTGTCCACCATTGCCAATCATAAGATTGACGTTATCAGAATCAGAATTATTTTTAGTGCCAAGTGTGCTCACTTACACAAGGGATTTTTTTTGTGTGATTTCTATCATTTCCACTGTTTTGAGCATGTTCAGCTCAAGGTTGTGGTGACTGCACCAGACACTCAGCTGTTCAACCTCCCATCTGAATGCAGACTCGTCACTGCCACTGATGAGGCCAATAACTGTGGTGTTGTTTGCGAAATTCAGGAGCTTGACAGAGGGGATCTTTGCAGTGCAGAAATGCATGTAGAGGGAGAAGAGCAGTGGAGAGATAACGCATCCCTTAGGAACACCATACAAGGGATTCAAGGGATTCCACTAGGTCATCAGAGATGGAATTCCCTAAGCGTTTGTCACAATGTCTCATTCCCTTCATCCCAGGGAACCAAGGTTACAGTTGTAAACAGAGACATTTCCCACTGCTTTGCCAAAAATAGAAGCCAAGTGATCGACAGAATGTGCTGTTGCTCGTCATGGCTGGTTAGGACAAAAACTCTGATTAATATAAAAATACACCTTTAATCAGATGTTTTTTGCCATCTTTGACTTTCGCTGCCTTCTGCCTCCTCTACCTATCTCTCTCAGTTTGATTGAGTACTCTGTTTCATACAAATAAGGCTGGGAATATACATGCATCTGTTCTCCAACTACAAACTCATCTCATCAGACTTATTTATTAAGTTCTGTTCTCTGGTTTGTGTGCAGCTGTGTTATGTTCTATTGTTTCTATCGCTGCTGTGGACCTGTTTTTAGATAAACAAAAAGAGTTGTCACTGAAACTGCTTATTTTGTGAGAGGGCTGCTTGAACTAGCTCACGTGCAGTCTAATGAATGTGCAGAGGAGAGCAACTGGGAAGCACACAGTGTTAGTTTTATTGAACCTCTCATCCACCTTTGACACTATTGACCATAATATTATGATTAATAAACTTCAGGATCTGGTAGGGATATCTGGAACAGTTTTAAAATGGTTTTCATCTTACCTTTCTGGTAGAAGTTTTAGTGTTTTTATAAATCAGATCATGTCAGATACTGCAGGCTTATCGAGTGGGGTACCTCAAGGTTCGATCCTGGGACCGATTCTGTTCCTTGTGTACATACTCCCTCTAGGACAGATAATCAGTCAGTTTAGTGAGGTTTCTTATCATCTGTATGCAGAAGACATTAAGTTGTACTGCTCTTTTAAGTCTTCTGAGTTACATCAACTGTAATTTCTTATCAACTGTCTGACTAGTTTCAAGCAGTGGTTAAATGATAACTTAGTCCTGAATCCGGCTAAGACTGAAACACTTATAATTGCCCCTGAGCAAAGTATCTCTCAGATAAAGCAACATATTGGTATATTAGGCTCGTCTGTGCAGCCGAGTCTCAGAAGTTTAGGTGTGGTTTTTGATTCTGCCATGTCCTTGGAGCAACACTCGAAGCAACTTTCAAAAATTGCTTCATTCAATTAAGGAACATATCTAAAATAAGAGTCCTGGTATCTAAGGCAGAACTGGAGATGATCATTCATGCTTTTATTTCATCTTGTTTAGATTACAGTAACAGTCTTTTTACTTGTCTTAATAAAAAATAGCTTTATCGCCTTCAGACTGTTCAGAACTCCGCTGCAAGGCTTTTAACCCACAACAGTAAAAGGGCACACATTACACCTGTTTTAGCTTCTCTTCACTGGTTACCAGTGCAATTTAGAATGCATTTTAAAATACTGGTTCTTACCTTTAGAGCCCTACAAGGACAAGCGCCCCCTTACATCTCTGATCTGATACAGCTGCGCACATCCTCACGTAGTCTAAGTTCAACTGGTCAGAGAATTTTAATTGTTCCTCAAACACATTTTAAAACTAGAGGGGACCGTTCTTTTCAAGCAGTGGCACCTAGACTGGAATGCTTTGCCTCCTTCCTCGCACTCCTTGGATTCGGTGGAAATTTTTAAAACACAGTTGAAAACGTCTCGGGTTACATGTGTAACCCTTGTTCCCTGAAAAAAGCAAAACGAGATGCTGCGCTTTGCTAAGCGCTATGGGGAATGATCCTAGTCATGAACGAGCTGTGAATATGTGTGTAACACGTCAATGAACATTGACCGGAATTTATAGCCTCGGCTGATGTAGTCATTAGACGCACCTGTGGCCAGGCTATAAATGGATGCGTCGCCAGGTGTCATCAGATACTTCTTTTTGAAGAGCAGTCCTGGGACGTCCCAGTGAGGCAAAGAAGCGCAGCATCTCATTCCGCTTTTTTCAGGGAACAAGGGTTACACATGTAACCCGAGACGTTCCCTTTACAAAAAGCTTCACTATGATGCTGCGCTTTGCTAAGCGCTATGGGGAACGCAATACCCACGCCGCCATACTGGGGCTGTCCGGACCCCTATGGTTGTGAAGTGTGCTCACAAAACACAAGAGGTCTCAGACATGAGCTTGAGATGTCGACTCAAGGACGTAAGAGTCCGGAGTAGCATAAACATCTAAACCATAAAATTTTATGAATGTGTGCGGAAAAGGACCAGCCTGTCGCATCACAAACTTGTTCAGACATGAGCTTGAGATGTCGACTCAAGGACATAAGAGTCTGGAGTAACAAAGCATCTAACCCATAAAGTTCGCATTACAAACTTGATCAGACATGAGCTTGAGATGTCGACCCAAGGACATAAGAGTCCGGGGTAGCAAAACATCCAAACTATACAAATTTGTCATAGAAATTGAGAATGTGCGCGGAGAGGACCAGCCTGCCGCGTCACAAAGTTGTTCAGGCATGAGTTTGAGATGTCGACCCAAGGGCATATGAGCCCGGGGTAGCATGAACATCTAGTAACATGACCATAAAACCAGATGAATGTGTGCGGAGAGGACCGGCCTGCCGCATCACAAACTTGCTGCAGAGGGAGACCTCTAGCCAAGGCTTAAGAGGAGGAGAGCCCTCTGGTAGAGTGCGCCCTAAAACTTACTGGCGAAGTTTGACCGCATGCCTCGTAGGCCCAGGCAATAATGTCTCTCACCCAAAGTGACATAGTCTTCCAGGAGGTGACTGCCCCCAAGAGAAGAATTGCTGCCCTGACTTTACGCCACTAGCAAATGCGGTGGACATAAGTCTGAAGGGTACAAACTGGACGAAGTCTGAGAAGACTTAGCTGCTCCGGCCTTACAAACGGCAGGGAGCAGAAGGCTAAGAAAATAACCGGCCAAGGGTCGCGAAAGGCACCTTGGGCAGGTAGTTAGGGTGAGGGTGTAAAGAATGGTTTTTGTCATAGCTGGGGCAAACTCTAAACAGGCTGGCAAAAGAGAGAGCCTGTAGGTACCCAAGTCTCCTTAGAGACGTAATTGCCATAAGAAAAACCATCTTGAGAGTCAAAAGTGTCTACCAAACGCTGACGCTAGAAGTCTAAAAAAGGGGGTCTTAACCTATGAAGAGGTCCTAGCAAGGATGCCTCTTAGGGGGCACCCCGCCCACCAAGGCGTGGCAAACCGTAGTGGAGGCCACATAGAACCTGGCAGTGGCGAGGCAAGTGCCCGCTGACAGTTCTTTCTACAGAAAATCCAGAACTGAAGCAAACTGGCAGTTAGCTGGTTCTGTAATATGAACTTAGGGGGGAAACTGGGGAGAAACTGGGGAGACTCGGGGAGAAGTAAAGGAGACATTGCGCTATCAAAAGAGGCGAAGAGGTCCTCTTCTGCCCTGTAAAATCTACCCAGATCAGTTCCAAGTGGAGGGAGCCCTAGCACTTGAAAAGGTCTCGATAGCCTCAAGATAAAGCCCTGTGAACCTCAGTTGGTACCCTTAGGGGCCAAGCATGAAAGGTTTCACAATTCGGGCCAGGGATGAGAAGGTGTTCCCTGTTCGGAATCGCCCAAGGCGAGCCGTCGAGGAGAGGTATTCGAGAAACATATCCTGTTCAGCCAGCGCAGCGCCATTAGTAGGAGGCAAAACCCTTGCTGGCGAACCTTGCCAAGACTCCCAGGAGCAGAAAAACCGGGGGACAAAAACACATACAGACGCATTCAGGGTCATGTATGTGCCTTTAAGTCCAGACCCAAGGGGGCTGGGTGACTTAGGGAGAAGTAGAGGAGACATTGCGCTATCATAGAGGCGAAGAGGTCCTCTTCTGACCTAGATTTGTTCACTACCTCAGAGTAAATCTGCTCCCACACACATAGGCATCCAGGGACGAAACTGTCCTGAGTGACAGGAGCTGCCCTGGGCCCCAAGGAGGATCCAACGTGCCAGAAATTCAGCTGATGTGAATGTGGATCCCCCGATGATTTATGTAAGAGGCTACCACTGTATTGCCCACCCGCACCAAGACATGGCAGCCTCAGGAGGAAGTATTTCAGGGCCAGAAATACGGCCATCAGCTCGAGACAGTTACTGTGACAACTGAACTGACGACCCTCCTATCCCTTTAAGCCGGACGACCACTTAAGGCCGCTACCCAGCCCGTCAGGGAGGCGTCTGTCATTAGCAGCGATGACAAGACGCACCTAGAGTGGGACCCAAGGTAAGAACCGGGGTCTGAACCACATAGAAAGGGAACGAAGCATTTGGTGCGTAACCCTTATTTGCCTTAGGGGACCGGCCCTCGGATAAAACCCCCTGGCTTCCAGCCACAGCTGAAGCGGTCTCATGTGCAGAAGGTCCGAAGGGATCACCGCGGACACCAACGCCATGAGACCTAGTATTCAATGATACTGACAAGCAGTGCAACCTCGACCTAGCCTGACCTTGCTCAGGGTGTTCTGAATGGAAACGATTCGTGCGGGAGAAGATTGTGCCTGCATCGAGACCGAATTCCATATAACCCCCAGATGCGTCAAGACGATATCCCTCTAGGGTCGACGGACGCGCTAGCGTGTCCTGCTGGATTTTTTCGTCATTACAGCAGTCCTGCGGCTCTACCACCTGACCCTCTGCCATTCAGTAGCTGACTGTAATTTCTGCACAACTAGTATCACTATCACACCCCCATCAGTGTCCCAGTCCTCCACTATCACCTGCTCTATTTAACCAACACTATAATCCCATCATTGGCATCATCTGTCACCAATCACACACTAATCAAGAACTCTTTTTATTCTCACCACTTCCCTCCTGTCATTGTCTAGTAACTTCAATTGCAACAAGGACTAATGCAGACCACACTGCTTTCCTTAGTATTGTTTCCCTACTAATCTTCGTCTTCAAGAAGTTATCTACAAGTACTCATGCACAAGACACTAACACACTAATCAAGAACTCTATTAATACTCACATCTTACTCATAATTGTCTAGTCACGTCAATTGCAACAAGGATTTATGCAGACCACACTGTTTTCCTTAGTAATGTTTCCCTACTCATCTTCAAATAGTTATCTACAATCTCTGATAAGTACTCTTATCAGTAGTTACTGATACACCTTTGTTTGTTTTTGTTTTTTTTTTGTCTCAATTCTGTGTATTATCAATAAATATCCCTGTTAATGGGGTCACTCCTAATCCCTGTGTCGTCCCGGAATAGCAAAAATATTGGATTTTTCAAAATAGTTTCCTGAACACTTCCCCCTCTGCCATTGGTCATACAAAAATCCCTCCCAAAATCCACTCATTGGTTTGTTATGTCAAACTGATTGAGATACTTCAGAGAATATAATATAAATAAACATTTTTAATACCATTACTGTCAGAGATGTGACCACAGATACAGAGTGGATACAGCACATTTGAATGTGTTTTAGCCAAAATTTTAGCTGGAAGTTGGAACACAATCTCCTCATTGATGTGCAAACGCTATTAATAGCTCTGAAGGGTGCTTTGTGAGCATGCATTGATGTTAAATTTATATAGATTTGTTATTTTATCATTCACATGTGCACATTGAATATGCAAGCGAAGTGTCTTTGCATAATATAGTACACTTTGGTAAATCTACAGAGATCAATACTGTGTCTTGGAGGATCCACTACCTGAATCGATCACTATTATCAAAGTCACCAGCCAGGTCATATAAAACCCTGTATTATTCATTTTGATGCCTTTTAAACAGCTGACAGAAACCTCTACGTTTGCCTCATTTACATCCTTAAATTAAGAGTGAACTTGAAATATGTGTGAAATGGGGTCAAATGAACTGAAGCGAGGCAGGAGGGGCCAGACTAAGATGCCCTTTCTTGAACAGCAACAAATTAGTGTCCTGGGGCAGAGCTTTCTTTGGGACAATAAATCGACTGCGGATTTACCAAAGAAGAATGTGATTGCCCTGGAGACCTTTGCAGCTTTTTTAAACCACAGAGCGGCAAGGTTGTTGAAGAGAAACGTCAGTAGATCATCTTCTATGGACTGCTAGAGAGAAGCGCTGGTGCAGAACTGTGTACAGTGGATGGGGCAATGGAATAGACAGCCCCGAATTACAGAGTGTTAAATGACCTCCACTTCAGAGCAGATGGATAAAAGGGCGAAACATGAGATTCCAACACATGAATGCTAAAAAGCATGAATGCTCCATTGCTGAGCTCCATCTCCATACTCTTCAGACTGAGACCATAACATTTAACAGTCAGCAAACACAAAAACAAATATCTGGAATTATCTTAAATGTGGTTTATAACCTACTTAATTTGGAGCACAAAATGATTTGATTTGACTTATTTTGCATGTAAATCTCTCTGAAGAGATCTCTTCCATAATTCACAACCTTTGAATGAGTTGTTAGGAACTCTGGGCTTTTCATTCTGTTTTGAATAATTTCAATTCTTTCCCTTTTTTTTGTTTTTGTTTTTTATTATTTTTCTGTAAAAAAATATACATTTTAAAAAGTGACTTTAGAATGTATTGTTTGTTTTATTTCCATATCACTGATCATAAGCCGATTACTGGCCTGCAGTCCACAGCCATGCATTTTCCAGTCGAGTTGTAAGTGTAACAGGAGCCAGCTGGTAGATAGCTGTGCAGTGTGTAAAACCTCACTCTCCACTAGCGACTGACACTAGAGGCTGTAGCCTTTAGCCTCCTTGTTAGCGCATCCGCCTCCCACGCTGGAGATGCCGATTCGAGTCCCGTTTGGAGCGGGGCGACCAGGACCGGTCCACGAGGCAGGTGTGGGGATGGCTCGTGGACCACTGCAGGTGTGGGAGATGGCTTGTGGACCGTGGCAGGCACTGGCTTTGGCGCTGGCTCATGGAGCGTGGCAGGTGTTGGCGCAGGCTCATGGACCGTGGCAGGCTTGGGCTCTGGCTCGTGGACTGTGACAAGGTAAACAAGGACCACAAGGTAGACAAGTATTGTATTAATGGGGGTCATATTTACAGAACACAAAAAACTTGGCACTTTTACTTTTAAACTACCTTGAATTCCTATGGTTGAAAAATCCCTAATTATGATATTTATGTACAAGTCAGTATGATTGCATAAAAAAGGATAATTTTTATACACTACTTCACTGTCAAAACTTTTGAAACACTTGACTAAAACGTTTCTCATGATCTTAAATATCTTTTGATCTGCATTTTTTATGCTTAAATGTTCGTAATTAGTTTTGTAGAAAAAAATATAATTGTGCCACAATGTTAATTTATTTCATTATAAAACTAAAATTTTATATATATATAAAAAAAACTGTTTTAAATTGATGAATTGGACGAGATAATAAAGAAAAGAAGCCAATAAGTGCCCAACATAGATGGGAACACCTTCAATGACCAAGCATGCCAAGAGTACATGTCTGCAAATTCTAGGCAAAGGGTGACTACTTTGAAGATGCTAAAATATAACACAGTTTTTATTTATTTTGGATTTTGTTTTATCACATCATAATTCCCTTAGTTCCATTTATGTTATTCCATAGGTTTGATGACTTTACTATTATTCTAAAATGTGAAAAAAAGAAAATAAATATAATAAAAAATGAGTAAGTGTTTCAAAACTTTTGACCGGTAGTGTATATAATTAATTTAATGAATTAATTTAACATGTTACATTGAAAAATTGCATATAAGACTATGTACAGGTCACTAATCCTCACTAATTGCCTTTCTTCTCCATGAAATAATCTTTAATGTGATAATATGACATTGACAGCATGTTAAAATTTGGGCTGTCAATTTAATGCATTAATTTTGTGCAAATAATTATATAAAATGTATATATTAAAAAATGAATGCATTTGATCATGTCAACAGACCGTTATAAGAAGCAATGAAGTCCAGCCTGTTTTCAGGATAGAACATTAAGCGAAACTCCAGCATTATGGGCAACATGCAACTGTACAGACAACAAAACCAAGCTCAAATTTGCTTGACACTAGCAACAGCTCAAGATGAGAATGCGTTCTTGCTTTCAAACACAGCAGGACGGAGCGCAGTTCCAAATGCAGGGAACTCGATATTTGTTTTACAAACTATTGAAAAATGTATGTTTTTATGAAAATAATAGTCAATGATAATAATATAATGACATACTGTATATTGCCAGCCTGCAATATAAAGCATCGGGACAGTATGGAAAATGCTAATTAAAATGAAAAGGAGTGATTTGTAAATTCTACTCACCATGTGCTATATTAAAAGCACTACAACACATTATTTGATGCTTTAACTTATGAATTTAGTTTAGTTGTTTTTTAAAAAAATATATACTAATTTCAAATCAGATGATTGCAACACGCTCCTAAAAAGTTGAGACATGGGCATTTTAGGACTAATAATAATCTGACAAGTTAAAATAACAAGGTGATGTGAAACAGAATGTTACAAACTGTTCTGTGTTTTCCCCTGTCTTCAAGAAACTCTGTCTTGAAATCACCTTCTGCACTACATTTCCCAAGTTGCCTTGACATCATCCTCACCTGTCTTCCATCATTGTGTTTAATTGTTTTGCATTTACCTTCATTTGTGCCCCTATTTAGACCGTCATGTTCAGATATTCCTTGTCTAGTCTATTTCGTAGTAGCTTTGAAGCTAGTAGTTTCTTTGTTCTGCAAGCCTTGTATTTGTATATTCACCTTCTTCATTAAATACTGCATTTGGGTTCACTAACTTCTTTCTCTTCTGGCTCATTGCTGACAAAGGAGATGTCAGGGAGGTAATGCAATAGTGCAATAGTGTAAAAGAAGTCTCATAAAAAGCATAGTCCTTCAAGAGCAAGGATGGGTCGAGGCCAATTTGCTAACAGATGCGTCAGCACATAATCAAGCGCTTTGAGAACAATTGTCCTCAAAGACACATTGGTAGGATTTGGGGCATTTCACCCTCCACAGTGCACAATATAGTTAAAAGTTTCAAGGAATAAAGACTAATCTCTGTGCATAAAGGTCAATGACGAAAACCACTTCTGAATGCATGTAATTAGATCCTTCAGAAGTCATGTTTTAAAAAAGCATTATAAGTCTGTAATGGATATCATGAAATGGGCTCTGGCATACTTAGGTAAACCATTGCCAGTCAATACAATTTGCTGCTGTATCCACAGATGCAAGGTAAGGCTTCATTGTACTGTTCAAAGCAGAAGCCATACAATATTTTCCAGAAGCTCCGTCAACTTTTCTGGGCTCTGTCTCATCTGAGATGGAATCTAGATGGAATCTTGTTTTTTGGTCCACATTACATGTCATATACTCTAGAACAAAAAGGAAAAGGACCATCCAGACTGTTATCAGTGTCAGGTAAAAAAGCCAGTGTCTGTCATTGTATGGGTGTGTGTTAGTGCCCATCGCATGGGTAACTTTGCAGAAAGATCTGTAAAAATTTATAGGAACATATGCTGCCATCCAGATGCTGTCTTTTCCAGAGATGTCTCTACATTAATGCCAAACCACATACTGCCTGTACTATGAGTGCATTGCGGCATAAGCAGAGAGTGTTGGTGCAAGACTGCCCTGCCTGCAGTCCTGACCTGTCTCCAATTGAAAATGTGTGGTGCATTATGAACTGCACAGTATGACAATGAAGGCCCCATACAATTGTGTTGCAGAAAACCTGCAGAATGGATTAATGGGGAAACGTTTTAATTGCTAAACTTAACAAAACTTAATAAGTGTTAATAATAGTGATGTTACACAGTGGTAAACACTCAGCTGTCCCAGCTTTTTTGTAGCTTGTTGCAATCATCCAATTTGAAATTAGTATATATTTTCAAGAAAACAATTAAATTCACACGGTTAAACGTCATGTTACTTTCACAACCTCCGTTCCCTGAGGGAGGGAACGAGATGTTGTGTTGAATGAAGTGACACAAGGGGTCTTCCTTGGGAGCCTCGCGTACCTCTTAACTTCACTTAAAAGGCTAATGTGAAACTGGCAGACAGAATTTGCATGACCCGGACATACGATATAAAGGGAAGTGGGCGTGCGTCTGTCAGTCAGGTCACTGAGAAGAATAAGACACGGCCGTTTACAGTGGTAGGTCTAGTGCTGTGGCAGGAGGGAGACAAAATCTCATTACCTCCCACAGGGAACAGAGGTTACAACAATAACCATGACGTTCCTCTTCTGTCACTCACTCGACGTTGTGTCGAATGAAGTGATACTAGGTGTCCCATTCAAAAGCATCACGCACTAGTCCATGTTACGAGAACTGACGAGACAGGTGCAAGCAGGCTGCTGCGTGCTAAATGCAACTGTGTCGGCTGCACGTAGCCCTCCCAAACGCCCCTAAAAGAGATGTAATATACAGACCTTAGGTTTCCAGCACCCCTGAGGGAGCTCTACAAGCACGGCGACAGGGGGCAGTGGGACTGCCCAAGGGAGACGCGGGTCCACCGACAGGGCCCCGTACCACAGAAAATACATCACAGGGAGATGTCTGAAGAGGGTACTAAGACTGTGGAGCCCAACCCTAGTACAGAGCACCTGTGACTCCAGAGCCATGGCATGCAGGGCAGAGGTGGCCTGTCCGGTGGCGCTGTAGGCTTTCGAGGTCAGTGAAGACGTCATCCTACAGGCTCTGGAGGGAAGTACCGGGTGGTCCAGCCAAGTGGCGGCTTTCTCGGGACACAGGTGGATCACAACCACTCTGTCCACCTGGGTGACCTCCGTGTACATGTGGGCCGCCCTGCCATCCAGGGTAGTGAGACCGGACAGAGTGGAGGGGTCGATTCCGGGCAGTAAAAGGTGCCCTCCATGACTGCGTCAGCTCGTCATGCACTTCCGGGAAGAAAGGAAGGGTGGGGGGACGTGGCTATGAGTGGCACACTGACCCGAGGAACCTATCGAGTAGCCTTGGGGGGGGGGCGTACATCCACACGTCAGCCTCAGACTGGGTAAGCAGACCCGAAGGTGGCAGCCCAGACGAGTCATCCCCAAATCGCCTTCATTGCCAGCCGGGAAGAAGGAATGATGCGGGGGCAGCTGAAGTTGCTTTCTTTCGTGAAGAAAGAAAACCGTGACCGCAATGTTGCCATGGATATGTTCTCGCACTGAGAGCATGAACCATTCATAAAATGCTGCCTGCATGTGATCACAGCCCAGGCACGTGAGGCAGCTTTTATGACTGCAAGAAGTGGAGAGAAATCGACCACATCCAGGAACTACACAGAGGCAGAAAGGCATCTTTAAAAAGACACATCCTGAAAAGGATGTTCAATGCCTGCTGTGTATTGCTCTTTTATTGACTCTTTTAGAGAAACAAACTCTCTTAGGAGGGGAGAACACTCTTTTAGGCAGTGAAAGCGCTGTTGAAGTGCCCAGCTTCCGTTTATACACGTATGTCCAGCATGCAAATTCTGTCTGCCAATTTAACATTGGCCTTTTCTCAAGGTCAGAGATATGCGAGGCTCCCAAGGAAGACCTCGTGTCACTTCTTTCGACACAATGTCGAGTTTCTAAGAGAGACAGTTAGACTGTGGGCCAATAATAGGCTTATGTTTAATAATATGGATATAAATAATATATGGCATTCTAAACCTACTTTTTGGATTGTCTTATCAATGCTTTACTCATCTAATACAATAATATAATTATCTTATACAGTTAGCACATATGCTACATACTCATTAAGCATGTAACGTATGTAGATGCTGGCAAAGGCAATGATGATGACGATGTGAAGAACCCAAGTGCAGTTTTATTAAATAAACATAAATACCAAAACGCTTAACTATAAACTTGAACAAACATTAAACATGAACTTGACATAAACTTGCGGCTCCCGACGCCCCAACACATGAACAAAAACACATAAAACATGACATAAGTCCCGGGTTCCGTAGTGAGCTTGGTGGAAAGGGGTCCCTTGGCATGGTCAGGCATGACAGGGCGTGGAGCACTGGACCAAGGTGGAGCAAGGGTGGGCCTGGACCGTGGAGCAGAGGTAAGCCTAAGACATGGCATGGAGCAGACTCTGGCGTGGCCGTGACATGGCCCGGAGCAGACTCTGGCATGGCCGTGACATGGCCTGGAGCGGACTCTGGCGTGGCCGTGACTTGGCAGGGAGCGGGCTAAGGTGTGGCTGTGACGTGGCATGGAATAGGCTGAGGCGTGGCCATGATGTGGCATGGAATAGGCTGAGGCATGGTTGTGACGTGGCATGGAATAGGCTGAGGCATGGCTGTGATGTGGCAGGGAGCAGGCTGAGGCGTGGCTGCGATGTGGCAGGGAGCAGGCTGAGGCGTGGCTGCGACGTGGCAGGGAGCTGACTCAGGAGACGTGGAAGGCTCAGGAGATGTGGAAGGCTCAGGAGACGGAGCCTTGGAAGACGGAGCCGTGGAAAGCTCAGGAGATGGAGCCTTGGAGGGCGGAGCCGTGGAAGGCTCAGGAGACGGAGCCCTGGAAGGTGGAAACGTGGAAGGCTCAGGAGACGGAGCCCTGGAAGGCTCAGGAGATGTGGAAGGCTCAGGAGAAGGAGCCTTGGAATGTGGAGCCGTCGAAGGCTCAGGAGACATGGCCTTGGAAGGCGGAGACGTGGAAGGCTCAGGAGATGGAGCCTTGGAAAGCAGAGACGTGGAAGGCTCAGGAGACAGAGCCTTGGAAGGTGGAGCCGTGGAAGGCTCAGGAGATGGAGCCTTGGGAGGTGGAGTCGTGGAAGGCAGAGCCATTGAAGGTTCAGCGGGTGGAGCCATGGAAGGTGGAGCCAAGTAGGACTCTGGGGCGGAGCCGTAGAAGACTCTGGGGGCGGAGCCGTGGAAGGTTCTGGGGACGTGGAAGGCACTGGCAGAAACTGGGGAGAAGGTGCCCGCATCCTTCTCTTTCTCCTTTTGCCAACAGGGAGCGTGGTTACGGGGACAGTCGAGACTACAGGTGCTGGCTCTGGGACGGTTGAGGCTACAGGCGCTGGCTCTGGGACGGTCGAGGCTACAGGCACTGGCTTGCTGGCTGTGGCAGATGTGGGCTCTGGCTCGCTGGCCGTGGCAGGCGTGGGCTCTGGCTCGCTGGCCGTGGCAGGCGTGGGCTCTGGCTCGCTGGCCGTGGCAGGCATGGGCTCTGGCTCGCTGGCCGTGGCATGACGATGACGATGTGATGAACCCAAATGCAGTTTTATTAAATAAACGTAAATACCAAAACCTTTAACTATAAACTTGAACAAACATTAAACATGAACTTGACAAACTTAACTTGACATAAACTTGACTTAACCATAGCTTGACTAAACATGGACTACACTCACATACATCAATACATGACAAGAGACAATGGCAAACAAGAGGGCTTAAATACAAGGACATGGGGGAAACATAGCCAATGGAAAACCAAAACTCTAAACAAGATAACAAGACAATAAACTAAAACCAATGACAAACTAGAACTGATAACAAGGTAATTAAACAATGAACCAATGAAAACAAGACACATAAGCATGGCAGGAAACAGGAAATACACATGACAAGGAAACAAGACATGACATGAACTTTTCAAAATAAAAGACATAAAAAACAGGTATCAACAGCATAAATATGAGCTGTGGTTCTCAAGCACGAGATGTAGGATTAAATTTAGCAAAATATGAAATAAAACCAGTTAAAAAAATAACCTTAAAAAGTTGAGGTGATGTACAACATCAACTATGACAGTCAATGTGCCCTTTCATTGGATGATACAATTCAATTCATAGCAGAATGAAAATGAGATTGCTAAGTGCACTCAGGGGCAACATGCAATGTACAGTTTAACAGACTTAGTTCTGAGGTAATTGGTAAATCTTGCACTACACTGGATTGGATAATCAGTGAACAATGGAACACCTGAGCCCCGCTTTCTGCCAGTGGCCACTGTTTTGCATAGCAAAATATATTGTTAGGTGCACCCTAAAGACCCTAACCAAAAGGACTAAAGGTTTTTACAGCTTTGCCATGCTGTAGGGGGGGTCTGTAAATTCAGACATTACAGTACAGATTATTATGTTTCTATAGGAAAATATGGAGAGTATACAGTAGTGATCTCTGGTGTATTTAAAATGTGCAAAAACTCTTGAGCAGATTTGTTGAACTGAGACTAGCAAATTCTACGTTTGCTCAGATTCCTTCTTGACTCATGACCAATTGATTGAATAATGAACCCAAATAAGCCCTAATGCATTAAGCAACACTGATTCATATGCACAAAGACTGAGAATATTTTAAGTAAGCCATTTCCCTGGTGAGGCATGAGAAAATTTCAGACATTGACATGAAATATAAATCATATGGGTGGGGAAAAGAGGGGGAAAATGACAGTTTCATTACATAAACATCTCATCATAACATATGAAACCAAGCCCTGTCTAAAGACCTGTCAGAACACATAAATCTGTAGGGTCTATGATTACATTCTTTAACCATTCTGTATTATCTTAATCAGACCAGTTGGATTTATTTTTAAGCTATATTTGACATTCAATTGCATTATGAAATAAAATTGCTGGTGATCCTTTTGTGGTGTGTTATGGTAATAAGTTTTAGTGTGTTTTCATATCGACATCAGAGAGGCCGTGAACCATTGATGAAATATAATAAGAATTTCTTACTATGACATTTGCACTGATACAAGAATTTAATTTTTTTCAATAGCATGTTTTCCATTAAATGATGCATGTAAAGTTTAGTCTGTGTAAACATAGAATTGCAATTGTTATGACAAGGCAGTAGGCTGTTCCCAAACAGTGGACCAATTGGGGGAAGAAAAAAAAAAGAAAAATTGTCATGTAAATCTGGTTTAAACCCCATCAAATTGGTGTTTTGTGGCTTTTTGTCCATCTGCAGTATATGCTAGTGTGTTCCAAAAATTTGACATAATCAAACCTTTATCAGATATACACATTTGTAATTTACAGTTTCTTTAGGAAAAACAGACTAACAATATTGATGACTCATCTTGCTACACAAATATTTTTCTTTGTGCGACGGGGACTGAGGTGGCAAGGATTCTGTCAGACATTCGTTAGGGAGAGAGATCAGTTTCAGATTTCTCTATTGACTTCAATCTCCTCAATTTTAAAGAACTTGACCTTGTCACAGTGGTACTGAAAACCCGGCTTTGGAAGAGAACGCCTTTATGGAGTCCTCACCACTGGGTGAAGTATTCAAGACCCTCGCCAGCATCCAATAAAACCAGAATCAAGCCCATGTGGAGGTACGCCTGGAGCAGGAACAGTGTTTCCAAGTCCTGCTCCAGGCACAAGCGGAGGACTGGCAGGTGTTACAGAGCCTGATCGCCAAGAGGGGGCTGGCACTGCGACTTTGGTCATAGCCCTGAGCAGAGTTATAAGCTCTTCAGATCCCTGAGCTTCAGGAAGCATGGCCACCCATTCGCTTTTACCCAACAGCTCCGGGATGCCTGCAGGGAAATGATTGCAGGTGGAGGGAACCCGCAGTGCCAAGGATGTCATCGATCTGGTGGTTATTGGAGCAGTTCATCACCCAGTTTCCTCGAGGAATATCTTAGTGGGTCCAGGGCCACCACCTGGAATCACTGGAAGAGGCCATTCAGCTGGCAGAAGACTACATGGCTGCATTTCCATGAGGCAACAAAGCAGGATCTTTTTATCTCTCTCTTCTCTCTCTCTTCTCTCTCTCCACCCCCTGTTTCTCATTCTCCAACCCGCCCCACCCCCGCTCCTCCCAGATCGGACCTGTTTATTGGCCCCCTTATCTGTCCCTTTTCTATCCTTCCTACTCCCCCCTGTCTCCCACCCTCTGGCGAGACCACCCCCATGAGTGTGGTGGGGAAGCCTGAGCCAGTCTGTTGGAGCTGCGGGAAGCTGGGCATTGCCAGGATCGATGTCTGGTGATGGAGGTGGGGACACAGATCCCTGATGCTCCGCAGGCCGCCACCGATCGGGCAGGGGTGTATCAGATACCGGTAAGAGTAAAAGTGGAAACACATCAAGCTTTGGTGGATTTGGTTGTTCTCAAACCTCTATCCACCAACGCTTTGTGCAAGGTGGGGCATTGGATAAGAATAAGCGGGTGAGGGTGAGGTGTGTGCATGGTGGCACATGGTGGTTACCATTGAGATAGGGATAGGGATTGAGAAGGGAAAAATGCATAGATTTGAGATCACGGTTAATTGCCGCCTCACCCATCCACTAAATCTGTGTACAAATTGCTGTGGTTTTGAAAATGTATTACTGTAATATGTGAGGATGGGTCCTGCAAAGCTGTGTCATGGTGTGTGACATGCGATGCTATGGCTGGAGAGGCGGTGCCAGGGCTGTCGACATCTGCTCTGTGTCATGAGGATGGAGACAAGGGAATTCCCATTCTCAGGGGCTTCCCTGAGGGGGAATTCCCTCTGAAGCAGTCACGTGACGAATTCCTCAAGCCGACTTTGACCAAGTGAAAGTAATTGATGGTCAACAACTCCAGCCTAATGTTGTGCTCACATATCCATACTCACGGTTCTGAAACAGGACACTCAGACCTCTCAATTTAACCAAATGGCTGGCCACTTAGGTCATGAAAAGAGTTTGAACCGTATAATGGACCGTTTCTTTTGGCCGGGCATTCACGGTGATATAAGCAAATGGTGTGCAGCTTAGTTGGTGAAAAGTTGAAAAGTGAAAAAAGTTCACCAGCCTCCCAAAAGCGCTATTGCGCCCTCTACCATTGATCTTCAAGAAAATTGCCATGGATCTCTTCGGACCATTAGAGCGGAATTCATGTGACCATCGCTATGTATTAGTTCTAGTGGACTATGCAACACAACGTTAGTGCCTCTACGCAACATCTCTTTCATCTGTTGCACTCCTCAAAATGATCTCCCGATTTGGGATTCCAAAGGAAATCCTCACCAACCTAGGCAGAACATTCATGTCACATACACTACACAAACTGTACAAATTATAATGCATTAAATCGATTCGTTCCAGCGTTTATCACCCACAAACCGACAGGTTGGTCAAACGATTTAATAAGAATATGAAAAACTTGTTTGTAAATTTGTACTCGTAGATGATAAAAATTGGTATAAGTGGCTTGAACCCCTGTTGTTTGCATTACGAGAGGTCCCGCAAGCTTCCACAGGGTTTTCCTATTTTGAGCTACTGTATGGTTGTCGGCCCCATGGTGTGCTCAACATCATATGGGAAGCTTGGGAGGAAGGACGTTAGAATAGTAAGAATTAAATTCAAAACATTCTTGACCTTAGAGCAAAACTCCACACTTTGTGGCAGGTAACACAGGAGAATCTGCTCCATTCGCAAGAATGACAAAACTGACTGTACGACAGGAGCACTCGACAACTTGAATTTTCACAGGGAGATAAAGTGCTTGTATTAATGCCCACTTCAAGCTCCAAATTACTTTTCAAGTGGCAAGGACTCTTTGAAGTCACATGACGAGTTGGAGATCTTGACTACGAGGTTAGGCGAAAAGATAGAGGAGGGGTATGTCAAATATACCACCTCAACCTCCTCAAACCATAGAGGGAGGCGGTGCCTGTAGCCTTGGCGATGGTAGTTCAGGATAGGTTGGAGCTCAGGCTGGAGACAACTCCCAAACCAAATTTGTTTGCATGTGGAAACATCTGGTTGAAAGCAGAATTCGCAGACATATTTTCACCCATTTCCAGTTGCATGAGCATTGTAGAGCACCATATTGAGACCACACTGGGGGTGGTGGTTTGTAGCCACCTGTGTTCCTGAACACAAGAAAAAGGTTTTTCAGGAAGAATTAGAGATGAGATGGGCATAATACAAGTGTCGCACAGTGATTGGGCCAGCCGGGTAGTTCTGGTACTAAAGAGTGAAAGGCTTGGTCCGGTTCTGTGACTACCGGAAAGTGAACAAGTTGTCCAAATTTTATGCTCATCCAATGTCACGAATTGACGAGATATTTGATCGGTTGGGCGGCTCAATTTTACTTGACACTGAACTTAACAAAGGGTTATTGGCATATCCTTTAACTCCAATTTCCCAAGAAAAAAATAGCTTTTTCCACACCGTTTGGATTACACCGATTTGTGATGCTTCGGATCAGTTTGTTCGGGGTCCCGGCCACGTTTCAGCGCCTCATGGACAAGATCCCCAGACCACATATGGCATATGCCGCTGCATATATAGATGATATTATCATTTTTAGTAATGAATGGTGGCAGCATATGCAACATCTGAGAGCTGTCCTGAGGACACTATGACAGGTGGGACTAACGGCCAAACCGAAGAAGTGCGCAATAGGGCGGGTGTAAGTTAAGTATCTGGGGTTCCACTTGGATCATGGGCAGGTGCGTCCACAGGTTAACAAAACCACAGTAATCGACGCCCAAGACCAAAAGGGAGATAAGGCAGTTTTTAGGCAGGCCGTATGTTGCACCTACCTGAGTCAGCAGTGAGGGTATGTGGCATATGTGGGAGAGGGAGAGCGATAAGGCTCGTCACCATGGTTGTGATGATATCTAACACCTGTATCTATGTATAGTGATGGCAGAGGGAGGCCTCAAAAGGCATGCCAGAGCATCGAGATGGCTGAGGGACTGGAGAGCATGACAGCCATGAGAGAGAGAGTGTGTCTATTGTTTTAAAAGTGCTTTCATCACAGAGTGAACTACATTTGTGTTAAAGACCGTTACTGTCCATTGAGTGTCAGCTAGAGAGCAGTGTCAGCTAGAGAGCAAGTTATAGAGACTGACCTGTGAACATTTCTCATTATCTCCTAACTCCTCCATTGCAAAGTTCTTGACCTTGTCAAATGCACCCTCACTGCCATCTGCGGCTGGAATGAGAAGGCTCAGTGGGACCGGATTCTAAATGGGCTTTCTGGCTGGGTTCAGGATGAGATCTACACCCTGGATCTTCCTCCTGGGTTTGATGACTTGGCGGATCTAGCCATTAGAGTGGATAATCATCTCACTCAATGCTGACGTCACCATAGAACTTACACTTGTCTTTAGTGATCTCACAGTTACATCGCCTTCCTCTTCGGCACCCCCTGAACCTGTGTTGGAGGAGGAGCCCGGCTATCACCCTTTGTACGACATCATCGCCTGGCCAGCAGCTTGTGCCTCTACTGTGGATGACTGGAGCACATTGTCGCTTCATGTCCAGTAAAAGGCAATGCTCACCATTAATGAAGGGGTTAATGGTGAGCGTCCACTGGATAAATCCCCTGGGGTTCGGACTCTCCTATCAGCCAGGCTGCAGTCTGGCAACAACATCCATTACATCTCTGCTCAAGTTGTCTCTTGTGCTGAAGGTAATTTCATGGACATTAACATTGTCAACCAGTGGTCCATCCCTATTACTCTATTGAAGGAACTCATAACTGCCAGCACTCTCTGCAATACCGCCCTCACTAAGGTGACTCACACTACTGCCTGACTCATCCTGACTATTTTTGGTAATCATGTTTAAAAGATTAAATTCTTTATCATCCACTCAACTTCAGCTCCTGTGGTTTTAGGACACCAGTGGCTGATTAATAATAATCCACATTTTGACTTGCTAAAGAGCTCTGTGTTGTCTTGGAGTAATTTCTGTTTGTCTCAATGTCTTGATTCTGCCAACTCCCCTGTTTTGTCATGTTCTATGTTGCAGGATGAACCAGTGGATCTTTCCAGTGTACACCAAAATCTACCATGATCTGAGAGCGGTTTTCAGCAAGTCCCCGGCTGCATCTCTGCCTCCTCACTGCCCGTCCGATTGTGCGATTGATCTTCCTTGCATTTCTCCACCTCTGGTCATCTGTTTTCACTATCTTCCCTTGAGAGGGAGGCCATGGATAAGTATATCAATGATTCTCTTACAGTTGGTATCATCCATTCTTCTTCCTCTCCAGCCGAGGTGTGGTTCTTCTTCATGAAGAAAAAGGACGGTGCTCTGCATTGATTATTGGGGCTGAATGACATCTTGGCAAAGAATCGTTATCCTCTGCCATTGATGTCCTCACCCTTAGAACTATTGCAGGGGCATCAGGGGGATTAGGGAGGGGGACAAATATAAGACAGCCTTTAAGACCCCTACTGGGAACTTTGAGTACCTTGTCATGCCTTTTGGCCTTTCCAACGCAACGGCTGTCTTCCAGGCACTCGTTAATGATGGGCTTAGAGACAAGGTCATTCAGTTTGTTTTTGTTTATCTTGACAACATTCTCATTTTCTTCCAGAACAGTCATGACCATGTCCAGCACATCAGGAGAGTGCTTCAGTGACTGCTGGATAATCATTTCATGCACACTCTTTTCTGTTCCTGGGGTTCATCCTCTTGGCAACCGCCAATCCCAGATTCACAAAAAGTGGTCTAGTGGTTCCTGGGATTTACCCATTTTTATCACCGGTTCATCCACAACTTTAGTCAGATCGCTTCTCTGTGAAACTATTCAGCTTGTCCAAAAGCTTTTAGCTCCCATTCTAATAAATATTAATCCATCTTGTCTGTTCGTGGTGGAGGACACATCAGAGCTAGGGGCCATTTTGTCCCAGAGATTTTTCGCATGAGAGGGTGCATCCCTGCACATTTTTTTCTCACCACCTTTACCCAGCGGAACGAAATTACAATATTGGGAACAGAGAATTACTTGCTGTCAGGTTGGCATTGGGGGAGTGAGTCTGCACACCTGTCCTGCAGTGGGGCCATTCGTCCAACCTAGCCTGCCACCCGAGAGCTGATCAAACCCAGGCATTAATTAAGCAGCAGTTTTGGTGGCCATCACTGGCACAGAACTCTCGTGAGTTTGTTTTGGCCTGTTCTATTTGCGCAAACAATAACTTCCAATCGACCCACAGCAGGGCTTCTCCAACCATTGTCAGTCCCTTTGAGACCCTGGTCCCATATTTTCATGGATTTTGTTACTGGCTTGCCCCCATCCAGTTGCAATACTGTGGTTTTGACTGTGGTGGACCAATTGTTGAAGGCGGTTCATTTTATCCCCCTCCCCAAAATATCGTCAGCGAGAGAGACAGCGTGGTTATCACTGACCATGTCTTTTGCTATCATGGCCTCCCGATAGATGTGGTTTCTGACAGGGGTCCCCAATTTGGACAGAATTCAGTCGACAGCTGGGGACGTTAGTAAGCTTAATGTCTGGTTTTCTTCCTCAGACAAATGAGCTGATTGAACAGGCAACCAGGATATGGAGAGAGTCTTGCATTGTGTTGCCTCATGGGAACAGTCTTGGACTTGGAGTTCCAAATTAACCTTGGCTGAGTATGTGCATACTTCCCTTACCATATCGTCTATGGGTTAGTCTCCCTTCCAGTGCTGTTTAGGCTATCAGCCCACTTCATTTCCCTCTAAAGAATCCAATCCAGAGATGCCGTCGCATCTGGAGGGCCGTCGGGGAAGCCCTTCTCCTGACTAGTAACTGAAAGCGTCGGCGGACTGTCACTGCTCTGTGCCCCCAGTTTATGTTTGTGGTCAGAAAGTCTGGTTGTCCTCTCAGGACATTCAGCTCCGACTCCCCTCACGTTAACTGGGAACCAAATTCATTGGACCGTTCATTATCACCAAGGTGCTTAGTCCAGTGGCATCTGACTCAAATTGACCACTTCAACCAAAATTCACCCACTTTTTCACAACTCCAAAATCAAGCCCATCTTTCATTCACCTCTTTTACCCGATACCCCTGTTCCTTCACCTCCTAGACTAATAGATGTTTCTCCTGCCTATTCCGTCAGGTGTCTTCTTGACGTTAGACAGAGGGGTAGGGGATATCAGTACCTGGTAGACTGGGAGGGTTATGGTCCAGAGGAGAGATGCTGGGTTCCAGCTCTGTACATTCTGGATCGGGCCCTCATTGATGTTGTCATGTTCACTGTTGCTCTTATTTTGAAGTTCCTGTTTTGTTCCTGTTTCCCTTTTGGTTTTTGTAGTCCCTTGTAGTTTTATTTTATGATTGGTTTCCCCTGATTAGTTCTCTTTCCCTGATTGTTTAACCAGGTGTTAATCATTCCCTTGTTAGTCCCTTTATGTATTTAAGTCCTTGGTTTCCCTGTTTCCTGTGTTAGTTATTTCATGTTTTATATGGTTTGCGCTATGTTCTCCATGGTTTTTCTTGTTCCTTGTTTTCCCTGGTTTTTGTGCTAAATAAAAGCTGCACTTAGATCCTCTCTAGTTGCCTGTCATCACAGAATAACTAACCGAAAAACATGGATCTAGCAGCAATCTTCCTCCAGCTGAGCCAAGCGAACCTCCCCTTAACTGAATACTCACATCTGTTTAGCACCATAGCCCGATGCACTGGATTCTCTGATGGCCACCTTAAGTCCATTTACCAGCTCGGCCTCCTTGCCCATGGATGGATCGAGCTGCCAGAGACTGGTGATTACACCTGGGAGAGGTATGTGAATTTGGTTTTGAATACGTTTTCTCCTGTGGATACTTCCAACGAGCCAACGCCCATGCCTGCCTCGGCCAACGAGCCATCGCCCACGCCTGCCACGGCCAACGAGCTAACGCCCACGCCTGCCACGGCCAACGAGCCAACGCCCACGCCTGCCATGGTCATCGAGCTGGAAGTCTCGTCCTCCCCAGAGCCAGCATAGCCAGCCTCGTCCGTCCCGGAGCCTGAGTTGCCGGCCTCGTCTGTCCAGAGGAGGAGAAGAAAGTCTCCCAGGGCTCCACCTCCCGAGCTTCACAGTGCTCCACCTCCCGAGCCTCCCAGGGCTCCGACTTCCAGGTCTCCGCCTCCCGAACTTCCCAGTGCTCCACCTCCCGAGCTTCCCAGTGCTCCGCCTCCCGAGCTTCCCAGTGCTGTGCCTCCCGAGCTTCCCAGTGCTCTGGCTCCCAGGGCTCCGCCTCCCGAGCTTCCCAGTGCTCCGATGCCCAGGGCTCCGCCTCCCGAGCTTCCCAGTGCTCCGCCTTCTGAGCTTCCCAGTGCTCCGCGTCCCGAGCTTCCCAGTGCTCCGCCTCCTGAGCTTCCCAGTGCTCCGCCTTCCAGGGCTCAGCCTCCCGAGCTTCCCAGTGCTCCGCCTTCCAGGGCTCCGCCTCCCGAGCCTCCCAGTGCTCCGCCTCCCAGTGCTCCGCCTCCCAGGGCTCCGCCTCCCGAGCCTCCCAGGGCTCCTCCTTCTAGGGCTCCATCTCCCGAGCCTCACAGGGCTCTGTCTCCTGAGCCTCCCAGTGCTCTGCCTCCCAGTGTTCAGCCTCCCGAGTCTCCCAGTGCTCTGCCTCCTGAGCCTTCCATGGCTCCGCCTTCCAGGGCTCTGCCTCCCGAGCCTTCCACGTCTCCTAAACCTCCCACGGCACTGTCACCTGAGCCTTCCACGGCTCTGCCTCCCAGGGCTCCGCCTCCAGTGCCTTCCACGCCTCCTGAGCCCTCCACGGCTCCTCCCCCTGTGTCCTCCATGGCTCTGCTTTCCACTGCTCTGCCTGCTCTGCTTTCCACGGCTCTTCCTGCTCTGCATTCCATGGCTCTGCCTGCTCTGCCTGCTCCGCCTTCCACGGCCCTGCCTGCTCCACCTTCCACGGCCCTGCCTGCTCCGCCTTCCACGGCTCTGCCCCCAGAGTCCTCTACAGCCTGAGACTGCCCCTGACCCCGGCCTGTGGCCTTCTCCCTGGCCTCCTGACCCGATCTCTGTCCTTTGGCCTCCTCCCAGGCCCCCTGACCCGTTCCCTGTCCTGTGGCCTCCTCCCCGGCCCCCTGACCCGTTCCCTGTCCTGTGGCCTTTCCCCAGGCCTCCTGACCCGATCCCTGTTCTGTGGCCTGTTCCCGGGCCTCCTGACCATTCCCTCTCCTGTGGCCTTTTCCCGGGCCTTCTGATCCCATCCCTGTTCTGTGGCCTCCTCCCAGGCTCCCTGACCCGTTCCCTGTCCTGTGGCCTACTCCCCGGCCTCCTGATCCGTTCCCTGTCCTGTGGCCTCCCCCCCGGCCCCCTGACCCATTCCCTGTCTTGTGGCCTTTTCCCGGGCCTCCTGACCCGATCCCTGTTCTGTGGCCTCCTCCCAGGCCCCCTGACCTGTGGCCTTCCCCCCGGCCCCCTGACCCGACCCCTGTCCTGTGGCCTCCTCCCAGGCCTCATGACCCGTTCCCCATCCTGTGGCCTCCTCCCCGGCTTCCTGACCCAATCCCTGTCCTGTGGCCTCCTCCCAGGCCTCCTGACCCAATCCCTGTCCTGTGGCCTCCTCCCAGGCCTCCTGACCCGCTCCCTGTCCTGTGGCCTCCTCCCAGGCCTCCTGACCCGATCCCTGTCCTGTGGCCTCCTCCAAGGCCTCCTGACCTGATCCCTGTCCTGTGGCCTCCTCCCAGGCCTCCTGACCTGCTCCCTGTCCTGTGGCCTCCTCCCTACCTTGCTCCTCTGCTCCCCTTGTGCCCCCTCGGAGTGCCTGTTTGCCCCCTGTGCCCCCTTGAACAATTTGTTTTTAGTTTCTGTGTTTTTTGGGTGTTGTTTTTTTTTGGGAGCATCTGGAATCCGCTCCTTAAAGTGGGGGCTCTGTCATGTTCACCGTTGTCTTTTGTTTTTGTGCTCTTATTTTGAAGTTCCTGTTTTTTTCCTGTTTCCCTTTTGGTTTTTGTAGTCCCTTGTAGTTTTATTTTATGATTGGTTTCCCCTGATTAGTTCTCTTTCCCTGATTGTTTAACTAGGTGTTCCTCATTCCCTTGTTAGTCCCTTTATGTATTTAAGTCCTTGGTTTCCCTGTTTCCTGTGTTAGTTATTTCATGTTTAATATGGTTTGCGCTATGTTCCCCATGGTTTTTCTTGTTCCTTGTTTTCCCTAGTTTTTGTGCTAAATAAAAGCTGCACTTAGATCCTCTCTCATTGCCTGTCATCACAGATGTATTCAATCAACATCATGGTAGCTCTTCTGGGAATGCCATGAGGTGTTCTTAAGGGTGGGGGTACCTGTTTATTCCTGTATGTCTGTCTGTTTTCTTGTTTCCCTCTTTTTAGTACACTTCTTCCAATTGGATTTACCTCAGCCATTGGATTACCTGTTTACTGGACTCTGTCATTACGCTGTGGAATATATTACTCACCTTCTGCATTCAGATCACCTCCATCATCAGCCCGGTTGCTCCAATATCCTTCCGGCACATTCCAATCTGCAGCCTGTGCAAGTTTTATGAACTTTTGCCACTTTCCACCTGCCTGCTGTGTTCATTCAATGAAGACTGTTAAACTTTCTCTGCGATTGAGTCCTCATCCTTACTCTGACACTTACTGTTGCAATTTGACATACATTAACATACAGAATTTGCATTCATCATTTCATTTTTGATGTGTGTTTTTTTTTCATTAAAATAATTTAATATTTCGACACTACATAAAAGACACACTTCCAAATTCTTCTTTTGCACAAATTGTTTAATACATTAATTTTTCCTAATTAATTTCAACATCTTAACATTTAAATCCATTACAATTTCTAAGATATTATCTATGCTTACCAACATACTAAATAATAAATACTAATAATGATACTGTGTCAATATATGGTGGTGATAAACATGGATAGTTTTAAATGAATCATAACATAGTCTTGCATTACTGGTACTATTTTTGTTTTAGATACAGCATTAATACTCTTCCACAACCTGAATACACTGCAGTGTGTCGGTCATATACCACAGAGACTCACTTATCTTGAACTGTCTCATTTAGTGTTCACTGATAGAAGCAATTATGTAGTGCAGGTGTATTCAGGGTCATAGGTCTCCCTAACAATGCCAATTTTTGTTTTGCACTTCATTACTTAAACAGCAAAAAAGTATTGTGGGTGGTATAGGGTAGAAAGGTTCCTATCATTGCCGAATTATTGCTAGTGGCATTGATGAGGACACTATATCACAGAGTTTTGTCAGACCATTTTAAATCTTTAAAGACTTACCCTATGGTGCAAGTAAATAGATGTGGCATTTACTGTTTGTTCACCCTAAATCCATTTGGCTGTACATACAAATGCAGTTCCATGTCCTGTGCAGACCACATCCTGCCCAGGCTCGGGGGGAGGTTAAATGTAGCGAATACGTCAGTTTTCAGGCCACATGTCGAAGTGGCGCGGTGGTAGATCCTACCTAGCGAGGGAAGAGTTACTACAAACACAGTGACTGGGGGGCAAAGGGGACTACCCAAGGGAGACGTAGGTCTGCCAAGAGGGGGACCGTACCACGGAAAATACACGCAGGGGGATTAATCCGTGATGGCCAAACCCTGTGGAGCACCTATTCCAGTACAGAGTAGTTAGTACCCGTAGTGGGTCTGGTCGGGAATTCCTCCACTGAATTCGTGGACCAGAGGGCTTGGGAGGAAAGACATCCAGGGAGCGTGAGTTTAGTGGAAAAGAGCATGTGATCGCTTCACTGGAGGGGAAGGGTGCTATGTGCAAATGGAACACCCAGTCAGTCATTCCGTATTACCAAGTTCTATGTTCTGAAGCGGTCTCATATGCATAAGCCCCAGCCACAGAGGATGCCATATGCCCCAGGAGCCTCTGGAATTGTTTTAGAGGAACTGTTACAAAAGAGGCACATAGACGCCATCTAGCGGCCACTGCCGGATGCATCAATAATTATTGTGTACGAGACTGAGAAATGTGCACATCATTAGCAGTTGCGCTCTGTGAGTGAAGGGTGTTGAGACGTTTCAGCTCTGTGTTTATGGTGTTTATTCATAATTTTGTGCATCCCTTCGAGAAAAGTGATTGTTCCTTTTTCGCTTAAGTTTGATTAGAATAATTCTTGATTAGAGTATTTTGTTCATAGGTTTAATCGGGATATATGCTGAGTCATGCATACTCCTGTATTGTTTACAAACAATTAATAACATTGTGAAATTATTATTTAAGTTATTTCTGTGATTCATATGCTATGGTAATACGGAAACTGATATTCCATTAGTTGTTTTATACGCATTCATATTTAGGAGAATGGTGATTTATAATTTATAACTTTCTGTTCATGTTGTTTATATGGAGCCTGGCATGATTTTATATTGCATTCATATTTTATATGATTCTTATAAGAATCTATAAATAAGGTTCCTTTATACATGTAACATCTATTATTGTTTGTTTATTTGCAGCCACACATATATACTCCTAAAACCTACTAATGACATCAATATAAGCTGAGCTGCAACCACTATGTCCAACTCTGTGTCTGAACTATGCCAATGTGACATCATTACAGTCTAATGTATGTCTGTGCTCTCAACCAAACAGTTCAGTAAAGTGTTTGAACTGATTACTGCCTCCTGTCTATGTTCTGACCGACGCCCCAGGGCGAGAACTATAGCCTCCTAAGTGCCTGTGGTCCTTTCTTTTAAATATGTGGTTCTTTGAGCCAGATACTCCAAGGTAAAGTGCTTACCTTGGTTAAGGATGGCTACTTCTAAAGACAAAAGTGAAGCCCTTTCAGAATCTGTGCGCCCAAAACGGCAAATCCGACTGCCAAATTATTTGTCAGATTACCAAATGAATGTAACAGGCCACAGAGAACTGACTTCATCACATACGGTATATACTACAGCACAGACTGCATTTAGACTCGAAGAGGAGTTGTCATGAAGACACCTCCAGCTGCTTCAAGTCAAGTCAAGTCAATTTTATTTGTATAGTGCCTTTCACAACACACATCGTTTCAAAGCAGCTTTACAGAAGTTCAGCATTAACAGACGATAAAAATGTAATGTCTATAAAGTCGATAAATCATCATCCTTGTGCAGGGCTCCAAACTGTGACTAAAAATGGTCGCATTTATGACCAAATAAATTTATTTGCGAGTGTAATTTCTGTCAAGGTCGCCATTGGCGACAGTAAAAATTTACTCCCTTTGATTTTAAAATTTGCATTACATTTCCCGAAATACATTACAAAAGTTTATATCAAAAGAAATAGCGGGGAAAACGGAGTTCATTGCAGGAACTAACCATTTAAAAAAAAAGAGACTGTGAGAAAACATGGTGACAGTAACGAGCATAAAAAATGCACGTGATCACATAATTGCGAAGAATGCTCCACAGACTACACTGTTAGCACGTGCAGTTTTTCTTGCATGCGAGCTGCGGGACGAAAAGGAATGGAAGGAGTTAAAAATGAAAATATTTGGCGCCTGTTTTTCCCCCTATAGGAGCCAGTGGCTCCTTAATTGATTTTTTGTTTGGAGCCTTGTTGTGGAATTAGATAAGATATGATTCTTTATAGTGTTTAAAAATAATTAAATAATAATTGTATTAATAACCCCAGTGAGCAGCCGCCAGACATAAAAGTCAGGGCTCGTCCAGAGATGAGTGGGGAGCCTTTTATGCTGAATTAGAGGACAGTCAAGCTCAGCTTGGCCAGGACACTCAGCTCATACAGAGTTTACGCAACCGGGTGCGCCATCATGTATTATCCAAATGCTGTAGACCCTTTGAGAAACCCTCACATGCAGATACACACGCATTATTGAATGATGGTGATTTATATTCTCCTGCAACAGGGCAGTCACTCTCAAACACTGTCCATTTATCACCATCACCGTCAGCCTTATCTGCATCACCACAACCCTCACCCCTGTCACTCAAGTCCCAAGTGTCATCTGTGTCATCAGTTGAGTCCCATTCAGTTACCCACTCAACACCACAGAGACTCAGACACACAGTGGAAGTAAATCCCCCACCTCAGGATGATGAGTCATGGCCTGAACCACCACATCCTGTCTATGATGATCCTCCTTACAGAGCTAGAAAGGAGCGTGAGTTTCCAATCAGTTACACTACTTCTGTTGGTTATTCAAATCCAGTGAATCTAGCTGCAAAGAAAGCAGTAGCACAGTCCTATTGTGGACAGTATGCTCCAGGCTATGTTAACCTGGTCCAGATTTCCTCATTCATTCCTTACAGAGGGGATGTCAGGCCTAACACTATGCCACAAAGCATACAAGACCGGGTAAATCCATTACATTATTCCCTCACTAGCCATCCAGTCCAATTTCCATATTCACTACCTCAATCTCCACCCTGGCTGGTTGATCCTCCACCATCACCTCACCAACAATCCATGTATGCTCCTCGATCAATGCAGCAGACTGAACCATGGCTTGCACTACCTGAAATACAATACAGTCAGCTACAACCAACACGTTATGAGACCTTCCCCACGATGCTACCAGCTCAGGAGAATGTCTATCTAGGCCCTAAGCCTTGACACCTGACCACTCCCCCACTGCCACATACACATATAAACTTAAATTTAATCAGCTTGGTCTCATAAAATATATTTGAGTATTGCAACATTTTTGCAAAACTGAAATTACGTGCTTCATTACACATTTGGCTGCAGTTTTAAAGTGAAATGTCCAGTGAGGTCGCCAAAATCGAGCAAAATTAGGTTGTAATCAGACAAGGTTTATAAGGTGAATTTTAGATGGAGTTTCTAATAAGTCAAACGTACCTCCCTTAACCATAACTGTACCCTAAACCTAACCAATTGTGTCCAAAAAGATAAATTAGAGTTGAACAAAACAGACACCCTAAAACCAACACCTAACCCTTACCAATAGTGTTTAAAATGCAAATAAAAAATAAAAAAGGAAAACACACATGAATTGAAGCATGTCATATTGTGTCGCTTCTTTGCTACTTTCACATTCATGCATCTTTGGCTAGATTCGAACCGCGGCCATTGAGCTCAAAATACAACACTCTATCAGGCAAGCTACAAAGCACTCTAATAACATAGGAATAAGTGTGTATATGTGGGTGGGTCTGATAAAGTGTTCTAATGTTTTGTTTTTCAAATCATGTGTTAAAGTAAAAGTGTTTTGATATCATAACATAGCATTGGATGAGTTACTGATTGAAAAATTAGCTTTTTTAGATTAGAATTGTCTTGGTTACTGTCATAAACTTTGTACACTGATGGAGGGAATCAGAATGATGTAGTGACACTAGGGGTCGCTCTTGAGAGCCCTGAAAACCTCTATTCTTTTGAGAAAAGGCCAACCAGGTACTTTTCTCTCTATGTTTTATATCCACAGAGTATTAGATACGGCTGGGACCATCTAACACTATTATATGCATCGGGGAAGGTGTTCTTTTCCGTTCCTGTTCTTTCAGGGGGAAAAGCCCCCACGGAAACCACATCCTGCCCAAAGGGGAGGTCAACGTGTGGAAATACGACACGTGGACTCACCAGCCACACATGCAAGGGGTGTGGTTTAGGTCTTTCCTCAAAGGGAATTACTAAATGAAATAGTATTAATAATAAATTTGCATACCCAGTCCTGCATGTGTAAAAACGTAATCAAACTCCAAACATGCAATCAATATGCTTCAAAAATAACCCATAATAAGCACTCAGTTTTAACATATGACTCTTGTGAACACATATTTAATCAGCTTGGTCTCATAAAATTTACGTGAGTGTTGCAACATTTTTGAAAACTGAAATTACGTGCTTCATCTGACCGGACCAACACATGCTTGTCCCGGATCAACGGCAATAGCATCCACAGGATGAGCATACAGCCAGCAACTCCAGGCAGTTAATGTGCCAACCCAGTCGTGGTCCTGTCCAGGAACCAGCTGCTGCATGCCCATTGCACATGGTGCCCAACTTGGAGGCGTCTGTGGTGTCCACGACACATCTGGCCACCTGCTGTAGGGGAACTCCTGCCTGCAAAAACATTAGGTCTGTTCAAGTGCTGAATAAGTAACCACATGTCAATGCTCCGGGCGAGGGGCACTAAAGGGGCAATCGCATCTGACGTACCTGGAGGTGGGGCAGGTGATGCCATGTTGAGAAGCATTGCTTTGTCCTGAGGTGGCTGTGCTGAGCGGAACCTTGAAGCACTTATCTTGCTCTGCGTATCCGGCATAGGGTAGGTTAGCGACTGAGGAGGAGGACTTCTCTGGTCGTCCTCGAGACTCGTCACCACTGGTTGGCCGTAGGCATGATGCAGGGGTGGGTGGACTGCGTGCGCGGGGCTCTGGCTGCGAGTGCTCGGTGTCTGGTTGCTGTGGCAACGGCAATCATGAACACTGATTACGTGACCCAAGGAGTGAGGAAACCACTCTTTTTTTTTTACAATTTGGGTACCAAAGCCCGTTCGGGGTGCTGTGAACAAAAAAAAAGAAGAAAGCAAAATATTTACCTCCCTGCCCTCTACTGGGGGATGGAGTGGTCTGGATACCAGCTCCGTAGCGGAGTCTCACTCCCTGGGTCATCCATCTCAGGTGAGCTTTGGAGCCTTCCGGGTCCTCGTGCCGGCCCGTGAGATGGGGGGTATCAGCTTCCTGTGGGGTGCTCTACGATGGGGCAGAGAGCTGGGCTTGCGCTGAGGCTGACGCCGCCTGGGCTTTCACCGCCGCAGGGGGATAACCTCGGCGAGCAGACGGGGTGTGGGATCATGAGCCTCGCTGAGTCAAGATGTGCTGGATGGCCTCCGTTTGCTTCTTCACTGCTGAGAACTGCTGGGAGAAGTCCTCAACGGTGTCGCAGAAAATTCCAATCTGGGTGATGGGTGCATTGAGAAAGCGTGCTTTGTGCTCATCTTGACCAGAATCAGCCACAGGGCGATGTCAGTCACCGAGCTCAGCTCCTGCAGCACATCAGGATCAGGACTACTTCCTTGCAGTTCTTTTAGTGCCTTGGCCTGGTGTACCTGCAGGAGGGACATGGCATGCAGGGCGGAGGTAGCCTGTCCAGCAGCACTGTAGGCTTTAATTACCAAAGACAACATAGGCCTACAGGCTCTGGAGGGGAGTGCTGGATGATCCCGCTAGGTGCCGGCGTTTTGCATTATCCACCTTAGGGACCTCCGTGTACCCGTGAACCTCCTCGCCGTCGAGGGTAGTGAGAGCGGACGAACCCTGTGAATGGTGCCTAGAAAACAGGAACCAATCATCGAGTGCTCAGGGGAGGGTGGAGGTTTCCAGTCCAACCGATGCTCGCTGCGGCCTGGGCAAGCATGGTGGTCAGCTCTGCGTCAGGCTCAGACTGGGCGGCCAGACCCGAAGGAAGTAGCCCAGTCAAGTCCTCAGCATCCGACATCGCCAGTGTGCTCTCCGATACAACGATCGAAGACTCATCCTGCTCACGTGCCCCGAAAGACACAATGAATAAACCACACAGTTGTTGTAACGCCTCTAGTGTTTCTTTCACCAGGAAACTGCAGCAAAACATGGAAAGTGGCACGTACAAGTCAGTTTGCAAAAATATAAATAGTGTAGCGTTCATTGTGTGAGACCAGGTTGTATATAATGCAATTTAACAATATTTTGTGTCCAATTTTATATTTATCCAAAGAATTATCAACCGATTAATAAAACACTCTTGCACAATGCATGTTCTCACATTTCCAACATGAGAGTGTGCTGGAAAGTGGGTGTCACAAAACTCGGTGTCTTAAAGATGCCACTTGTAATTTATGACTAGATTTAAATTAAACTAAATTTCTCGACTTAGCTACACCAAAGACTTGACAAATGTCTATATAACCAGGGTTAAAAATAGCCTTGGTTTTAACAATTTCAAGTTAAATAAGGCTGTACTATAATACTATTATATGCAAACTAACATATTTGAAATACAGAATATTTGTTCCATTGTTAACTCTTTGTCCCAATGACCTTGAAAAATAATATTGTAAAATTATTAAAAACTAATATTGTAACAAAAAAGCATAACATAATTACATTTGCTTATTTTCGGAGTTCTAGCAGTTAATCACTGCATTTGTGCAATCATTATTTCTTCAAATGTGCATGTGGTTTGTGCTGTTTTGCATACTGAAAACACAAAATGGTATTTGACGTCATCTGTTGCCCCTTAAAGGGATATTTCACCCAAAAATTTAAATTCTAATATAATTTACTCTCATGTTGTTCCATACTTGTATGACGTTCTAACACATAATATTAGCCTCAGTCACCATTCACTTTCATTGTATGGAAAAAAGATGCACCGAAGATGCTCATGCAGTGGGCTGGGTCTCCATACTATACACCAGACAATACAATTGGGTGCTCAGTATTGTTCAAATGCCTAATTGTTCTGAAATGTATTGTGTTTGGAGAATGTGTTCAATTCTTATAAGTACATCCTTCTTTAGGTTTCTTTTGAAATTTCATAAACTTTTTGCTCGGAGCAGAAAGTCACAATGAGGAAAAACATTATAGAAGAAATAAAATCATCAAACACGCCTCCACACTAATGTCCATAAACACAGCATGATCAGTGCTTTGATGTTGTAATTAATTTTACCTGAGGTATATTCACTTCCCCCATATTTGTTGTTCTGAGCTATACTTCTTGTTCAACGTTAAAATTGGCAAAAACATATCCTATGCGAATGAATAATTATTGCAAGGATCTGCTTTAAGTAATTTTAATAAAAAGTACTTGATAAATTCAACAACAGGTGGGTGTAATGGGTGTAAGTCTGGTATAGTTAGGAGTAGTAGTCTGTGCTGTGCATTTAAACATGAAATTTCCAAAACAAATGAATTGTATGATGAACTCAGCAGTGGTTTTCAACTGGGTCACTGGCCTATTGTGATAGGGTAAGCAAGGGAAAACAATGCAAAATGCATTTTAGTTTTAAATCTAAGTGCAGCATTTCCATAGTTAATATGAAGAACTACACCTGTGGTTACTCTGTTAGGACACTTTTGTGAACTTGAGGAACTGATTTCACACATCCATTAAGTAATAAATGACCAGAGCAGTTGCAAAAGAAGAGCAAGTTATTGCAAAAATGGAAATAAGAAGTCCTAAGAAAAGGTCTAGCATAATTTTGCTAGCAGATGACTCTTGGTTTGATATTTTGTTTTCTATCCAAGCATTTTAATACATTTAGTGCACAAAATGCACTTAATACATTTTTAAGAGGCTGAAAATGTTAAATGTTAAATTTTGCAGCAAACAATACAGCACAAACGTTTACGCCTTTCAAAGGGATAGTTAACCCAAAAATCTCATAGTTTACTCACCGTCTTGCCATCCCAGATGTGTATGGCTTGCTTTCTTCTGCAGAAAACAAATTAAGATTTTTAGAAGAATATCTAATTTCTGTAGGTCCAGACAATACAAGTGAATAGTGACCAGAATATTGAAGCTCCAAAAATCACATAAAGGCAGCATAAAAGTAATCCATAAATCTCCAGTGATTTAATCCATATAATCTGAAGTGACATGACATGTATGTGTGAGAAACAGATAATAATTAAGTTATATTTTTCTTTAAATCTCCACATTCACTTTCATATCAAAAAGTCACATGTGGTGCCTGTTTTACATCTGAAAGAGAAAGTTAAAGGAAAAACTTTAATATTGATATGTTTCTCACCACACCTGTTATATTGCTTCTTAAGATATGGATTTACACACTGGAGTCAAATGGATTACTTCTATGTGTCCTTTATGTGATTTTTGGAGGTACAAATGTCTGATTACCATTCACTTGCATTGTATGAACCTACAGAGCTGAGATATTCTTCTAAAAATCTTCATTTGTTTTCTGCTGAAGAAAGAAATCATGCATATCTGGGATGGCATGAGGGTGACTAAATGGTAAGAAAATTTGTATTTTTGGGTGAAATATCCCTTTAAAGAAAACACTTTAAATACTTTAAGGTACTTGTATATACAAATTAGTTATTGACGATGTTCTGTTCTTGTTAAATTGTTGTTCTTTTTGACTGAAGATTGGTTCTTGGTTAGCCAGAAGGGAAGCGCTGGGCTGGACTAATTCTTTAGATTTTATTTTATAAACGTATTTACTTTCGCTAGTTTTTTTTTATGTGGCAGCAGAGGGCAATATTTTCAATGAACTTCTTAAATTCCTTCTAACACAAAGCTATCATATGTCTTCAGATGACTTGGAATGTAGCACATAAGTCAAATGGACCACTTGGTAACTGAGCAACAAATTAATGTGCATGTCAAGGTGTTGTCTCTTGCTTCCTCTGTGACAGAGGCTTTCAAAAATTTGCATTTTGTCACTTCCATGACCAAGCATCTCATTTAGTAGCAAACATTGGAGAGCAGCAGAGGGTATTTTTAGCCATTTATCAGTGTTTCTGATGGTGAAAGAATTCTCTGCACGATTAACACACACACACACACACACACACACACACATATATATATATATATATATATATATATATATATATATATATATATATATAGCTTTTATTTTATCTATTTACATTTTTAGCAGAAAAATAAATGCCTGTTGGTTGTGAAATGTTAAATGTTTGCTTTCTCTCCATGGGAAGTAGCACAACCACACCATTCCTCTTTGGGTAGAAAAAACATTTTAACATAATCTAAATGAATCGCTTGCTTAGAAGTCATTTTAATAAATATGTAAATGGTTTCTGGGAATCTAGAGGGTTGCATTGCTCCTTGGGCAAGAAGGATAGCTCTAAAAATTTGTCAGGCCTTTTTTTTTTTTTTTTGTTAGAGCCAACATTAAAATAAATTTAAGTAATGGCTCCCTGCAAATGCCAGTTCCATTAGCGGCAAGTCGAAGCGAGAGAGAGGTATGAAACCTTCTCAGAAAGGTGTTTAATGTTTGTCACCACTAATGGTCTACTGGTCATAATAGGGTGGGGCTAATTATCAGACCATTATCACCTTACCTGAATACTCGGACAAATTAATTTCCTCACTGGGGTTACAAAAATATAACAGTAATAATAATGTGGTGCTATTACAGTGTCACTGAGAGTGGTTTAAATACAGATTCTATGGCAATGAAAACAAGCAAAAAAAATCCATCATAACAGGGGTGGCGAGAGGTTGGGAGGAGATCACTGAATGCATGCTGAATATTATGAAGTATATGAGTATATATTTATATAGAGAGAGAGAGCAATGGTTCTCAACAGGTTTTGCGTCAGTTAAGGACCCAGCTTTTACATTTGACATGAAGTGGTGACGCAGAACAGCACTAAAATTATTCAATGTATAATGGTTTGCACAAACATTGGGCTAAATATTATACAAGTATTAGCAGAGACTACTTAGCAGAGATGGGTCACTTCTGTTAACCTTTTAAGCATCCTGCAATATTTGCCAAAAATGCCTAAAAAAGGCCTACCCAAATTAAAATGCATGCTGTTCTTGAACCCTTTGGAGTATATGCATGCTTTTGGTCTCTTTTGAAAGGGGAGGCTTTGAGGTTTGTTCCTAAATAGTCAGAATCACTGGAAGTCTTACTTGTATTGAGTAATAGAACTTTGAACACACTCAAAAAGTGGAAATAAAATTCCGCCTACATTTTTTTTTGTAAAAAGATGCCTGCAGATAACTACAGCTGGGAGGAATTAGCTGGAAAACACAATTGGATCACAGCATGAAGCCTTACCAAACCCAATTTAAAATGTGATAACAATACATTAGAAAATGAGTGTTTTTACACATGTTTATCTAAGTGTATGTATAGGCGCTTTCCAAAAAAGGCCACCTGGAGACTCCAAATGACCCTTTGTAACCACAGACACATAAAATGATGCTATTCTTGAATGCTTTACTGTACAGTCATAATTTTTATTGGCATAAACACATTAGTGTTTTTTTTTTTCAATTCTTGAAAACAAACTTTCTACAAATAAAGAGACAAAACAAGTTCTATTGAATTAAAATGAATGAGAAAAATTGGAACACCCAACCAAGGAGCTCTAGTGCCCAACGGTAAACAGATGTAGAAAGGAAATCCCAACTTAAAGGCAAAAGAGCCAAGCACCTTTTAAATACAGACATCACCTGTCAAGAGTCTATTTAGCAGAGATGAGCCACTTCTAAAATGAAAGGGAGAAATTGGAATGCCCAACCAATAAGCTCAAGAGCTCAATGGTCAAAGGATGTAGAAAGGAATTCCTGCCTTAATGGTAAAAGAGCAAATCACCTTTTAAATACAGACATAGCCTGTTAAACAACTCCAGAACATGCATGAACATTAGCTATTCAAAAATAATTGTAACTTTATTTAGCGTAATATGAGGTAAAGAAGCTAAATTTATGATTCCAGTATTATAATATTTTATTGCTGATTTGAAATATGTTGTTTAATCGTAATCTTGACCAACCAATTTTTGAGATTTCGGTCTTTCCCCATTCAAGTAGTTTAGAGCTGCACTGTCATGACTTGTCAATAACCTCTCAAGAGCATTCCAAAGATGGCCTACAGTGGACTGACTTGCAAGAAAGACTTTGGTTGTACAGGACTTATTAGAATTCTCTGGCATCTAACTATCCAGTAAGATAAACAGTGACTCAAAAAAACTCGCTGGAGACATCAAGTCATTTCTGAAGTTTATGATTCAACTGTGAAACTGTAAAAATATATAAAAGACACAATCACTATATGAAATTAGAAAATTATTGATTGACAATAAAATAAGGACAACCAAACTAAGAAAATGTTAGATAATTTTGTCATCCAATGTATTTAATTTATTTTCTTGATCTGCAATCCCCGTCTCGATACGGCTCAGCTGAGGGAAGAAAGAAATGACACAGACACCCAATGCTATCAAATCCTTCTTCAACGTTTATTGTTCAGCACTTTGTTATATGGTCCAGAAAAAACACATTCCATTGGACCCCCACCAATGAAATAGTTCTTTACCTTATATGGGGGTGACATACATGTTTGAAAAACGTGAAACGTGAGAGTAGAGACAAGAAACACATTCCTATAGAACATCCTTCAAACAGGGAACAGCTGCAGCTTTGCTTTGTGATGACACAGCAAGCTACATCACCCAGAGAAGTTGTTGAGAAGCCTTAATTATTTCACATTGCCCACTTTGATCCTGAAAGGATCACGTAGCTTTCTCAACCAACTTCAGTATCAGGTATATGTACATAATGGAACATGGTGATATTATGCCTGTTTATCATCACATTCAACTTTTGCATTAGTAATTGTAGCAAACATGGGCCAAATAATAACATAAGTAGAATGCATACAGCAATCGATATAATGGAAGACATCCAAGGTGCGAACCACCCAAACATATTGAAAAATTGTCCCCATTTTCCCTGATGTTATCAGCTAATTCTTTATTCAACTTATCCATTTCCTTTCATACCTTCATGAATTCACCATCATCATCAGTGTGACCCGGGATGTATGTACAGCATTTGTCTCCAAACATTTTACATACTCCTCCTCCATCTTTAGCCAAGAGGTAATCCAAACATTTAATACATCTTGGCTGTCCAACACTGTCTAGATATACTTCAGGGTCACTTGAGGCATCACCTTCTAGGTACCTTCGTTTCCGGGTGTTTACCCGTACCTTCATAACATTACCATAAAACATAAACCATCATACATTATTTCTAGGCATTGGAATTACACGTGTGACTCCTTGCTGTCGTGTTGATACTGAACGGGCATAGGCAAGCATGGCCACCTGCCATATGTAGAGTGTTAGTAGGAATGTCTTCATGTTGACTGTTCCGGGTCCCTCCTCAGGTCCTCCTAATTCGCAGATTCCCGGTTGGGCACTGGCGCTGCGTGTTCTGCTCCTCCAGTGCTTTCACCGTTCACCTTGAATCAGTAAGGCCCTCCTCTGGAGCAAGCCTCACGTGGCTTGCGTGGATCCACTGTGGTTGAAGGTCAGTTAGCACCCCCGTTCTGGTCACTGGCAGTACAGTAGTTGGGCCCACTTTGGTTCACCTAAATTCGTTGGTATCAGACACTTTACCAGAACTTGCTGATTTGGAACAAATGGATGAGTAGGGCTTTCTGCAGGCAGAGGGAGAGAGAGATATCACCATTTATGTCATTTAATATTTTAATGAGGGAATCCACATATTTTGCAATCACCACCTCCTTGTCACCTGTGGAGAGAAAGCCAGTGCAGCCTTTGACCCAAGGGGTCGGGAAAGACCTACCCATTAGTATTTCAAATGGAGAGATTAACAACAGAGGATGGTGACATTCTGAGCTCATTCAGCCGAATTATTAATATTTATTATTTATTCTGCCAAATCTTCACCATTTTATCATTTTACCTCACACACGGGAAAGCTTCTGTCTGTTTAGAACGGCAGTTCCGAGTGTGGTAATGAGTCGTGCATCGTAGGCTTGTGTCTATTGTTCTGTGTGCACGTTAGACATGAGTCCAGGATTAATTTTACTGCATTTTGTACCCCATTTATGCAATAAGTTTGATTTCACTTAATTTGAGGCCCAATGTTATCAGATTCAGATGGATTTGCCTGTAACAATTTAATGTTATTGTCTTTTACCAGTTGATTGTGTCATGGAAAAGGTCTCTTCAGCTAGATTTAGGTCTGGACTTACCATAACTTCCGTTGCAGCCCACTTTGCTACTTCATCAGCATACTTCGAGTCTGTGTATATATCGATCGATGTAACTTTAGCCAAATGGCATGCTCTGATCAACGCAAACAACTCAGCAGCTTGTGCAGATTTATATGGGAGCGTATAAGCTTCAATAATTTGATTCAGAAGTTCTGTTACAGCATAACCAACCAGTATACAGAATCATTTGGCTTGGAAGAGGACCCATCAAGTCAATGTTCAATGTTCAATGTAACAATGGTCCCCCTCCAGGGCGGATGATGAAACATCCGGCCTGCATAAAGTACATGTTTTTTAGGCAACTGATGCAATCATGTGAATCGTTGTAAAATTCACCTTTAGTTAGTAATTTGTAATAATTAAGTCGGGGTGTGTACATCGGAGGTTGGTTTATTTGTACGATTAGCAGTAGCCAATAAAATAACTTCTTACCCCAATCAACGTTGTGCTGTCATGTGGTAATGTTGTGCATGATTGTTCCTACCTGGTGAGAGGTGTGCACAACTAATGGATGTGAGAGAACAATACGTTCTGCTTGTTGTACCATCAATGCCGCAGCTGTCACTGCTCGTAAACATGCAGGGAGGCCTTTGGCGACTACCTCTAACATTTTTGACAAGTACGCCACTGGTCTATATGTTCCGCAATGGGACTGAGCGAGGATCGCTGCTGCTGTGCCTGCCGCCTCGTGCACATACAAATGAAAGGGTTCATCATGATTTGGTAGCAATGTCCATTTCAGCAGTCCTCTTGATAGGTTCCTCAGCCCTTGAGAGTGTTGCTTCTCTCAGGATTTTGTCATATAACGAGCAGTTTGGAACCCATGCTCTACAAAATTTCATTAAACCCAAGAAGCTTTGCATTTGAGCCTTTGTTTTAGGGTGTTGGAAGGTAGTAATCGTCTTCACTCTGTCTGCGGAGAGACGTACTGTTCCTTTCTGTAGTTCATGACCCAGATTGATAGTTCAGTTCCACCCATTGCATCTTTTCTTTTGATGTCTTGAAGCCAGCCTTTGCTAATACATTGCACACAACAGTTGTAGCGGCTGTGCATGACTTGATGTTCGGGCCGGAAAGCAGGATGTCGTCAGCATATTGCAATAGACAGGTGGCAGCTTGGTGTCCTTCAAAGTAGCGTGCAATACAGCAGAGAACACAGCAGGCGAGTCTCTAAATTCCTGGGTCATTCTGTTACTGTTGGCCTCCATATGTGAATGTGAACAGCGGCTGCGTAACAGGCATGACTGACACTGAAGAATGCAGAACACAATTTAATAATAGTAAAATCAGTGTGGTCTTCTGGAATTTAGTTAATAGTAGTGCACACATCCGGCACCACTGGTGACAATGGCTTTAATTTTTTCAACTCTTGCTTTAATCGCCATGTATTATTAGCATTCTTTATATGATGTGTGAATGGGTTTCAAAATACCTTGTTTCAGACACTGTATTAATACCTTTTTAATACCTTTGTTTTCTGACAGAGGATACTGTTTGCAGTATACTGGCAAGTTAGAGCGGAGTTTGGCAACATATGGTCTTACATCAATAAGGCCCGCCTCATCTTTGTGGGCGGCCCGTAGCGCTGGGTCGACGTTGAGCATTTCCTGTTTCGCAGCAGAAGTGTTGACAGACGTTGAGCTGCAAACTTCTCCGCAATGTCCTGTATACACAGACTGACAATATACTGAGGGAAACAGCAATTGTAATGAGATAGAATCAAAAGTTATTTTTTCCCCCAATTTTATGCATCGTATCACAGACCAGTGGGCAGAACGGAGAGTCAGGCAAAATCACGAAATCGTGCATTTTAAACAAGTTTGTGTTATCTAGAGATGTTCCGGGTAATGTTGGTGTCATATGACACTTAACGGGAACACCTTTAATTCCCACAGAGTTTAGAGTGCGTCCCGTAATAGAGCCGTCATAGCAATGCGCTGTTAATGAACTTTTAGATGTGCCCGTATCGATGATAAAGGTGTATGGTTTATATATGGTAATTCTTTGCATATAGCCAGCGTCTCTGACAATGTTAGTGAAACGATTTTATATCTGTTTGGGCACTAGATAAAAGGAAATGCAGCTGTTGTATCTTCGCTCGTATCTTTCTTTGAATCTGAATCAGATCCGTCCGCAGCTGCAGCGAATGTGTTGCCTTAGAATTGTGTTAAATCGGGATACAACAGTGTGCATGGTGTCTTTGGGAGGTTAGGGGTTAAAGCTTTATTCACGACAATATCATATTTAGGCGGCTTGTTTTGAAACAGAGACCGCTGCGTGCATTTGATTAGTCTCATTTCGTTCAGGACCTTTGTCCCAGAATGGGACAAACCCCGAGCAGAGTTATTAACGGAGTTAATATCGAGCCAAATTAAACTACGTTTTATTCAATCTCTCATCAGACAGGAATACTTGATACATAAATCAGTCTTACCTGTCTGGAGAGATCCCGGACGAGCCCCCAAATTGTTAGATAATTTTGTCATCCAATGTATTTAATTTGTTTTCTTGATCTGCAATCCCCGTCTCGATACGGCTCAGCTGAGGGAAGAAAGAAAGGACATAGACACCCAATGCTAACAAATCCTTCTTCAACGTTTATTGTTCAGAACTTTGTTATATGGTCCAGAAAAACCACATTCCATTGGACCCCCACCAATGAAATAGTTCTTTACCTTATATGGGGGTGACATACATGTTTGAGCTACGTGTGAAACGTGAGAGTAGAGACAAGAAACACATTCTTATAGAACATCTTTCAAACAGGGAACAGCTGCAGCTATGCTTTGTGATGACACAGCAAGCTACATCACCCAGAGAAGTTGTTGAGAAGCCTCAATTATTTCACAGAAAATATAGATCATAACATGCATGGATTGCACACAATACACACAATATGCACACAATAATTGCAACATTGTATTCTCACAAACATTGCGTCTAACAGCAAAGAAAGATTTAGGATGAGTCACATATAGAGAGCTACAACATTCTGCTGACTCACAGCAGTACTACTGAAACTTCCTGCTTCCTGAAGTAACAGGTTGTCTGTGAATACTTTTTAATATTAAAGTCCTCAATAGAGTAGACATATACAAAAATAATAAATCCTATGAAAAATCTAAATAAATTCAGTCCTGCACATTGGTATTAGTCATTTTACCAAGTGAAGGGTGAATGTGTGCCAAAATAACAAATTGTTTGATTGAACACAATCAAAAATAACAGATATGGATAGCATTTTTACCTCCTTAAAAAGATAATAAGCCTCTTCATTTTGTCCCTATCCGATTACCGCACAATTATTTTAAGATTTGCATTTTATTGTTTGTATTCGGCACAATTATTCCCTACAATCTGTGACCCTATAAGAACAGACTTGCAACCAATTTTTGGTTTGCAACCCACCTGTTAAGAACTGCAGCTATAGAGATTTCTGTGAACCAAGCAACCTTTGTTTGCATTCTTACATAAATTGACGAAGGATTGATCTTTTGCCTTTCTAATTTATAATTTTTACAAATTGCAGACTATTTTACAATGTATTTCTTTGATATAGTCCTTTAATTAATAACATTTCCTCCTTTAAGAGATAACACTAGATAAATGAGTGCAGAAGAGTTCATTTGGACTGAATTTTTAAGAGTGGATAAATTATGTCAAAGAGCAAACAAGGAAAATGCATACCTCAATGATGAATATCTCCTTCATGATCAAAACAACTCCCACCAGCAAAAAAATCTAAATTACAAGCAGGCTGCCACAGATACAGTCTGTTGCTGGTTATTTATTTATTTTTCTATTATCAAAAGCCTTTGAATTATGGGTGAACTCTCATAGGATTTCGATCAATTCAAGATGAAGACAAAATCTCCTGTTGTGCCAAATAAGAACTATACAAGTTTTCACCTTTAGACAAGAATACAATGTATCAATTCTCTTTCATCAATCCAATTATAGTAATGACGTGAGAATGCGAGAGTGAAACCCCCATAGAACAGACTGCTTTCAATCATACTCAAGGATACCTGTCACAGGACCAGCAGCCGGTTGCAGTTAGTTCCGTCCTCTAATCTAATTGGACAAGCAGCACTCAAAGAGTGCTGGTATTTAGAATGAACAGCACTAGGACACTTTGCTGTTTGCATATCTTTTTATCCATGTTTGCAGCATTATTGGTTAGCTCTTAATCCTGCATTTTCTTAATTTGGAACTATTTTCAATAGCTGAACAGAAATACACAAAACAACTTTCCATATTGTGTCTAAACTGTAAGTTAATTGATATACACTTCTTGTTTTTATAGAGCAGTATAAAAGCAGCATCAAACAAGCAATCACGCTGTAGTGAATTTCAGCACTGTTGCGTGATATTGCTTAAATATGTTTCATAACAATCTTTTGGTCTATGTAATTATGGGGTTATAGGTGACTTGTAGTTGTCAAATATTTATATTCACTGTCTCAGAGTCATGTATTGTTTAATGTAATATTGTTTAAAAATAAAACTCTGTAAAAAATAAACATGGAGAAAACACTCCTAACAGCTAAAAACAACAATTATATCAACATCTACTAAGATGTAAGACAGTGGAGAGCTGTATAGTCTAACATAGGGACCGGCCAATTATTTAAAATGTATTATAGCAGAATGCTTATTTTTTTAGTGTTTAAGTGCATTATTTATAGCTATTTTTATCACTCCTTTATAAAAAGTTCATATCTGACATTCGCCTGTCATATTAGTTTTTGAAGTAATGCCAATAAAAATCTCTTCGAAAATATGACACCATTTCTATACTCTTTAGTAGCTCATTGTATTCTTCAGGATACGTTGTGTCTGAATCTGATGCAAGTCGCCACTGCAATGGGGACATTCACACATGTAGTGCTTTTGTATTTCTGACAATTATTCTATAATCTCTTTCCTCCTATTCATCACATTGTAGCAGGAAATTGTTTTCTTCTCTGGACAGTTTAGTTCAAAGAATGGACAGAGATTGTTTCATCCTTTAACAGTCATCATTAAAAGCTTCAATCATCTAAATGTAGGATGTTTATCTGTTGTTATTTTCCAAGCCACATTAGTCTTTCCCTGCCTAACTGTCCTCTCCCATTGGAAAAATCACAAATGAATCACTCCTCAATTAAATTAAATCTCAGTAAATTCTCCTGAATGTAACTATCCTCAATTTCAAAGCTCAACAATGTAGGAACAATAATTGTGTAACATTAATGTGTGTGTTTCACCCATTTGAGGAACAGTATATGGTGGTTATAATGTCAAATTAGATGTGTGTATTCTGTAAAATATTTTGTAAAATGTATACAATAAAATCTAAATATAAATTTAACAACTAGGTTACTTGTGTTTAACGAGATGTGTCGATTATAGTGACACAAGGGGCTTCTTTCGGGAGCCTCGGATTTGAATATGAAAAAAGCCAATGCCAAATTGAAGAACAGAATTTGCAATTCCGCCCCCGGACATACGGGTATAAAAGGCGGGGATTGTGCATCTGTTCAATCAGGTTCTGCACTGAGTAGCCGAGAATTGGCCATTACAGTGGCTTTGTACAGTGTTGTCTTTTTCTCTGCATCAGGGAACAGGGGTTACACTAGTAACCTAGACGTTCCCCTTCTGTCACTCGCTCAACGTTGTGTCAATTGTAATGACACAAGGGGTCCCTATTTAATAGCCCCAAGGAGCATGGGCATCAGACTGCATGTAACCTTCCCCAACGCCCCACTAAGATGTCATATTGTTTTTATTAGGTTCCCAGCATCCGACCAAAGATTTTCCCTTGACAGGTTGGAACAAGCGACGTGACGAGCATGGGAGCAGGCCGTGCCAGCCATGGCCTCTCTCTCTCTATGTTAGATGTGGCTGGGGCCATCTAGCTATTACACTCATGGGGAAGGCATTCTTTTCCAGTCCTATTCTTACAGGGGGAAAAGACCCCGTGGAGACCACATCCCGCCCAGGCTGGGGAGGTAAAAATGTGGCAAATACGTCACATGGGCCTGTTACGCCACACATGGTAGTGGCACAGTGGTAGGTCTTGCCTAATAAGTGAGTAGCTCTACGAACACAGCGACCGGGGCAGAGGGGACTGCCCAAGGGAGATGCGGGTCCACCTGACAGGGGGACCATACCTCGGAAAATACATCACAGAGGGTTACCGTGATAACTGGCACCTATGGAGCACCTATTCCAGTACAGAGTAACTAGTACCTGGCCGGGAATTCTGATCGGGAATTCACGAGCCAGAGGGCTGGGGAGGAAGAACATCCAGGGAGCGTGAGGTTGAGGACTCACCTGGCAGTAAAAGCGTATGTGTTCGCCTCAGTGAGGGGAAGGCATTAGTGCAAGCGGTATGCCTGGTCAGTCATCCTGTGTTACCGAGTTCTACATGCTCGGACCTGACAAAACAGGATGAAACTGACATCTTGAAAAAGAGGCGTCTTTAAAAAGATGTTCAACAATGTGTAAACTCTTTCTAGAGGAAATACACTCTTTTATGAAACACTGGCAAAGCGCCCAGGGAGCGTGGACTGCACTGGCGTGCAGAGAAGGGAGAAAGCCGCTGGTAATGCACTGTAGGATCCAACAGCAATGCTCTTAGAGGTGAGTGGAACAGCAGAGATTGTCTCAGCTTGCTGATCACACAACCGCTCGGCTCTGAAGAAAGAATCTGACTGAACAAATGCACAATCCCCACCTCTTATACCCGTATGTCCGAGGGTGGGACATGCAAATTTTGAGGTCATCAAAGGCATTGGCCTTTTTCATATTCAGAGGTATCCGAGGCTCCCGAAAGGAGCCCCTTGTGTCACTACAATCGACACAACGTTGAGTGAGTGACAGAAGGGGAACAAAAAATACAGAAGAATCAACCTTTAAATTCCATGAATTGAGTATTCGATGAACATCAAAGGATTTGTAACATTTGTACATCTCAAATTTACAAAGTTCATCCAGTACACAAACAATATTATTTTAGTTTTTTTAAATTTTTTTCATATTGTATATTTCAGTGTCTGTGTAAAGTACGTTTACGTACAAATACAAATTAATACTAATGAGATCAAGCTGATTATTACCTTGTTCTTTGCAAATAAGCTTAAAGATTTGCATTAGTAAGAAACTCATACAAAAATAAAATTTTCAAATGAGGCATAATTCCAAAAGACACAAGTAAACAGGAACTCAGTTTGACCCTATGGGCACTACACTCACTTTACCTCAGCAGTGGGTCATGCTTTACAACTCAACCTGGCAAGTTCAGATCTCACTCTCAGCACTGTATCATCTGGCCTCTATAAGAGCTGCCAATGTTACAACAGTCCAACTTGCAATCTACAGAGCAGTATTCAACATATCCAGATGTGAAATGAAAATGATTAGGAGCTAAATGGATCTCATGAAAATGTATTTGATCTTGTTAGTATTTGTAGGTATTCATACATAAAGTATGGTTCTAGAACACACATCTTTGAACTTATGGAAAGACACTGAAAGATTCAAAATCTCCATATTGATTGATCTTTTGCATATTGCAACATGATCATAAGGGAAATCGGCTTGTTATTTTCAAATGTTTTTCCACCTAAAGTCGGAAACCAATGTGCTGAATTCTGGGAAGTGCCACATGTGGTGAATGTTCATGCTATGAAATCACCTGCGCTGTGCCTTTGACATCACATTTATTTTGATCTCCAGCTTGCAAGATACTATTACATTTGCAAAGAAGTAAGTAAAATAAAGTTGATTTGGTTTCAGTACTGTTAGGTTATGTTATTGAATAATAGATTATCAATTATTCATTGATAATGACTTGATCGATTAAACTTATCAATAATTGAATAATAATTTTCAGCACAAATGCATTCAGGAAGCATGCCAGCAGATAGATAAAAAGACTGTCTATACCAGCAGTCACCAAATAGCTTTATTACATAGCGGAGAAGTACATTGAGCAGCAATATAGATGGATACTGGCATCTTTTGTAAAACACACTGCGGAAAACGAAAATGAAGCGAAGTGATTTCAACTTCATGTGACTGAAATAGGGTGACCAGATTTCTGCTTGTGGAAAACAGGACAGCCCTCTCCCTGCAAAAAAATTTAATTGATGTATCCTTATCAAGGCGCATATCAAGGTAGAGGGTGAATTCGCATCTGTAACTGTTGCCACCTACATTTGTACATTTCGCTGGCTGCAATTTTTCTGTGTTCGCTTTTATTTCAAGAGTTTATTGTAAAATGCAGAGCAGTCCAGTCCAAAATTAAGCCGTATGAAAAGCATTGCATTCATGACTGTTGCACTGAGATTTATCTGATGAGGTGTACATGCTGTGTTAATTTATGAGAGCTGACGATCCACAGATGCAGATGTCCCAGGAAGGTATAAAACAAACACCACAACATTCGCTAAGACTCAGAAGTTGATGGTATTGCTCTCCAGCTCACAAAAAAACATCTGTCCATCTCTCAGATATCTTGTTCATGTTCCACTAAGTGATGCGACAAGTGACAATGATTTTCACGCAAGCCCACTCATCAAAGAGCGTGGTTTTGTCAATCAAACTGAGAGTGGGGATCCTGTATAGAATTGTTCGAGGCTGCTCTGAATGTCTTTCCACTCTGGGATGTCTCTCAGTAGGACCCACTCAAGTTTTTTTCTGTGTTCTCCAATGAGCAGCTCCAATTTTGGAGGTAATCCACCGATTCTGAATAAAAGTTTCTCAATGCACAAAAGAAATCATCCGCTTGCATGTCACCAGTTTCAACCAGGGCATCCAACTGCTTTTTAATATCAGAAGTTATGAATGATTCCTCCAGCCTGGCCTGCAAGACTTTACTCAGGTCGTGAATGTACAAAGGCACTTCTGTGGCTGATATATGGTCTTGCTCTACTATCTCCAGCGCATGGTTAAATGTGTCTGTTTGCTTGAGTGCGAAGCCAAGCCAAAGTTTAGTGCAAGGATCACAGAAAATGTCTCTTATAAACTTTTACATTTTATAAAAATGTATGCACACAGACCGTTGAAAATAGGTAGTATTCTTTCAAGAGCTGGACCAAGAGAAAGGGAAAGTGTGTTGCTATGCTGCAGTCATTTCTGATAGTCCAGCTGCACAAAAGTGAGTATGTTGCATATGACAGCTTCAGATTTGGTGTGGGCAGAAGAAAACTTGATCAGTTTCACAGTGCAGTCAGCCGACTGAAAACTATGGCCTTGCACAACAGAAGGATAAGCAAAAATTCCTCACTTGTGTGCACTTCAACTTTTTGCTTCACAAAAATTACCTGGCACTTTGTGTGGCACACATACATTTAGCAGCATCTACATGCTTTTTTGTATGAAGATGAGAGACGTCCCAAGGCATAAGCAAACTAAGCAGCTGCTTAGGGCCCCCGTGGACACCAGGGGGGCCCTAAGAGCACATGAAATGACAGCTTGATATATTTAATTTTTTTAAAAAAAATTTTTGTGATATATTATGCCAATGGACTATGGTTTATGGTATTATGAAAAAATGTAATATTAAACGCAATATTATGTTAACGGGCTGCAGGATGCAAGCACAGTCAGAAAATTAGTTGATTGAACACGCAGCAGCACTGCAGCTAAACAGCAATATCACAAATAAGGACATAGCCCTCTGGTGAAGAGAAAAGGGGAAAAAAAAGCAAAAAAAAAGTTTGTTTGCATATCTTCTTGTTTTAGGAAAGTTCACGTTTGATTAAACATCCGTAAATAGTCTTGACATCTTAATATATTATAATACAACAAATTACTTAGCTAGTTTTAGATTAAAGTTTTTGTCTTCTGTGTAAAAATATCTTCTACCTGGGTACATCTTTTTGTAATAAAAATAAGCTTCTGTTACATAAACTTGGTGTTGATTACAGCTTAACATTATTTACATTAGCCTACTATTTTGGGGTCTTTGCTATTATATTCCAATATCATTATGCTTCAGTTAGCTAGTTATAGATTAAGAGTTGTTGTTTTAGATGTACAGATGGCTTGCTGCTGTGTAAAATAATTTCCATCAAATATATAATCTTATGAAACTTCCCTAGGAACACTGTAGAAAATTTTTGGAGGTGGGCACAACCAATGCCACCTGCCCCAAGTGCCAGTACTAAAGATGATAATAAAGCAGGTGTGTTTTCAACAATCTCAGATCAATATATTTATATGGATAAAGCAGGCCTTTTGTGAGATCTTTATTATATATATTTTTTACAGACAGTAGCATTACCTTCTAATATGACATCTAACATAGCTAGCTTTTATTATTATTTGGATAATTATTATTATTGTCATCTTTCATCAGGTCCATCCTCTGCAGGTGAGGAGTACTTACCAGCACCTGCATCCACGGATCCTACTGTTCCTTCTATGTCTGTTTCAACCTCAGCGGATGTGGTAGGTAAGTTAACTGCACAGCAGCCTTTTACAGAGCAGTCTTCAACATATCCAGATGTGAAATGAGAATGAGGCAGTAAGTCAGTTGCATAAACATGAGGTCTGTGGAGTGGCAGAGATGAGGCTTTTTACTAACTGAACACCTCCAGCAGGTCTGCATAGACTGGGGGATCATGGAATATCCTTTTGGAGAGATCTTTGGTTACATCAGAGGAGTCAGAAGCAGTGGTTGTATGAATCATCTTGGGAGAAGCAGAAAGCTTTGGAGATGAAGAAAAGAAAACATTATCACAGGCAGGGCCAAAGTTAAGTATGTTACCAGAGGGTCAGTCTATCAGGGGATTATGAAGGGGATTTCCCTTGCCAGGGAAAACATAGGATGAACGGGAACTCTGATGACTTTATTAGATAAAACTGTATAGTCTCATTGTGGTACATAACCCTAATATGTAGAGGAACATCAATCCCAGTTAGGGTTAGAGGGTCATCAAAGCAAAGCAAGTGGCACCTGAAAATGTCTAGCATCTTATAAGTCCATGAAGTTCCCAGCGGCACAGAGCCCGCAAAGGACTTTGGGAAGTGTGGCTGATTGCTTTATAAAAAATAAGTAGTCAGTAGAACCCTTGAAGGCACCGACTTGGGAGGAGTAGGTTCTCTCATCACATTCCACCCTTTTCTGGACTAGAGTTGGCTTTTCCCAAAGGTTCAGGGTAAGAAGCTCAGAAGTGACAAGGTTTGCCACAGTATAGACAGCATCTTTCCTTCATTCAGTGGTCTTGCTCAGATCGGGAAAGATGTGAACGATCCAGCTGCATGGGCACCTCAGTACAAGTCAGAGATGTACCAGGGTAGTCAAGGGAAAAGGCTAGAGCCAAGGCTGGCTGACTCAGAATGCTTCCATAATACTCTTTATGCTCCCTATGCCCTTTTTAAAGACAGTTATCCAACCAAATGGCCATATCAGCCAGTCACAGAATCCCTGCCAATTCACCTTTGAGTTCACCAGACAGGGTACAATTAAAATTGATGGTCAGGAATCCTTGATTCCTGCCACTCTCTATCATGAGGTATATAATATAATATAAAATATAATTATAAAAATATCATTCATAAAAAAGTCGGATAAAAGTCAGATACACACAAACACACACACAAAAAGAAATTAGACCAGAAAATAGCACAAAAATATTTCTAACTTCTGAAAGAGAGATCTTTAAATCTATAATAAACCTTACTTACTTTTGTTTTTAGGGACAAGCCCTTTGATATAACCTGACCCAACTTCCTGTTTTAATAGGACATACAGTACATTAACACAGTGCTTGTGAAGCCATTCCATGTGGTCTTAAAGAGTTAAGAGTTAGAGAGGGATTATTTTATCTTAGACTGAAAAGTCTGTTTTTTCCCAGCCTCCTTTCCATCACAGATTGATCAGAATGTCTTTTTTGCTTTACTGTTGGTGCGTTCTAGTGTTAATTTCGTCAGACGAGACGAGACTAAATATGTTCGTCAACGACCTTTTTTTCCATGACTAAGACGAGACGATAACGAGACTGCACCAATGTCCAAAAACGCTGACTAAGACTAAATTAACATGCATTATTGTTGACGAAAAAAGACGAGACTAAAATGTTTTGCATAAAATAAAAACTAAGATAAAATCTCTCTTCATTTTCGTATACAATCGTCTCTACTTTTTCATCATGAGATAGAATATTCAGATGTTACGCCTTCAAAATATTCCGAATGAGTTCGCGCTGTTGCTCTAGTAACGGTTACAGGTCTCATACTCCTGTGGCTGCGACACGAAACTACATGGAGCAAATACACAACAATCATAGACAGTGGCGAACACGCGACGAGCGCCGACGACATGCTAGGTAGAAGGAAGAGGCTCGATATTTGGTCGCATTTTAGGTACAATGATATTGACAAAAAGTTAGAATGTGTCATTATAACTGACAGGAAGCACTGCGGACAAAAAATATCGGGGAAAAACACCACCAACCTTAAGCGACATCTAAAGGCTAACCACCCACACATTCAGGGAAGTTAACTTAAATTAACGTCTCATAAGCTAATGCTGATTTTAGGCATCTACGCTGTAAATTAACCAGTTAGCTATGGTGTTGTGGCACATACATTATGCAGGTTATATATATTTTATGTAACTTATTTGCTTAATAAAATACTCTTCAGAACAAGTTCATCATTTGTGAATGTGTCTCTTAAATCAGAAAACCAGACACGTTTAACAAAGTGAATTCAACATATCATTCAACAAGTGTATTTTTTCAGGTAATTATGACATTTAACCAATATTTGAGATGTGTGAAACATTATTTGACTGAAATGGTTATCTCAGAATTAATCTCAGAAATTATTTATTTAAAAAAAGACTAAAATGTTTTGAAACTTGACTAAGATATATTGTGTTTTCTTTTGACTAAAACTAGACTAAAATGATGAGAATTTTAGTTGACTAAAACTTGACTAAGATACCTTAAATTCTCTTTTGACTAAAACTAGACTAAAATGACGAGACTTTTAGTCGACTAAAACTTGACTAACAAAAAAAGATATGTGAATGACTAAATATGACTAAAACTAACAAGGACATTTGGCATATGACTAAGACTAAGACTAAATTAAAAATAGGTGACAAAATTAACACTAGTGCGTTCACCATGAAACATCTAGTTATGTAGTCATTATAAAAATTATTTAATCAGTTTCTATGTAAGGCAGCATGAGCTGATTTTAACTACCAGTTGGTTTGTTGTGTATGTTCTTAGGCTTGCAGAAAAGTCTGCTGTATGAAGAGATGATTTTTGCCTTTGAACTGTCAATGGAGGGTGGTGAGCAGTGAACTTATGGGAATTTAAGGCGATTTATCTGCTTTTATGTGCTTTTATAGACTGCTTGTTTACTGATTTCATTGTTTTATGACCTGTTCAAGGACTACAAGAACAATTTAGCTTTTGGGCTGAAGCATATAGTAATAGAGGTAAATGAACATTTATGTTGGCAAGTCGTGTCTACTCAGCAGCTCTGTACTGAATTTATTTCATTCTGTTAGGGGACAAGAAACAATATACCTTCTGAAAAACAAGAATGATTCCCTCAAATGAAAATGCATTTTATAATCTGAGCTGTCTCTCTCAGAGAAAGATATTTTATAGTGGTATCATGTAGATACAGGGGCAATAGTTATAAGGCATAATTTGTATCAATTTTTCCATCATGTCGGAATTACCATAATTAAATTTTTAAAATTTGAAGCAAGCTCTAACTTGACAGTCATGTCGTCCTGTGAAAAGAACCAATATGGCAGCATCCTCAGCAGTTAAAGGTTATGGACATTTATACCACAGATCTGTTGAATGCTTGATTCTGATTTGTTGACATATGTTCTAAGGTGTGCAATTATTTTTCAAGTAAATGCATGGCTATGAAGTAGTTCCAGGGCTTGACTGCATAATGGTTCTATATCATTTTGCCAAATTATTTCAGTTATTTCAAAGAGCCATACAGGTTACTGAAACAAAATAACCAATTAAAACAAAGACATTGGTTAAGTACATCGGATAAGAATGACAAACAATGTCTATAATATCCTACATATATTTAAATTTAGATTGAAAAGCATCCTTGGGCTCCCTCTCTTTCTCTCTTTCTCTTTCAGTCTCGTCTTCCATACATACACACACACACACACACACACACACACAAACATGCTACCACAGCAAAATAACCTTATAAACAAAGACATCGGTTAAAGTAAATCAGTTAAGAATGTCAAACAATGTCTATTATAGCCTACATTTATTTCACTTTTGGTTGAAAAGCTTCCTTGTCTCCCCCATACTTACACACACACACACACACACACACACACACACACACACACACACACACACACACTGTTAGTGCGACAATCCTTACGAGGATTCTCCATAGACATAATGATTTTTATATCTAAACTATAGATTATATCCCCTAACCCTACTCCTAAACCTAACCCTCACAAAAACATTTAGTATGTTTTTTTAAGCGATTTGAATAATGGGGACACTAGAAATGTCCTCATAATCCACATTTAAAGCATAATACCCTTGTAATTACCAGTTTGTAACTTTAAAAAAGTCCTCGTAAACCACCCAAACCCGCCCACACACACATTATCTTGTTACTCCAATGCCGGAAAGCATTGGAGTAAGCATCCTCCGTTGCTAGTTCTATCGTGACGTTTTCGAGCTAGCAATGAAGGCTTGAGCTGTATCAAAGATAGATACAATTGATCAATACAACAGTTTCTGTATTATCTGAAATATCTGTGAGAGAAATAGAGTCACCACCATCTTAATAAATAATAATTATTAATAATTAAAAATGTTTGTTATGGTTTACGTTGGAAATATGGTGACACTTGCTGCTGCTGAGAAATGCTTAAACTTACATCTTGGTGATTTTTAAGAAATGTTACATATGACGATAGCTGCAACATTCCCACAGGGTAATCCCACAGGTGATCTTTCTCAGTTTCTGAGCTTCTCTCTTTTGATCCCTCAAAAAAACTCTCAAACACATGCACAAACACACTAAGTGCTCCAGTACAGCAGCGCAAGCCCCTCAATCCTCTGTTGCAAGTTCTGAAGTGACCTTTTCAAACTATCAACGAACTACCAATGAAGACTTGAGCTGTATCAGAGCAAGACTTTGAATCCATGTCCGAAGAATGTAGTGTTTTAGGGACAAAAACAAAAACATTTCTAGAGATAAAACCCTGAATGATGTATTAAGGTGTGATAACCGTCGTCAATTATTCCTTGCACGTTTGTTTGACATGACATCAGTCTTATTATGCCAACATTACCCGGAGTGTGTTCTTTGCTCTTAAACATTTTGCAACAACATATCAATGAGAATTAACAAATTTATGTAGTGTTCAATATTTTGCAGTTATCAACAACAAAGCCGTTTTGGCATTATGAGTGTTGTCATAGAAACAAATAACTTCCGAGTTCCCAAGAAATTAACAGCTCTGAGTAGAGCCTCCGAGTTGCCATCTCATAACTACAGTAATTCTGACATGACATGAACGCAGCATTATGCAAATGCTTTTGAGACAGCTAGGTGCTTTTTTGAAAACAAATTAAGATAATGCTTATTCAAAATAACCACTTAAGAAAAGGGTGAATAAATTCTTGATAATTTCAATCACATTTGACATTTCATTATATCTCAAGTATTTTATAAACAAATTGTTCAACATTGGATCAGTCAATGTGAGCCCACTTTGAACATTTTCCATAACAAATCTATTCGCTCCACTTACAAAAACAATGTGTTTAATAGGGGCCTTTAGCCCCTGAAACATGGAGGCTTTTTGCCCAAATACTATCCTTTCAGTTACCGGACACTTATTGAATTTTTTATTTTTTTTATTGTCACGAAATGGTGTAGGAATGGGGACCCAATTGCAGGAATGAGGAAAAATAGATATTTTATTAAGTAAAAGAATACAAACTTGGAAAAATGTCTAGGTTACGGACATAACCTCCGTTCCCTGATGGAGGGAATGAGACGTTGTGTCGAAGAAGCGACACTAGGGGTCTCTCTTGAGAGCCTTTTGCATCTCTGATCCATGAGAAAAGGCCAATGAGAAATTGGCAGACAGAATTTGCATGTCCCACCCCTGGACATATGGGTATAAAGGGAGGGAAATGCGTCTGTTTCATTCAGGATTTTTCTGAGGAGCCGACAATGAGGTTCGGCAGCAACAGTGGCTCAGTTCAGCGATGTGGCCGGGACACAAAGTCTCATTCCCTCCATCAGGGAATGGAGGTTACATCCGTAACATAGACGTTCCCCCTCTGTTGCTCACTTTAACGTTGTGTCGAAGAAACGATAATAGGGGTCCAATTTAAATCACCTTCCCCAACACCCCCATAAAATCGTCAAAGCCTTCTGGTTCTTTACCCCCGACAGGGGGGAACAAGGTGACGTGCCAAGCATGGAACAGGCCACACCAGCCGTGCATTTTCTCTCTCTATGTTTCTCGCATAGAGTTAAAACGGCTGGGGCCATCTTAACACTATCATATGCATTGGGGAAGGCGATCTTTCCCAGTTTTCCTATTCTTTCAGGGGGGAAAGACCCTGCGGAGACCACAACAGCCCAGACTGGGGGAGGTTAAGAGTGGTGAAATACATCACATGGGCTTTTAGGTAACATGTGGAGAGTGGCACGGTGGTAGATCCTACCTCATTGGGAGGGAGGAGTTGCTAAAAACACGGCGACCGGGGGTCCGTGGGGACTGCCCAAGGGAGACGCGGGTCCGCTCGCAAGGGGACCGTACCGCGGGAAATACACACAGAGGGATATATCCATGTAGGAGCCCGTCCTGTGGAGCACCTATTCCAGTACAGGGTAAATTGAGTACCCGCATTTGTCTTAGTCGGCGAATTCCTCCACTGAATTCGGGGACCAGAGGGCTAAGGAGGAGTCATCCATGGAGCCGAGTAAGTGGGATCTCCTGGGGTAAAAGCGCACAGTATTACTTCAGCGGAGGGAAAAGACTCTAGGTGCAAGCGGTCCACCCGGTCAGTTGTTACGGCGTTACCGAGTTTCTACTGGCACGAACCTGAGCAAACACGGGATGAACTGACTCAACCCTGAGATTGTAAAATCTCGTAAAGGTACTGGGTGTTGCCCAACCCGCTGCTCTGCATATGTCTGCTAGGGAGGTGCATTTGGCCAGTGCCCACAAGGATGCCACAGTTCTCGTTGAGTGTGCTCGCACTCACAAGAGGGCAGGCACGGCCTGGGTGTGATAAGCCAATGCTATGGCATCAATGACCCAGTGGGAAAGCCAATATTTGGAGACAGCGTTCCCTTCCTGCTGTCCACCAAAGCAGACAAAGAGCTGCTCAGAACGTCTAAAGCTCTGCGTGCGGTCCAATAGATATGCAAAGCACATACCTGGGTCTGGGTCTGCCTCCTCCCAGGGCAGCGCTTGCAGGTTCACTACCTGGTCTTTGAAGGGAGTCGTAGGAACCTTGGGCACGTAGCCTGGTCACAGTCTTAGGATCACGTGAGTGTCTGCCGGACCGAACGCTTGCAGGTCCCCGACCCTCTTGACGGAGGCTAGCGCGATCAGGAGGGCCGTCTTCAGAGAGAGGGCTTTGAGTTTGACTGATTCTAGCGGCTCGAAGGGGGATCTGTGAAGGCCTGAGAGGACCACTGAGAGATCCCAGGAGGGGAACATGCTTGACCAGTCGTGGAGGTTCCAGAGGTCTGGGTGCAGATGCCAGGGGAATTCGCCAGGGAGGGGCTGTCACGAGGAGCACGAGATCTGAGAACCAAGTCAGGGAGGGCCAATAAGGGGCCACCAGAGTGACTTGTTCCTTGTCCTCCCAGACCTTGCATAGCACCTGTGCAAGAAGGCTCACTGGGGGAAATGCGTTCTTGGGCAGCCCCGTGGGACAGCTCTGTGCCAGCGCGTCTGCCCCAAGGGGAGCCTCTGTTTGGGCGTTCCAGAGCGGGCAGTGGGAGGTCTACTTGTGCCTTGCTGAACTGTTCCCAAATCAGCTGGAATTACTGGGGGTGGAGCCTCCACTCTCTGCTGGGCAAGCTTTGCCATGATAGCCAGTCTGCTACCATGTTGAGGTTGCCGGGGATGAGAGTGGCATGCAGTGACCTGAGTTGCTGCTGGCTCCAAAGGAGGAGACAATGGGCGAATTGTGACATGTGACGGGAGTGTACGCCGTCTTGGAGATTATTTACGCTACCGTGGTGGTGCTGTCTGATCGGATCAAGATGTGTTTGCCCTGAATTAGTGGGAGAAACCTCCGCAGGGCAAAAAGTACAGCCAACAACTCTAGGCAGTTGATGTGCCATTGCACACGGCACCCCAACCCAATTTTGAGGCGTCTGTGGTGACCAGGACGTGTCGGGACACCTGCTGCAAGGGGACTCCTGTCCATAGAAAGCAGAGGTCTTCCCAGGGTTTGAAAGTTTGGCAGCAGGTGGGGGTGATGAACACACAGTGCATTCCACGGTGCCATGCTCGTCTTGGGACTCGAGCCGCATATGCCTCATAGTGGTCTCATATGCATCAACCCCAGCACTGCGACCGCTGCTGAGGACACCATATGCCACAGGAGCCTCTGGAAATGTTTTAAGGGGACCACCGTGCCTGGCCTGAATGTGGTGAGGCATTTCAGCACTGACTGCGCATGCTCATTGGTGAGGTGCGCTAACATTGAGACTGAGCACCCGGTCCCTGTGGGCGCATAGTAACTCTCGGGAGTGGGCCAGGTTGAGCCAGTCGTCGAGGTAGTTGAGAATGCGGATGCCGGCTTCCCAAAGCAGGGCAAGGGATGCCACTGCGACCTTCGTGAAGACGCAAGGGGACAGGGACATGCCGAAGGGGAGGACCTTGTACTGATACACCTGGCCATCGAACACGAACCGTAGAAATGGTCGATGTCAAGGCAAAATTGAGACGTGGAAGTACGCGTCCTTCATGTCTACCTCTGCGAACCAATCTAGATGCCGGACGCAAGTTATAAATGTGTCTTTGCATGAGCATTTTGAACGGGAGTTTGTGCAAGGCCCGGTTGAAAACTCACAAGTCCAAGATAATCGTAAGCCGGTGCCTTTTTTGGGTACATGAAGTAAGGGCTGTAGAAACCCTTCTTCATCTCGGTCGGAGGGACAGGCTCTAACTGTCTTGTCCACTTCGTGCAACTCAACCATATTCAGCCACAGATGACGTTCCTGAACCAAGAGTGTGGCCATCGCCTGCCCGAGTGACCGCGCTGTGACTTTCGTGGCCCTGAGGGTGAGGTCGGTCGCTGAGCGCAGTTCCTGTAGCACGTCGGGATCAGGACTACCCAAGTGCAGATCTTTAAGTGCCTTGGCCTGGTGGACTTGCAGGAGGGCCATGGCATGTAGGGCAGAAGTGGCCTGTCAATTGGCGCTGTAGGCTTTGGAGGTCAGTGAAGACGTCATCTTACAGGCCTTGTAGGGGAGCACATGGCGGCCCCGCCAGGTGGCGGTGTTCTCTGGACACAGGTGAATCGCAACCGCTCTGTCCACCTGGGGGACTGCAGTGTCTCCGTTGGCCGCTCCGCCATCAAGGGTAGCGAGAGCGGATGAGCGAGTGGCACGGTGACAGGTGGAGAAGGGAGTCTGCCACGAACTCGTCAGCTCATGCACTTCCAGGAAGAAAGGAACTGGGGGCGGGGGGGTCGTGGCTGTGAGCGGTGCACAGACCCGAGGAAACAATCATCCATCCTCGAAGGCTGTGGGGAGGATGGAGGGTTCCAGTCCAGCCCCACGCTGACGACGGCCCGGGCAAGCATGTTGGACATCTGGTCGTCAGCCTCAGACTGGTCGTGCTGACCCGAGGGCGGCAGCCCAGTCGAGTCATCCGCGTCTGACGCCAGATCACTCTCCGATGCAGCGGCGAGCTCATCCAGCTCAGGGGGCTCAAGAAGATAGGCAGGCTGGCTCTGAGGAGAGCCGCTGTTGCCTCGAGAATGGTCGTAAGTCAACGAGCGTGCCATGGGAAAGGTGGTTCGCGGGGACATACCCAGCGAAACTGAGCCCGCTGCCATCCCCAAATCACCTCCATCGCCAGCCAAGTTGTCCTCAATCCCGTGGGAAGAATGAGCAACGTGGGGGGCTGCTGGAGTGGCGATCCTTCTTAGGAAGGAAAGCCACGACCGCAACGTTTCCATGGTCATGTTCTCCCAGTGAGCCATCCACAAATTCTGCCTCGGTGTGATTGCTGCCCAGACACACGAGGCAGTGCCTGTGACTGTCAGGAGCGGAGAGTACTCTACCACATCCAGGAACTACACAGGGGTGGAAAGGCATCTTTATGAAGACGTGCCTTGAAAAGGACATTCAACACCACTGTGTATTGCTCTTTTTGAGAAAATAACTCTTTTAGAGAAATAAACTCTTTTAACTGTGCTGTCGAAGTGCCCAGGGGCAAGATGCACTGGTGTGCAGAGAAGGAGAAAGCCACTGATATGCGCCATAGATCCAACAGCAATATCACACAGAGATTGGAGGAAACAGACTGTGACTCGCAGCCCGCTGCATACACAACCGGTCGGCTCCGAAGAAAATTTCTGAATGAAACAGATTAATTTCCCTCATTTTATACCTGTATGTACGGGGGCAGGACATGCAAATTCTGTCTGCCAATTTCTCATTGGCCTTTTCTCATGGATTAAAGATGCAAAAGGCTCTCAAGAGAGACCCCTAGTGTCGCTTCTTCAGCCCAACGTCGAAGTGAGTGAGGGAACAAACACTTACAGAGGAGAGAATCTGATAAAACTGAAAAGAAAAATATAATAATCTCTTGAAAAACAACTGAAAGACAAGATTACAAACCAGACTAGGAGACTGAGCAAACGAACGCCAACAGAACAACATGAGAAACAAAATGATCTGACAAACACTATAGAAATAGGAGCACAATTTATAAAGTCAGAGCTCATGAGGAACAGGTGAAGACAATTAACAAACCAAGGACTAAACATGAGAGAGAAATGACGGTAACGAGGAGGAAAAATATTAAATAACAGACCTTAAAATTAAACTTGACACACGATGATCTCATGGAACAGGACATTTTTGCAGTACATAGTGACAAACAGGTGTTCAGAAAAGTCCTGTTGTAGTTTTTGGTGCTATTTAGTGTTTTAGAAAAATCAAATCAAAGCATTTTACCCCAGGGAGCCTTTAACCCCATTGTAACCTATCCTTTCTAAAAACCTTAGATTTATTGAGAGAGGGAGTCTTTGAGGAGAAAAGGGAAATAAACTGACCCCAAAAGAGAAGAAAAAGTATTTTGACATTTTAAATGAAGAAAAGGAGAGACAGAGATTAGCTGCGATAAAAAATAAGATGCCTTGAAGTGCTTCAGTGAAGAGGGTAATAAGCAGGAAAAACCTCTTGTCACATGATCACAGCCATTGAAGTGGTACAAGGAGAAAGGAGGATGAGACAAATGGAAACAATTCAGATTCAAAGAGAGTCATAAGCGTTATTGAAGACTAGTTTAAGTGTCATTCTAGCTGGCAAAAGAATCATTTCCATGGAACTGTTCACTTTTTTGCATTGAAATGTGGAATTTCAACTATTCACAAGATTATTGATTCCCAGAGGACCATTTTTTGCTAAGAGGTTACTCTGGCAAAGCTCAGGGTACCTGTTATAGATCCAGTGAATTGATGAGCACCGTCTACGTTTTCCTTTGAAACAGTACATTTTGAATGGACAAAAATAATGTAGTGCAGAATTTTGTTTGTTTTAAGTTGACAATATTTTTGGTCTGTTCTCTGAGAAGAAAAGGATTGGATGTTTTAAATGTGCATATCTAAGTCAATTTTGTCAGCGTAAAGTAGCACACTAGCATACAGATGGCCTCAATGTTAACACATACATGGACTGCTACAAAACTGTAATTTTGATTTAATGGGAAATTTGTTGACATACAATAAGAGTTAAACAGCTATAAAATTAATGTGGATAACAGCTCAGATATTTCTTCTATATTAGTATAATTACTATTTGATGAGAAATGTTTGGCTTTATACATAAAAGGCTGACTTTTGAGCCAAATCTTAGCAATGTCTTCGCAAACAAATTTCTAGAGGAGACGCATGTGAGATTACTTGGGTTCCCCTTCTGTCACACACTCGGCATGTGTCGAATGTAGTGACACAAGAGGTCTTTCTTGAGAGCCTTTTGCATCTTTAATCCATGAGAAAAGGCCAATGAGAAATTGGCAGACAGAATTTGCATGTCCCACCCCCGGACATACGGGTATAAAGGGAAGCGGGCGTGCGTCTGTCAGTCAGATTTTTTCTTCGGAGCCGAGCGGTTGTGCAGCAGCAAGCTGAATTTCACTACTGTTCCACTCAAAGCAGAGCATTGCTGTTCCATCTACAACACATTACCTGTGGCTTTCTCCTTCTCTGCACTCTGTGCAGTCCACGCCACTAGGAGCTTTGACAGCGCTTCTGAATGAAAGAGTGCATACTTCTAAAATAGAGTAGTTTCCCCTCTAAAAGAGTTTGTTTTCACTCACAAAAGAGCAAAACACAGCAGGCGTTGAATGTCCTTTTCAGGACGTGTCTTTTTAAAGATGCCTTCAGTTCCTGGATGCCGCATCAGCCTGAGTCAAAGTTTGTGGATGGTTCATGTACTCATGACCATGGCAGCGTTGCAGCCGTGGCTTTCATGTCTCAAGGTGAATGACACATCAGCCGCCCCCCGCGTCGCTCCTTCCCATGGGATTGAGGACGACCCGGCTGGCGATGGAGGCAATTTGAGGATGGCAGTGGTTTTGCAATATTTTGATTAATTTGGTACCCACACTGTCAATAAAAGAGCAATTTCCTCACTCCCTGGGTTAACCAGCCATTGCGTGCTGTTTTCACGGTGCCCCGGCATCAAAATCCTACAGTCTCGGTTCCTTACCCGTGACTGCCCATCCCTGGCAGGCCAGCGCTGACGAGTTCCGAAGACTCTCTCCAGGACCTCTTCCTCAGCCTATAACCCACCCTCTGCCTGGTGTGCAGAGCAAGGTAATTGCTTTGAGTCTTTTCTCAGCACCCAAGCCTCGGGACGCGCTTTTGCCTCCCGACAAATTATTACCTGCCCCCACATTTGCAGGTAACTATCGTCCCTCTAGTGCCCCTCGCAGTGGCGAATTTAATCACATAGACGAGTTGGATGGTCCTGGCCAGTCAATGTGACGGGTTGGATAGCGAAAGCCATGCATCCAAGCTAATATGGGTTTAAATCGGGTCTGCATTGTTTCCTGATTCCAGTCCTGCTCTCTAACCCCAAATAATGTAAATGTGTTTAAATACAAAGTCATAAATGACTAGGCTATTGTTTTGCCACAAAGTGTGGCATGTGGGTCAGATCAGAGAATTTAGGAATTCCTCAGTGATAAATACTGTGTGTCATGGGATTATCTTTACTATTGCTCCGTTTTTGGAAAAAAGTAGTGCTTTTAAGGCAACCCAGAGCTGTTTTAAAACAATAGTCTTTATGGGATTAGATTAACTGTTACTCTTCTTAATGGGTTGGCTGGCAAATATCCCAAACCCCTTTTCTGTATCAAAAAAGCTAATGGACCTGTTACGCTTAATGTTGCCCCTAATGCAAATATATCAGATCCCTTTACTCTAATCATATACAGTAGATTAGTACCTCTGCCATGAATTGTATTTTGTATATGTGGTATTTTGAAAGCATTTTTACATGCTTTTTTTTTTTTTCTTAAAACTTTTCTTATCTTTATGCATTTTTCTGAACTGTGTATCATGCAATTTGAATTAATTATATTTTTAATCAGCTAGAAAGAAAAATCTCTATAAAGCGAGGGAGTCTATGTGCAGTACTGTAGAAATTGATATGTTGAGATATAAAGTATTGTGGTGATTAATGTTATCACATATATTGTTGTAATTAATGTTCAACATTTTTCGATTTTTCTTGTATGTTTGTTATTTACCTGTATGTCCTATTTTTAATCAATAGCTAGAAAATAAAGTAAGTTAAAAAACAACATCTTTTAGCACATCCTGTTTGTTGGGATTAATTGTCTGTTTAGAGCAATAACTCCCATTATAGAAACATGTATATTAATTATATTCAATGACAAAATGATGCAAACAGCAACTCTGTGTGCTTCAGGTATATTGAAAAAATGTTCAGTGAAGAAGTGCAAATAATAACTCTTCATAATGGGATGTTTGGCTGCAGTCTGACACAACATCTCACTGTGCTTACCTTCCAATACCAGTACTTATTCTGAATCTGGCAGTTAAACGTCTCGGGTTACTTGTGTAACCCTTGTTCCCTGAAAAAAGCGGAACGAGATGCTGCGCTGCTAAGCGCTATGGGGAAACAATCTTATTGTGAGCTGCTCTGAACATGTGTGTAACACGTCAATGAAATTGACTGGAATTTATAGCCTCGGTTGGTGAGGATCATTGGACGCACCTGAGACCAGGCTATAAATAGGAGGCGTCACCAGAGTGGCGTAAGATTATTTTTCTGAAGAGCGGTCCTGGGACGTCCCAGTGCGGCAAAAGAAGCGCAGCATCTCATTCCGCTTTTTTCAGGGAACAAGGGTTAAACAAGTAACCCGAGACGTTCCCTTTACAAAAAGCTTCACTTTGATGCTGCGCTGCTAAGCGCTATGGGGAACGAAATGCCCACGCCGCCGCACTGGGGCTGTCCGGACCACTGATCGTTGTGAAGTGTTTTCACAGAATGCAAGAGGTTCCAGTCATGAGCTTAAGATGTCGACTCAAGGGCATAAGCCCAGAGTAACAGGACATCTAATACCATAAAATCTGAAGAGTGTGTACGGAAAGGATTAGCCTGCCGTAACACAAACCTGGTTAGACATGAGCTTGAGATGTCGACTCAAGGACATAAGAGTCCGGAGTAGCGGAGCATCTAGCCCACAAAGTCAAAAGATGAGTTTGGGAAGCCGATCCAAAGGCTCTAACTCAAAAGTTTGTACCATGAACTTGGATTTGGCATGAGCCCGGGATGTCGACCCAAGGACATAGTCCGGGGTAGCAAAACATCCCAGCCCATGTAGAAATTGTAGAATGTGTGTGGAGAGGACTAGCCCGCCACGTCACAAACTTGTTCCTGCATGAGTTTGAGATGTCGACTCAAGGACGTAAGAGCCCGGAGTAGCATGAACATCCAAACTATAGAATTTAATGAATGTGTGCGGAGAGGACCAACCTGCCGCATCACAAACTTGCTGCAGAGGGACCCCTCTAGCCAAGGCTTTAGAGGAAGCGAGCCCTCTGGTGGAGTGAGCCCTGACACCTACTGGCGAAGCTTGACCGCGCGCCTCATAGGCCAGGGCAATAGCATCCCTCACCCAATGTGACATAGTCTGCTTAGTAGCGGCCGCCCCCTTGTTGCGGCCCCCATAGCAAACAAACAATTGCCCTGATTTACGCCACTGGCTTGTGCGGTGGACATAAATCTGAAGGGCACGGACTGGGCAGAGTCCGTGAAGTCTTTCCTGCTCCGGCGTTAAAAACGGCGGGGAGCAGAAGGCTTCTAAAGTGACAGGATGTATTGTCGAAAAAGGAACTTTAGGAAGATAATCAGGGTGAGGATGCAAAATTGCTTTGGCCATACCGGGGGCAAATTCTAAGCAGGTCGGCAGAATAGACAGAGCCTGTAGATCCCCAATCCTCTTGAGAGAGGTAATAGCCATAAGGAAGACCATCTTTAGAGTCAGAAGTCTGTCAGACGCTGACTCCAGAGGTTCAAAAGGGGTCTCGACCAGAGCCTCCAGGACTATAGTTAAGTCCCATGAAGGAGTTCTGGCCCTAACGGGAGGCCTCAGTCGCCTGGCTCCACGAATGAAGCGGGCGAGTAGAGGATGTCTCCCTAAAGGCACCCCGTCAATCAAGGCATGGCAAGCCGAAATGGCGGCCACATAAACCCTGAGAGTAGCGGGGCATATGCCTGCTGACAGTTTTTCTTGCAGAAACTCCAGAACTGAAACAATTTGGCAGTTAACTGGATCTGCATCATGTGAACTGCACCACCTTTCGAAGACACCCCATTTATTGGTGTAAATTCTTCTGGTGGAGGGAGCCCTAGCACTAAGAATGGTCTCAATAACCCCAAGCGACAGCCCTGTGTCCCTCAGTTGGTACCCCTCAGGGGCCAAACGTGAAGTTTCCACAATTCGGGCCGGGGATGAAATATTGTCCCCTGTGCTTGAGACAGAAGGTCCCTCCTGTCCGGAATCGCCCAGGGTGAGCCGTCTAGGAGAGACATCATCTCTGAGAACCAAACCCTGTTCGGCCAGCGAGGCGCTATCAATAAGAGGCAAGACCCTTGCTGGCGAACTCTGGCCAGGACTCCCGGGAGCAGAGAAACCGGAGGGAACGCATACAGGCGCATTCTGGGCCACGTATGCGCCATCGCGTCCAGACCCAGGGGGGCTGGGTGACTCAGAGAGAAGTAGAGGGGACATTGCGCAGTCTCTTGAGAGGCGAAGAGGTCCACTTCGGCTCTGTAAAATCTGTCCCAGATCTGTTGTACTACCTCGGGATGGAGTTTCCACTCGCCCGATGGTAAGATTCGTCTGGACAGAAAATCTGCTCCCACATTCAGGCGTCCAGGGATATAGACTGCCCTGAGTGACAGTAACTTGCCCTGGGCCCAAAGGAGAATCCGACGTGCCAGCAAATTGAGGTGGCGAGAACGTAGGCCTCCTTGATGATTTATGTAGGAGACTGCTGCTGTGTTGTCCACCCGCACAAGGACATGGCAGCCTCTCAAATGTTGGAGAAAGTATTTCAGGGCCAGAAATACTGCCATCAGCTCGAGGCGATTTATGTGCCAATCGAGTTGATGACTCTCCCATTCCCCTTGGGCTGGACGACCACTTAAGACCGCACCCCAACCCGTCAGGGAGGCGTCTGTCGTAAGCATCCTGCGACGACACAACGCACCAAGAGTGGGACCCAAGGTGAGAAACCGGGGTCTGAACCACATAGAGAGGGAACGAAGCACTGGGCGCGTAACCCTTATTTGCCTGAGGGGACTGGCCCTTGGATGAAACCCCCTGGCTTTTAGCCACAGCTGAAACGGTCTCATATGGAGAAGGCCCAAAGGAATCACCGTGGACGCAGACGCCATGAGACCTAATATTCGTTGGAACTGAAGAACAGTGCAAACTTGACCTAGCCTGAGAATGCTCAGGGAGTTCTGAATGGAGATGACACGAGCGGGAGACAACTGTGCCTGCATCGTGACCGAATTCCATATAACCCCCAGATAGGAGATTTTCTGGGTCGGGGAAAGAACGCTCTTTTTGGCGTTGAGTCTCAGACCCAGAGAACCTAGATGAGCCAAGACGATATCCCTGTGCTGAACTGCCAGTTCTTGAGACTGGGCTAGGATCAGCCAGTCGTCTAGATAATTCAGAATGCGGATGCCCTGGAGTCGCAACGGAGCCAGTGCTGCATCCATGCATTTTGTGAATGTGCGGGGTGATAGGGCTAGGCCGAATGGAAGGACCCGATACTGGAAGGCTTCGTCCCCAAAAGCGAACCTCAGGAACTTCCTGTGCTGTGGCAGAATTCCAATATGAAAGTATGCGTCCATGAGGTCGATCGTGACCAGCCAATCGAAACGTTGGAACTGAGACACGACGGACCTGACTGTTAGCATCTTGAACCTGAGCGTCTTGACCGAGCGGTTCAAGGCACGAAGATCCAAGATGGGACGCAAACCCCCCCCCTTCTTGGGGACCAGGAAGTATCTGCTGTAATAGCCAGACTTTTTCTCTGGAAGGGGAACATGTTCTATGGCCCCTTTCTCCAAGAGATTTTGCAGTTCTACCTGAAGTAGACATGCCTGTTCCGGACTTACGGTAGTGGAAACCACGCCGTTGAAGCTCGGAGGGCGGCAAGCGAACTGAATTCTGTAGCTTTTTTCTACTGTTTTTAGAACCCACATAGAAATATCTGGCAGAAGTTTCCACGCTGCCAGGTTCTCTGAGATGGGAACTAATTTCAAGACTTCCTGTCGAGGGGGTGTAGAATGTTCCGTGTCCTGGAATATGGCAGGAAGCGACGGTACATTCAACATTTTGTTGGAAACCCCTGTCACCCGAAACACCAAGGGTGGCGGGAGTGAAGAGGTTTCGTGAGGGTATCGGGAGGGCCGAAGTGAATGATACACGCGCCCCGTCCCGAAGGGAACTACCCTCACAAGGTTGGACACAAGGACGTCAGGGCTTCTTTCTCTTGGAGATAACAGCCCTGAGGTCTTGTTTGGGAGGTTGCTGAGGGCGACGAGCCTGTCCCCAATCCTTGCGAGGGGGAGCGCGACTTGCCACGCTCTGCTTCTGAATCTCCCTCCTCACAGAATCAGGGCGAGACTGGGTGACCGACGGCCTCGCCCCCTGAGTGCGACGAGGAAGGAATTTTCCAAAGGCTTCCTCATGGCTTTTCGCCTCCTGGAATCTGGAGATAACCGTGTTCATGGCGTCTCCAAAGAGACCAGAAGGAGAAACTGGGGCATCAAGAAGGAAAACCCTGTCCTTATCCTTGATGCCGGATAGATTCAGCCATAAGTGCCTTTCAGTGCTAACCAAAGCGGACATAGACCGGCCAATAGCACGGGCTGACTGCTTGGTGGCACGGAGAGACAAATCGGTAGCTCGACGAAGCTCAGAGAAAGCTTCATCGTCGAGACTTCTTCCAGCACTCAAATCTTTAAGCAGGTCAGCCTGGTATGCCTGCAAAACAGCCATGGGTGTGCAGCGCAGCACCAGCCTGACCAGCCGCTTGATATGCTCTCCCGACCAGCATGGAGGTTACCCTGCATGGCTTAGAAGGGAGAGCAGATTTATTAAGTGATGATGCCGAACCCGGCGAGAGATAACCCGCAAGTGTCTCTTCAACCGGTGGCATCTTTAAATACCCTCGCGCCTCAGCGCCTACGATAGTCGAATATATTGACATCGAGGGCACGTGAATGCGCGAGGTATAAGGCTTATTCCAAGACCGAGAAAGCTCGTCATGGAGATCATCAAAGAAGGGAAGGGACTGATGAGGTGTTCCCTTCCCTTGGTCACCAGACAGAAATCTGTCCTCTAACTTAGAGCGCTTGGGGGGAACTTGGTCACGTGGCCAGTCTATTTGAAGCCTGGCCACCGCGCGAGTAATCACATCGAGCAGCTCCTCCGAAGATTTAGAATCGCGATTGGAGCGCTCAGATGCGGTTAACTCTAAATCTGACCCAAGGGAAAGGAGGTCCCCCTCGTGAACTGAAGAGGCGCCGAAGCACGCTTCAGGATCACGCGAGGGACCAGCAGGATCTGGGGAGAGAGCGAGCGAAAGGGGCGAACCCGTCTCTCGCTCCTCAGCCAGATCCATGCGAGAGCCCCACGAATGAAGTGTGGGTGCCGGCTCTCGGAAGTAAGCAAGGCGAGCGCGAAGCATCCCGACCGAAAGTAGGTCGTAATGCGCGCACCCGCCCTGTTCCAACGCGAGAGTAGCGTGCTCTTCCCCCAAGCAGACAAAGCAAAATTGATGCGTCCCTGTCAGACATAGAACGCTGACAAGGAAACACGCATTGTTTGCCCTGCTTTTCCGCCATTTTCCCCTTTTTTTTTTTTTTTATATATATATATATATATATATATATATATATATATATATATATAAAGAGAGAAAGAAGGAAAGGCTTAAGATTTTTAAACAATTTCTAGCAAGAGTTTCGTGAAAACACACAGAGAAAGCTCTGAAGAAAAATGTCTGACGCCACTCTGGTGACGCCTCCTATTTATAGCCTGGTCTCAGGTGCGTCCAATAATCCTCACCAACCGAGGCTATAAATTCCAGTCAATTTCATTGACGTGTTACACACATGTTCAGAGCAGCTCACAATAAGATTGTTTCCCCATAGCGCTTAGCAGCGCAGCATCAAAGTGAAGCTTTTTGTAAAGGGAACTTCACTTATGACACCCTATTTTCCAAGTAAAGCAACCGTAATTTAAAATCTCATGGATACATTTTAACCCAATTCTAAAAGGTATTGTTGGTCAATAAAGACACCTTGTTAAATTGAAGACACCTTGTATTAGCCTCAAAAGAATAGTTCACACAGTTGTTGTCATGACTGCTCTTTTACATTCAGCGTAAGTGTATGGTGATCTATACTGCTTCAATAAACTTCAATAAAAGACAAAAAAGAACCATAAAAGTAGTCCAAACGATTTGTGCATTATAGTCCAAGTCATCTGAAGTCATACAACACCTTTAAGTGAGGAACAGGGAAAATTTTTAGCTGTTTAGAGATGCTCTCATATCTCATCTGCACTTGTATTCAATATAAAAAAATCCGCTCCAGGTTTGATATGATTGACCCCGAAACTCATTGGTTCTTGCATAACACAACTGATCATGGCATGGCAAGTTCGAAAAACCTGACAACAAATGAGATGTGAGAGTACCAGGACCATTTCAGTCTGTTCTCACACAAAGATGCCATACTTCAGAGAACTTAAACTATAGAGCCCTATGGGCTACTTTAATTGTGTTTCTTGGACTTTTTTTTATTTTGTTTAGTTTTTTTTTTTTTTTTTTGGAGCAAGGCAGTTTAAGTGGCCATCCACATCTAATTTTGTATTTCACAAAATAAAATAATACATGGTCAGAACAGAATAGGTTGAGTAAATTATGGCAAAAGTTTCATTTTTGGGTGAACCATTACGTTTACATATGCCTCAAATATGGTCAGGTTTTGTTTTTTGTTTTTTTATGCAGTTGTTTTGAGCAGATAATGAAAGTGCAATTTTGTGTGATGTGATAATAGACAAGACATATCATAAATACTGTTATCTGGAATTTCAAAAGGATTTTTTTTAGGTTCATATCATTTATGGGATGGAGAGATGCAGAGAGAATAATTACAATATGGATGTGAGAAAGATTGAGCTCACAAAAACTGTATCTGGGCCAAGCATGGGGTCTGTGTGATGAATTCTGCATAAATTGCATACCCTTTCAGCAATTCCCCATATTCTCAACCGGATAAGTTCACAATGTCATAATTCATCTCTAATCTAATGAGCTTCAACACTTGCAAAGCACAAATCAAATTTGGTTAGAGAAGGGAAGCTCTGAAATTTCATTCCAATGAACCTCTCCTGCCAGTTTGACATATACAGGAAGGAGCTAATGAAATTTACTGTGGACACCACATGAATTATCTCCAATAATTTGAATTAAATGTGCCAGGTCTTGTGCAACTCTTTTTAGCTAATTAAAGTTCAGAGATGAAAAAAGACAACATCTTCTCCTAAGGTCACATCATTATATTTTTAGAAAAAATAAAATATACGTAAACTAATTTAAAGGATGTATAATAAAAAACAGCTACTTTGGTCAGCCCGTTATAAAATGTTAGTGACCAATCCTTTCTTAGCATTTGTTATCATTGTGAAAAGAGAAAAAAGCCTATAAGACAAGCTTTTGCTTTTTCAATTGGCCGATTATTATAATGAAGCTCATATCTGAAAATCATTAAAAAAAATCAGCAAGTGAGGTGCCGGCTTAAGCAGACTAGCAGGCTCTAACAGGTACTTTAAATGGATAGTTTTACCCCCTCCAAAAATTTTATGAAGTTTTTTAATTTAATTGTATTTATCATGTACTCACCCTCATGTTATTCCAAATCTTCATGACTTTCTATTTTGCATGGAACACAAAAGGAGTCAGCTAGCAGACTGTCCAAGCTGCTCTTTTCCTTAATGAAAGTATATAGACAGGGGCCAGGGACACACATATGGTGTCAATATGTGGCTGAGTAAATGATAATTATGATATTTGGGTGATCTGGCATAACAATATACATATTTTTGCCTTAAAGTGTTATAATATCATATTTCAGGAGAACGTACACATAATCCTTAAAAAAAATAATTGAAACGAATGAGTTAAATGCTCTTTGGATCATTGTTTTGCTCATATTTTCAATGCCTATCTTAGAGCAACTGCCACCGATATTTGATGCAATCAGCACCACAGGGGATATATAAAAAAAAGAATGACTTGTTGGATGAGCCAATACACAGCTTAAATCATGTTTCATGCCCTACTGTCCCCATAACGACCCACATCTGAAGCACTACGAATCAGCTGAAGAAATTGAATTGGTTTTCCATTATCATAATGCCACTATTACATTAGGAAAAAAGAGCAGTTTCTTCAGTTCAGACTTGGAGATCTCATTTCAAAGCCCAGGCTTATTAAATTTGATTAAGAGGGATTTATCTAATACTGTCAAATTCACAAGATCTCCAAATCTATAGACTTGATCTCATATAACTGTTGTGATGACTCTGGACTATTAATAAAAAAAACACTGATCTGCAAAGTGACTTTTTAAGTACATGGGTCATGCATGAATAAATCTAAAGAATACAAAATAATAAAGCGTTAATGCGTTTAGTTGTAAGTCATTATAGTGTTTGGTTAATTACAAACATGACAAATGATAATTACAAAATAAAGATAATTACATATTTTATTGAGTGTCATCTGTAGAGGACATCGGGACTTGCTAAGAATATGAAGGCAACACACTAAAGGCACAAATTGTGCTTTCCATTTACAAATACATTTTTAGGCTGCAGGCTAATTTTATTCTTTAATTGGGTGATATGCTTGGTCAACACACACTAACTTTTTGCCTGCACCACTAAAACATCACCCCATACCTGTATATTAAATGTCCCTATGATGCCATTTTCTGCTAATTTTGGAGCATTCCATTGGTTTTATCCAATGCTAAAAATTTTTAATTAAATGATTTTAAAATGCTGCCATAATTTAATCATTGCTTTATTTATTTATTGCTTATTTGTTTATTGTCTTGTTTGCCGTGGGACAAAAATTGACTTTCAGAATATTAGAGTTAAAAATAAATAAATAAAAATAAAATAAATCACCATAAAAATGCTCATAAAAATAATCCATGCTTTTTGTGTTCTGTACACCAGATCTTCTGATGCCGTGTGATTGCTTTGTGTGAGGAACATATCACACTTTAAGTTTTTTGGCAACAATCAGCTTTCACATCTGCTTTAGCAGTCAGATCCTGAACAGTGCTCATTTAGACATTCATAACTGCCGCCTCAACATGCATTACGACAGCTTTTACGTCTGTGATGTCAAGTGCCATTGGCTCTCAAATGTCTTGTGACTGATTGCGACATGATAGTGTTTGGAAATATTTTTTTAATGAGATGTGACTGCCTTCATGGTGAGGACAATTTTAAGTGATTAAAACCTATAGTTCCACTCTGCAGCTATTGTATGGTTTTAGAAGACTTTAAATGCAGCATGAGTTGTTTGGAATAGTCCAATAGTGCATTTTTGTAATTTTGTCTAATAAATTATTTTGACAGTACTTCAATCTGCTTGTTACATCTTTTATATTATTGGTAGGTTATATTCTGTCAGATTCCTGGTCCCTGACATAGCTCATGATGTGTTAAATTCCCTTTGAACACACTGATAATTTGTGTTCCTTGAATGCACTGCAAGCGGCTTTGGATAAAATATTCAATGCCTATAACAAACAATATAAATTTGTCACATGTTGAAAGCTTTCTTAATATGCCTCATGTAACACATTCCTGCTTGAATGACTGCTGAAACAGCAAGGTAATTTGCATAATCATAATTGGTATGGCAGTGTTTGCAAATCCAAACTGAGAAATAACTATTTAGTATCCATTATGAAATCTTCAACAATGCAAATGAAAAAAATTAAAACAACTAGACTAGAGCTACAACTCTTGCTCATGAGGGAAAGAGGCATGGCCTAGGAGGGTTCAGCTTCATGGCACCTCTCAGGAACCTGATGATCAGGTCGTGCTTACCAAGGGACTTACCTTCAACTTTGTCATGGTGCGCTGCTATAGCAGCTACGTACACCTTCAGTGTGGAGGGGGACAGCTGCCCCTCCAGCTTCTCCTGCAGGAAGGAAAGAACTGACCCGACTGCGCATCTCTGGTGGTCTTCGCTTGTAGAAGGAGTCCTGGCCTGAGTGATCGTGTTTACCATTGCGGGCGGTAGACCATTTAAGTCTTCCGTGTCCTTCCTCGGGGAAATTTGCCAGGAAGGTGCTGTTGCGAGGAGCATGAGGGCAACGCCATGTCAAGGAGCATTGCTTCGACCTGAGGTGATTGTGCTAAGGGGGACCTCAAAGCACTTACCTTGCTCTGTGACTGAGGAGGAGGGGCTCTTCGGCCGTCCTCGAAACTCATCACAACCGGCTGGCCGTAGGTATGGCGGGGGGCCCTGACCTTGCGTGCCTGGTGTCTGGTGGCTGAGAAAACGGTGGCCGTGTACACCGATTATGTGACCCAAGGATGGAGGAAACCACTCTTTTCTGACAATGTGCAAACACAACACAAAAGAAACCTTCCAGCCCTCCACCGGAGGATGGAGTGGTCTGGGTACCAGCTGGGTTGTCTGTCTCAGGGGCGCTTAGGAGCCTTCCAGGTCCTCATTCCAGGCCGTGAGGCAGGGGGGGCGTCCGCTTCTTGTGGGGGGCTCTATGCTGGGGCTGAGAACTGGGCTCGGGCTGTGGCAGAGCCGCCACTGCAGGGAGACGCCCTCGGTGAGCAGAGGGGTTACGGAATCTTGAGCCACAATGGGGCTCTGTATAGCCTCCATCTGCTTCTTCGCTGCTGAGAACTGCTGGGCAAAGTCCTCAACAGTGTCACCGAATAGGCTGATAATGGAGATGGGCGTGTTGAGAAAGCAAACTTTGTACGCGGCTTCGAGCGGCTCAATGGAGGACGGTGTGTTCCAGTCCAACCCGTTATTCACAGCAGCCTGGGCAGGCATAGCGGTCAGCACTGCATCTGCCTCAGACTGGGTGGGCAGACCCGGAGATGGCAGCCCAGTTGAGTCCTCGGCATCTGACATTGCCAGTGCGCTCTCCAATGCAGCAATCAAGAACTCATCCTGCTTGTGAGCTCTGAAAGAGATGTTAAGCTGGCCATGAGGCAAGCTGGTCTCATCTCGGAACTCAACGGGGGCAAACGAGCATGCTGGAGAATGGGAGGTCCATGGGGATTTACATGGCGAGACCATGCCCATTGAACTCCCCAAATCGCCTCCAGTGCCAGCCCAACTGGCTTCGTACCCATAGGTAGAAGACACAGCGCGGGGGGGCGGCTGGAGTGGCTTTCCCCGGAAGAAAGAAAGCCACGACCACAACGTTGCCATGGTCACCATGAACCATCTATAAACGCTGCCTCAGTGTGATCGCTGCCCAGACACATGAGGCAGCGCCCGTGGCCGTCAGAGGCGGAGAGATAGCAACTGCATCCAGGAATCACACAAAGACAGAAAGGCATCTTTATAAAGACGCATCTTTAAAAAGACATTCACATCAATGTGTTTGCTTTTAAAGAGGAAATTTACTTTTAGCAGAAATATATTCTCTTAGTAGTGCTGTCAAAGCGTCCAGGGGTGTAATTTGCACTAGGCGTGCAGAAGGATAGAAAGCCGCTGGAATGCGGCATATATCCAACAGCATATGCTTCTATGAGGTGAATGAAATAGCAGTAGTATTCAGCTTGCTGATACACAAACACTTGGCTTTGAAGAAAAAATCTGAATGAGAGTGGGCATTCCTTCTCCTTTTATACCCATATGTCTGGGGGAGTGGCATATAAATTCCACTTGCCAATTCCCATTTGCCTTTTCCCAAAGATTTAGGTGTTTCGGGGCTCTCAAGAGTGACCCTGTAAAGGGCTACAGATGTTAGGTCGGACAAGAAGACGAGTGGCTCTTCTCAGGTAAGGATTTAATGGCCACACAGCAGTGCTCACAGCTTCACAATTAACAGAAAATGCTCAGCAATCATAAACTTTTTAACATCATATAGTCTTCTAATTTCACAGAATACGTCAACACTGGACTGACGTGTGACTCTCTCTCCCTCACTGCTGGTGGCGTGGGTCTTTTATCTGCTCTCCCTGTGCTCACTGAAATCAGAGACAGGTGTTAGACATAATTTAGCTCAGGTGTAATTGCCCTTACCACTTCACTCTCTCCAGACGGGCACTTGACCACACCCCTGCTGCCATATACCCCCACCGCCCGACTCAGGCCAGGGAGCCATCGGGCATACCTACCACTCCCCCAGTTGCCCCAGTGTGTGGAGTTTTGCTCTAAGATCAAGAACATACTGAATTTATTTTTGTTATTTGAAGGTCCCTCCTCCCAAGCTTCGCAGATGATGTCAAGCACACCGCGTGGGCACTGCCCATACAGCAGCTCGAACGGGGAGAAGCCGGTAGAGGCTTGCGGGACCTCTTGTACTGCAAATAACAGGGGGTCGAGCCATTTATCCCAATTCCTAGCATCATGGTGCACAAATTTACAAATCGTGTTCTTGAGGGTTTTATTAAATCACTCCACCATGCCATCTGTCTGTGGATGGTAAACGCTGTGGATGATGCGAATCAATTTAATACCCAATCATTCATAAAGCTTGCATAGGGTACGTGACATAAAGGTTGTACCCTGGTCGGTAAGGATTTATTTCAGAATCCCCACCTGGGAGATTATTTTGAAGAATGCCTCCGCAATACTGCATGCTGAGATGTTGCTTAGAGGCACTGCTTCCGGATATCGCGTTGCATAATCCACTAGGATTAATACAAATTGATATCTGCGTGCTGTCCGCTCTAATGGCCCGACGAGGTCCATTCCAATTCTCTCAAAGGGGACCACGATCAGTGGGGGGGGGGGGGGGGGGCGCAATGGTGCTTTTGGTGAGGCCGGTGGATTTACCAGCTGACATTCACGGCAAGCCGCACACCACCTGTGGACATCGATGCCAATGCCCGGCCAATAAAACCGGGCTATTAAGTGGTCCATTGTCTTTCCCCTAGGTGACCCGCCATCGGATTTTAGTGAGCTGCCTGGAAAACCATTTCCCGCTGGCTCCGCGGTATTAAGAGCTGGGTTGTATCTTCCTTTGTTTGAGTGTCCTGCGTCACTCTGTACAACCACTCGTTTATATAATATTCACATTGTAAAATATGGATATGAGAGTGCGACATTCGGGCAGAGTTGTTGACCATCAATCACTCTTACTTGGTCAAAGGCGTGCTTGAGTGTCTCGTCTTGCGACTGCTCCATTGGGAAATCCCCTTTGGGAAATCCCCTGAGGAATCTCAACGTGCTCACTAAAATCAGAGACAGGTGTTAGACATAATTTAGCTCAGACACTTGACCACACCCCTGCTGTCACAGACGCCTATTGTCACTACAATACAAAATAATGTTTGTGAGAAAGTTTAACAAATTGAGAGGAATGGACCTGAAATACAGGTTAGCATGAATTGTGTGAGATATCTGCTGTTGATATGCTATGTGGATGCCACAATTGACAGAAGCGGCTGGGGGAAAAGATAAAAGTCAATCACTGCATGTTTTCTGTCATGTTTTTAGTCAGAATCAGGACATTTTCTCAAACATATAGCATTCTAGGTCATGATAATTTTTTTCTCACCATTGTGATTCCTAAACAAGAGTCAAAGCCCATATTTATGGCATGACATTGCATATGTCAGCGCTCGTTCTGGAAGAGATGCTCCATTAAATGCAGCACTTCATTCTACAAAAGAACTGAATAGGACAGGTTAATGTCACTTAATGTCAATTTCCCTTGTGATAGACACTATTTACTGCAAAAAAATGTTACTGTAATCTGAGGAGAAATACTTTATTTTCATGTTAAGTATTTTCTCTTCTATAAAAAAACATTATAATGCATTGTTGCTTAAAACAGTACTAAGACTTGTACAAAGGTATTTTTTTGTTGTTGTTGTCTGTATTACTAATATATACAATTTTTAACACAAACACATTAAGCTGACTCCAATTTTAAACTTAAATCTAATTTTTTGCTTAATAACAGCTTCATTATTTTAGCAAAAAAAATTTGGTTAAATAAAATTGAACACTGGTAGAAATTTGGTTCTTCCTGGTCAAGCATTTGTTTTATTTATGTGTATTGGGGTCGTTCACATCAAACAGGTTTTTGCAACAAATTACTCTGTTTTCAGTTGTTTTTCTGTGTAAACAAGCTCTTTCTAGAGCTCTTTCACCGTTGTGCAGCGGCGGATATGAGGCAGTCCTCCGGTCCCTGGCGGATGGAACACTGTTCCAGGTTTTTGGTGGACGGTAGGGTTCCCCCCCGCCCCTGGCAGCGGTAATCACTCCTGGCAGTTGGTTGGGAGCCCCTTTTCCCCTTGCGGGCAGCAGCCGTTCCACCACTTCCAGGCGGTTGGTCTCCTCCGTCCTCCAGTGGATGTCCACAGCTGCTCCTTTGGGGTGGATGGTAGCGACGAGAACTCAACTACGGTGCATCCCTCCTCCTTCCTGGATTCGGCACCAGTGTAAAGGGATTAATGGAAAGGAGGAGGCGAGAACCAGCTTGATAATATATCCCCACGGACCTCCCATTCCCCAGCAAGCTCATTTGCCCCCGTCAAGCTCCGAGATGAGACCAGCTCACCTCACAGCCAGTTTAACTTCTCTTTCGGAGCTCGCGAGCAGGATGAGCCCTCGATCGCTGCATCGCAGAGCGCACTGGCGATGTCGGACGCCGAGGACTCAACTGGGCTGCCACCTTAAGGTCTGTCCATCCAGTCTGAGGCTGACACAGAGCTGACCACCAAGCTTGCCTGGTGGCTAGGTGATTAGTCACCTCCGCCCTGCATGCCATGGCCCTCCAGCAAGTCCACCAGGCCAAGGCACTGAAAGAACTGCACATGGGTAATCCTGATCCTGATGTGATGCAGGAGCTGTGCTCAACGACAGACCTCACCCTCAGGGCAACGAAGGTCATGGCACAAGCTCTCAGCCAGGCGATGTCCACCTTGGTGGTCCAGGAGCACCACCTATGGCTGAATCGGGCAGAGATTAGGGATGCTGGCAAGGTTTGATTTCTCAACACACCGACTTCCCAGATCAGCCTATTCAGCAACACCATCGAGGACTTTGCCCAGCAGTTCTCGGCAATGAAGAAGCAGACGGAAGCAATCAAGCACATCTTGACGCCCCCCTGATGAGCCCAGTACTCGGCCCCAGCGTAGAGCCCCCCCCGTAGGAAGCTGACACCCCCCAGCTTCATGGCCTGGCACTTGGATCCGGAAGGCTCCTAAACATCCCTGAGATGGACGACCCAGGGATGAAGATGTCCGCTGGAACCCTGGAGCTGGTGTCCAGACCACTTTATCCCCCGATGGAGGGCCGGGAGGTAAATCTTAAGTTTCGTTTTGTTTTGTGTTTGCCGCACTCCGATCGGGCTGCGGTACCCACATTTTCAAAGAACGGTTTCCTCACTCCTTGGGTCATACAGTCGGTGTTTATGACTATCATGGCGACTGGACACTGAAACCTCGCAGCCAGGGCCACGCGAACGCTGTCCCCCCGTAAGGTCTGTAGAACCCTTTCCTCATCTCGGCTGGAGGGACAGGCTCTATCACGCACTTGCGCAGAAGCGTCGCAATCTCCGCACGCAGGGTGGTGGTGTTTACATCCCGTACTCAGAGGGAGGTAAATGTGTCACGGTCCCCCCTAGTGCAGTCATCTCGGGACAAAGCGAGGCTCCTCAACATGGGAGAACACCGCGATACGTGATAGAGCCTGTCCCTCCAGCCGAAATGTGGAAAGGGTTTCAAAGTAGGGCAGTGGGTTGCGGCCAATCTTGGACCTGCGACTTCTGAACTGGGCCTTACACAGACTCCTGTTCAAGATGCTGATGAAGAAGCACATTTTGGTGTGCATCCAGCATCAATCCTGTTTCTAGCACACTCTCAAGAGTTGCACACTTGCATGCACCTGCATCAGCATTTCACTTAACATAGTTCAGCTGTTGTGGCATTTTGTATAGGGACCCCTAGTGTCACTACATCGACACAACATCGAGTAGTCACTCTTGCCACAACGCTGTACTATCCACTGGAATGTCCGGGACCCTGTCTCAGCTCCTCATCACAAGACCTGAATGAGTGGTTGCAGCCAGCTCCCTTTATACCTGTATGTCCGGGGGAGTGGCATGCAAATTCCACTCTCCAATTCTCATTGGCTTTTTCTAAAGATCTGAGGTGTTCGGGGCTCCCAAGGGTGACCCCCTGGTGACACTATATCTTCATACCATCTTATTCCTTCCATCAGGGAATGGAGGTTACAGCAGTAACCGAGACGACATCCACTAAAATCACCTTTGTAACTGTAAAAATGGTTAACAAGAGTGAAGTTATTCTTAGAACATGTCAAGCATCAGTTCTTTGCTCATCACTTTGTATGAAATACATTCACATTCACCTGAATCTCTCCTTTCAAAGTAAATATGTGCTTGATTTTGGGAAACAGCAAAGCAGCTTAATAAACAAATATTATCAGTGTTCAACATTTCCTTTATAATAGCAAGCTAGCATTTGCAAAAAGTACTGTGCAGCTGTCTAATTTCCATGATGCATCTCGTTTCTCCCGAGGCGTCTCTACCAAGTATGAGTCTCTCAGAGAAGCTCACACATGCAGCGCAGTAGAATGTGGCAGTTTCAATGAGGAGAGACTTTCTCATACCCAGCCATGCTATGCTACTGCTGAGAGCAAAACTGTTACACCTTCTGTGTGACTCAGTGCTTTCAGCTCACACATGCCTGTCACTGTGCTCACTCACTTCCCTCATAACCCACAAGTCATGCTAGGCTAGCCACTGCCATTGCTGCCTCACTTTGTCCACAAGAAAAAAGAGTTTGTGGGTATCTTGAATCTGAATGAAAACTGTGGATTTGTGCATTGTTGACAGAAATAAAGAGGCACTTTGAAAAATTAGGTTTTATTCTAAACCCCTAACCCTAAGTATTAAAACTATGCAATTAATTAATGTACAACACGATCACACAGGAAATTGACATGTACTGAATGTTCCGGTACCGTCATCGAACCCATTCAGCCAAGTTATTCACAAGCACTGTCTATCATCAAATATTTTTTCATTAATTCAAATCTGGTTCTGGTCCTACTTGTACCAGGTTAGGTTTGTGTGTGTGTGTGTGTGTGTGTGTGTGTGTGTGTTAGTAAACTAAGTAAGTGTTAAGGACCAGCATTTAAACAAATAGTTAATCATCATCACTCAGCGACACATAGCAGTGGGATTAGGGCACCAAGCATGAGCGGAGCTGGGTCTGGCCAGCTCTGTTAACCTCAGGATATCAATGAGTTCAGGGAAAAAAAATAGAATAATATTAGCATAGATAACATTCAATTCATTGCAGAGTTATAGATTATGAGAAGTGTTTCTGGTTCTGGCAGACAGAACTAAAGCAGCCTAATTATGAGTTGATGGATAAAATAGGTGTATACCTGGCTGAATAGATGAGTCTTAAACTAGACTTAAATAGTATGTGTGAGTCCTGAACAGTGATAGGTAGACTATTCCATAGTTTAGAAGCCAAATAGGAAAAAGATCTACCTCCTTATTGTAATGTTTATGCAGGCAGGACACTGGAGCAGACAAAGATGATGATGAAGTGAATTCAAGTGCAGTTTATTTATGGTGGTATCTAAGCATAGAACATAACAAACATAAACATGAACTACACTGTACTTGACTTGACCAAAACACGACGCTACACAAACAATACTCGTCAAAGTACAATGGCAACATGAGGGCTGAAATACATGGGCATTGGAAACACTAACTAATGAACAGACTGAAATATAAACAATATAACAAGACAATGACCATGGACAAATTATATAACAGAACTAATAAACTGAAACCAATGACAAACTAGAACTGATGATAACATAATGAAACATTAAACAAATGATAACAAGACACATGAACATGGGAGAAAAACAGGACTTTTTTTTTTTATTGAACTTACAGGACATCCTCACAGTAATGCATTACAATAATCTAGACTTGAGGTCATGAATGCATGCATACGTTTTTGAGATATGCCAAGATCAGATGACAAGAGCATGTCATTTGCAGCTCTGATATGTGCAGTTTCTGTACTGTAATGGGGCCTAAATCCTGACTGAAATTGTTCATATACACCATGTCTCTGTAGAAATTAACATAGTTGGGAGGACACTACCTTTTATAGTATTTTCAACAAAAATGGGTTTAATAACTGCCATTTGAAAGTTTCTTGGGACATGTCCAAAGGATAGCAAAGAGTTAATAATATTAAGAAGATGTTCTAAAATTACAAGGAATACCTCTTTTAAGAGCTTAGTTGGCATTGGATCTAACATACATGTTTTGATAGCTCTTCATGACCTATGACAGCAAAGGATTTAAGTTGCTCAACTATGAGACTCTGTCTTCTGAGGTGCTTTGACAGACAGTTGTGTAATTCAAATTTTATTTCTAATTAATTAAACTGTATCTGTAAGAAATTCATGAAGTCATTATTAATGTGCTGCGAAGGTATATCTGGTTAAGTCAAAGATTTATACCTAACTAATTTAGTCACAGTACTGAATAAACACCTAGGATTGTTGTTTTCTATGAGTTTGCTAAAATATGCTAACCTGGCAGTTTTTAGTTCCTGTCTGTAGATACAGACACTACCCATATCCATGCGCCACAAAATTCCACAAAGTTAACCCTGTATTGTGGTGCCAAAGGTATGTAGTGTGAAACATATTGTTTTAGAAAGTTGTTTAGCAACAAACAACCAATTATATAATGCACCAGATGGCACCCATACATCCCCAAGATGTCTGTTTTAGAGATTTCAATCTGGAAAGCTTCATAATCTAATAAGCATCTCCTAAACATCTTAAAGATCAGATTTATGAACATTCCAAATCAGAAATGTCTCAAATACATCTGCTGAATGTCTAATAGACATCTGAGAGGAAACGGATACCATACGTCTAATAGATGTATTTCAGATGAGCAAACAGCGTAAAACAGACATAAAATGGATGTCTGGGGGATGTACATGTGCTATCAGGAGCATCAGTGCTTACCTCATTAAAAATTAACTTTCATGCGTTTTTTACCATCTCCGTCTGAGAAAAATCAGTCAAACAGTAAATTGTCGAACAGTGATGGCAAACCTGAAACTGGCATGATGAAAAGACAGTATTCCATGTTTTCGTGCCATATTTCCAAAGATGAATGACAATCAGAGCTGATTTGCTTGGCAACATTTCAACAAAACAGCAGCTACATTTAGCTATAGTATATGTATTGTATGACCTTATTTCAGTGACTTAAAATTTTATTTTTAAAAAAAAACACGCATAAATGTTATTTTCTCCAAAATACAAACATGTACACACATATTGCTCACATATTATTGTAGCCCTGTTTGTGCTGAATACAGTGTTATCACACTTTAGCCATTCATATGTATTTAAGCAACTGAAAAACAGCACAAATGTCAAGGCATGTCAAATCTTCTCCAGGGCCCAAAATACCCTCAGACCCCAGAGGGATAACCATCAGTACATTTAGTATACCTCAATTTGCAGTCAGTTTACCCGAATATTTCTAGTAAAATTCTGGAGGTGTACTTATGTTTTGTTGCATTTCCTTGCATTGGTTTGGTTCTTTGGCTGAGTCCGTAGAAAGTTCTGATTGTTCCATCAACATATTAGACGCCAGGGCTTTGAAGCAAGGTCTCCCACAAGGGAGACTCACGACTCCCCATCACATGTGTGAGTCGTAGCGCCAAGAAGAGACAAGAGATTCTCTGAACTTTGCATTGTGCGGAACCTGGGCAGAGGGGCGCCGAAGCGAAGCCAGCCGAGGAAGGGCTAAGATAAGAGCAAGTTCCAAGAGCGACGGAATTATGTGTACATCCTAGGCTGGGAGTTTTTGTCATAGTCAGGGTTATATTCTGCATAGGATGAATTTGTCCATATTTTTTGTATAATCCCACACACGGCTTTGCATTTGGATTGTAGTGAAATAAAAAAAAAAGGCCAAGGTCCATGTCAAATGTTCATTAATTAAACTTCATGAGAGCTAGCAAGCTGGAAACATGCCTCATGATTAGTATAATAATTTTAAGTGTAGAGAGTTGGTTATAATGAGGAACCATGGAATGTCTTTGCTCTGGGATTTCATGGGTTTCTTCTTTATCTATCTCTTGGCGCGTGTGTGCAAGTTGTGGGGGGTTTTCTAGGAGTGTGTTCAGACAGATCTGCCCTTTGTATTTAAGAGTAAAGATTTGCCAGATGCTAGAAATGTCTTTATTGCTCAGTCAGTGTAGCTCAAAAAATGGCTAAAAACACATCTTTTCCAAGATAACTTAACCAGTCACTAAAAAAAAAAAACAATTCTTGTTGCACTTAAATCTGTTTTGAATGCGATTCTGATGCTAGTGAAACTTTGTAGTATGGAACTTTTCATACAAATGTCTCCTTAAGATGATTCACTTATGTTTTCCTATTTTTTTTTGGATAAAAAGCATCTGCCAAATGAATAAATGTATATATATATATATATATATATATATATATATATACGTATATATATATATACATACAGGTGCTGGTCATATAATTAGAATATCATCAAAAAGTTGATTTATTTCAGTAATTCCATTCAAAAAGTGAAACTTGTATAATGTACACATTCATTCCACACAGACTGATATATTTCAAGTGTTCATTCCTTTTAATTTTGATGATTATAACTGACAGCTAATGAAAACCCCAAAATCAGTATCTCAGAAAATTTGAATATTATGAAAAGGTTCAATATTGAAGACACCTGGTGCCACACTCTAATCAGTTAATTAACTCAAAACACCTGCAAAGGCCTTTAAATGGTCTCTCAGTCTAGTTCTGTAGGCTACACAATTATGGGGAAGACTGCTGACTTGACAGCTGTCCAAAAGACAAACATTGACATCTTGCACAAGGAGGGCAAGACACAAAAGGTCATTGCTAAAGAGGCTGGCTGTTCACAGAGCTCTGTGTCCAAGCACATTAATAGAGAGGCGAAGGGAAGAAAAAGATGTGGTAGAAAAAAGTGTACAAGCAATAGGGATAACCGCACCCTGGAGAGGATTGTGAAACAAAACCCATTCAAAAATGTGGGGGAGATTCCCAAAGAGTGGACTGCAGCTGGAGTCAGTGCTTCAAGAACCACCACGCACAGACGTATGCAAGACATGGATTTCAGGTGTCACATCCCTTGTGTCAAGCCACTCTTGAACAAGACACAGCGTCAGAAGCGTCTCACCTGGACTGCTGCTGAGTGGTCCAAAGTTATGTTCTCTGATGAAAGTAAATTTTGCATTTCCTTTGGAAATCAAGGTCCCAGAGTCTGGAGGAAGAGAGGAGAGGCACAGAATCCACGTTGCTTGAAGTCCAGTGTAAAGTTTCCACAGTCAGTGATGGTTTGGGGTGCCATGTCATCTGCTGGTGTTGGTCCACTGTGTTTTCTGAGGTCCAAGGTCAACGCAGCCGTCTGCCAGGAAGTTTTAGAGCAGTTCATGCTTCCTGCTGCTGACCAATTTTATGGAGATGCAGATTTCAGTTTCCAACAGGACTTGGCACCTCCACACAGTGCCAAAGCTACCAGTACCTGGTTTAAGGACCATGGTATCCCTGTTCTTAATTGGCCAGCAAAGTCGCCTGACCTTAACCCTATAGAAAATCTATGGGGTATTGTGAAGAGGAAGATGCGATACGCCAGACCCAACAATGCAGAAGAGCTGAAGGCCACTATCAGAGCAACCTGGGCTCTCATAACACCTGAGCAGTGCCACAGACTGATAGACTCCATGCCACGCCGCATTGCTGCAGTATATATACATATGTATATATACAGTATGTAGGATGTTATGGGCAGAAGAATTAACAATTTCTAAGCAGAATGACTTAAATACAGAAGCTAAACTGACTGTATGACCTTCAGCATACAGAGAGGAGGTACAGCGGCTAATGGACTGGTGTAGAGCCAACAACCTGTCTGTGAATGTCGGCAAAACAAAAGAGATGGTTGTTGACTTTAGGAGAGAACAGAGTAACCACTCTCCGCTGAATATCGATGGCTCCTCTGTGGAGATCATCAAGAGCACCAAGTTCCTTGGTGTTCACCTGGCGGAGAACCTCACCTGGTCCCTCAACACCAGCTCTATTACCAAGAAAGCCCAGCAGTGTCTTTACTTTCTTCGAAGGCTGAGGAAAGCACATCTCCCACAGCACATCCTCACTACATTCTATAGAGGGACTATTGAGAGCATCCTAAGCAGCTGCATCACTGCCTGGTTTGGGACTTGCACCGTTTCGGACCGCAAAGCCCTGCAGAGGATAGTGAGGACAGCTGAGAAGATCATTGAGGTCTCTCTTCACTCCATCAAAGACATTTACAAAAAACACTGCATCCGCAAAGCCACCAGCATTGCGGATGACCCCACACACCCCTCTTACAAACTCTTCACCATCCTGACGTCTGGCAAGAGGGACCGAAGCATTCGGGCCCTCACGGCCAGACTGTGTAACAGCTTCTTCCCCCAAGCCATCAGACTCCTCAATACTCAGAGACTGGTTTGACACACACACATGTGCCCTGAGTTGCACTTTAATTATTGTCACTCTATAACTGGTTGCTACTTCAATAACTGCTATGTCCATAGAACACTGTCTCATAGTATATTATGTTTACATTTGGCATTTTTAGAAACTGTCATCTTTTGCACTACTATGTACTGTCTCTCACTGTGCCTATTGTCCTGTTCATTGTTATTAATTTATTTTACTGTTCCGTACTTTTTGCACGCGTTTGCACGTGCACTTTATATAGGTTTTTATTTTATTTATTTTATTTTATTTAGTCTGTGTAGTCTCATGTGGTTCTGGGTTTGTCCTATGTTGTTTTATGTAGCACCATGGTCCTGGAGGAACGTTGTCTCATTCGCTGTGTACTGTACTAACTGTATATGGTTGAAACGACAATAAAAACCACTTGACTTGACTTATATATATATATATATATATATTACAATAATTACAATGACCCTATTAGAATAATATAATTTTAAAAAATACTATACGCTGTGCCTTTCATATAACTTTTGGTCATGTCTTGCGATTTCACCTACATTGGACAAAGGTGCAGATGCGCACTACTGTAGTTCCAGATTCTGATAATAGCAGACAAAGAAATGGGCCTCCTGTTGCCAATTGTCTCATGAGATCAGTCTGTCTTGTTATTATAGATAGCATTCAGTGCAGACATACTGTACATTATTGGCTGTTGTTTTATTTTATATACAACATATGTAAGAACCCACACAGAAAAAACTTGCACACTTGCTCACTGCTCCAAATGTTTAACCTAAAACCATATTAGCAAGAGTGCAAGTTTTTTCTATTTTTGATCATGTTTTATTTAACATTGGTTGTTAGGAAAGGTTAAGCTCATGGTAAGGTTCATATGGCTACTACAGCATGTCTTTACATTCTGGGAACAGGGAGCTCTTCTCAGAGCAGCCATTGTTGGCCTTTGGGCTTTCATTAAATTTACTGCTCCTTTCAATTCATCAGATGATCTTAGACATCTCTAGATCTTGACAATTCAGCTCATCCTCACGTGAACTTTTTAATACAGGAGAGTAGCCTGGTGTATTGCTATTACACACAAACATGTGTATAATACAATTAAAGTGTGGGCAGTAAGAGGATGAGACCTATCTTTATGATGTGGGAGGTGTAAGTGATGCAAAGAATGTAAGGTGTATTCCTGTGTGTGTTGGAGATGATCAAGTGAGCCCTTTTATAGAGTCAAGAGCACCGTGGAGTAGGGAGACTCAGCTGCAGCTTGTTTAATGGTTATTTACTTTCTAAACGAATGACACCTTACTGGAGAATAACTTGACATTGACACTTCAGTTGCGCACACCCAATCAGTGCTTTATTCAGGATGGTGTTTGTGTGGATGGTCAGGTTGAGTGCAAAGGCAATGTACTCTCATAAGGACTCATTTCTCTAGCTAATTTTATCCTGGCAGCGTGATCACATGAACAAGAATGTTCATGTACCTTGAAATCGAACCCATTACTGACAATTACCATCCCATATCAGACATTTTTGCATCAATTCAAACACAATTCCGTTCTCTGTGGTGCAAGCAACATGACACGGTTTCTGGACCTATGAAAACCAGATAGTAATCGCATTCACTTTGAAACAGGAGTTCTAGTCCCATGGAAACCAGGAAGTAATCATGGTTGCATAATAAATTGTGAAAGCGATGCAGAGGTTCCAGTTTTGCTCTTTTTAATTAATCGATGGTTAGGTTTAGGGTTGGGATTCCAGAGCTACACAATTCTGTTTAGTAATTTTACTTGTGGCATGTAATTGTTCTTTTACCAAATCGAAGGCCTGTTTAGTTTTATTTATTTTTAAAAGTAGCTGATTTTAATATAAGAAATGTATCCACTCTGTGTTTTTATTAGGGGTTATCCATAAAAAGAGTAATTCAAA